>CM074724.1:18692999-19317999 GCA_037306005.1 Rhinophrynus dorsalis | reverse complement strand
ACATTAGTCTGTGCAAATAAAATACTTTGGTCTTGAACTAAATCATTTATTCAGTTACATAAATAGCCAGTAATAGGTCATGAAATAACCTAAAAATTCTTACTAATGCCCCGCCCACCAGCCACACCCCCAATAATATTACCTAAAACTAACGTGTCCCTCTTTGGCCCTGTGAAATGTTGGGAGGTATGCACATACACACAGTGAGCGGCAGAAACATGCAAAAGACATGTACACACAGACACACTGGAGATGCACATATGGACACACATATGTAACAGAGATGTACACACACAGACACGCAACATATATGAGCAGAAACACATGTGCTCATGAGTTGTGTACCCCTCTGGCACTCAAAGGGTTAAGGTATAGAGAGGCATGTCAGAGATAAATAGCAGTGGGAAGTGTGTTCATACCTGGGAACACTGACTTGTGAAGTCCCTAGAGGGGACTGATGTGGTGCTGATGTGGAGAGACAAATGGGGCAATCTGGGTTAAAAGTGGGTGGGGCTTAATCGCGAGTAGGGGGCGGGGCTTAACATAAATGTGAAAAAGTGTTAGTAATAGGCTGGGGAAGGAGGAGAAGTGGGAGGGGAATGCAAGTTTACAGTGTGAGGGGTTTGAACACACTCCATGAGGGGTAAAACTTGATACAGAACCCTGTGGCAGTCAGTGGGTTAAGTGTGAATCTGATGGCTGTCTGTCCTGTGTCTTGCATGGCAAATGGTGACAGTGAAGAAGTAATTCAGCAATGAGGGCCTACCTTAACCCTTTGAGTGCCATTTTGTTCCCCTGCTGATGCAGCACCATTCAGTAGCTTTACTACAGGTCCTGCTGAGGCCACTGGGAGTCAAGGTGAGTGACTGTGTGTCAGCCATCTTTCTTTCTGGCTTTGTGTGTGTGTGTATGGGTGTTTGGTGCTGTGTGAGTGAGGCATGTATGTGTTATACCTGGGAATTTTTACTTGTGGAGTCCCTCATGTGGTGCTGATGTGGAGAGAGCAATGGGGCAATCTGGGTTAAAAGGGGGCGGGGCTTAATCGTGAGTAGGGGGCGGGGCTTAACATAAATATGGAAAAGTGTTAGTAATAGGCTGGGGAAGGAGGAGAAGTGGGAGAGAAATGCAAGTTTACAGTGTGAGGAGTTTGAACACACTCCCTGAGGGGTAAAACTTGATACACAACCCTGTGGCAGTCAGTGGGTTAAGTGTGAATCTGATGGCTGTCTGTCCTGTGTCTTGCATGGCAAATGATGACAGTGAAGAAATAATTGAGCAATGAGGACCTACCTTAACCCTTTGAGTGCAATTTTGTTCCTCTGGTGCTGCACTACAGGTCCTGCTGAGGCCTCTGGGAGTAGTGTTGCCACCCAGCCGGTATTTTACCGGCAGGCCGGTAAAAAATTGACTTCTGTCCAATGTTAAGTCTATGGAGGGAATACCATGGCCGGTATTTTTTTGAAGAAAAGGTGGCAACCCTATCTGGGAGTCAGGGTGAGTGACTGTGTGTGTGTGTCAGCCATATGTATTTCTGGCTTTGTGTGTGTATGTGGTGCTGTGTGTGTGAGTGGGGGCATGTCTGCTTGGTGCTGTGTGAGTGGGGCATGTGTGTGTGTGTGTGGTGCTGTGTGAGTGGGGCATGTGTGCGTGTTTGTGTGGTGCTGTGTGAGTGGGGCATGTGTGTGTGTTTGTGTGGTGCTGTGTGAGTGGGGCATGTGTGTTTGTCTGTGGTGTAGGAGCAAGTGGTGGCCATATTGTTTTTTTCTGATTTTGATAGTGGTGGGTGGGCTGCATAGTGGGGGCGGGCCAACTCCCTGCATGATTGAATCACCCAATGGGAACAGTAACTCCTCCTTAATACCACCCCTGGGTGTGTTTTGGCAGGCACAAAGTCTTCTTTTATATATATAGATATATATATATATATATATATATATGTGTGTGTGTGTGTATATATATATGTGTGTGTGTGTATTTGTATTTATATATACATATATATGTGTATGTGTGTGTGTATATATATATATATATATATATATGTGTGTGTGTGTGTATTTGTATTTATATATACATATATATGTGTGTGTGTTTGTCTATATTTATATACATACAAATATACACATATATACACACACATACATGTACATTTACATATGTATACACATACACACATACGCACACACATTCACACTTATAGTTTACTGTCCTTTAACCCTCTGAGCTCCAGAGGGGTGTGCCACGTATTGCGAAGCAATGCATGACACACTTCTCTTGAGCTCAAAGGTTTAAGGATGAAATTAAAGAAAAATATGTATTAAAAAGTAATTAGAGTTTCCCTTTAATAGATCATTCGTTCACTTGTGACTTTGAATGCGCTGCCTCAGTAGGAATGACTGAAGCCGACACTGTGTTATCATCTGCTAAGGCTGAGAAATGACTTGTAGATCAGCCCCTCTCTATCTGGGACAGTGACTCAGGAGTCTGTGATGTCACAGGAAAAGAATAGATCAGGCATGTTAATCTAGAGCTGTCCCTAGCATGCTATCCAATACCAGACAGGTGATGTGTATGTGTGGCCTACAGCATTTACACAATGTCTGGGAATAGGATCTCTCTGCACTTCAAAGAGAACTAACAACTCCTAACAAACTCCCACCCCCCGCACTTGCCTTACTATGGCAAGAAATCCTAATGGCCCCTATGAACTTTTAACTTATGCCTTTGGGAAGACAACAGGAGGGGAGCGCTCAGGGCCGGATTTACATCTCAGGAGCCTGTAGGCACAGAAATCTGAAGTGCCCCCCCATTGACCATCTCCACTGGACTCCAAATCTCCACATTACCCCCCACAAAACCATATTGCCCTCACATTGCCCCCCATCAGCTCCATATTGCCCCCATCAGCTCCATATTGCCCTCACATTTCCCCATCAGCTCCAACTTGCCCCCCATCAGCTCCATATTGCCCTCACATTGCCCCCCATCAGATCCAACTTGCCCCATCAGCTCCAACTTGCCCTCACATTGCCCCATCAGCTCCAACTTGCCCCCATCAGCTCTAACTTACTCTCACATTGCCCCCATCAGCTCCAACTTGCCCCCTTCAGCTCCAACTTACTCTCACATTGCCCCCATCAACTCCAACTTGCCCCCCATCAGCTCCAACTTGCCCTCACACTGCCCCCATCATCTTCACATTGCCCCCCCCCCCGTATCCGTTTCCTACCTCCCTGGTGGTCCAGCAGCAGGAAAAGTCTGTGCTTCCTTCTGCACAGACCTGTAGCTGCTGTTGCTCCCGCGCGGTCTTCTCTTTAGGAATGCAGAGCACTGGGAGATGATGTCATGGAGATGATGTCATTTCCCAGCACTCTCATTACTAAAAAGCCGACAAGGGAGCAACAGCATACAGGTCTGTGCCGAAGAAGGCACAGACCTTACCATGAGGCTGGATACTGCTGCCACTGTGCGCAGTGCGAGTGCTGTGAATAAAAATATATATTAAAAAAAAAAAATTATTTCAGTGACAGGCGCCCCTCTGTGGGGTGCACCTGTAGGTAGATGCCTACTCTGCCTTATGGCAAATCCGGCCCTGGGAGCACTCAACAGATCCGTTGCACGTTGATAACAACCAGTCAGCAAGCATAGGCAAGCCAAGCTATTCTACTCGCCTAACGCGTTTCATGTATAACTACACTTAATCATAGGCTAAGTCTATGTGATTAGAATAGCTTGGCTTGCTTATGCATTACCTCCTGTGTATGTCATTCTATGATTTTTAGCATTTTATATGTTTTTCTCTACAATAAAAAATCTTTGATGTTTTTATCATCCACTTGCTGACTGGTTGTTATCCACGCGCAACAGATCTGTTGAGCGCCCCCCTCCTGTCGTCTTACCATTTGAAGAAACCTATGTTGAGGTTGTGGGGGGCTGCCCCCGATCCGTATGACGTTTGGGCCAGGTGAGTGAAATAATTGAGAAACAAATACGAAATATCAATGCCTGACTGTGTGTAGCAACTTAGGCTGTTACTTGTTACTTTGTTTAAAGGGATAGTAATACTTTATTTTAACTTTATTTTATTTTGTAGGCATTAAAAAAAAACATGAAGAATGATATAAGTCTTATCTCTCAAACCTTTATGGTTTATGAGATATTCACAAGCAAAGTTTCCCCTCCCGCCCCTTTTACCTAGTGTAAGCCATCTCTTCTCAGATGTGGAATCCAGTCCATAGACCAGACAGATAACAGCAGGGGATAATCTTATTCCTATGAGAACAATGAAAGCCCTGTACCCCTTGACAAGCTTTTCAGGTTTTTCCCTTATCTTAATTGAAGATTGTCCCTCTCTGCAGTCTACCTGGGCACCTCCCTTCTGATCTGGCTGAGCAGTGTTACATCAGTAAAAGGGGTGGGAGGGTGATACTTTGTCATTGAATTACTCTTGAACTACAACTCTGACAGAATTGAAATAACACTCTCCAAAGTCCAAATACTATAATTATTAATTAGAGCTGTTTTTATTATGAAACATTACTATCCCTTTAACTAATGCCTTTGTTCAAGAGGTAAAAGGTGACACTGTGTTAGCCACAGCAAAAACAGAAGACTGGTAAGAGTAAAAGTGATACTTTTATTGGCTAACTGAGTGGCTCTAGAATGCAAGATTTCAAGTCAGTTTAGGTCTTTTCTTAAAGGGATAGTGATACTTTATTATTACTATACCCCATATTGTAGATATTTGTAAAATAATTTAATAGCCCCCAGGTTCATCTCTCAAACCTTTATGGTTTGAGAGATAACCAAAGGCAAAGTTCCCCCTCCCTCCCCCTTCCCTGAAGTCAGCGTTGTACTGACTGCATGCGAAGTCTGTCGTACGACAGACTTGCGGCTCTGCAGCTGAGCCGAGATCCCGTTAATGAAAAATAATTATTTCACTGAAACGGTCTTCTACATGTGCTTGGTTTGTGCTTGGTTTGTAAGCACATGTAGAAGACCGTTTCAGTGAAATAATTAATTTTTACTAATGCAATCGTGGCTCTGCTGCAGAGCCGCCTGATGAAAGTCAGACCAGATATCCCTGCAGTCAGCACAACGCTGACTTAAGGGAAGGGGGAGGGAGAGGGGAACTTTGCCTTCGGTTATCTCTCAAATCATAAAGGGTTGAGAGATGAACCTGGGGGATATTAAATTATTTTGCAAATATGTACAATATGGGGGATAGTAATAATAAAGTATTACTATCCCTTTAAGGCATATTTAGAATGAAGGCTGAATACAAAATACATTACAAGTTATACACTCATACAAATTGGTGCACAGATGGTTAACACATATATTCAATAGACGTAGTCATCTTTGGCAGCATCTCTACATACTAATTTACTGGAGCAGGAGGATAATAAATGTTATGTTAGCTACAAAGGGATAGAGCCGGGGGGGGGGGTGATTTATACAAGACAATGGTGATAAGAAGTGAATTGGTTAGCCAATAAAGGTATCACTTTTACTCTACCAGTCTCCTGCTTTGTTCAAGAGATAAGATATTCATGGATGCCGTGTCCATGGAGGAGGACATGACAGTTGCTAGCAAGAGAGCATGAGCCTATGCAACCACAGCAGTGTGTTAAACACCCCATTGGTGTTCAAAAAGACTATGATTACCTTGTGCTATGGGTGGAGTTTGTCTCCCGTGCTCCTGCTAATAACTGTCATGTCCGCCTCCATGGATATATGACATCCAGGACTGATTATAGATGTTATATTTTGAACCAAAGTGCAAAAATAAAAAAAAATTCCCATGGGTCATTATCAGTGGTAAGGTAAAGAGGAAGTATTATTAGGATATGTTGCCTTAGCTAAAACAGTGGTTCTCAATCATTTTTTAAGGATCCCTTAAAAGAGTAGTGACACCTAGTTAAACTTGAACTTCCACCTTAATTATAGTTTGCATATTTGAAAACTGCATAAAAAACTGCCTATGTGTCATGTTATCCAAAAGGCCAGCAAATGTACAATTAACCCTTTGAGTGCCAGAGGGGTATGCAGTGCATTCCTTTGCAATGTGTTGTGTACCCCTCTTGCACTCATAGGGTTAAGGAGATATTCATTGTTGTTGCCTTATGCTAATTTAGGTACTTATATGGCACCAGTGACATTTCATATTCCAATTAGTTTTTCAGTGATGCTTCATATGTTAATGAAACATTTTCAGTAACTTGACATATGCTAATTAAGCTTTTCAGTGAAATTCCATATGCTTATGAAGGTTTCAGTGATGCTTCAAATGTTAATGAAGCTCTGTGCAGTACCAGGATATTTTCACTTTCACTTTTCCCAGAAATAAAAGTGTGAATATCTTCTTAACTATACATCTGCTGGACTTTTGGTTTTCATGGCATATAGGTAGTTTTTAATGCAGTTTTCAAATATGCAAACTTGAATTGATGTGAAAGTTTATCATAGTCTCCCTTGGGCTATCCTGTGCTTCCTTACCTCTGTATGGCCACTGTCTGGCATGGCCTCCGGCCACTTCCTCATTGCTACATCAGGTAACAGGCACTACCACGGACGCCTGTTTATGGGCCTATTCTGGGTGGCCTAATTAGGTCCCGCCTCCTTCCGCACCTTTATAAACCTCCCTGGACCTGGCAGTCATTGCCCTTACATGGTGTTTCTGCTATTGTGTCTTGTGCGCTGTTGTGACCCGTGCCTTATCTGGGAATCCACTCCATGTATGACCCCAGCTTGTCTGACTACCCACATT
Source organism: Rhinophrynus dorsalis (assembly GCA_037306005.1). Classification (NCBI taxonomy): domain Eukaryota; kingdom Metazoa; phylum Chordata; class Amphibia; order Anura; family Rhinophrynidae; genus Rhinophrynus; species Rhinophrynus dorsalis. The sequence continues at coordinate 19,311,233 of CM074724.1, read as the reverse complement.
GGTTCTGACCAGTGGCTCTGGCTGACTAACTTGCTCCGAGTATGACCCCGGCTTGTCTGACTTGTGGCTCTGGCTGCCTACTCGCTCCCACCTGTAGTCTCGGTACCTCCTGGTTCTGGTCTGTTTTCGCTCTCTGTTGCCTCCGTTCACAGACCAAGTGGTGACTTACACATATTCTACCATTCCTTTGTCCCACGTGATCTAGTCTCTAGATCTTGAGTAATGCAGTGCACAGCACAGTGTGCAGCTCTGTAGAGACATTGGGTCCTATTTGCTTGTCTGGGGTTGTGTGGGCTATACTATTATTGCTGTACATTATAAATAAAGGTGGTTATATTTTCTACAATTGTGACTGTCCTTCTTTTGCCTGCACACCATGAGAGTACGTAAGGGCCATGTCTACTGACGGATCAGGCAGTCCACCTAATCAGAGAATCCTGTCTAGGATGGATTCTCAGGTCCAGAGAATAGACCAGTTGTCTTTTGCTATGCAGACACTATTGAATCGAACGGCTCATGTTGATTGCTTCGCTCAACAACCGGTGGCTTCCCCAGTACCTATAATGGCTATGGCAACTTCCTCTGAGTCTGGCATGAGTATAGGGTTGTCTGGCTCCGCTCCTTTACCCCAAAGATATGATGGGGAACCTACACTGTGCTGGGGGTTCCTCAATCAGCTGGGAATTTTTTTGGAAATGGTACCACATGCTTTTCCTACTGAGTGAAGTAAGGTGGGATTCCTGATCTCCCTCCTGTCCGGCAAGGCATTGGCCTGGGCCAGCCTAATCTGGGTGACGGAAAAACCCATCATTCATAATTTCACAGAATTTCTGGCCTCTTTCCGGACAGTTTTTGATGTTCCTGGTCTCCCAACCTCCGCTGTCAAAAGACTTATGACAATACGGCATGGCCCACGTACAGTAGTGGACTACGCTATTGAGTTCCGTTCTCTGGCAGTGGAGGTAGGATAAAACAATGCAGCCCTAGTTGCTGCTTTCTCCCAGGGCTTGTGTGACACTATTAAAGATGAGACAGCAGCCCAAGACCTGCCTGGTGATCTGGAGAAGCTAATCGAAATCACCATCCTGATTGATACAAGAATCCGTGAGAGGCCTTTGTTCAAGGAACAGGGGCATAAACCTTTACCTCGGTTGGCACATAGCTTCTTGCACCCACCCTGTCCTCCCTCACCTCCCATACCTCCTTTTCCTGACCCTGCCGGAGGAACCGATGCAGCTAGGCTTTACACGCCTTTCAGTGGAGGAGAGGGCTCGGCGCAGGAAGAGGGGCCTTTGCTTATACTGTGGAGAGCTGGGCCATATATTGCATGCTTGTCCTATGTGGCTGAGAAACGCACGCACCTAGGGTCAGGTAGGGGACAGACCCTGGGTGGAATTTCACAGTCCCCAGAAAGACTTCAGGACAAATCGATTCTTGAAGTAGTATTGTCTTGGGCAGAGTCCTCAGTAGTGGCTATGGCACTACTAGACTCAGTGGCTGCGGGCTTTTTCATCGATGCAGACTTTGCGGCCAGACACTCTATCACTTTGCTGCCTCACTCTGAGACATTGGCAATTGAGGCCGTTGACAGTTGACCCTACAGCCGACACACATTACACATGAGACTCATCCTTTGTCTCTAAGGGTAGGGGCACTCCACATGAAGACACAATAGTTCCAGGTCATACATTCTCCTCATCATGCCATCATTCTAGGTTTTCCCTGGTTGCAGATTCACACCCCAAGAATTGATTGGCAGACTTGTGATATTCTGTTGTGGTCTCCTCAATGTACGAAATCTTGCCTCCAGCAGCCTACCAGGATATTGTGTACCTCTACCTCTTACCGGCTGAGTACCGGTCCTAAAAGAGGTATTTAATAAGGTAGAGGCCAGTACGTTACCAACACACAGGCCGTACGATTGTACTGTTGATCTTGTGCCAGGGCCCAAACCTCCTAAGGGCTGAGAATACCCCTTATCGGTGGAGGAGAACAAGGCCATGGAGGATCATGTGGCTGACGCTTTATCTAGGGCATTATCTGGAAGTCCTCGTCACCTATGGGCACAGGTTTCTTTTTTGTTAAGAAAAAAGATGGGGAACTCAGACCATGCATTGATTTCAGGGGTCTGAACAAATTGATGGTAAAGAACGCCTATCCAGTTCCGTTGATCACAAAGCTATTTGATCGTATCAAAGGATAGACTATTTTCACGAAACGTGACCTAAGGGCTGTGTACAATTTGGTACGAATAAAAGAAGGTCATGAGTGGAAGACAGTGTTTAACAGCCGGAGCGGGCACTATGAATATTTGGTGATGCCATTCGGATTTTGCAACACTCCCGCCGTCTTACAGGAATTCATTAATGATGTTTTGAGAGACCTTCTACAGAGTTGTGTTGTGGTATATATGGACAATATACTCATCCATTTTCCTACCTTGGAGGCACATAGAGCAGATGTATCCCGGGTCCTACAACTGATCAGGGAGAACAAATTGTTCTGCAAGCTAGAAAAATGTGAATTTCACAAATCCCAGGTGACATTCCTAGGATACGTTATTTCATCCTCTGGCCTAGCCATGGACCCACAAAAACTGTCTGCCATATTACAGTGGCCACTTCCAGTGGGGCTAAGGTCCATACAGAGGTTCCTGGGCTTCACTAATTACTACAGAAAGTTCATACAAAACTTCTCCACTGTAGTCAAACCTCTCACAGACAGGACTCAAAAGGGAGATTATCTTTCAGACTGGTCACCTGAGGCCTTACAGGCATTTGAGGATCTGAAGTCGGCTTTTGTTAAAGCTCCAATATTGTCCCACCCGAATCCCACCCTACCTTTCACCCTGGAGGTTGTTGCCTCAGAATCTGGAATAGGCGCATTGTTGTCACAGCGCGCAAGCCCTGGGAAACCATTGCTTCCGTGCGGTTTCTTCTCTAAGAAACTATCAAAGACTGAGAGTTTATACGATGTTGGCGACTGGGAGTTACTCACTATAATCGTTGCTCTGAAAGAATGGTGATATATGTTGGAGGGTACTACAGTCCCTATCCTGATACTGATAGCTCATAAGAACTTAACATATCTGTCAGAGGACAAGAGGTTGTCTCCACGTCAGGCAAGATGGGCCCTTTTCCTCTTGAGATTTAATTTTGTGGTTTCCTATCTACCTGGTACTAAAAACATTAGAGCAGATGCTCTTTCTCGAAAATTTGGGGCCGAGTCACAGGAGAAGTCACCTCCGGTACCTATTATTCCTCCTAACCACATCTTGGCTATGATACGTACCAGGAGATTTTGGCTGCTCAAGCTTACGCCCTGGTGGAGAAGCCTAATGGGAAGTGCTTTGTGCCCAAATCCCTCTGTACCAGACTGCTGGAGACATACCATTCCTCGAAGGCCGCAGGGAACGTTAGTAGAAACCAACTGATATGGTCCATGACTAGACTCTTTTGGTGGCCCAGCCTAAGGGCAGGTTGCTCTACATGTTCCACTTGTGAGTGGACTAAGACTCCTAGACATCTTCCGGTTGGTCTCCTGCAACCAATTCCTAATGGAGAACATCCATGGTGGCACCTATATATTGACTTTATGATGGAGTTGCCTGTCTGAGAGGGGTACACAGTCATCCACATGATTGTGGATAGATTTTCCTAGATGGCCCATTTTGTGCCACTGAGGAGACTCCCCTCCTCCAAGGAGTTGGCCGAGATCTTTGCCAAGGAGGTGGTCCGCCTCCATGGTATACCCAGAGTGGTGGTCTCTGATCGTGGGAACCAATTTGTGTTGTGTTTTTGGAGAGCTTTTTGCGGACAGATGAGTATCCAGCTCTCGTCCTCCTTGGCTTACCACCCACAGTCTGACGGTGCTGCAGAGAGTCTGCTTTCGCTCTCTGTTGCCTCCGTTCGCAGACCAAGTGGTGACCCACACATACTCTTCCATTCTCTGTTGTCCAAATTGAGCCACTTCCCTAGTCTCGAGATCTTGAGAAGTGTAGTGTGCAGCTCTGGAGGGACCTTGGGTCCTATTTGCTTGCCTGGGGTTGTGTGGGCTATACTATTATTGCTGTACAATATAAATAAAGGTGGTTATATTTTCTACAATTGTGTCTGTCCTTCTTTTGCCTGCACACCATGACAAAATTCCACTTTAAAATATACAGTAACATAGTAAATTAGGTTGAAAAAAACACAAGTCCATCAAGTTCAACCTTTGCCTCATAAGCCAGAGATGTAAGAATTATATAGATTTCCTGCTGCCAAATAAGTTAGTCTTTATCAGACCTTCCTGTTTTGCCTACTAATATACCCTGTATGTTTCCTCTTGAAAGAAATATATGTAAGTGTCTCTTAAATATATCCATTGTATCTGCCATAGCCACATCCTTGGGCAAGGAATGACACAAATTAACATACCTTACTTTAAAAAAGCCCCTTCCTCTGCTGAAGTTGAAAACTTCTGCCCTCTATTTTCAAGGTGTGTTCCCTGGTTAGTTGATCAGGCCTTGGAATAAATAGCTCACCAGAGAGATCCCTGTATTGACCTGTCACATACTTGTACATGTGATAAGATCTCCTCTTAGTCTTCTTTTGTCTAGAGTAAACAAACCAAGCTGTTTCTCATACATCAAGTCCTCCATTCCCTTAATTAATGTTGTTGCTCTTCTCTGTACCCTCTCCAGTTCCAAAATATCAGTTTTCAGAACTGGTGCCCAAAACTGCACAGCATATTCATGCTGAGACTACTAAATAACTGTCCCTCTTTCCCATCCTGGTGTCTTTCTTTTTAAGAGATCAGACTGTGTGGTGTGTATATAAGTGTATCACCCTGGTGTCCCTGTGTTTAGGAGATCAGACTGTGTGGTGTGTATAGAAGTGTATCACCCTGGTGTCCCTGTGTTTAGGAGATCAGACTGTGTGGTGTGTATAGAAGTGTATCACCCTGGTGTCCCTGTGTTTAGGAGATCAGACTGTGTGGTGTGTATATAAGTGTATCACCCTGGTGTCCCTGTGTTTAGGAGATCAGACTGTGTGGTGTGTATAGAAGTGTATCACCCTGGTGTCCCTGTGTTTAGGAGATCAGACTGTGTGGTGTGTATAGAAGTGTATCACCCTGGTGTCCCTGTGTTTAGGAGATCAGACTGTGCGGTGTGTATAGAAGTATATCACCCTGGTGTCCCTGTGTTTAGGAGATCAGACTGTGTGGTGTGTATAGAAGTGTATCACCCTGGTGTCCCTGTGTTTAGGAGATCAGACTGTGTGGTGTGTATAGAAGTGTATCACCCTGGTGTCCCTGTGTTTAGGAAATCAGACTGTGTGGTGTGTATATAAGTGTATCACCCTGGTGTCCCTGTGTTTAGGAGATCAGACTGTGTGGTGTGTATATAAGTGTATCACCCTGGTGTCCCTGTGTTTAGGAGATCAGACTTTGTGGTGTGTATAGAAGTGTATCACCCTGGTGTCCCTGTGTTTAGGAGATCAGACTGTGTGGTGTGTATAGAAGTGTATCACCCTGGTGTCCCTGTGTTTAGGAGATCAGACTGTGTGGTGTGTATAGAAGTGTATCACCCTGGTGTCCCTGTGTTTAGGAGATCAGACTGTGTGGTGTGTATATCAGTGTATCACCCTGGTGTCCCTGTGTTTAGGCGATCAGACTGTGCGGTGTGTATATAAGTGTATCACCCTGGTGTCCCTGTGTTTAGGAGATCAGACTGTGCGGTGTGTATATAAGTGTATCACCCTGGTGTCCCTGTGTTTAGGAGATCAGACTGTGTGGTTTGTGTATATAAGTGTATCACCCTGGTGTTCCTGTGTTTAGGAGATCAGACTGTGTGGTGTGTATATAAGTGTATCACCCTGGTGTCCCTGTGTTTAGGAGATCAGACTGTGTGGTGTGTATAGAAGTGTATCACCCTGGTGTCCCTGTGTTTAGGAGATCAGACTGTGTGGTGTGTATAGAAGTGTATCACACTGGTGTCCCTGTGTTTAGGAGATCAGACTGTGCGGTGTGTATAGAAGTGTATCACACTGGTGTCCCTGTGTTTAGGAGATCAGACTGTATGGTGTGTATATAAGTGTAGCACCCTGGTGTCCCTGTGTTTAGGAGATCAGACTGTGCGGTGTGTATATAAGTGTATCACCCTGGTGTCCCTGTGTTTAGGAGATCAGACTGTGTGGTTTGTGTATATAAGTGTATCACCCTGGTGTCCCTGTGTTTAGGAGATCAGACTGTGTGGTGTGTATAGAAGTGTATCACCCTGGTGTCCCTGTGTTTAGGAGATCAGTCTGTGTGGTGTGTATATAAGTGTATCACCCTGGTGTCCCTGTGTTTAGGAGATCAGACTGTGCGGTGTGTATAGAAGTGTATCACACTGGTGTCCCTGTGTTTAGGAGATCAGACTGTGTGGTGTGTATATAAGTGTATCACCCTGGTGTCCCTGTGTTTAGGAGATCAGACTGTGCGGTGTGTATATAAGTGTATCACCCTGGTATCCCTGTGTTTAGGAGATCAGACTGTATGGTGTATATATAAGTGTATCACCCTGGTGTCCTTGTGTTTAGGAGATCAGACTGTGTGGTGTGTATATAAGTGTATCACCCTGGTGTCCCTGTGTTTAGGAGATCAGACTGTGTGGTGTGTATATAAGTGTATCACATTCCTACACAAAAATAAGACTCTCATTAATGTTTGTGTAAACATAAGTATATGTGTTTATAAATTAGTCTGTGTAAATAAAATACTTTGGTCTAGTTCTAAATCATTTATTCAGTTACATCAAGAGGTGTCAACAGGTCATGAAATAAACTTAAAATTCTCATTAATGCCCCATCCACAGGCCAAATCCCCCAGAAACACTCCCTAAAACAGAAGTGTCCCTCTTTGGCCATTTGAAATGTTGGGAGGTATGCCACCTGTACACAACTTTAGCTTAACAACTTAAGGACCATTGCTGTGCCAGAACCGTCACGGCGGTCCGGCACTTAAAGACCAGTGACGGTCCTGACACGGCATGGAGTTCAAGGCTCCCGGCGCGGCTGCACGTCGCTCCGGAAGCCCTGAACCAGAAGTGAAAAAAAAAAGCCCCGTGGTCCTCAAGTGCCGGTCGTGCGTGCACGCGCTTGTCCTTAAGGGGTTAAATAACTGCCCATCTGGCGACTAGCTGCTTAGTAGCGCTAGTCGCCAGAATTATTACCTTGACAAATAGATTTCTCCTTCCTTCCCGGGCTGACAGGCAGGACGGAGCGCGGATATCTTGCCATAATGACGTCCGTGCACCTGCGCTGTCATTCCCTTTTGGAGCTGGATGGCTCCTAGCAACGCCTCCTAGACCCGTATGGGACTGACAGCGCAGGTGCACGGACGTCATTATGGCAAGATGTCCGCTTTCTATGATGCTGTCAGCCCAGGAAGAAAGGCTAAATCTGTTTGTCAAGGTAATAATTCTGACGATTAGCGCTACTAAGCAGATGGGGAGTTATTTAAGCTAAAGTTGTGTTCAGGTGGTAGTTCTGCTTGAAATAACACTCTCCATGGCCGAAGTGCTATGAAGATTAATCGGACCTGCTTTTATTGTGAAACTTTGCTATCCCTTTAAGTTACACTAATGTATTTTTAACTCAGGAGTTCTTTGCACTATTAGGAAAATGAGCACAATAATTTTTGGAATGTTTGTCAGGCAGTTCAGAGGTTAAAGGAAGCCAAAAGAGAGCAGGCATCTGTTGCCCCCAATTCAGGTAATGGTTATCAAAATATAGTCTTCTTTGCAAGCAGTTTCATTTTCAGAACGTGGTATGCACGTCTCTTGTCATGAGTACATGTTTACAATAAAGTTGTTTGAATCCTCCTGGCTGGGGAGGCTGGGTATGGGTGCTGTCAGTTGTCTATTTCCTCTAAGGGGAGGGAAGTTTCAGAAATTAAAACTTAAAGGACTTAACAAACAGCAGATCTGAAACAGAAGAGAATCGCGAGTTCAACACATGGTAACGTATTAATTTTTTCTACAATAGATAATAGGCAACTGGTGGAAATGAATACATTGTTTTCAGGTTTTTTTTTAACGTCAAGTTGCATTGATTTAACTCTTTCAGTGCTTGAAAGTAATGCATTGCATTACAGACATTCCAGCACAAGAAATGTGTATTGGAACAAATGGAAAAAAAAAATAATCTCCATTGAGACGAATGGTGATTTTAACCCTTTGAATGCCAGAGAAGTCTCCAATGCATTATCTATGGCATTCAAAGGGTTAAAAGTTCCATTTCAATAAATAGGAACATTTAGGAGTAGGTTATGTCCCCTCCAATGCATTTCATTTGCCCCAGAATAACTGCATTTTATTGTTGAACATATCCCAAAGTAGGATTGCCTGATTTTCCTTCTAAAACACTTATGAAAAATTCCTACTGCAGGGCTCCAGTGAACGTTCACCTTAATTCAAGTTTGAATATTTGAAAATTGCATTAAAAACTGCCTGTATCCAGCAGATATATAGATTAGGAAATACACTTTAATTTCTAGGCAAAGTGAAAGTGATCATTTCCTGCTACTGCAAAGCGATATTAGCATACGAAACCTAATTAAAACATTAATTAGCATATGAAACCTCACAGAAAAGATTAATTAGCATATGAACATCACAGGTACAACACTGATACTGCAATTAACATACATTAGCATATGGTAACAAGTGTCAATACCTCCTTAAATGTATATTAACTGGTCTTTTGGCTAACATGACACGAGGAGTTTTTAATGCAGTTTTCAAATGTACAAACTTAACCCTTTGAGTGCCAGAGGGGTATGCTGTGCATTACTTCGGAATGCGTTGCATACCCCTCTGGCACTCAAAGGGTTAAATTAAAGTGAATGTTCCACTTGAATTATTGGTTTGAATTATTATTCTTTATTTCTATAGCGCCAACGTATTCCGCAGCGCTGTACAATAGGAGGGTTTCCATGAATCAATGCAGCAGGCATTTTTCATGTGTCTTCTCTTTTTAATGTGATGATTAGGGAACTCCTATCTCAAGGGGTTCATTTTGACTTCTTAGCAATCTTCATTAACCGTTGATGGGACATGTTTTAGAACTGAGATTAAAATCTGGGAGAAGCTAAATACTCGATTCCCTAACAGGAATGGAAACTGAAAGCAGAGATGTAACCTTTTGATTGGGAGGGGAGGCATTTTGTTGTGTCTAACCAATAGAAGATGTAGAATTGGCTTGTAAATGTGTTAATATAGGTGAAAGGTGGAAATGTGGAAAAACACAGGAGACTGGTAAAGTAAAAGTGATACCTTTATTGGCTGAGTAGTTTAGAGTGCAAGCTTTGAAGACAATGAAGATGTCTTAAAGGGTTAGTAATGTCTAACATTTACTAACCCTAATACTGAAGGTATTAAAAAGATAATATTAATGTGCCAAGTCCTATCTCTCAGACATTTACGGTTTGAGAGATATAAGCGCTGAAAGTCTCCCCCTCCCTCCCCTTTTCCAGACGTCAGCATGTAGCTGACGTCAGGAGATCCCGGTCCCACACCAGCCGGCGGCTCTTCAGCAGAGCTGAATGAGCACTATCGCATACCTCCCAACATTTCTGATTGCCAAAGAGGGACACTTGTGTTTTAAGGGGTGTTGCTGTGGGCGTGGCTGGTGGGCGGGGCATTAACAATAATTTTTAGGCTATTTCATGACCTATTGGTACCTCCTTGTGTAACCTAATAAATGACTTCTAACAAGACCAAAGGTTTTCTATTTACACAGACTAATTTATAAACCCATGTAATGAAGATTAATGTGAGTTTTATTGCTGTGGAGCAATGTGATACACTTATATACACACCATGCAGTCTGATCTCCTAAAAAGAGGGACATCAGGGTGGGAAAGAGGGACAGGGGGATTTGGATCTAAAAGAGGGACTGTCCCTCCTAAAGAGGGACACTTGGGAGGTATGCTGTCGAAGAACAAATATTTCAGTGGAATGGTCTGCAAAGTGTTCTTGCTAACCAAGCACACTTTGTAGACTGTTCCAGTGAAGTATCTATTTTTTCGATAGAAGTATGGGAAGTATGTACCCCTAATATCTCCTAAAGAGGGACACATGGGAGGTATGGGCCCCTAATATCTCCTAAAGAGGGACACATGGGAGGTATGGGCCCCTAATATCTCCTAAAGAGGGACACTTGGGAGGTATGGACCCCTAATATCTCCTAAAGAGGGACACTTGGGAGGCATGGACCCCTAATATCCCCTAAAGAGGGACACTTGGGAGGTATGGACCCCTAATATCTCCTAAAGAGGGACACTTGGGAGGTATGTACCCCTAATATTTCTTAAACAGGGACACTTGGGTGGTATGTACCCCTAATATCTCCTAAAGAGGGACACTTAGGAGGTATTTACCCCTTAATATCACCTGAAGACAGAGGGGGTATGCTGCCATAGCATGAGAATATAAGTACAATATATAAATCTGTGATTGTTACAGTATGACAACAAGTTGTATTTTAGCATGACAGAAATATATATCTGCTTTCCCGATTAATCTATAACAGCTCACAAATAAAAGATGGTAATGCTATTTATGTATCCGATAGCGATAGGCCATATCCATGACTTAGATGGGGTTGTTAACCCTTTGAATTCTATAGAGAGTGCACTAATGCATTGCCATGCAATGCGTTGCACCCTCTCTAGCATTCAAGGGGTTCAAATCCTCATTTAAATCAATGGGTATTTGGGGAATTTTTATTTGTCCCCTATGGTGCAGTTGATCTGCACCTGAATTGCACCTCTTTGGCTTATTGAATACATCCCCAAGAACCATATGCACGAAAGATGGTGCAAATAATTCCCTGTATTTCCATCACAATGTTTTGGAGACTTTTCTAGAATCCAAGGAGCTAAAATCCCAGTTTAAGCCAATCAGATTTTTTTACATTTCTGCTCTATGGTACAGCTGATTTCACCCAGAATTGCTCCACTTACTTTGTGAATACTGCCTGTTCTTCACTGGGTGACTTTGCGTTCACACCCTCACATTACTTCCTGCCAGGAAATGGGACGGTTTACGTAGCGATGGGTTGGGGGGGGGGGGGTCAGCAAGCTGAAAGATAAAAGGAAAATAATTTTTAAAAATACTTTGTTCACTTCCTCATAATTAACCCCTTGGATGATGAGCATTTCCAGTGGCAATGTGTTGGAGATATCCCTAGCACTGAGTTTACGGGTAGATATTTCATGGGAATAAGGTGTTTTTAACACTTTAAAAACCAGAGGTGTGAACAGCTCCTTACAAAGCAATGTGTTGTACATAACTCTGGATCTTAAAAAGGGAATGTGTTTCACAAAAGGACTTACCTTGGTAAAAAGGTGACCATATATGCCTTTAACACCTTAAGGACACATGACGTGCGAGGACCATCATGGGAAAACTTCCCTAATGGACCGGTTACAGTCCTGGCATGTCATGGGTTTCAGGTCTCCCCGTGCGGCTGCATGCCATTTGGGGAGACCTGAATCGGATCGTTAAAAAAAATAATAAAAATGCTAGTTGGTCCTTAAAGGGATAGTATTACTTAAAGGGATAGTAATACTTTGTTTTATCTTTATTTTATTTTGTAGGCATTAAAAAAAACATGAAGAACGATATAAGTCTTATCTCTCAAAGCTTTATGGTTTGAGAGATATTCACAAGCAAAGTTTCCCCTCCCGCCCCTTTTACCTAGTGTAAGCCATCTCTTCTCAGATGTGGAATCCAGTCCATAGACCTGACAGATAACAGCAGGGGACAATCTTCTTCCTATGAGAACAATGAAAGCCCTGCCCCCCCTTGACAAGTTTTTCAGGTTTTTCCCTTATCTTAATTGAAGATTGTCCCTCTCTGCAGTCTACATGGGCACCTCCCTTCTGATCTGGCTGAACGGTGTTACATCAGTAAAATGGGCGGGAGGGGGAGACTTTGTCATTGAATTACTCTTGAACTACAACTCTGACAGAATTGAAATAACACTCTCCAAAGTCCAAATACTATGATGATTAATTAGAGCTGCTTTTATTATGAAACATTACTATCCCTTTAAAATATACTATCCCTGATCCTGTGGCCCTTAAAGAACTGAACTAAATGAGCCCACTGGCATTTCTCAAACCTTAATGGTTTGAGAGATATCCGCTTTGAAAGTTACCCCTGTCCTGACGCCAGCATTCTAGCTGACTGCAGGGGAATCCAGTCCCAGGACCGGCAGAGGCTCTGCAGCAGAGCCGAGAAAGCATTATGGAAGAAGAAATCCTTCAATTAAATGGTCTTCTACGTGTGCTTGGTTTGCACCCTTTTGCATTTAATTCAGTTTTTTTGGGCTTCTTATAGGGCACTGGGTTGCTGCTGGACATGAAGCATGACTTGCGCAAGGCATGAAGTTAAAGGGATAGTAATACTTTGTTTTATCTTTATTTTATTTTGTAGGCATTAAAAAAACATGAAGAACAATATAAATCTTATCTCTCAAACCTTTATGGTTTAATAGATATTCACAAGCAAAGTATCCCCCCCCGTTCAGCCAGATCAGAAGGGAGGTGTCCAGGTAGACTGCAGAGAGGGACAATCTTCAATTAAGATAAGGGAAAAACCTGAAAAGCTTGTCAAGGGGGACAGGGCTTTCATTGTTCTCATAGGAAGAAGACTGTCCCCTGCTGTTATCTGTCTGGTCTTACAACCAGATTCCACATCTGAGAAGAGATGGTATACACTAGGAAAAAGGGGCGGGAGGGGAAACTTTGCTTGTGAATACCTCTAAAACCATAAAGGTTTGAGAGATAAGACTAATATCATTCTTCATGTTTTTTAATGCCTACAAAATAAAATAAAGTTAAAACGAAGTATTACTGTCCCTTTAAAAAAAAAAAAAAAAGCAATGCGCAAGGCATCAAAATCCCAGTCAGTGCACCCCTCTAACGACTGGCACCTGGCACCTGGGGCGGGCCCCCCCCACCCTTAGTACGCCACTTACCCTCAATTGGCACCGACTCTGGACCAGACATCCCAAATGAGTCTGACAGGCGCCCCTCTGCTGGGTGCGCCTGTAGACAGATGCCTACTCTGCCTTATTATAAATCCGGCCCTGGTTAGTTATGAAAACCTGATAAGGGACTCAAGTTATCGCAGGAAAGTAAAGACCTACTTTTTTTTTCTTTTAACTTGAGTCCCTTATCACCTGTTTAAACAGCCGACACAGAAACTTGAATGCAAAAAAAACCCTAAGTCCTCAGTGGATGTATTGATATGGGACCCTAAGCCCCATACCAATGCATCTAAAGTATGAAAAATGTGTCAGACGTTAATAGAATTAACCCTGTGAGTGCCAGTGGGGTATGATTACCCCGCCGGCATTCATAGGGTTACCCCGACTAAGTTAAAAGGAACATTGCATTACAAGTAACACCATTAATCCTGATGTCCAGCGGAGTCCTCAGCTTTGTGGTCCTCTTCTGTCTTCTCTTCTATCCTCTCTTCTTCTCTTCTATCCTCTCTTCTTCTCTTCTATCCTCTCTTCTTCTCTTCTGTCTTCTCTTCTATCTTCTCTTCTATCTTCTTTCTTCTATCTTCTCTTCCATCTGTTTTCTTCCTGTAAAATAAAACAATATTATTACAAAGCATTATATTATTTAACCCTATGAGTGGCAGAGGGGTACACAACGCATTGCAAAGCAATGTGTTGCGTACCTCACTGGCACTTAAAAGGTTACAATAGTATTGTGCCATGAATATACTATAACGTAATTGCCTCCAGGTATTACCAAAATACATAAAAATGCCATAAAAATAATATACATATAGAGCATGCAGACATGTTATGCATAAATGCTAAGTAATTCTACTTAGCTTATATATCCATATATATCTTCATGTCTCCTCTGCTTGGTGCTGTCGCTGATGAGCTGCCCGGATGTCCTCACTCCTGCATGGACCGATGCCCGTAGCACACTGAGGGAATTGGAAGTGAGCCGGCCTTTATATATGGTCAGTCTCACTTCCATTTTCCTCACAGTCATTGGCTGGGATGTTCTTACACACATCCTAGCCAATCAGATTTGAGTGGCTGTTCTTTAAACTGATTGACTGGGATGTGCGTAAGAACACCTTGTAGACCATTCCAATGAAGTATTTGTTTTTAGATAGAGCTATTTCGGCTCAGCTGAAGAGCCACCGGCGGTCCTAGGACCAGGATCTCCTTTTGTCAGCTAGAGCTCTGAGGTCAGTGCAAGGGGAGGGAGGGGGGAAGTTTAGTTGTGTATATCTGTCAAACCATAAAACTTTGAGAGATCGAACTACCATCATTTGATATTTAAAGCGGAACTACCACCTGAACACAACCTTAGCTTAAATAACTCCCCATCTGGTGACTAGCTGCTTAGTAGTGCTAGTCGCCAGAATTATTACCTTGACAAATAGATTTCTCCTTTCTTCCCGGACTGACAGCATCACAGAACGCGGACATCTTGCCATAATGACGTCCACGCTCCTGCGCTGTCAGTTCCAGCCGGGTCTAGGAGGAGTTGCTAGGAGCCGTCCGGCTCCAAAACAGACTGGCAGAGCAGGCGCGTGGACGTCATTATGGCAAGATGTCCGCGTTCCGTGATGCTGTCAGCCCGGGAAGAAAGGCTAAATCTGTTTGTCAAGGTAATAATTCTGGCGACTAGCGCTACTAAGCAGATAGTCGCCAGATGGGGAGTTATTTTAAGCTAATGTTGTGTTCAGGTGGTAGTTCCGCTTTAATATCTACAAGATTAAATTTTTGTTAAAAATCCAATACTATCCCTTTAAGGGTCCTGTGTGTATTTCATGGTGAGAGAACGCTCCAAAGCCTGCCTGGGTGCAGTGTATCAGAATCAGACCCATGAGCACATAACTGGAAACTCTACGGCTCTGACCCAGAGACTTAGGCTTTTTACTAAATTACTGGTTCTCAGAGGACAGAGGCTGATTATCAGGGCTCCCTTATAACTCTGCCCACTTCACTGCCAGTTCCATCTTCTCTCTGCCCAGTTCTTCCCACTACCCAATCATGTTAAGGGCAAACCCCACTGCCCCACCTACTTTATGGTGCAACCTCCGAAGGCTTCGGACAAATAGATTCCCAGGTATGATGAACATTTTCTGGAGAAGAGGGAGTCACAGGCTAGTGTCTTCCAGGAGAGTGACATCCGTGAGAGTTCTTCCAGGAGAAGACATGGTCTTGTGGAGGAAATAAAATTAATGTAAATGGCTCTACTAATACAAGTTTATTGTTGCTGTTCTGTCCCCATGAGGATGATTATCCAGTGGTAGTGAGTTTTTTCTCCTTCCCTCCCTGTTTCTCCCACTTTCCACCCACTTCTTCTCCTTCCCTCCCTGTTCCTTCCTATTCCCACCCACTTCTCCTCCTTTCCACTCTGTTCTACCCACTTCCCACCCACGTCTTCTCCTTCCCACCCTGTTCCACCCACTTCCCATCCACTTCTCCTTCACTCCCTGTTCCTTCTACTTCTCCTTCCCAGCCTGTTCCTCCCACTTCTTCATTTTCTCACCGAGGCCCTGTTCCACACACTTCCCACCCACTTCTTCTCCTTCCCTCCCTGTTCCTCCCACTTTCTACCCACTTCTCCTTATTTCTACCCTGTTCTGCCCACTTCCCACCCCCTTCTCCTCCTTCCCACCCTGTTCTGCCCGCTTCCCACCAACTTTTCCTCCTTCCCACCCTGTTCCTCACACTTCTCCTTCTTCCCCACCCTATTCCACACACTTCCCATCCACTTCACTTCTCCTACTTCCCACTCTGTTCCTCCCACTTCCTACCCACCCTGTTCCTCCCACTTCACACACACTTCTCCTCCTTCCCAAGCTGCTCCTCCCACTTCCATCCCATGTCTTATCTTTCCCACCCTGTTCCTCCCACTCCCTACTCACCCTGTTCCACCCACGTCTCCTCCTTCCCAGCCTGTTCCACCCACTTCTCCTTCCCAGTCTGTTTCCTCCCATTTTTCCTCCTTCCCACCCTGTTCCAGCCAGTGCTCCTCCTTCCCACTCTTTTCCTCACACACACTACTCCTCTTTCCCACCCTTTTCCTCACACACACACACACACACACACACACACTACTCCTCATTCCCTCCCTGTTCCTCCCACTTCTCTTCCTTCCCACCCTGTTCCTCCCACTTCCCATCCACTTCTCCTTCTCACCCTGTTCCCACCCACTTCTCCTCCTTCCTATCCTGTTCTGTCCACTTCCCACAAAGCCAATTAATCCCCACCCCTTTATGACCAGAATCACATCATTGATATCACCCTGGTCGGCAGCACATGAGTCCTCTCCAGGGAGGAATTTCCCAGGTATGGTAATTCTATGCAGCCACTGCACTAAGTCCTCTCCCACTTCAGAGATTTTAGTGCATTGCCTCCATAGAATGAAATAGTCCTTGGAGAGTTTATCTTACTGGAGAAGTCGTGTCCACTTTATCACCTCTTTATCACACCTTATCTCATACCCCTCAGATATTCCTGGAAGGTGCATAAAACATATTGGAACATAACCTATTTCTCAATCTAAATAGTCTTTTGAAGGCGCAGAGCCCTATAAAATATTTTTTTCATTTTTAACCCATTAAGCTCCACACTGTCCAGGGGTGGGGTGTGCTGGAGGAGTAATGCACGTTTTTTTTTTTTTTATCAACCTACCCAGTAATCACAGTGCACCGTGATCATGAAGTGTCAGGACTGTCACCTGTCCTTATGCTGGGACCATCATGACGGTCCTCCCGCGTCACCTGTCTTTAACTTGTTAAATACCAAGGGGTTAAAGAGTATACAGCAAGTAACTGTAGCTGCTTTGGAAAAAAAATCCTCTGAATTGCACTGTTACTTGGTTATTTACTGATGCTTCTAAAGTGTTGGTAAATGTCTCCCTCTAGTGGTGAAAAGAGACTTACACCTGTTCTAAATCAGTTAGCAGCCAGAGTTCAAAATCAGAATGTTCCTATTTCTGAGCAGGGATTTAGACATCACTATTGTCGTCTTAAAGGAGAACTGACCCCTAATAATAACATCCCCTCTTACCTTACCATGGCCAGAAAATCCTGATGGATCCTAAAAATCTTGCTCTTGTTTAAATATCTTCAATCAGTCCGTGAAGTCATGTTTTTGTGGAGGCAGGCAGGACCACTGGACACAAACTCCACCCACTTTACGTGGTAATCTTAACCCACCCCTCTGGTCCTTTAAAGGGTTAAGTAGGCTCATGCACACTGCAACTTCAGTTTGAAATAACTGCCAGCAACTGTCATGGCCGCCTCCATGGACACATGACATCCAGACCTAAACTCATTGGTTTTCCTCCTGGTAGTAATGAAAGCTGGTCTTGTGTTTGTGTGTGTGTGTGTTTCTTTAACGTTAAGCAACACTTCGTACATGAGCCACTAGAGGCCACAGGGTCATTGAGCCTTGTGGCTCCAGCAACTCAGTGATAAAGGTTGACAATTTTGGAAGTTCATACAGTTCTAAAGGCAGGTGCATAGAATAATTAGAGAATTGTGGATGCTGCAGGAGAAGCGCCTTTTGCTTGATATTGGGAACTTTCAATATGAGCTGATCCTGAGATCTTTCAATTATCAACCAATAAAGTTGCCAAAAACATAGATTCTAGGTCACCTGCCCCTCTCTCCTCTAACCAAGAGGTGTTTGGATCAGCCTTCAATAAACCCTTACGTTCCTCTGAATTGTCCCTCTATAATCATGGAAGTCTCTCTTAGAGACCTAACTCCATCTCTTTCCTACACTGATGTACCTCTTTGTAGGATATTGGAATCTGGAATCTGTTACACATTAATTCAACAATAAATCTCACATTCATGTTTTTTTTTTGTTTTTTTTTTAAATCTTAATTTTGTGTTTATAAATGAGGCTGCATAAAAAAAATTTGGTCTCGCTTAAAATTGTTCAGTTACATAAAGAGCTGACAATAGGTCATCAAATAACTTAAAGCGGAACTACCACCAAACACAGTCTTTAGCTTCACTAAGTCCCCATCTGATGACTAGCTGCTTAGTAGCGCTAGTCACCAGAATAATTACCTTATTTAATAGATTTCTCCCCTCTTCCATGGGCGACAGGCAGGATGGAGTGCGAAAATCTTGCCATTGTGACATCCGCGCACTTGTGCTGTCAGTCCCAGCCAGAGCCAAATGGCTCCTAGCAACGCCTACTAGATCCGGCTGGGACTGACAGCGCAGGCGCGCGGACGTCACAGTGGCAAGATGTCTACGCTCCGACCTGACTGTCATCCATGGAAGAGAGGAGAAATCTATTCAATAAGGTAATTATTCTTGCGACTAGCGCTAGTAAGCAGCTAAGCGCCAGATGGGGACTTAGTGCAGCTAAAGATTGTGTCGGGTGGTAGTTCCACTTCAACAATTCTCGGCAATGCCCCACCCATCAATCCCTTGCCCAGCAACACCACCTAAGATAAGTGTGACCCTCTTTGAACATATGAAGTATTGGGTAGTATGACCATAATATCACTATCTGAACACACGCCAGGCATATTGGGCTTCTACCTCTGCCTTTCTGGTAGAAATGACAGCAATATAGAGAGTACAGAAGCAGTTAATTGGTTCCAATCATACGTTAGGAAACGCTGAACAATATCACCTTGAGAATGTGTTTTTTTTTTTTTTTTTATCCTGAGACCCTGAAATATGGATCCAAACTCAGAGTCTCAACGCGTTTCATTGCAATACGTTGGATACCTCTCTGACACTCAAAGGCTTAAGGCAGTGATTCTCAGCTCCAGTCCTCGGGGCACACCAACTGATCATGTTTTTAAGTTATCCCTAATTAATCACAGGTGAATCAATCACAATGACTGAGCCACTAATTACTCACCTGTGATTCAGCAGGAACAACCTGAAAACCTGCACTGTTGGTGTGTCCCGAGGACTAACGTTGAGAAACACTGGCTTAAGGTGATAGTAATACGTCTATTAAAGTTAAGGTTCAAATCTTCTTTACTTTTTTTTATAACCTATTGCGCTATATTTCATTACTTACATATTTGCAGTTCAAGCGCTATTCGAGCTGAAAGGATCCCCCCTCCCACCCCTTCTGGCTGCCTCCGCTTAGATGTGGAATCTGGATGCTTGTGGGACAATCTTCACTCAGTAAGTATAAGGAAAACCCATTGATGAAGGAGGGCAGGATTTCCCTTTTGCTTACTGAAGATTGTCCCTCACCGCTCTCCATCTGGACCAGACTGAGAGGACCAGTGATGCAGGGAAAGGGTCGGGAGGGGGATCCTTTCAGCTTCAATAGCTCTTGAACTACAGATATGTTAGTAATGAAATATAGCGCTATGTGTTATAAAAAAAAAAAGTAAAGAAGACTCGAACATTAACTTTAATATAGGTCCCATGCTTAAAGGGATAGTAATACTTGCA
Organism: Rhinophrynus dorsalis; assembly: GCA_037306005.1. Lineage (NCBI taxonomy): Eukaryota > Metazoa > Chordata > Amphibia > Anura > Rhinophrynidae > Rhinophrynus > Rhinophrynus dorsalis. Next base: position 19,291,765 of record CM074724.1, on the reverse strand, counting down.
AATTACTAATCCCCATATTGTAGCTTTGTTAAAAAGAAACGTATTGCTCCCAGTGTCATCTCTCAGACCCTTATGGTTTGAGAGATGATAGCGCTCAAAGTTCCCCCTCCCTCCTCCTTCCCTGACTGAACGCTGACTGCAGGGATATCCGGTATTACTTGCATCAGGCGGCTCTGCATCATTGCCGAGTTCGTGTTTATAAAAAAGAAATCTTTCACTAAAACGGTCTTCTACATGTGCTTGCAAACCAAGCACACATAGAACACCGTTCCAGTGAAAGAATTCTTTTTTTATAAACGCGATCTCGGCTCAGCTGCAGAGCCGCCTGATGCACAAAGTCGTATGACAGCTTCCCCTGCAGTCAGCGCTCAGTCAGGGAAGGGGGAGGGAGGGGGGAACTTTGAGCGCTATCATCTCTCAAACCATAAGGGTTTGAGAGATGACACTGGGGCAATAATTTTTTTTTAACAAAACTACAATATGGGGATTAGTAATTTGCAAGTATTACTATCCCTTTAAAGCCCTGCCTTTTTTGTTGCCAGCTTGGGGCATGTGATGGCGCTAACCTGCCAACCAGTCATGATACTCTAATAATGCATTAGATTTGCACAAACCCTGGGTCTTTTGGGAACCAATCAATTCTTGTATCTGTTGTCTCTACTTCCCCCCCTCTCCTTCATACAAACTGTATCAAGTAGTGTCCTGTCCGGCTGTTCATGTGTGATTAGATCAAACAGCAGTTCCTGTGTAGAGATCTTTTTATCGAACAAATATATAAAAGGGCCGTCATAACCAGTTCCTGTGTAGAGATCTTTTTATCGAACAAATATATAAAAGGGCCGTCATTTAAATGAGGGTTAAAAAAAAACATGAACTGGGAGGTGCCGTTAAAAGCATGATCAAATGTATGCAAAAAGATGTGATCGTCAGTTTACCTCTGTTCACGTTCTTTCTTTTTTTTTTTTTTTTTTGGTCAATAATTTGGTCAAAAATGTAAACCTACATTTTAAGGGGAAATTACCCTAGTAATAGTGATTATTTATTTAAAGGGACAGTAATACTTTGTTTTATCTTTATTCTATTTTGTAGGCATTAGAAAAACATGAAGAACGATATAAGTCTTATCTCTCAAACCTTTATGGTTTGAGAGATATTCACAAGCAAAGTTTCCCCCTCCCGCCCCTTTTACCTAGTGTAAGATATCTCTTCTCAGATGTGGAATCCAGTCCATAGACCAGACAGATAACAGCAGGGGACAATCTTCTACCTATGAGAACAATGAAAGCCCTGCCCCCCTTGACAAGCTTTTCAGGTTTTTCCCTTATCTTAATTGAAGATTGTCCCTCTCTGCAATCTACCTGGGCACCTCCCTTCTGATCTGGCTGAGCAGTGTTACATCAGTAAAAGGGGCGGGAGGGGGATACTTTGTCATTGAATTACTCTTGAACTACAGCTCTGACAGAATTGAAATAACACTCTCCAAAGTCCAAATACTATGATGATTAATTAGAGCTGCTTTTATTATAAAACATTACTATCCCTTTAACAGTTGGCTATACCTAAGAAGTCCTACTTTACACAGCTGTTTAGATAACACCTATTTATAACAAATAGTGGGCTTCAATGGACTTAAGTGGCTCACAAAGGACACATATTTATCAGATTGAAGACTAAAACAACTAATAAATAGATGGAAATATTGTACTGCTGTTTAATGGATTTGTAAGCTTTTTTTTTTTAATGAAAACCTATACATTGAAGTGCTTTTCCTGCTAAGTATAGCAATGTACTTCCCCTGCTGGCACTTACTTTATTCATAAAACCGTTCATACTGTCAGTAGGTGATAAAGCTGTTATTATCATATTCTGTGGATAACAGTAGTCCGTGACTGATCTGCCCCATAGAATGCAGCAGGTATACTTCTAATGTGGGTTGGATCAGTAAAGTAATAATGTGTTATTTTTTCCCCAAAAATAATTTGTTAACCTCAGAATCTTGTAGGAGGCTTTCAACTTTAGTAAGGAGTTTTAACCATTAATGTTTAATGCGTGGTGAGGTTATAAAAGGATTAATTCTGAGATATTTCCCAATCTCAACTGTTGGGTAAACTAAGCTTGCTTTTGTAAGTCGTTTACAGAGGTGTCAGAGAATATTACCTAGTGTAAGCTACCTCCCCTCATATGTGGAATCTGGTCTCTTGACCGGACAGGTCACAGCAAGGGACAATCTTCTTACTGTGATCATAAGGAAAACCCTGCCCCCTGACAGGTTTTTCCTTATGCTCACTGAAGATTGTCCCTCTCTGTGATCCATCAGGACAGTCTTGCTGCTCTGAGGTGAGCAGTGTTATGTCAGTAAAAGGAGCGGAGGGGGATACTTTATCATTCAGTTACTCTTGTACTACAACTCTGACAGTATTGAAATAACACTCTCCATGGCCCAAATACTATAAAGATTAATTGGAGCTGCTTTTATTGTGAAACATTAGGATCCCAATAAATTGTAATAACTCTGGAAATGTATATCTGTCTGCAGTGGGAGTACCTTTATTTTACTCAACAGGAAAAGACCTATGATATGATAAATATTTTTTTGAATATCAAAAGTTTACTGTCGCCTTAACGTCGTTTATTAACCCTTTGAATGCCTTGGTTTCCTCTTTGGCTCTGAAAGGGTTAACCTTTTGGATGTTAGGAACCTCTCCAGTACATTACTAAGCAATAAATATACTTGACATGTCCCTAGCATCCATAGTGTTAATTTGCATACCTGGGAACTCTCTGGATTTGCCCCAGAAACTCCCAGTTTTGACACTGCTTTACCGGGTCTCCGGGGCAGAGGCTGATTCCTCCGGATGTGTGGAGTTTCTCTTAAAACTCTGCCCACTTCTGCTCTTTCCCCCAGCTTTATTTTACATCTGAGTCACACCTTTAAGCCCTGCCCCCCAACTTGCGTCAAGCCCCACCCCTTTTTGACATGATTTGAGTCATTTTGCACACCCCCTCTGGCACCAGAGGAGTCCCCTCCAGGGAGACAACAATTAAAAGTTACCAGGGATGTTAATTTGCACCTCTTGCTGCTTCCACTAACCTTTTAAAATCCAAGATGATCCTCCTGTCTGTCTCTGAATGTGAAATGCGTTAGACCAAGCTCAATATATTGGTAATTTTGAAAGCTCTTTTAAAATCAAGTCGTGTTAAGTGGTTAGATCTTCACTTTGAGACATGTTGTGAATGGTTTTCTTTTGTCATTCAGATGGCAGATCAGCAGGGCGACCTGGTGTTGGAATCTGATATTAAGGACAACCATTCTGACGATGAGGACAATAATGCGGATGAGTTAGACGCAAAGCCAGACAGAAGCCAGAGATTTGGGATATTCTCAAGGTAATTAAAAACAGAAGCTAAAGTACACTAACCACTAGGAACTAATCTATCATAGTAACATAGTTAATAAGGTAGAAATGAGTCCATCAAGGTCAATCTTTGCTAACTTTATTCTGTTGTTCCAGGAGAAGGGTAAAACATATGAAAATTAAATTTCAGAAAAAATGTCCAAGTACACTTTCCCCTGGGCAGTCAACATTACAGAGCATCACTAGTGGCCCACAGTACTATGTGCTAGCTGACGCCTTCCAGCTGTTGAGGCCTTCAACTCCTTTACCAGGGATTATGCAAATTGTGATCCTCAACAGCTAGAAGGACTCAGGTTGTCCAGCCCAGTTCAAGGGCATACCGTTCAACATTTCACAAATTTAAAAAGCACAGACATTTTCTCCTACTTGTCCCACTGCTCTGGTAGCCATAGAACCATGCATATTGACCCATCAGCCTTGTTCCACTGCACTGGTAGCCATAGAACTATGCATATTGACCCCTACCCCCACCTTGTCTCACTGCACCCGTAGAGCCACACACACTGACCTCTCAACCTTGTCCTTCCCACTGCACTGGTGGCCACAGAATGACAATTACTGAACCCCCCCCCCAGCATTTGTCCACTGCACTGGTAGCCATAGAACCACACATACTGACCCCCTTATCATTGTCCCACTGCACTGGAAGCCATAGAACCACATATATTGACCCCTACCCTTGCCTTGTCTCACTGCACTGATACCCATAGACCCACACATATTCACCTCACAGCCTTGTCCCTCCCACTGCACTGGTTACCATAGAACCACACGTACTGACCTCCCCCAGCATTGTCCCACTGCACTGGAAGCTATAGAGTCTGTACCCCAGCTGGATGTCTCAGGCATAAGCAGAAACCTGCAACGTTTTCATGGAAAATTTCTCGGGATTAGCGAGAAGTCTAGAATTTTATTGGATTTCTGTGTCCAGAAATTTCCACAAAAAATGCAAAAATTCAGCCAGAAAAAGGGAGTTTTCACCCATCCTTATAGAGAAAGAGGATACACTACTTCTATTGCATCACATAAACACACAAATACCAGATAATATCTGCGTGTTGTCAGACCATATTAGATAATGTATCAGTTAGCTGCCCTATTTCCTTCGGTCATCATAGATATTGTGTATGGTAGAGATGATTTTTTTGTAAACATTTGTGATATCTAATATGTTGTTGTTACTTGCATCAGCGCTGAGAGGTTATATGGTATATGCCTGTTTTTTTGATGTGTTATATGTGGGATAGTGTTCTTTTATGTAGCAAATTTTGGTGGGTCAGCTGATATGATGTCATTCACTGTGTACAACGAGCTGTTGTTTTGCTTTTGTAAATAGAAATACCTGACTGTGGTTTGTAGGACTAAATTGCAAACAAAACAATGGCATTGCTTAGAGTGAAATATAGAATAAAATATAAGGTATCAAAGCGTCTTTCACTCACCGCCTTGATTGATTGTTAAGTCGCGGTGCAGGTTCCAGGGATTCTAAAACCTGAGAGAACATCAAATAGAAGGAAAAGACCGCACTCCAGCGTAGTATAAAAAAATCAAAACGGCTTTATTCCAAAGTATCAAAATAGGACACTACTCATACAATGATAGTCTCACGCGGTTCGCACCTGGCTTTTGGTTTTTTTTTTATACTAAGCTGGAGTGAGGTCTTTCCCTTCTATTAGTGGTTTGTAGGACACCTACCTAGGCAAGTCCTTCTGATAAAAAACTAAAGACGTTTATTTTTGGGTAAAATTCTCCTTTACAGTGGATCTATCACATATAGATATCTAATGCTCATTAGATAGAGCATTTAGCGAAAAAGTTTAATATGTTAGTCATTTTTGAAAAAAAAAAAAAACATTATCTGTGCAAAAATTCAAGTTTAAAATGTACCCAGCAGCCTACTTCCTGCTTTCAGCACTGCCTCTACTCCCGTCCCACTACCCAGCATCCTCCAATGACGGAGGCTTTCTTTCTCTAAGCTGGAGCGATCTCATTGGCAGAGATCGATATCTAGCCAATGAAATCGCTCCAGCTTAGAGACAGACATCCTCCGTCATCGGAGGATGTTGGGTAGTGGGACAGGAGCAGCCTCTGTGAGGCAAGCAGCTTGCCACAGCGGCAATCGGACGTAGGCTGCTGGGCACAATTTAAACTTTAATTTTTGCGTAGATAACGGGTTTTTTTGCTAAATGCTCTATCTAATGAGCATTAGATATCTATATGTGATAGATCCACTTTAATATCGCATCTTCAGATCCTCAGTCCAGTATATTATTGCAGATAAATTCATATGACATTTTTTCATACGATGCAGTACAGCCCTTGAGACTTCACCAATCGTTCTGCTGAAATAATAATAGTGGGGTTGTCTCTGCCCTGCAGAGCTTGCACTCTAACGGTAATAAAGAGGTGTGTACTTCAAGTCGAACTGTCACTTTGTAACAAATATATGATTTTTTAACAAATTGTCTAAATCGGATATTTGGTAGCCTTTTTTTTTTTTTATTTCAAACATTAGTTTGAGATATATCACTTTATTTATATGTCAGTTTATGCAAATGAGCTAGCACTTGCCAGCAGAGAGTAACAGTTGGGAGGGAAAATAGTGTTGAATATTCGTATCTGGCAGGCAGGTTGTGGCAGTTGATATGGAGAGCAGTGTGTAATGATAGTGTCTGCCTAGTGTACATAAAGTAACAAAGCTAATTATCTCATAAACTATAGTTTTAAATAAAAAAAAATATAATGGTGCTTTTTAAAGGTCTTTCAAAATCATATACCTGTTACAAAGTGACAGTTCTACTTTAAATGTATGTGAACAAGTGCAATATAAAGTGTAATATTTTATGAATAGAAAACTGGATCTTCAGCCAGGAAATAAGATATAACATTGATAAACCAATGGCTATTTTTAATTAATGGTAATAGAGTAATCTGTTCAATGTGGTTGAGTTAAAGGGATAGTAATACCTCTAATAAAGATTAGCTCCCACCCCATCTGGCTGCCTCACATTAGATCTGTGATCTGGTCGTGGGACCGGATTGATGCGAGGGACAATCTTCACTCAGTAAGTATAAGGAAAACCCCGCCCCCGCCTTGATGAAGAAGGACAGGATTTTCCTTTTGCTTATGAAGATTGTCCCTCGCATGGCTCCATCCGGACCAGACTGAGAGGCAGCGTGACGCAGGGGAAAGGAGCAAGAGGGGGATCATTTCTGCTTGAATTGTGATTGAACTACAACACTGTAAGTGTTAAAATATAGCCCTATGTGTTAGAAAAAATATAAAGAAGACTCGGACCTGAACTTTAATTCAAGCACAGCCGGCCCTTACATGGGTCCCTGTGGGTCCATGGACCCAGGCGGCACTCTGACAGGGGCAGCAATCCAGCTGATCTCCCACTAGTCTCCGGCGCTCTAGTAATACAGAGAGATGACATCATCTCCCAGTCATCTGCCACTTTTCTACCCAGTTGCTCCATTTATCCAAATCTTTCTGCAGCTAGAAACGATCTGCTCTGGATGTATTTTCTTACACAGTTTACTATCCTTATCAAAGATGGAGACACTTCTTTCAATGGCCACTTCATTACATTAAAGGGATAGTAATACTTAAAATGTAAAAAAAAAATGTTGTAGGGTTTATCCCCCTGAGTAAAACAAGAGTACTCCCATTGCTGAAAGGTGTTTCATTCAAAAGTTATTAATTTTCAAAGTTGAATTTTTTAGGTGCAATATCACAGTGGCCTGAAATTGTACAGTGGCGCTGTTGCTACACCATCCTATGAAGATTTATGGTCCCGGGACCAGAGCTGTCCATAGGATGGTGTAGCAACAGCGCCACTGTACAATTTCAGGCCACTGTGATATTGCACCTAAAAAATTCAACTTTGAAAATTAATAACTTTTGAATGAAACACCTTCAATCAGTGGGAGTACTCTTGTTTTACTCAGGGGGATAAACCCTACAAAATATTTTTTCACATTTTAAGTATTACTATCCCTTTAAAAAGCATTGGATCCATTACTGAACCCTGCATCATGCCACTTATAACTTTAGACCACCTTGAAAAGGTTCCATTTACAACAACTCTGCCATCTATAATAACCATTTCCAGTCTCTTTTGGACTTTGTCCTCAGTAAGCCAGGTACACGATGGAGGAAATTCTGTGTTTTTGTCTGTTGACCCATAACCTGCAATTATTGAATTTTTTGTAAATACAGAAGAAAAGAATGTGTTTAAGGTGTCAACCATCAGGGGAGGGCTGGCAACTTGTGGCCTGGGGGGCAAATACAATCAAGTGTCCCATTTCTATTATTGTTCAAGCCCACTCTCGCAGCCCACTAACACAGTCTCCCTTTGAGTCCTAAGCGATCCTGTGCTCTTACCTCTGTATGGCCTCCAGCCACTTCCTCATTGCTAAGTCATGTTACAGGCACTGGGATGGACGTCTGTTTATGGGCCTATTCTGTTGGGCCTGCTCCTTCTGCTGCTTTATAAACCTAATTGAGGCTAGGACTTGTTGCCCTTTCGTGGCACAAAGTGAGCTGTCTTAGAGAATCTGTCAACAATCATAAGTATGGCTGTGTGGCCCTTAGATGCAGGTAATACGACCATGATGTCTATGGACAGGTGTGACCAAGGATGCTCACCATTAGGAACTGGTTGGAGTAAGCTCTGTGGTATCAATAGTGTAGCTTCATTTCAGTTGTAAGCTCTGTGGTTTCTTTAGTGTAGCTTCATTTCAGTTGTAAGCTCTGTGGTTTCTTTAGTGTAGCTTCATTTCAATTGTAAGCTCTGTGGTATCAATAGTGTAGCACCATTTACAGAAGCAAGTGGGAGACTGAGCTAGACAGTGGCCCACTGTTCCAGACATATGACTGGCCCAGGGGGCAATTGCCCCCCTGGCCCCCAGGCCAGCCCTCCCCTGTCAGCCATAGAGTTATCCTCACTAATCAATTTTCCTGTCTCAGCATTAAGAGGAACAATCCCAACCTTTATTCATTTTGTTATTTATATACTTGTGGAGTTGTTTAGGATTTTTCCTGTTCTCTTTTGTAATATTCTTCTCATTTTCAATTTTAGCTAGCCTAATTGCCTGTCTGCAGAATTTATTACGTTATTTGTATTAAGTTATGCATCAGACCCTTCTGACTTAAACAAATTAAAAGTCTGCTTTACCCTGTAAAACTTTTTATTGAGCCACATCGATCTTAATTTGCTCCTCTTGTATTTATTGCATTTATGTATATATTGACATGTGAATTTTTCTAAGAGCATTTTAAAGGGATAGTAATGTTTCATAATAAAAGCAGCTCTAATTAATCATCATAGTATTTGGACTTTGGAGAGTGTTATTTCAGTTCTGTCAGAGTTGTAGTTCAAGAGTATTTCAATGACAAAGTGTCCCCCTCCTACCCCTTTTACTGATGTAACACTGTTCAGCCAGATCAGAAGGGAGGTGCCCAGGTAGACTGCAGAGAGGGACAAGCTTCAATTAAGATGAGGGAAAAACCTGAAAAGCTTGTCAAGGGCGGCAGGGCTTTCATTGTTCTCATAGGAAGAAGATTGTCCCCTTCTGTTATCTGTCTGGTCTATGGACTGCATTCCACATCTGAGAAGAGATGGCTTACACTAGGTAAAAGGGGCGGGAGGGAAACTTTGCTTGTGAATATCTCTCAAACCATAAAGGTTTGAGAGATAAGACTTATATAATTCTTCATGCTTTTTTAATGCCTACAAAATAAAATAAAGTTAAAACGAAGTATTACTATCCCTTTAAACAAATTCCATCTTTCTTGTGCATTTTTATCTTTGAAGATCGCATCCCATTGAATGTCTGTCATTCTTTACTTATTTTAGCATTGTAAAATGTGTCTATTTGTTAAAATTGAATGTTTTGGTTAAACCGTTGTTAATGAGTTTGTCATACCAAACTTCAAAGGATATCCTATTGTGGTCACTGCTGCCTAAATGTTCCCTTGCCTGTATACTGTATACCATATTAGAATTGTTTGAGAACACAAGGTCCAGCAAGGCCTCTCTTCTAGTTGGCACCTCTACTAGTTGGGATACGAACTTGTCATTAACCAGACTTAGAAAATTATTTCCCTTTTGTTAGTTAGTTGAAAACCAAGTACACTTTGTAGACCTTTCCAATGAAGTAATTATTTTGAAATAACGCGATTTTGGCTCTGCTGCAGAGCCACTGGCTGGTCCCCAGACCCGGGATCTCCTGCAGTCAGCACAGCGCTGATGTCAGGAGAAGGAGAGGAGGGGGGACTTTCAGTGCTTATATCTCTCAAACCATAGCTGTTTGAGAGATAGGGTTTGTGGCAATGAGTTTCTTTTTTTGAACCTCTACCTAACCAAATATTTTTAGGGGACATTACTGTCCCTTTAAAAGTGTCTCCAACATATTGCAAAGCATGCCTCTAACTACTAGCTAATTAGTATGAAGAGTAATATTGTCCACTGAGTGCAAATATTTTTATTGTGATACTAGCAAATGGTGCACGGCATTGCCTGTTCGATTGGGTACACTATGTACATCAGGGCATCCAGTGGACCGCTGCAGCGATTTTCACAGGAGTGCGCTCCAAATCCTGTGACAATCTTCTTCTCTGATTTCCTGCATGCAAACCAGTAACCACTTAGATTTTACTGTGATATTAAAATATTCCACTAGGTGGCAAGCTAGTATAGAGTATGGGTTACTGAAGGCATCCAGAAGATATTAAAGAGCAGTTGACACTTATTACTATAAACCCTTAGAGTGCCAGAGAGGTAGCCAACACATTGCAATGCTTTGGCTACCTCTCTGGTGCTCTAAAGGTTACCTCCCCCCCCCCCCCCACCGCATACACATACACACACACACAAGCATACACACACACACACACACAAGCACACACACACAAACATATATATAGACACATACAGACCCAAACATACACACACACACACACATATATATACACACACACACAAACACACTCATACATACATACATACACACACACACTTTCTATACTATGGCCAGAAAATCCTAATCATCTGTTTGAATTTTGCCCTTTCACCTTAGTTCAAGAGATGACCTCTTCAATCTGTCCTAGATCTCATGTCTATGGAGAAGGCAGTATGATATCAACAAAAGGGGAACCTCATTAGTAAACTGTGTTATTGAACTGTAGTTCAACATTATACAATACTACTATACATTGTAGACATGTTTATTTTGTTACAGAATTCATTTTTTTTTTTTTATTTGGTTTGGTCTCTTAACCCCTTAAAGGGATAGTAATACTTTAATATTACTATTCCCCATATTGTAGCTATTTAGAAACAAATTGAATTGTCCCCAGGTTCATCTCTCAGACCTTTATGGTTTGAGAGATAACCGAACGCAAAGTTCCCCCTCCCTCTCCCTTCCCTGAAGTCAGCGTTGTACTGACTGCAGGGGAAGTCTGTCGTACGACAGGCTTGCGGCTCTGCAGCTGAGCTGAGATCCCGTTACTGAAAAATAATTATTTCACTGAAACGGTCTTCTACATGTGCTTGGTTTGTGCTTGGTTTGCAATCACACGTAGAAGACTGTTTCAGTGAAATAATTATTTTTTACTAACAAGATCTCCGCTCAGCTGCAGAGCCGCCTGATGAATGTCAGACCGGATATCCCTGCAGTCAGTACAACACTGACTTCAGGGAAGGGGGAGGGAGGGGGAACTTTGCTTACGGTTATCTCTCAAACCATAAAGATTTGAGAGATGAACCTGGGGACAATTCAATTCTTTGTACCATAGCTACCATATGGGGATCAGTAATATTTAAGTATTACTGTCCCTTTAAGGACCGGCTGCTTGTGGGCAGCACTTAAGGACAGCAGAGCATTTTTTGTGCATCCGATTCAGGGCTCCCCGAATGGCGTGCAGCCGCGTGGGGATTCCTGAGTTCCATGTCGTGCTAGGACAGTCACTGGTCCTTATGGCAAGTTTAACCATGACGGTCCTGGGATGTCATGGGTCCTTAAGGGTTAATGTACTATTATCTCACCTCATTCCCCCTCCCCTTTCTACTGCTACAAATTGTAGAAGGTCTCTTTTTCAGGCCGGAAATACGAAGTGTACTGCTTCTTTAAAGGGGGACTAACCTCCTAATAACCCTAACACTAAGAGCATTGCTATTGCCTTAAAGGGATAGTAATACTTCGTTTTATGTTTATTTTATTTTGTAGGCATTAAAAAAACATGTAGAACGATATAAGTCTTATCTCTCAGACCTTTATGATTTGAGAGATATTCACAAGTAAAGTTTCCCCTCCCGCCCCTTTTACCTAGTGTAAGCCATCTCTTCTCAGATGTGGAATGCAGTCCATAGACCAGACAGATAACAGCAGGGGACAATCTTCTTCCTATGAGAACAATGAAAGCCCTGCCCCTCTTGACACGTTTTTCAGGTTTTTCCCTTCTCTTAATTGAAGATTGTCCCTCTCTGCAGTCTACCTGGGCACCTCCCTTCTGATCTGGCTCAGCAGTGTTACATCAGTAAAAGGGGTGGGAGGGGGATACTTTATCATTGAATTACTCTTGAACTACAACTCTGACAGAATTGAAATAACACTCTCCAAAGTCCAAATACTATGATGATTAATTAGAGCTGTTTTTATTATGAAACATTACTATCCCTTTAAATTGTTTCTTACAATGAAGCTGAAATGTATGATTTGCCTGTTGTACTACAAGAGCGTGCAATGTTCTGTAGATAGAGTATAGATTAGGTTACAAAACACTGCACTCACAGGACTTGTTTAAATATTAGTTACATTTTTATTCAAAGTTTTAGTTAATATCAAGAGATAAAGTTGCAGCTCTTCTTGTGGGCAAAATAGTGGCCCACTATGGTTTAGTCGCTACTGATGAGAATGGGCCTATTGTCTCTGGGTACAGTAATAGTAGAACAGACTCAAGGCAATGTGCAATCAAACACTCTGCTTAGCGAGCACAACTTTATTCATGAGAACTACACGTGCATCGTGCCTGATGAAGGGAGGAACTGAGTTCGCGGAAACGATGCACGTGTAATTCTCATGAATAAAGTTCTGCGTACTAAGCAGAGTATTTGATTGCACATTAACCTTGAGTGTGTTCTCCTATTACTTTATTAAAACCTGGTCAGTGGGAGACCTGTGGAGAATGCACCAGACACTATGTATGTGCGGGCTTAACCCCTTGAGTGCCAGAGTGTGCGTCCATCTCTGCCACCTTCTCCTATTGTCTTTGGCTTGGAGCTGCAGTTCAGTCAGCCACAGGGCCTATTGCACAAAAAAAGCCTCCTACGTCTGGGCAAAGCTAACTGCTTCACAGTAAATAAATTAAAACTCCCCAAATTCCCAATGAATTAAATGGGACTTTTAGCTGGTAATCTTTCTTAATCCTCTGAGTGCCAGTGGGATGTGGTTAAAGTAACCGTTTTTAATTTCTTGTACCCAATACATTACTCTCACTTTTCATGCATACCTGGGAGGCTTCTTGTCCCAAGACCGCGGAATACCAAGAAGGGATGGGGTTTGGGAATGTGCAAATAATGTGGCTTGTGTCAACGTAGCACTAGACTGGGCTTAATCAGGGCGGGCAGACTTGAGAGGGTGAACGTGGGGTGTGACAGAATGTTAGTCACCCTAAGAATGAACTCTTGCCTGTTTTCAGTGACCCACTTTGTTTTCACTATGTGTTCCCATCCTTGCAAATATTAATGCTGACTGTTTTACGCATGTATTAGTGTGCTGGCTTGTAGCAGAACTGAAAAGGTTAATATGTATGAAGTACAGAGTTCTGGTGCCATAGAATCTAACTAACACAATAGATTCAGTGTTATCAAATATCCTCTGTATGAAAAGACATTTAGCACCTGGGCAGATACAGGAGGATAAATAACCTATTTAACTTGAATGTATGTTCCTTTCCCCCATAGTGCAGGCTGTGCAAAATATATATTGTAAATGGTAGCTGTGACATCAGATCCTGGAGAGGGGGGGTGAGAAAGAAAAGTATAAAGGAGAGGGGAGATGAGGCTGTAGAAGCAGAGGGAGGGCTTCTCTAGAATGGAGAGATGCTTGGGGCAGTCTGAATTTTAACTGGCCTATGTGCTCCGCAGGCAATAAACAGGAAGTTAGGACCTATGTGTGCGCCCTCTACAGGAGAGTTAGGGTGAGTGGGCACTGAAGTGACAGGGTCCCTCTCCCAGTTGTGTGCTGTAAGCCATTCATATTATATTTTTGCTCTATTTTTGAGGGGGCTGGCGCCAGTCTGGGGTGGGTTGGTTTTATATATATATATATATATATATATATATATATATATATATATATATATATATATATATATATATTGTCTAGTGTTACTAGTATGGGTATTTTTTAGATTATTTGATTTAGCGGGGGATGGGTGATATATTGTGGGTGATGGGGGGCCTATTTTCAACCAACTATCTTTAATTTTAATATATATTGTGACATTTTGTCATTAATAAATGTTGCTATTTTCTAGATTATTTGTGTGATGGATTATTGGTAAAGTGCCTCAGATTAATCCTCCTCCTTTTTATTTCTTTTTAAAGGGATAGTAATACTTCGTTTTAACTTTATTTTATTTTGTAGGCATTAAAAAAACATGAAGAATGATATAAGTCTTATCTCTCAAACCTTTATGGTTTAAGAGATATTCACAAACAAAGTTCCCCTCCCCGCCCCTTTTACCTAGTGTAAGCCATCTCTTCTCAGATGTGAGTCTGGTTGTATGACAGTACAGATAACAGAAGGGGACAATTTTCTTTGTATGAAAACAATGAAAGCCCTTCCCCCCTTGACAAGTTTTTCAGCTTTTTCCATTATCTTAAAGGGATAGTAATACTTAAAATGTAAAAAAAAATATGTTGTAGGGTTTATCCCCCTGAGTAAAACAAGAGTACTCCCACTGCTGAGAGGTCTTTCATTCAAAAGTTATTAATTTTCAAAGTTTAATTTTTTAGGTGCAATATCACAGTGGCCTGAAATTGTACAGTGGCGCTGTTGCTACACCATCCTATGGAGATTTATGGTCAACTGACCAGAGTTGTCCATAGGATCATGTAGCAACAGCGCCACTGTACAATTTCAGGCCACTGAGATATTGCACCTAAAAAATTCAACTTTGAAAATTAATAACTTTTGAATGAAACACCTCTCAGCAGTGGGAGTACTCTTGTTTTACTCAGGGGGATAAACCCTACAACATATTTTTTTTTACATTTTAAGTATTACTATCCCTTTAATTGAAGATTGTCCCTCTCTGCAGTCTACCTGGGCATCTCCCTTCTGATCTGGTTGAACAGGGGGGGGGGATACTTTGTTTGTGAATATCTCTTAAACCATAAAGGTTTCAGAGATAAGACTTATATCATTCTTCATGTTTTTTTAATGCCTACAGAATAAAATAAAGTTAAAATGAAGTATTACTATCCCTTTAAATGCTATGTGTAGTACTTTAGAGGACTGGGTGCACCCCTCGCGTGGATGGCGTGGGTTTACCATTTATATGTTTAAGTGAGGTTTGCTCCTATCTTATACTATATATCTTTCGTGTGCTGTAAGCCAGGCTTCCGTAGTTGCAGCCCTGGAAAGCACCCCGATGTTCTCATCACCATAAAGCTAAACTCCGGTGGCTATGGCCCAAGAATAAGGAAAATGTACTGTGGAGATCTCATAGGACTCCTTCACCAAACCAGGAATGCAACGTACAAAGAGGCTTCATGCAAGCCAGCACCTGGTGGATGAGCAGTTGGCTTTGTACCCCACTCCTACTACTACTGGGGTTGGGGCTCTTGGACTGCAGATGCGAGACCCCCCCTCCGTGCCGTCACATGTGGTTTTGCTGAAAATGGGTCGGAAGTGGACAGAAGGGTGAGGAAGCGGGTGCAGCAAGGCGGCAATTGGGCAGGATTACTGGGAAATATTCAGATTCACCTTCCGCACTATCAGTTCTAACAGTTGTGTAGTTCTCTACAGTAGATCTTGGAAGGCGCTCATTATCTTTTTGTAGCCTCCTTGCTTGCTTCTAATGTAGACACAATACTCCTTCAATAGGGAGAGGCACACACCGTTCCAAAACCTAAATGGCAAATGGCAAATTTTGGTATTTGAATTCTGGGGTTAATGGCAGATCATGATATTTGAGTTCTGGGGTTAATGGCAGATCATGATATTTGACTTCTGGGGTTAATGGCAGATCATGATATTTGGGTTCTGGGGTTAATGGCAGATCATGATATTTGAGTTCTGGGGTTAATGGCAGATCATGATATTTGAGTTCTGGAGTGAATGGCAGATCATGATATTTGAGGTCTGGGGTGAATGGCAGATCATGATATTTGGGTGCTGGGGTGAATGGCAGATAATGATATTTGAGTTCTGGGGTGAATGGCAGATCATGATATTTGAGGTCTGGAGTGAATGGCAGATCATTATATTTGGGTGCTGTGGTGAATGGCAGATCATGATATTTGAGGTCTGGGGTGAATGGCAGATCATGATATTTGGGTTCTGGGGTGAATGGCAGATCATGATATTTGAGTTCTGGGGTGAATGGCAGATCATGATATTTGAGGTCTGGAGTGAATGGCAGATCATGATATTTGAGGTCTGGAGTGAATGGCAGATCATGATATTTGGGTGCTGGGGTGAATGGCAGATCATGATATTTGAGGTCTGGGGTGAATGGCAGATCATGATATTTGGGTTCTGGGGTGAATGGCAGATCATGATATTTGAGTTCTGGGGTGAATGGCAGATCATGATATTTGAGGTCTGGAGTGAATGGCAGATCATGATATTTGAGGTCTGGAGTGAATGGCAGATCATGATATTTGGGTGCTGGGGTGAATGGCAGATCATGATATTTGGGTGCTGGGGTGAATGGCAGATCATGATATTTGGGTGCTGGGGTGAATGGCAGATCATGATATCTGAGTTCTGGAGTGAATGGCAGATCATGATATTTGGGTTCTGGAGTGAATGGCAGATCATGATATTTGAGTTCTGGGGTTAATGGCAGATCATGATATTTAAGATCTGGAGTTAAAGGGACTGTAATATCCCATAAAAAATGCTTAGACTTTTGTAGAGGTTAAGAAAAATAAACGATGTGACACAAATCCTATTGTGAGATATCCTCTGTTAAAGTCCCCCCCCCTCCCCTTCTCCTGACGTCAGCTGTAAGCTGACAGCGGGAGTTCCTGGTCCGTGGACCAACAAGTGGCTCTTCAGCAGAGCTGCAGTAGCGCGATTTTAAAAGAAATACTTCTTTGGAATGGTCTACAAAGTGTGACTGGTTTGCAAGCACACTTTGTACACCATTCCAATGAAGTCATTTGTTTTAAAGAACGCGATTGGGGCTCTGCGGTAGAGCCTCCGTGTCGACTGACATCGATCTCCTGCTGTCAGCTTTACAGCTGACAGCAGGAAACATCAAACTTTAAATGCAGATATCTCTCAAACCATAGCGGTTTGAGAGATACAGGGTTTTTTTTTTTTGCACTCAGTTCCACTTTTGAGGCACTACAAAATGCAAAATATTTTTTCTGGGACATTTCTATCCCTTTAACCCTTTGAGTGCAAGAGGGTACACAATTCAAAGGGTTAACGGGTCCCTATATTTTATTTTTTATTAGTAATCTCAGCTCTGAATAATTCATGGGTGTCTGCCCTGAACTGAAAGCATTTTTAGCAAACAAAATCTCTAGGCAGTCCTCTAAAGAATTTGGTCTGGATTTGGAGGCAGGATAAGGGTAGATCACATCTAACACTTTGAGTGCCATAACAATACATTGAATACCTCTCTATCACTCAAAGGATTAACTCTCCGGGTTCCAGAAGGGTGTACAACACATTGTAGCGAGCAATGCCACAGATACACTACCACTTCTGTACAGCAGGTGGTGCTGAAGAGCTGCTCTGCAGCTACCTGCTGAGATCATAGTCTTACTTCACCCAGTATAGTTTGTCTGTGTTGTATGTGTGAGTTATATTGCAGGTCTTGAAGACAATGGGCTTTGTATATCAAGGCAACATGGAACAATGCACTGTGAGGACTAGGGACAACAAAAAAATCCCTGAAATTCCCATTGATCGAAATGGGATTTTTAACACCTTAAATACTAGAAGGGGTTATTAGTTCTGTTTAAATCAATGTGAAGTTCAGTTTGTCCCTTGCAATGCAGATGGTTTGCTCCACTTGATGTATTGTGTGATGGATTTTGGCCTAAATGGAGCCATTCCAATGTTTTTTTTTTTTTTTTTAAATAAATTGTGCTGTTTTACTACTTTGCCACCCTGTGACTCATAGCCAGGCCTGTTCATTCCATCACGTGGGTGCAACATCATGATGTCCTTGTGAGATGCATATGATTAAAACCAGTAGCTCTGAGCTTGGAGAAGGCAGCGCAGACTGCGGCATCTGTACTCTACTAGCTATTCCCTGACATTAAAAGGTGACCCATGGTTGAAACTGGGTAGGAAGGGTTTACCCAGCAAGGCTAGAGGGAGGGCTGTATGGGTAGTTTTAGTTAAAGGGATAGTAATACTTAAAATGTAAAAAAATATATGTTGTAGGGTTTATCCCCCTGAGTAAAACAAGGGTACTCCCACTGCTGAAAGGTGTTTCATTCACAAGTTATTAATTTTCAAAGTTGAATTTTTTAGGTGCAATATCACAGTGGCCTGAAATTGTACAGTGGCGCTGTTGCTACACCATCCTATGGAGATTTATGGTCCCGGGACCAGACCTGTCCATAGGATCGTGTAGCAACAGCGCCACTGTACAATTTCAGGCCACTGTGATATTGCACCTAAAAAATTCAACTTTGAAAATGAATAACTGTTGAATGAAACACCTTTCAGCAGTAGGAGTACTCTTGTTTTACTCAGGGGGATAAACCCTACAACATATTTTTTTTTACATTTTAAAGGAGCAGTAAACTTTTTTTATGAAAAAAATATATACTGTAGGGATTTTCCTACTGAGTAAAATAAGGGTACTCTCGCTGCCAAGAGATGTATATTTCCAGAGTTATTATAGTTTAAACCCATGTTTTTTATATTAGCAGTGCCCTCTAGTGGTCAAATTCTAATTAGATTCCCTGTTAGATTCCAATGGAGAGGAAACTCAGAGACATACAGCTCTCCATAGAATGTGATAGAAACTGCCTGTCACTTCCTGTCAGAACTATCAGGAAATAAACACAGTAAATTCACTTCCTGGTTATTTAAACTGCTATAATATTTGAATAAAACATCTGACAGCAATGGGAGTGACATTGTTTTATTCAGCAGGAAATGCTCTGTAAAATATGTTTTTTCATAAAAAAAGTTTACTACTCCTTTAAGTATTACTATCCCTTTAACCCTTTGCAATGCATTGTGTACCCTTCTGGCACTCAAAGGGTTAAATGATACTTAATAGGAGAGGGGCATCCTTGGTGGGTTAGGGCAGATAAGGCGCTGAGACAGAAAATCCCTCTCTCCATCTCTTGGGTTCTTATATAGCTTTTAACAATTTTTGTCTTTACAGGTCATTTTGTTGCAGCCCATTTCATTCTCGGTCCATAATGCTGTTTAATTTGCATTTTGACTAAGTATCATGTGGTAGATTGTACTCTTTGTTTATTAGTTAGGAATTTTTAGTTTATTTTCAGTTAGGAAGAATTCTAGTTGGTACAATTTGTTAAAGGGATAGTATTGCTTGAAATTTTCTTTTATATTGTAGCCCTTAAAAAAGATTAAAAATTATATAAGTCTTATCTCCCAAAACTTTATGGTTTGGGAGGTTTTAGCAAGTAAAGTTTCCACTGGAGTGACGTCACTGCTCAAGCCTTCAGATTTGGAATCCGGTCCGCAGACCGGCCACGGCTCTTCAGCAGTGCCGAGATCACGATCTTTAAAAAGAATGTCTTCATTGGAATGGTCTACACAGTGTGCTTGCAAGCCAGGCACACTTTGTACACCGTTCCAATGAAGCAGTTCTTTTTAAAGATTGTGATCTCGGCACTGCTAAAGAGCTGCTGGCTGATCTGTGGACCGGATTCCATATCTGTTCACTAGATGGCAGTCTTGGCTAAAACAGCCAGCAAAAGGGAATTTTTACTTTTTTATTATTAACTTTACTTGCTAATATCTCCCAAACCATAAAGGTTTGGGAGATAAGACTTATATCATTTTTAATTTTTTTTTAAGGCTACAATGTAAAATAAAATTATTTTCAAGCAATACTATCCCTTTAAATTGTTTTGCTATTCTTCCTCAGCATGTCAGTGGTATTTATTCAGTGGAAGAATAGGATTCTAGTGGGGTGCCAGAGGGGTTAGTGTTAGGTCCTGTTCGCTTCAATATCTTCATTAATGAACTAACTGATAGTATTCAATAAAAGGTGTGCTGTTTTGCAGATGATACACAAACTGTAGTCTAGTGATGGTGAATTGTCCCGAACATCTGGAAGCCTTCCGGTTGTCAAACCCCTCTGCATCCAGACTGCTCAACTGTCACACAGAATATCTATCTATACATTAGGTGGCACTGCTGCTAACCCTGTATTTTCAAAGCAACTGTAGTTTAAATGTTAACAAAGTAAAATGGTTGATATGCTTCTGTAAAGTTCATAAAGGTAAGCAACGTTTAGCATTTCAGCTGTCTGGAGCTACACCTCACATCACCCCAACCACTCTGTTCACTGAATTTGTCAGTAAAAGCAGAGATATGTATACAATGTTGCAAGCTCCCTTCAGTGCAGACTTCTTCTGTATGCTGCAGAGGCAGCTTTTCTACATTGTTTCACTGTGCTTTGTACATTGTATATATATTTTTTTTATATATTGTTGCACTCTGTCTGCCTTCCCAGTCCCACACAGAATGTTCTCTGAGAAAAAAAAAATCCAATGCTCTCTGTCAGGGATATAAAAGTGTGCAAAAAAAAGCAAAAACGAATTACCGTCACATATTATTATCCACTTGTAGAATATATAAAGTCTGAATAAAGGGTTACTGTTCCTTTAAGCATAAGACCTGGGAAGCATTCTCTATTTTTCTGAAATCCATAAATTGATGTTCTATTAGCAGCTGTCTGTGTTTTGATGAAACAGACATAGTAATATCAAACGTTCTCAGGTTAAAGAGAGAAATGTTTCACAATAAAAAGCTCCAATTAATCCTCATAGTATTTGGGCCATGGAAAGTGTTATTTCACTGTCGTCCAATACAGGTCACTGGTACTCTGGGAGGCGTAAGTCCCCTTTAATAGGCAGGAACAACTATGCAAATGATTTGCAAGGGGCGGAGCCTCCCCTCTTACTTAAGCCACCTTCTGGCCAGAGCCACTTTAGATTGATTTGTTCCTGGTGTGCTTGCACACCAGGTAGAGAACATCTATGCATCTTAGTGTTTTATTATTTTTTTATTCAAATATGGAATACCACCATTAGGAGGGTGACCATGGCTGTGAATTGCCCTCTTTAAAGTGGCTGGTGCAGCTTCCAGGGATTTTCTGTGGACCTTATGCCCTGAAGAGGGGACAGCTTGTGTTAAGCAGCTCCCCTACTGGGGAATTTACCTCTGGTTCTTTCCCTCCTTATCATGGTCACCTGAAGACAGAAGTCCTGCAGGAAAGGTGAGTCACCCATTGAGTGCTGAAGGTCCACTTGTCCCCACAGTGTCCCTTTTTGGGCTTGTATTTGGGAGTTTTAATACACTCCAGCACTCATAGGGTGTTTCTATTGCATTATTACTGTTTTATGCAATTTCTGTGGTATTCTCTGGGTTTTGGAGCTTTGGGTATTCATTTATTTATGTTTCTCATGTGTTTCATGCTTGTTTGGGCACTTTTTAATGTTTTACTAAACTTTATTAAAAATGGTGTTCTGCGCCTTTAAGCGCGGCTTTTTCCCGCTCAGACGCAAGGGCTCCTTTACTCTCTATGAGAATTCACAGTGTGGGACATATCTCTGGAACCGCTTGTCACAGCAACTTCAGAGAGGGCTCATTTTAATGCTAGGCTCCTGTTCTATCATCCGGAATGTGTTTTATTTATGTGGGGTGTTCAGGGGGGCTTCGGGCACTGTTTGGGGTACTTTTAAGGGAAAACTACATTTCCCATGAGCGCTTGGTTCGCGCTCGTTTCTGATTGGCTGTCATGACGGCCGCCATTTTGTGGTACTTTTCCTAGGCGAGTACACTACGCAGGGACCGAGCCTTCTCTCTCCTCAACAGATTAACCCTTCGCTAGCCAGATAAGTCCGTTTTTAGAACATTTCTGGGGTGAAACTTTAATCATTTACACTTTTTCTGGGTGATAGTGTTATTAGTGGGGTATATTGACGCTGTGAGCATGTCTACTTCACTGGAGCTAGGGGCTAGACCCAAGTCTAAGGAGGATGGGGGGTCTGCTACCCCCATGGCGTTTTGCTCCTCTTGCCACATTGGGCTGGATGGCGATAATGTGGGGGATCTATGCCCTAATTGTACTGGTCAAGATAGCAACCCTGGGCTTCCCAGCCACGCTATTGAGCCATCTTGGGTGAGGGAGTTTAAAGCTGCCACTAGGGATCTCAGATCCACGCTTCAACTCTTTCCCTCTCAGATACAGGGGGCTCTCCAGGTCTGGCAAACCCCCTCTACCATCAGGACCTCCCTGCCTAAGCCACAGGGAGCTCCTGATGTCACTGATTCTTCTGAAGAAGAACTCTTACAGGATTCTGATGCTGAGGAACGTACTGTTATTGAATCTAACAGGTCCATTGGGGACCCCTATGAGTGTGACCCTGAAGTCTCGGCTGAGGGTCTGATCAGAGCGGTTCTGAATACGCTCAACCTTCCACTGACTCAGGAATCCACTTATGATCCTACTGATGTTTTTCAGAAACAGCCATCTAAGCCAGTTGTTTGTTTTCCAACTAACCCTACTCTTGCCCGTCTGGTCTCTGAGGCATGGAAGAATCCTGATAGATCTTCCTCTGTCTCCAAAAAGTTTGCTAAACTTTACCCTTTTCCTGAGGCGGAGCTGGCAAAATGGGTTCATCCTCCCAAGGTGGATGCTCCTGTTTCTAGACTATCCAAATCTACCACTTTGGCTGTCTCAGATGCCTCTGCCCTGCAGGACTGGACGGATAAGAAGCTAGAGCTCTCTCTTAAGTCTATTTTTGCCTCCATTGGCACGGCCATGCGCCCAACCTTTGCTGTGGCATGGGTTAATAGAGCTATTGCGG
Organism: Rhinophrynus dorsalis; assembly: GCA_037306005.1. Taxonomy (NCBI): domain Eukaryota; kingdom Metazoa; phylum Chordata; class Amphibia; order Anura; family Rhinophrynidae; genus Rhinophrynus; species Rhinophrynus dorsalis. The sequence goes on along the minus strand of CM074724.1, from coordinate 19,269,069 downwards.
CCTGGACTGAACGACTGACTGAAGCAGTTCGCCAGGATGCGCCAGTATCTGAACAGTTGCAGCTACTTGCTAATATCACTGAAGCTCAGAACTATGTTGCTGACGCTGCTTTTGATGCTGTGCGCATGATGGCGAGGGCCTCCACTTCTTCTGTGGTGGCTAGACGCGCTCTTTGGCTGAAAATTTGGTCTGCTGATACAGCCTCTAAGAAAGCCTTGCTTTCCTTGCCCTTTCAGGGGAATTTGCTTTTTGGGTCTGAACTCAAAGAAATGATCAGTGAGGCTACTGGCGGTAAAAGTACTCTTCTACCCTCAGTCTTTAAGAAAAAGTTTCCAGCCAAACGCAATCGGTCCTTTCGTTCCTTTCAGACTGAGACACGCTCCTCGGCCCAAACGGGTCCTCCCACTACGCGCTCCTCCTCCAAGCCCAAACAGTCCTGGAAGCCCAAAGTTGCCTCCAAGGCCAAGACCTCCAAGACTGCTTCGGCATGACTCGCCGAACCCGGGTCCGCATCCGGCTGTAGGCGGTCGTCTCCGCATCTTTCGCCGGACTTGGGAGGAGTCAGTGGCGGACCCATGGGTTCTTCAGGTGGTGTCAGAGGGATACAGGATCCCTTTCTCTTCCCTTCCTCCTTTTCGGTTCCATTTTACTCGTCCTTCTCAGGAACCCACAAAAAGGCGTCTGTTCGACGACGCTATTCAGGATCTCTTGGACAAAGAGGTCCTGGAGGCGGTTCCTCAAGGGGACACAGGTTCAGGATTTTATTCCAACCTGTTTGTGGTAGCCAAAAAGACGGAGGAGCTCGTCCCATTTTGGATCTCAAAGATCTCAATGCCTATGTGGTGACTTCCCACTTCCGCCAGGAGTCCCTGCGCTCTGTGATTGCAGCAATGTCTCCAGGGGAGTTTCTTGCCTCCCTGGACCTTCAGGATGCTTATCTTCACATCCCTATTCATCCAGAGAGCAGGCGGTATCTCAGGATTGCCTGCCACAGGGGACACTTTCAGTTTGCAGCGCTCCCCTTTGGGCTGACTTCAGCCCCTCAGGTCTTCCAGAGGGTGTTGGGCTCCTTGATAGCGGTGCTCCATCAGGATGGGATCAGAGTGACCCCCTACATGGACGATCTCCTACTGAAGGCCTCCTCAGCGGAGCTTCTCCATCAGCAATTACAGATGTGCATGCACACCCTGAACCGTCATGGCTGGATCCTGAATCTGGACAAGTCGGACTTGATTCCATCTCAGAGGCTTCTGTTCCTGGGTCTCCTGTTCGACATTCGCCAATGCATGGTGTTTCTTCCAGAGGACGTGGCTCACCAGATAGCCGTCAGAGTGGCTGGGATTCTGGACATGGACGAAATTCCAGTACCGAAGTTGTCGTCCTTAGTGGGGAAGTTCATTTCCACAATCGAAGCAGTACCATTTGCCATGGCCCACTCCAGGGATCTTCAGAGATTTGTGATCCAGACGTGCAAGAATCATCCAGATCATCAACATCTGTCTGTTTCTCTTCCTCCTCATGTCGAGTCGAGTCTGCACTGGTGGTTAGATCTCTCTCATCTCCTGAAAGGGAGATCCTTTCTAGTTCCTCATTGGACCACAGTCACTACGGATGCCAGCCTTCGGGGCTGGGGTGCAGTCTGGGGTCGCTTCAGTGCTCAGGGGAAATGGGGTCTGGAGGAATCCATGCTCTCCATCAATGTTCTGGAACTTCGAGCTGTCCGGCTAGCCCTGAGGCACTGGGAGTCTCAATTGACCGGTCTTCCGATCAGAGTGGAGTCCGACATCGCCACGGCGGTGGCTTACATCAACAGGCAAGGCGGCACAAGAAGCGGTTCCGCCTGGTGGGAGGTCAAGGATATTTTGTCTTGGGCAGAAGATCACGTGCCTGTCATCTCTGCAGTTCATATTCCAGGCGTGGACAACGTCATGGCAGACTTCCTCAGTCGTCACACCGTCGACAGCGGAGAATGGGCTCTTCACCCAGAGGTGTTTCACATGCTCACTCAACGGTGGGGGATGCCTGTGGTGGATCTGATGGCTACCAGACACAACAGGAAGGTTCCGGTGTTTTGCTCCCGGTTGAGGGACTCCCTTGCTCTAGCAGTGGATGCCTTGTCGATCCCTTGGGACTTCCCCCTGGCTTACATCTTCCCTCCTCTTCCTCTATTGGTCAGAGTTATCCAGAAGTTGAAGAGAGAACGTTGTCCTGCCATCCTGATTGCTCCAAACTGGCCTCGCCAGTCCTGGTTTCCGGAGTTGATGGCCATGTCAGTGAAGGATCCAATCCCACTTCCCGCCCGTCCGGACCTACTTCTTCAGGGGTATCTGTGGAAGGAGGATGTTCACTCTCTCCATTTGATGGCATGGCGGTTGAATCCTCGATTCTAGCAAAGAAAGGGTTTTCTCCTTCTGTGGTGTCGACTATGCTCAGTGCTCGTAAGCCTGTGTCTTCCAAGATCTATCATCGCATATGGTCAACTTTTGTGACATGGTGTTCTGATAAGAAGTTATCCCTTGACTTCCATCTTCCCACTGTCCTGGCCTTCTTGCAGGACGGTGTGGATAAGGGGCTCAGTCTGAGTTCCCTCAAAGTTCAGACTTCTGCCTTGTCTGTGTTTTTCCAGGAAAGGATTGCTATCCTTCCTGATGTGAAAGTTTTCTTCCAAGGTGTGACTCATGTTCGACCTGCCTTCAAGAGTCCTGCTCCCCAGTGGGATCTCATTTTGGTGCTGGGAGTTCTACAGCGACCACCGTTTGAATCCTTGGCTTCCATTCCATTACGTCTTGTGACTTGGAAGATGGCCTTCCTTTTGGCTATTGTGTCAGTGCGCCGGGTGGCGGAGTTACAGGCCTTGTCTTGTAAACCTCCTTACCTGGTGTTCCACAAGGATAAGGCTGTGCTTCGCACTACCAAGGAATTCTTACCCAAGGTTGTGTCCGAGTTTCACATCAATCAGGAGATTGTGGTTCCCTCTTTCTGCCCTAATCCTTCATCTGACAAGGAACGAGATCTCCATCTGTTGGATGTGGTGCGTTGCCTCAAGTTTTATGTTCATCGCACCGAGTCTATCAGGAAGTCTGATGCTCTATTCGTCATTCCTGAGGGGCCTAGGGCAGGGAGACCGGCTTCCAAAGTTACCATTGCCTCTTGGATTAAGGCTACCATCCGTGAAGCCTATAAGTTGAGGAATAAGCATGTTCCCTTCCGGGTGACTGCCCATTCCACCAGATCTATTGGGGCCTCTTGGGCCTACAAGAATCAAGCTTCTGCTGATCAACTGTGCAGAGCGGCCACTTGGTCCTCTGTGCACACTTTTTCAAAGCACTACCGAGTTAATGTACTGGCGTCGGCTGATGCCAGTTTTGGAAGGAAGGTCCTGGAGGCAGTCTTGCCTGTGTAGGTCTTCCGCTCTGTGATCCTTAGTGCTTCCTTACTGTTGAGCCCGGTTGGCTCTGGTTCCGTGTGCTGTGTTAGTTCAGGGATTGTTCCCTTGGTTGGTGTCCGTTGACACTTACAGTTTGGGCTATGTTATTAACTGGTCATAGCAGTTCTAGGACTTGGGCCTTGCGCCTGGTCCTTGCCTTACTTCCCGCCTCTGGATCAGCTCAATGTTTGTACATCCCAGAGTACCAGTGACCTGTATTGGACGACAGTGAAAATAGGATTTTAGTCTTACCTGTTAAATCCTTTTCACTTAGTCCATACAGGTCACTGGTCTCCCACCCTGTCAAGGGACCAGTCTTGGCTCTCCTGTGGCATCCAGTGGGAGACCGTTCGGGCATGCTCACAGGAGTCTTTCTTTTTGCTTACCTGAGGTCAGTTTTAGGGTCTCAAATCAATCTAAAGTGGCTCTGGCCAGAAGGTGGCTTAAGTAAGAGGGGAGGCTCCGCCCCTTGCAAATCATTTGCATAGTTGTTCCTGCCTATTAAAGGGGACTTACGCCTCCCAGAGTACCAGTGACCTGTATGGACTAAGTGAAAAGGATTTAACAGGTAAGACTAAAATCCTATTTTCATTACTGTCAGAGTTGTAGTTCAAGAGTAATTGAATGATAAAATATCCCCCTCCCGCCCCTTTTCCTGATGTAACACTGCTCACCTCAGAGCAGCAAGACTGTCCAGATGGATCGCAGAGAGGGACAATCTTCAGTGATAATAAGGAAAAACCTGTCAAGGGGGGCAGGATTTTCATTATGATCACAGTAAGAAGATTGTCCCTTGCTGTGACCTTTCCGGTCAAGCGACCAGATTCCACATCTGAGAAGAGATGGCTTACACTAGGTAAAAGGGGCGGGAGGGGGATACTTTATCATTCAATTACTCTTGTACTACAACTTTGACAGTATTGAAATAACACTCTCCATGGCCCAAATACTATGAAGATTAATTGGAACTGCTCTTTTTTGTGAAACATTACTATCCCTTTAATGGCACATACATGAAAATGAGTGAATTAGGCGCAACTGCTAACCATCCCACAAAATGGCTGACATTTTAGCCGTGCCCACTTTTTTCACTAAAAAAAAAAAGCGAGAAAAACAACCCTGATTCATGAAAACCTTGCACAATTCTGTAACATTTTGGTGCTAGCAATTTTTACATCAAAAATACATATTAAATGACAAACATGCCACTTTCTTGCATGCCTCCCCTGGAGATTTGTTCCTCTCATCCAGTACATAGAGATGCCCTGTGGCAACACATTAGAGACTTTTAGGATCTAAGGTCTTAAAATACCTTATGAACCGCACCGCGTCAAAGGAAAATGGATAGAGAATACCAATAGGTCATGAAATAGCAGAAATACCTTGCTTGTGGGTGACACAGTGAACTCTATACCAGAGCCCTGAGCCATTTTACTGTATCATACTAGGATATTGCTGGTGCAATGTTGGACTGGAATGTTACATAGCCATATGCACAAACCCAAATGCCGGTCAGATAGCTCAGCTGATTAATGCACCAGTTGTAGAATCTGTTTAAATTGCAATATCGCAGGTTCTAGTCCCAGCACGATCAACTCAGCCTTTCACCCCTCTGAGGTAGATAAAATTAGTCCAAGACATACTTAAAAAAATGAGAGAGAATCTCAGTGTATTCTTCCTGGTAAAATACTTTCACAAATATATGAGCCCCAACGCTAAACACGTTTTGAAGCACCGCTTCTTCTTCAGTAGCTAAAAATGGTTATTACCGTGCTCAGTGTCACATAATATAATATATATCCACCAAGTGATTTAATGGTGGTGGGACATATGATCCAGGATATATTACACTTGGAGCACCCCTCCTTTGTTTTCTTGTTTCTTATGAAGGAAGAGGACAGCGGGAGGCGTCTGGTCACAAATAATCATGTCCGCCACTGATAAACGCTCCTAATTAAGGGTTAAAGAATCTGTATCCTTTTAAAAGGCTGCACAAGAAAGAGAATGTTACCACACACCTTAAAGGGATAGTAATACTTAAGGATTACTAATCCCTATAGTAAAGACCTATTAAAAATAAACGTATTGCCCCCAGTGTCATCTCTCAAACCTTTATGGTTTGAGAGATGATCGCTCCTAAAGTTGCCCTCTCCCTCCCCCTTACTCAAAGTCAGCGTTGTAGCTGACTGAAGGGAAATCCGGTCATAGATCATCAGGCGGCTCTGCAGCAGAGCCACTATCTCGTTAATAAAAAAAAAAAATCTTTCACTAAAACGCTCTTCTATGTGTGCTTGGAAACCATGTCAGTGAAAGTTTTCTTTTTTATTAACGCGATCGCGGCTGTGCTGGAGAGCCGCCTGAAAGTCGTACGACTGGCTTCCCTGCAGTCAGCTAGAACGCTGACTACAGGGAAGGGGGAGGGAGAGGGCAAATTTAGGAGAGATCAGCTCTCAAACCATAAAGGTTTGAGAGATGACCCAGGGGGCAATACATTTACTTTTAATAGGACTTTTATATAGGGATTAGTAATACTTAAGTATTACTATCCCTCTAACTATGTCGCCAGGATTAAAGGGACTGTAATGTCCCCCCAAAAAATCCAGTTTTGTAGACTTTAAAAAAAAAAAAAAAAAAAAAAAAAGCTCCAAACCTGATCTCTCAGACCGCTATGGTTTGAGCGATATAGGGATTCAAAGTTCCCCCCTCCCTCCCCTTCTCCTGATGTCAGCTGTAAAGCTGACAGCAGGAGAATCAAGTCGTACGACTCGAGGAGGCTCTGCAGCAGAGTCGAGATCATGTTGTCTATAAAGAATTCATTCATTGGAAAGATCTACAAAGTGTGCCTGGTTTGCAAGCACACTTTGTAGACCTTTCCAATGAATTAATTCTTTATAGATAACACGATCTCTGCTCTGCTGCAGCGCCGCCTGCTGGTGCCCTGACTGGGATCTCCTGCTGTCAGCTAGACGCTGACGTCAGAACAAGGGGAGAGAGGGGCGAACTTTGAATCCCTACATCTCTCAAACCATAACGGTCTGGAGCATATTTTTTGTTTGTTTTAAAGTCTACAAAACTGGATTTTTTTGGGACATTAGGACATTAATGTCCCTTTAAAATGGGCGACATGAGAATCTTGCACTGCATGACAGGGTGGGATTCTCAGGTCGCCTGCTGAAAAGGGAGCATCCCAGTCTTTATGGCTGGTGCTATCTCCCCAGTTCTAGTTATAAAAAAAAAGCCAAACAAAAAAAAACACCTGTGTTCCTGGAGGCGGTGCGCTGCCCCGGCTCTATCTCCCCATCTCAGCTTTTTTTTCCACACAGATTAAAGGGTTAGTAATACTTAAAATGTAAAAAAAAAAAAAATGTTGTAGGGTTTATCCCCCTGAGAATTTTTTAGGTGCAATATCACAGTGGCCTGATATTGTACAGTGGCGCTGTTGCTACACCATCCTATGGAGATTTAGCTGTCCATAGGATTGTGTAGCAACAGCACCACTGTACAATTTCAGGCCACTGTGATACTGCACCTAAAAAATTAAACTTTGAAAATAGCTTTTGAACGAAACACCTTTCAGCAGTGGGAGTACTCTTGTTTTACTCAGGGGGATAAACCCTACAACATATTTTTTTTTTACATTTTAAGTATTACTATCCCTTTAAAGGCACTCTGCAGTACACACATGAAACACTGAAAGGGGGCATCCCGACCTTTCTGGCCAGTTCTGTCTGTCATTGGTTCATCAGTCCAACTCTTTTAGTGCAGTGACAGCGTTGTCATCATTGGTCAGCAAGTAACAACAGCTGTAGGACCAATAAATGACCCCCCCCCCCCCCCGATCTACCTCAGTGGTGGGAGGCCTGTCAGACTGCAGTTCCCATCATCCTCGCCAGCCTCAAGCCTCACATTGCCCAGTCCTGACTTACTTAGATACCTAAAGAACAAAAATTGGTATTAGAAAATAAGTGGAGGCACCTAGGAATAACAATCCACTATTTCAGAAAATATGAAATAATTATCCTTGCTGGACTCTTGAGGACAGGAGTTAAAGATGGATCCTGTAACCAGTACTCCAAATGCAATCATTATCAACCAAAACAAATGCCTATGTAAGAAGCTAGGCACTAATCTGTCCGTTGTGCAGTCTCCATACCCTAAATAACAACAGAAAAATATATGCACAGTACCTCCAAACAAATATATGTGTGTGTATATATATATATATAATAATATACACAGAAATTGTTCAGTCACCTTATTTATTGAATTATAAAACATATCTCTAAAATAAAATACACTTATAATAACAATCTATGTCTGCAGGTACAGGTACAATGCAAACAGCATAAAATATAATTAAAACTAGTAAGAAAATAATCCAGTAATCTTGAATAGCGTATATTCATATAAAATAACACATACATACATAAAAAGCAATATATCAGTATCACTTACATCAAAACGGAGCCTTGTTAGCACTGACACACACTATACTCCTGGTCTGGGAAATGAGTAATCCTGCAACGCGTTTCACACCTCACTCGATGCTTTACCAAGCAAAAAGAAAAACCAACAGTTATCTTATTTTATGAATATATTCAAGATCATTGGATTATTTTGTTACTAATTTTAATTTGAATGATTACTACTTACTATTGCTGGGAGTATACTGTGTGTGTCAGCGCTAACGAGACACTGTTTTGATGTAAGTGATTTTGATATATTACCGTAAAATCTCGGGTATAATATTCACAATTTTACCCCATTTCACCTTATGTGAAGTGGGGGGTGCATATTATACATGAGAGTTATTAAAAAAAAAAAAAAAATGTGATGACAGATACCCTCCCCCGGCCCTATTCGCTCTGACAATAATGCTTACTTCCTCCTCTGACGTCCCCACTGAAGTCCGCACTGATAATGAGGCTTAGGGTACTTCCTTCCACTTAAGTACCCATCTTCCCAGCGGGCGGCAAGCTTGCATTTGCCACCCGCTTCCTTCATGGGCTTTTAGGACCTTCCGCTTCTATTACTATTGGCTGGAAGTGGAAGGTCCTGAAAGCCCATGAGGGAAGCGGGCGGCAAATGCAAGCTTGCCGCCCGCTGGGAAGATGGGTACTTCAGTGGAAGGAAGTACCCTAAGCCTCATTGTCAGCGCGGACTTCAGCGCGGACGTCAGTGGGGGAAGTAAGCATTATTGTCAGAGCGAATTGGGCCGCGGGAGGGAGGGAAGGGTTCTGGCCGGCTTAATTTTTAATTTTTTTTCATAAGAGGGGAAAACAAGGGTGCGTATTATACAGATGCACTCTTGTTTTCCCCTAAAATCTTAGGTATAATATACATGTGCGTATAATACCTGAGATTTTACAGTACTCTTTATGTTTGTATGTATGTGTTATTTTCTATGAATATACTCTAAGGACGTCACCAGGTATTTCTTTTACATTAAATAACTTTCTAAATATACCGATTTTTGTTAAAATAAATATAGCCGTTAAAAATAGTAGACTGGGAGCCATCGGATTAAATCTATTTTTATTTGGGTGAAAGTTCCGCTTTAACTAGTACATAATAACAATCTAAAAATTGTATCCAATATAAGAGTATATACTATAATTAAAATTAGTAAGAAAATAATCCAATGATCTTGAATAGAGTATATTCATAGAAAATAACACATACATACAAACATAAAGAGTGCCGTAAAATCTCAGGTATAATATGCACCTGTGTATAATTGTTAAAATAAATATAGCCGTTAAAAATAGTAGACTGAGAGCCATCGGATTAAATCTATTTTTATTTGGGTGAAAGTTCCGCTTTAAAGAGCCCGTTACACGGACCACAGTGCCACTGCCAACCGGTCGCGGGGCAGTCATGAGCAGCAGAGACTGCCCGCGCAGTGACTGATACAGAGCTGGACGCTCCGAAGGAACGTCCAGCTCTGTATTGGCCGCGGCACAGGCAGCCTCTACTGCGCATGACTGGAGCGCGCGCAGCAGTCTCTACTGTGCATGACTTTGTCGTTACACACGTTTTAGCAAATTATTATATAGGATATTTTATTTTAGAGATATATTTTATCGTTTAATTCAATAAATACAGTGATTGAACATTTTTATGAGTATTCATTTGGAGATACTGTGCCTATATTTTTCTTTTGTAAATTATTGCAGGGGGACTGCAAAAAGGAGAGCTTAACGCCGAGCGCCTTACACAGGCATTCGTTAAAGAACAAAAATGTGAATTACAATGCAGAACGCCTGAAGGTGACCTTTTTGTATTTGTGACGTAGTGAAACAAGGTGTATTACAGTAATATCTACTTTACCGAAGAAAGAGAATATCACATTAACCCAGTGCTGTAAAATTCCCCGGGTCGCAGTCGGAGCCCTGGAGCACCTCTCTGTGCATGAACTACCTGTCTGAAAGGCTGTTATGTAGCCAATATAAAAACACAGTCAGTGGGATGGGTCTGATGGAATTCACAGCAAAATAGCCACGGTAATGATGACATGCACCAGCGGGCCGTATTCAAGGAGAAAAGAGGAGACGTTCCAGAATGAACCAGCTGCAGCAGAGACTGTACAAGTGAAAATTCCTGTTGGCTTAACCCTTTGAGTGCGTTGCATACCTCTCTGGCGCCCAGAGGATTAAATAGGGATTTTAACTCCTAAAATGCTACAGCGGTTTCCCACATATTGCACTTGAGACCTCTCTAGCTTTCAATGGGTGAAAAGTGTCATTTTTGTAACTTTAACCCTTTGAGTACGCAAAGCAATGCGTTGCGTACCCCTCTGGCCCTCAAAGGGTTAACACCCCACCACCACACACACAGCGCGTTGCTGTGAAATGAGTAGGAGACTACAATAACATTAATTTAGCTAACAGGCCCCTTTATGGAACTTTTGAAAAATTGTATTTGTCCCCTATAGTGCAGTTGGTTTGCTCCAGAACTGCCTCTCTTTTTACCGTTATGCATACAGCCCACGTTATACAAAGGGCAGCAATGGTTAACAATAAGTAAATATGTTTTTTCTTTCATTACCCAGAAACACTTGGATAATCTCCAAATTATGCAGACAATGTAAACACCTGTTCTCAATACGGATGGGCGAAAACTTCCGCCTCAGATCAAAATTGGTGAAAAATGACACTTTCAGCTTAGAGAAAAATTACCTGTGAAAAGCGCCATGTTCCTGCTTTTTCTTATAGCTCATTGCATTGAAATCAATGAGAATAAAACATTTTCTCCACCACATGAAAGTTTTCTCTACCTTTCCACAGGAATATACAATTGTGTCAGGGTCTCACAGCAGCCATTTTGTGTTTGTGAGAGGAGAGACCAGCATGTTTATGAGCCAGAAAAGATAGGGGAATAAAGGGGAATTGAAGCTTAGTTTAGGGAATATTTTAGGTAGGACATTTGTTTTCTGTATTAGAGGAGTCTGGGTCCCTCTGGGGTAGAATAAGGGAGAAAGGAGGTTGACCCCAAATACCCCAAAATTTTGTGTGACTGACTGACAAGACACAGGCAGCTGGAATCCAAATTGCTTGCTGATCTTGCTGTTCTTGTCTCTGTGCTGGGGAATTCTGGGGAAAGAAGTTCTTGATTTTGTTTTTTTTTTGTTTTTTTAGAGCAGGGACGAAAAAAAGGGCACGTCTCATAATTATTTATTCAAAATATACATTTAAAAAATAAATAATAATTTACATCTCAGGAGCCTGTAGGCACAGAAATCTGAAGCCCCCCCCCATTGGCCATCTCCACTGGACACCTCCACAATGCTCCAAATCTCCACATTGCCCCCATAATCTCCATATTGCCCTTACATTGTCCTCTGTCAGTTCCATATTGCCCCCAACAGTTCCACATAGCACCCATCATCTCCATATTGCCCCCATCAGCTCCAACTTACCCTAACATTGCCCCCATCAGCTCCATATTGCCCCCATCAGCTCCAACTTACCCTCACATTGCCCCCTTCATCTCCATATTGCCCCCCATCAGCTCCATATTGCCATCAGCTCCAACTTACCCTCACATACATTGCCCTATCATCTGTACATTGCCATCATCTCCATATTGCCCCATCACTTCCACATTGCCCCCCAGTGTCCTTTTCCTACCTCTTCCCTGGTGGTCCAGCGGTTGGAGAGTTCTGTATGTGCCTCATTTGGCACAGACCTGTAGCTGCTGGAGCTCCCGCGAGGTCTTCTCTTCATGCAGAGCACTGATAGATGATGTCATCTCCCAGTGCTCTGTAATACTAAAGAGCCAACGAGGGAGCGCAGCATCTACAGGTCTGTCCTGAAGGAGGCACAGACTGACTGGGCGGAGGGGGGGGTTAGTGCGGGCGGCGAGGCAACTTTTTTTTTTTTTTTTTGTTAAAAGGGCACAAGGGCACTTTGGATAAAAAGGGAAGGTGCTCAAGCCCCCCCTTGGTATCTGTGTGTGCCTGTGCCTGAGACTGACTGTGATACAATAGGGTGGGCAACTTAAAAAAAATAATAAAACATAAAATAAAAATAAGAAATGAAAAAAATGAATGCATTAATAATTAAAGGGATACTAATGTCCCACAAAAAATATTTTTCAAATTGTAGTCCTTAAAAAAATGTATCTCTCAAACCTCTATGGTTTGAGAGATACAGGCATAACCAAGCACACTTTTTAGACCATTCCAATGAAATAATTCATTGTAAATAACGCAATTGTGGCTCTGCTGCAGATCCTTCGTGTCAGCTGACACGGATCTCCTGCTGACAGCAGGAAATCACGAACTTTAAATGCCTGTCTCAAACCATAGCAGTTTGAGAGATACATTTTTTTTTGTGCTGTGCTCCACTTTTTAAGTATTACAATTTGAAAAATATTTTTTGTGGGACATTACTATCCCTTTAAACAATTAAATAATATTAGGTGACAGGCAGCTGCTGGGAGACTGATGTGAGCTCTATGACTTGATAGACACTAGACAACATTGAGAATTTTGTTGAGGGCCAAGGCAAGACCTCACACTCCATCAGTTGTGTACTATAGAGAGTAAAAACACACACACAGTAGTTGAGTAATATCCAGCAAACTCACAAGCAGGAGGGGAAAAGGTGGAACAGTGCAGGGGTGTGCGAGTAAAGTGGTAGTTCAAAAACTGACTGCAACAATGGTTGCTGCAGTGTGTTTAATAAATGATGTTGATCCATCTCATCCCTGGGTCAATGCAGTTTGTCAAGGTCCCACCAATCACACCACGCCAGTCTACCACAACTAATACCATACACAGCCACATTGTAGGTTGTACTTGTGTTGGAATAGGTGAAACATTTGCTGGAATAGGCAAAAAGGAGGAACATTTTGCATTGGAGAAAACGCGAAAAAAAATTGTCCGTTTTTGTGGAAAGTTTTCTCACTTTTCGCCCACTCCTAGTCCTCAACTCACAGTCCATAACCCAGAATTCTCATTCCACATTTCCCAGTCCTCAGTACACTGTGCTCAGTCCATGGATGCCCGTTCTCATTACATGGCTCTCAATCCACGGATGCCAGTCCTCAGTCCACTGTTTGCAGTCCACAGTTCTCAGTTCCCAGTACACTGTTCTTGGACCACAGTTCCCAATCCTCAGTACACAGTTCTCAGTCCACAGTACACTGTTATCAGTCCACAGATGCCAGTCCTCAGTACTACACTGTTTTCAGTCCATAGATGCCAGTCCTCAGTACATGGTTTTCAGTCCACAGTTCTTAGTCCTCAGTACACTATTTTTAGTCCACAGTTCCCAGTCCTCAGTATACGGGTCTCAGTCCACAGTTCCATGTCCTCACTACATGGTTCTAAGTCCACCGATGCCAGTCCTCCATACACGGTTCTCAGTCCACCGATGCCAGTCCTCCGTACACGGTTCCCAGTTCTCAGTACACGGTTCTCAGTCCACCGATGCCAGTCCTCCGTACACGGTTCCCAGTTCTCAGTACACGGTTCTCAGTCCACCGATGCCAGTCCTCAGTACACAGTCCTCAGTCCACCGATGCCAGTTCTCAGTACACGGTTCTCAGTACACGGTTCTCCGTCCACAGTTCCCAGTCCTCACTACACGGTTCTCAGTCCACAGTTCCCAGTCCTCACTACACGGTTCTCAGTCCACCGATGCCAGTCCTCACTACACGGTTCTCAGTCCACCGATGCCAGTCCTCAGTACACGGTTGTTGGTCAACAGTTCACAGTCCCCACTACATGGTTCTCAGTCCACAGATGCCAGTCCTCAGTACGTGGTTCTCCATCCACAGTTCCCAGTCCTCAGTGCACATTTATCAGTACACGTTTCTCCATCCATGGATGCTGGTCTTCAGTGCACAGTTCTCATCCATAGATTCTGGTCTTCAGTATGTGCTTCTCTATCCTGCCTGTAACAGAAACCACTCCCTAGTGGTCTAACCAGCGCTATCTCCTACTTCAGAATATAACTAATGCTAGCCTGACTAGCTAACAATCTCAACCTCAGTCCTGACACCGCTACTATAATATCTGTCTATTCAGAAACCCCTTGACTAAGTCGATCTTCCCTGACTACTAAACTAAGAAGTCCCTTCTAACTCACTCCTACCTACACCTAACGGGTCCACTCTAATCCTCATCAGCCACTTGGTCTCCAGAGCTCTACGCAGCTCCCTCTTCACAACCATGCTCTAATAAACCCTTAACATCACAATATTGTGTCCCCCACTGCTGCTAATTGGGGAGACTACCAAAGTCTCTACCTAATACTACTGGCAATTATATGTACAGCCATGCTGAGGGAATGGGTCATAATCTGCCATGCTGGTCCAGTGTGGGTTGGCAGAGTTTGGATCGATTTTAGTCTGGTGTCTAAGCTTTGATCTGTCCACCTTGTTTGACCCTGCCAAGTGGTTATGCTCCCAAGGACATAATTCTTGGCTTCATTGACAGATACAAACACTCCCATTGATAAGAATATTGAGATATCACTGTTTAATTGCTTTAGTGTGCTGCAGGACCTTCCAGGCACAGACATTTCAACCCACAATTAAAAAGTTATCAAGTCTATCATAGATACTGCCCGTGGCCTTGCACCTGCTGTAAAACAAGGAAAACCGACACCAATATCAAAAGAAACAGTTGCCATGATGAAAAAGCGATAAGAAATTAAGCAAAAAGATATTAGAAACAGGGCAGAATATGTAGAAATGTGCAATACCATAAGGAAGCGCATTGAAGAAGAAACACACAAGTTTAACGTTGCGCTCATCAGAAGGACACTGGAAGAAGATAGAGGGCAAGAGATGGCTACGCATAGGAGCCAAACGTTTGCATTAAAGCTTGAAGATGGTACAACAGCAAAAACTCAACAACAAATACTAAATCGAGTGGAAGAATTTTTTTCAAATCTTTATAAGGATGAAGGACAACAACTGAATGCAGTGCCAGAGGCTTACGCTGTACCAGATGTTTTGGTAGAAGAAGAAGAAGCTGCAGTAATATTAATTAAAAAAAAAAAAAAATGGCAAAGCGGCTGTACCTGATAGTTACTACTGAAATGATGAACGCCAGAGGTCAACCCTTATTCAGACTATTTTCAAAGTGCGTACTACTCGTCAAAGTGCCTTAAACATGAAAAAATGAAGAAGTTATCCTACTGCACGCAAAAGGTGATAAGCCAAATCTAAAAAATTACAGACCAATTAGCCTACTGCCAGTTATCTGCAAGATTTTTCACAAAGGTACTGTCAAGAATAATGGACACAATACTTAACAAGGCAGAACTTACAGGAGCAGTAAACTTTTTTTTTTTTTTTTTTTTTTTTTTTTTTTATGAAAACAGATATTTTATAGAGCATTTCCTGTTGAATATAAAAAGGTCACTCCCATCACTGTCAGGTGTTTTATTCAAAATTTACAGCAGTTTAAATAACCAGGAAGTGACTTAACTGTGTTTACTTCCTGATAGATCTGACAGGAAGTGAATTTACTGTGTTTACTTCCTGATAGTTCTAACTGACAGGAAGTGACTCAGCAGTTTCTATCACATTCTATGGAGAACTGTATACCTCTGACTTTCCTCTCCATTAGAATCTAACAGGAAATCTAATTAGAATTTGACCACTAGAGGGCACCACTAATGTAAAAAAACATGGGTTGAAACTGTAATAACTCTGGAAATATAAATCTCTTTGCAGTGGGAGTACCCTTATTTTACTCAATAGGAAAATCCCAATAATATATATTTTTTCATAAAAAAAAGTTTTCTGCTCCTTTAAGGAACAAGCAGGCTTCAGGAGGAGTTTCAGTACAATGGACCACATCCAGACAGTGCATCAAGTTACAGAGAGATATAATGAATATATCCTTCTGTTATGCATAGCCTTCATTGGTTACGAAAAGCAATAATCAATGCTCTGATCAAACAAGGAATAGATAGAGCTTACATCTATACCCTCCAATCAATATATGAAAATGCAACTGCATCAAATCAGGTCAACAGTCATAAAGTCCAGATCAACATAGAAAAAAAGAGTCCGACAAGGAGACACAATCTCCCCAAAACTATATTCTGCTTCTTTTAGAAGACATTTTCTGCAAACTAAATTGGGACAAAAAGACTTAAGATCAATAATTATGTTTTTCAGATGATATCATACTCTTTGTCAGTAGTCTTGAAGAACTGCAAGAACACGTCGAAGAGCGACAACAGGAAAGCAAAAATTTTGATCTGAAGATGAATATCAACAAAACAAAAGTCATGTGTAACAAATGTGCCATACCAAGGAAAATCATAGTACATGGACAAGAACAGAAAGAAGTCAACAAGTATGTCTACTTTGGACAAGAAATGTCAACGGATGGAAACACCATGATGGAAACTGAGCACCAAATAAAACTGGGATGGCAAGCATTTGGATAACTTAGTAGTACTGTCTTTAAAGGGATAATAATGTTTCATAATAAAAGCAGCTCTAATTAATTGGACTTTGGAGAGTGTTATTTCAATTATGTCAGAGTTGTAGTTCAAGAGTAATTCAATGACAAAGTATCCCCCTCCCGTCCCTTTTACTGATGTAACACTGCTCAGCCAGAGCAGAAGGGAGGTGCCCAGGTAGATTGCAGAGGGACAATCTTCAATTAAGATAAGGGAAAAACCTGAATAACTTGTCAAGGGGGACAGGGATTTCATTGTTCTCACAGTAAGAAGATTGTCCCCTGCTGTTGTCTGTCTGGTCTATGGACTGCATTTCACATCTGAGAAGAGATGGCTTACACTAGGTAAAAGGGGCGGGAGGGGAAACTTTGCTTGTGAATATCTCTCAAACCATAAAGGTTTGAGAGATAAGACATATCGTTTATGTTTTTTTAATGCCTTCAAAATAAAATAAAGATAAAATGAAGTATTACTAACCCTTTAAGACAAATTTACTACTCTGCCTCAAGTGAAAGGTTTTTGACTAATGTGTCCTCTCAGTCCTTTTGTATGCCTGTGATACATAGACATTGAATGCCATAGGCAAAAGTTACACAGAGAAGTATGGCGTGGAGAATTCCCGACATAACAAAAAGAGCCTGAAAAACCTGTACGCGGATTCGTCAACAAACAAAGGTCTATGATGTCATTGACCAGAATGTGTGATAGAACAGACTTTGTGATTCAGCACTGCTTGACCTGAGGAAGAGAAATGATCTCTCGAAAGCTTTTCATAAAATATAAACTATTAGTCCAAATAAAAAAAGTTATGACCAAATTCCAAAATAGTCATATTTTTGTATTACTAAAACTGCACTAATACAGTTACTACAAATCAATTCATTATGTAACTGTGAAGGTCAACCATGTGAATTGTCCCACAGAAAACATTGTGAAACTTGTTGATGCAACAAATATGCTGCACCAGATTCTTCTAGTGTGATACAGGCCTGCGACCTACAGCATGCAGGAGATGGACTGTGCCGGCTCTTAGTTATTTTATATTTTTTTTTCCTGGCTATTTTGCAGTAAGAGCAAGGGCATAACTATAAGGTGTGCAGCTGTGCGGGTGCCTAACATCAAGGCAGGGGGTGGGCAAATGCCACAGGGACCAAAAGTTTCTATTTAAAATATTTCTTGTGATAGCGGACACGAGAAACGTTTACGCTGGGGCACTCCAGTGACTCGTTACTAGGTGAGAGAGTTGTTTCCTCTTGCTTGTACTCTGTTTTCCCCCACTCTGTGTTCATTTACGCTCATTGTATTTTTAGTCAATGCTTTTGAGGTGTGTTAGAAACATTTTTCTTTGATACAAAACGTTTAAAAATAAAAAAGTAATTTGAACTGTGAATCTGTCTGCAATGCTTTGTTCTCAGGTGTGAGTGACACAGCTCACAAACAGGGGTGAGCCGGCTGGTCATTGTGATAGATCAGCACTAAGGTGTCGCCCTAGGTTTGACTGTTGGCTATTTTGTTGGTGATTTTCTCATTAGGCTGCCCTTCACAGCAAGTTGTTTTAGAGATGCACTGATACCAATTACTGATAATTTTTTTGCGGTCATTTGCTAGTTTTCCAAGTACCTAAAGCATGTATGTATGTATGTATGTATATATATATATATATATATATATATATATATATATATTTATTATATACTTTAGGCACTTGGAAGTATCGGTGAGTACTTGAAATATACATACACACACATCACCTCTTGACTCTTGATTCTCCCCTTTTGACTCTTTCTCCCCCTCTTGATTCCCACCTTTTACTTCATTCTCCCCCTCTTGAGCCCCCTCCTTTTGCCTTGGATTTTTCTCTCCCTTTTGATCCCCCTTTGTCCCCCTCCTTGACTCTTGATCCCACCCTTTTGCCTCTCTCTCCCTCCTGATCCCCCCTCCTTTTGCCTCTTCTTGGCCCCCCTCCTTTTGTCTCCTGATCCTTCCTCCTTTTGCCTCTTTTTTTTCTCCCTTAGTCCCTTTTGCCTATTTTTCTCTGTCTTCACCCCCCCCTCTGCCTCTTTCACCACCCGCTCTTCATGCCCCATCTTCCTCTGTTGATCCCCATTTTCCTGCCTTACCCTCCTCTGCCGGGTGCTCGCTGTTCTCTCGCGAGCCCCGGCAGAGGTCAGCAGGTTACCATGGCAACGCTCCGACGCTGCAGGAGGGAGAGAGGTGACCGGGGAGCATTGTGAGCAGCTCCCTGGGCTCCCTCTCTGCAGCACCGACCCTGACACAGGGTATTGGTGCCGGCATCGGCCGCATTTGCGCGAGTACAAGTACTCGCGCAAATGCTGGTATCGGCACCAATACCAGTATCGGTATTGGTGCAACCCTATTTTTTTTTTTTTGTTTAATACTCTGTGCAGCAAAGTACAAACCAGAGGTCCACCAGTCAGCACTAGTCTATCCAGCATACTAAGCATTGGATGTTAGGGAGGTGTCCAATAGGGATGAGTGAAACACCTATGATTTGCTTCGCAAATTGATCCAGAGGATCTGGAAAAAAATGCCAAATGTCTGAATTTGGAACTATTTGAAGAGGTGATACAAGGGATAGAAAGGGACAGGAGAGTTATAAGGGAGTGGGGGGGGCAGGAGACATACAAGGGGAGGGGGCAGGAGAGTTATAAAGGATGGGAAGGGGCTGCAGAGATACAAGGGAGGGAGCAGGATAATGTGAGTTTTATTGCTGTGGAACAATGTGATACAATTATATACACACCATGCAGTCTGATTTCCTAAACACAGAGACACCAGGGTAATACACTTATATACACACCATGCAGTCTGATTCCCTAAACACAGGGACACCAGGGTGATACACTTATATACACACCACACAGTCTGATCTCCTAAACACAGGGACACCAGGGTGATACACTTCTATACACACCATGCAGTCTGATTCCCTAAACACAGGGACACCAGGGTGATACACTTATATACACACCATGCAGTCTGATTCCCTAAACACAGGGACACCAGGGTGATACACTTATATACACACCACACAGTCTGATCTCCTAAACACAGGGACACCAGGGTGATACACTTTTATACACACCACACAGTCTGATCTCCTAAACATAGGGACACTAGGGTGTTACACTTCTATACACACCACACAGTCTGATCTCCTAAACACAGGGACACCAGGGTGATATACTTATATACACACCACACAGTCTGATCTCCTAAACACAGGGACACCAGGGTGATACACTTCTATACACACCATGCAGTCTGATTCCCTAAACACAGGGACACCAGGGTGATACACTTATATACACACCATGCAGTCTGATTCCCTAAACACAGGGACACCAGGGTGATACACTTATATACACACCACACAGTCTGATCTCCTAAACACAGGGACACCAGGGTGATACACTTCTATACACACCACACAGTCTGATCTCCTAAACATAGGGACACTAGGGTGATACATTTCTATACACACCACACAGTCTGATCTCCTAAACACAGGGACACCAGGGTGATATACTTATATACACACCACACAGTCTGATCTCCTAAACACAGGGACACCAGGGTGATACACTTCTATACACACCATGCAGTCTGATTCCCTAAACACAGGGACACCAGGGTGATACACTTATATACACACCACACAGTCTGATCTCCTAAACACAGGGACACCAGGGTGATACACTTCTATACACACCACACAGTCTGATCTCCTAAACACAGGGACACCAGGGTGATACACTTATATACACACTACACAGTCTGATCTCCTAAACACAGGGACACTGGGGGATACACTTCTATACACACCACACAGTCTGATCTCCTAAACACAGGGACACCAGGGTGATACACTTATATACACACCACACAGTCTGATCTCCTAAACACAGGGACACCAGGGTGATACACTTATATACACACCACACAGTCTGATCTCCTAAACACAGGGACACCAGGTGATACACTTATATACACACAACACAGCCTGATCTCCTAAACACAGGGACACCAGGATGATACACTTCTATACACACCGAACAGTCTGATCTCCTAAACACAGGGACACCAGGGTGATACACTTCTATACACACCACACAGTCTGATCTCCTAAACACAGGGACACCAGGGTGATACACTTCTATACACACCACACAGTCTGATCTCCTAAACACAGGGACACTGGGGGATACACTTCTATACACACCACACAGTCTGATCTCCTAAACACAGGGACACCAGGGTGGGAAAGTAGGACACTTGGGAGGTTTTCAATACATTGCGAAAGTTGAAGTACATGATATTTAACCCTTTAAGTGCCAGAGAGGTACTCCTCACATTGTGTTGCAATGCGTTGTGTACCTCTCTGGCACTCATAGGGTTAAAATAGTATGCACAGTTTTCACTTGTATGTTATTTAACTGACTTGCATGCTAAAAAGGTCTCCCAATGTTATACCTCCCAAGCGTCCCTCTTTAGGAGATATATGGGGTCCATACCTCCCATGTGTCCCTCTTTGAGACCCAAATCCCTCTGTCCCTATTTCCCACTCTGGTGTCCCTCTGTTTAGGAGTAGGGGTTGGCAAAAAGTATGAAAAATTTCACACATGACTTTTCGAGATAACGTGCTGTTTTTTCACTTTCCCTGCGGAAGATTTTGCCTTTTCGCCTATGCAAAAATGTCCTCCTTTTCTCCTATTTTAACACGTTTTGCCTATTTTAACATATATTTCACCTATATTTCCTATATTTAATACATTTCCCACTGCAATATTACTTCTTCTGAGGGCTGAAGTTTAGAAATAAGTGGCTGAAAGTCAAAGTTGTGAGTCCTACAGCAACATAGGACTTGAAAAATGTGTTAGCATGCAGAATGCATTTGTCCTTTGCCCACAACACTAACTTCCTGCTTAAAAGGGAACTACCACCCCACACCATGGTTACCTTTACTAAGTCCCCATCTGGCGACTAGCTGCTTAGTAGCGCTAGTCGCCAGAATAATTACCTTATTTAATAGATTTCTCCCCTTTTCCATGGGCGACAGGCAGGACGGAGCACGGACATCTTACCATTGTGACGTTCGCGCGCCTGCGCTGTCAGTCCCAGCCGGGTCTAGGAGGCGTTGCTAGGAGCCATTTGACTCCGGCTGGGACTGACATTGTGTGAGGTGGTAGTTCCCCTTTAAGTGACACTGGTACATATTCATGATTCTGTAAAATGATTAAAAAAAAAGTACAGCCTACAATGTGGCAGATGTGTATTGGGGGACTGACATTATGTGATTTAAATATGTATATTGTTTTTACCATTGTCATTCACTATCCTCCATCTCAGATTATTGACACGTGGTCAAAGCAGTGGTCCCAAGTGAGGTCCCAAGTTGCAACCCTTATTCACATCCCTCCTCCACCGTCTCATTTGTGCTGCTGTTAATATATTTGTCCTGGCTTTGTCTATTGTGTGTGGTTTCTGCTACCTGATACTCAGATGGTATGAGATGTTGGTTCATTTTCAAAAATGTTAGTCTCTCAACATTGCTGCTTGATAGCCACGTCCTGCAGTCATTGACAATAGAACTACTACTGTGGCTAGATGTTGATGCAATTCTACTGCCACTACTATTAGGTGTCAAAGATGCAGCACTACCAACAGCAGTGGCACTCGTCATATGTAACATTGTGGATGTTAATAACCTGTGTTGCTGTTGCTGGGTACTCAAAACAGGTGTGTGTGGCTGAGTGGGACTTGGACTTGGAAGAGGCAATGATGCTGATGATGACTGATAGGGTAACTTTGTGCTTTTTGACATCTGTGCTTGTCCAGGGTCAGACTTTCCAATGGCTTTCTCAAACAGTTTATAGACAGGCACGGTGCTCCTTAAAAGTGGCGGAAGATTCAGCATTTACTTTTCTTTTAACTGTATAGCCCTGTCACCATCCTCACTCTCAACTTCATCTGTATCTGAACGAGAGAAGGATGCTGGAGAGATATATTCTAGATCTGCATCATCATCAGTCATCATTAGGTCATCCTCAGCAGCATCAGCACCACCTGACAATTCTTGCCCACTATCCTTATATTCCTCTAAGCTTTTGGAGGTCTCAGACAATTTCTTTTTTACTTTAACAACGTTCCTTACTACCTTGAGGACAGGTGTTTTTGTGTCTCACTGTCTGATGCAGCAGATGGTTCAGCTGCTACACCTTCCTCTATTATGCTATTGCCAGCATCATCAACACTTGAATGTGACTTGTTGTGATCTTCAGTGTTCTTCTTATATGGTTCTTTATTTCTACTGGCACTGGTGGTGCTGGACCTAGTTTTGCTGGGATCTTGCCAAACTGCATCCTTCCTTGGAGTAAAGGGATCATCATCACTGATTGATTGCACACGCTGCAGATGCCATTGCTGCAGTCAGTTTTTGAACTGCTACTTTAATCTCACGTCCCTGCACTGCTCCACTCCACCCCCTTCCCCTTGTGCATTTGCTGGACATTACACAACAAAACTGTGTTTTTTTACTCCACTGTACACAACACAATTGATGGAACTGCATGATGCCTTGCCAACGCCCAGTCAGCTGTCTGTCACTGTCACCTAATATATTTAGTTCTTTATTTTTTTAATTTTATTTTTTAATTTTTTTAAGTTGTCCACCCTGTTGTCTTATCACAGTGTGTCCAAAAAAAAAAATTATAACTGAAAAACAAAATCAACAGCTTCTTTCCCCAGACTTCCCTACCCAGCATAGGGACAATAACAGTAAGATCAGGAAGCAAGCAGGTCCCCAGCTGCCTGTGTCTTGCCAGTCAGTCACATGGAATTTTGGAAAATTTGGGGTCAACCTCCTTCCTCCCTTCTTCTACCCAGAGTGCCCCACTGACTTTCCCAAAATACTCTTACACAGAACAAATGTCCTACTAAAAGATTCCCTAAACTAAACTTCAATTCCCCTCTCTGTCTTCTCTAGTTCAAACAAGGTGCTGCCCTCTCCTCTCACATACCTCCCAACATTTCAAACTGCCAAAGAGGGACACTTGAATTTTAGAGGGTGTGGCTGGTGGGCGGGCATTAAAGATAATTTTTAGGCTATTTCATGACCTATTGACACCTTCTTGTGTAACCTAATAAATGACTTATAATAAGACCAAAGTATTTTATTTACACAGACTAATTTGTAAACACATCTACTGATGTTTACACAAACAATAATGTGGGTTTTATTGCTGTAGAACAGTATGATACACTTATATACACACCACACAGTCTGATTTCCTAAAAAAGAGGGACATCAGGGTGGGAAGGAGGGACAGAGGGATTTGGGTCTGAAAGAGGGACACTTGGGAGGTATGCTCTCACAAACCACAAAATGGCTGCTGTGAGAGCCTGACAGCGTTTTATGGCTGTAGAAAACTTTCGTTTGGTGGAGAAAAAAATTTTCTTCCCATTGATTTCAATGGGAGAAAAAGGCGGAAAAAAGCAGAAAAATGGCACTTTTCACAGGAAATTATTTGCCAAGCGGAAAGTGCCATTATTCGCCAATTTCAGTTTGAGGCGAAAATCCGTATTTAGGAGATCAGACTGTGTGGAGGGTATATAATTTGAAATATAGATCCTTTAGTCTATCCTGATATTTCTTTTCCTGTAAACCAGTCACCATTTTAGTAGCCCTTCTCTGAATTCTCTCTAGAGTATCTATATCCTTCTGGAGATGGGGTCTCCAGTACTGTACACAAGACTCTAGAGGAGGTCTAAGTGTATCACAATGTTCCACAGGAATAAAACTCACATTAATGTTTGGATAAACTCAGTATTTGTGTTTATACATTAATAAAACACTTTATGTAACCAAATAAATTAGTTAGAGAAAGATCAAAGAGGTATCCATAGGTCTTGAAATAACCTAAAAATTCTTGGTAATGCCCAGTCCAACAGCCATGCCCCCAACAATACCATATAAAACACCGGTTTCCCTCTTTTACCGTTTGAAATGTTGGAAGTTATTCAATGTTTTGATGAAGCAATGCGGACCTCTTTAGTACCCAAGAGGTTAAAAAAAAAAAAAAAAAAGACAGTCATTATATTTGTATCACCTCCTCCTGTTCAGTTAGCTGGGTTTTTGACCCGGTCAGCAAAGGAGCGTTAGATGTCTGTGTGAGCTCAGCACAGGGCAGAGATAGGTGGAGGACTTTTCAATAGCCCCATAGAAAGTTCCAGAGTCACAATGCTGACTCAGGCAGCTCTTTTGAGGCCTGCTAAACATTACAGTATGAGACCTCCGTCTCTCTGTGAAGCACTAACCACGAGTATGGTGGGACTCCTCCTGGGCTTGAGGACGAGTTGTAACAGAGCCATCCAGAGCAAGAAGCGTACCATAATCTCAGATGCAGAGTGGCGTACCCCTTAATGAGGAACCCAGGTAGATCTTGCTGTGTATATTTTGGTGCTGCTGAAGGATCTGATTACAGGAAAGAGTTGTAGCTGCGTGGCATAGCATCCCTGTGGAAGTGTAAGGGCAGTGTTTCTCAACCAGGACGCTGTGATACTTTGGTGCACTGCAGACATCCACTTAACCCTCTGAGTGGCAGAGGGGCATCCAACACCCCTCTTCCACTCAAAGGGTTAAGGTACCTCTTTTTTATCTATGAAGGCTTTGACAAAAATGTGAATGTTGAGTTACAGCTGTATGTTTATAGAAATGATTGTGCACAAAATGTTCATTTTAGTTATTCTGATTGTGAGAGTAAAAAATCACCATATATATTCCTACCTGAGGACTTTGAAAATGAGCAGACCATGAGATCTTTGAAATATTCACCCTTAAAGGGATAGTAATACTTCGTTTTACCTTTATTTTATTTTGTAGGCATTAAAAAAACATGAAGAACGATATAAGTCTTATCTCTCAAACCTTTATGGTTTGAGGGATATTCACAAGCAAAGTTTCCCCCTCCCGCCCCTTTTACCTAGTGTAAGCCATCTCTTCTCAGATGTTGAATACAGTCCATACACCAGACAGATAACAGCAGGGGACAATCTTCTTCCTATGAGAACAATGAAAGCCCTGCCCCCCTTGACAAGTTTTTCAGGTTTTTCCCTTATCTTAATTGAAGATTGTCCCTCTCTGCAGTCTACCTGGGCACCTCCCTTCTGATCTGGCTGAACAGTGTTACATCAGTAAAAGGGGAGGGAGGGGGATACTTTGTTATTGAATTACTCTTGTACTACAACTCTGACAGAATTGAAATAACACTCTCCAACGTCCAAATACTATGCTGATTAATTAGAGCTGTTTTTATTATGAAACATTACTATCACTTTAAAGTTCTCCAGAATGTAGATTTCAGGCGATATATCCCTGCTTGCTCTAACCGGGAGGCGCACATATCTTTCCTCAGGGAACCCTTAACATGCTGTAACTTAGAATTCTCACTGCCTGAACATACAGAAGAGCTGCAGGATGTCTCACTCCATATTTTTGGTAGTATATTCAGTTAAAACTAAGCTATAATAAGACATTTCACAGAACTGCTTCTTTAGGGTGACCACCTTTCAATTCTTCCATTCAGGGACACTGCAGAGAAGAGCGCACCACATCTATCTAACACTAGAGGGAGCACTGTACAATGACTGCTGTGACAAAAAGCGGTGCAGGTGGTGGACTACAAGAAAATGTACATCAATCCCAAAACCTTCAACTAGCATTACACCACAACAAAATTGCACTGTCTGCAGTATCAAGGCTCCGTTCTCTCTAGTGTTTAGAGCTCTGTCCAGAAGCCATTTTTCTGTAGCCCAGCAGACATCACTTTGTGACAGTAGTCTATGGACCATTCTTCTCATAGTGTTTAGACCTCTGAGTTCAGGAATCTTAATTCAAGGGCACTGTACTGTCCCAGAAGGGGGCTGCCCAGGACAAGGGACACACATTTAAAATCCAGGACTGTCCCGGGCAATCCTGGACATGTGGTCACCCTAGCTTCTTCAGGATCAATTTTTAGGTATTAAAGAAGTCATCCTATAGAGTTTCACATAATACTTCTTCATCAGAATCAATTTTTACATTTTAGTTCTGTATGTATTTGGTATGAGTCGCTGGAAATGAGGTACCTTGGCATGGTTAGCGAGTTTACTTATATTTTGGCCAAATTATGCACTAAACCCTCATTGTTTTTGAAACATATTAAACCGTAGGTTTAATATATACTTTATATGGGATACTTGTAAAAGATCATGCTGAAAATTGCGTGATGCGAAAGCGTGCATTCAGCATGTTGCATTGTTTAAAAGGGCGACATAAGAATCTCACCATGCATAAAAAGTGCGAGATTCTCATGTCACCTTCTTATATGTCTCTGTCAGGACAGTAACGGTGGCAGAATTCAACGCAATACCTCTCCGACGCCGAAAGGGTTAAAAAAAATAAAAATAAAATACACTGACAGAGTGAAGCTCCACAAATCACTGCTGCTGTCACACAAATGGCACTTACTAACCCCATAGCGACAATTGACTTACCAGGTACATCCCGCAAAAACTGTCACTTAGTGACAGAGGACGTACCTGGTAAGTCCTGGAAGTCCAGGTCTCCGTGCGGCTGCACCCGTTCAGAGACTCCGGGATCTTTTTAAAAAAAAAAAAAAAAAAGTACCATGGACGTTAAGGTGACAGCAGCGTACGCACGCGGCTGTCACTAAGGGGTTAAAGAGAGAGAGCGAGATGGCTGTGGGCAAAATTAGACATCCCAGTGACATAAACCCAGCCTCCCTATTCCTTTACTTTTAACCCGGCCTGTGCTGAGACGTGGCCAGTGATATCCTCCTCCTGATACATACAGCGACATATAAGGAGGAGACATGAGAATCTTGCGTTTCTTATGCATGGCAATATTCTCATGTCGCCCTTTTAAACAATGTGACATGCTAAAGGCGCCCTTTCGTATCACTCAGTTTTCAGTGCTACCTTTTAAAAGTGAACCCTTTATACAGGGTTGTACTATTTTAGTGGAATCTATATTGATAAGCGCAGAATTATTTCCTTTTTTTTACTTTGATTCTAGTTTTACCTAGTCTGGGCTAAAGTGCACCCAGCGGCCCCGGAGCAGAGACAGGCGGTGAGCCGTCCGGAGCTCCCCACTCTGGATCAGCGTCTCTACTGTGCATGTGTGGTTACGCTCACAGGGAGCGACTCATTCTATCACTTTATGTTATAGGATTATATATATAATTATATATATATACACACACACACACACACTAGTGTAGAAGCCCTTGTACATGGGCCAAGGTCTGGGTAATGTTAAGAGGCCGCTATCTCACTGCTCCACACGATGCAGTCTTGCGTCACCTCACTCACACTATGCAATCATGCTCAGTTGAACATGGCCTGAACGTGGGCAGTCTCTACTGTGCGCAGTCTCTACTGTGCATGACTGCATTGTGACAAATATCCTAGCGAATTATTGTATAGGATATATCTATATCGGCATCGTCATGGTGAGATTAGCGCTGTGAGTTCTTTTCTTGTTGTGGTAGAAATGGCAGCAAATTATGGATGATCTAATCGGGTGCAGATTAAATAGTTAACACTGGTGGCTGGTGGGCGGGATATTACCAAGAATTTTATGGTTATTTAATGACCTATTGACATCTCTTTGTATGACTGAATAAATTATTTAGAGCAAGACCAAAATATTTTATTTACACACATAATGAAATTGAAGTATACATTAATGTATTTTATTGCTGTGGGGCAATGTGATACAGTTATACACAAACCACACAGTCTGATCTCCTAAACACAGGGACACTGTGGTGGGAAAGAAGGACAGATGAATTTGGGTCTCAAAGAGGGACACTTGGGAGGTATGGAACATGTTTACCACCGTGGAGAAACTTGTGCTTTGTAATTCAGTGCTCTGTTCTATCAGTTGGTATGTGTCTGTGTCCAGATGGGTTCACTTTTAAAGGGATAGTAATGTTTCATAATAAAAGTGGCTCTAATTAATCATCATAGTATTTGGACTTTGGAGAGTGTTATTTCAATTCTGTCAGAGTTGTAGTTCAGGAGTAATTCAATGACAAAGTGTCCCCCTCCCGCCCCTTTTACTGATGTAACACTGCTCAGCCAAAGCAGAAGGGAGGTGCCCAGTTAGATTGAACAGAGGGACAATCTTCAATTAAGATAAGGGAAAAACCTGAAAAACTTGTCAAGGGGGGCAGGGCTTTCATTGTTTTCATATAAAGAAGATTGTCCCCTGCTGTTATCTGTCTGGTCTATGGACTGGATTCCACATCTGAGAAGAGATGGCTTCCACTAGGTAAAAGGGGCAGGAGGGGAAACTTTGCTTGTGAATATCTCTTAAACCATAAAGATTTGAGAGATAAGACTTATATCATTCTTCATGTTTTTTTAATGCCTACATAATAAAATAAAGTTAAAACTTACTATCCCTTTAACTAATTCACTAGGTCGCCAGGATCAAAATGGTGATACAACAATCTCGCACTTTATGACAGAGCAAGATTGTCATGTCGCCTATTTAATGGTCTCATATACGGTCGCAGTGCGGGATTCTAATATGTAATGCCAAAGGGCAAATATCTTTAAAAGGTGGAGCACCTCTGTGTGCTACTCCGTGTGCTGGAGCACAATGAAAGGACAATTATTATGTATGCATCACATGGAGACACAGATCAGAAGACAGGCATGAAAAAACTCAAATCAGAGTTATCAGAACTCTGCATTTCTGGTGCTCAGCACACAATGGAAAGAAAGGACTTCAATCTGTGTGCTGCATACATAATAATTGTCCTTTGCTGGTGCTCCAGCACACGGAGGTGCTCCAGCTTTTAAAGGCAGTTTTTCAAGGGGCAGAATGGATCATGTATAACATTGGTTAGTGGAAATAATCTCAGGCAAACAGTGAACCTGGGGACTTTGTCACGATGCCCCATTTTAACATTTCTGATTGGAGGGACACAGTAGAAAAATAAATGTCATATGGTTTGCAAGTGAGCAGGGAGATGGGTGAACCAGAGGTTGTTCTCCAAGGTGCAGAAAAGGTGATGGAAACTTCATGCAGAGCAGAAAAGAACAAGCCTCTAGAAATCACCCCCACTCTTCAAAAAAGGTTCACCCCTTCTCCTAACATTAAACCAAAAGTCAGTCCCATTGCCAGGAAGAAGCAGAGAACCAATCCAAATGAGGAACCAGTTTCAAGCCCACGAAAGAGAAGGTCATTACAGAGATCTGGTAAAGGGAAAACACGCTGGTCACTTCCACCCATATATCACAGTACTGCAGGACACATTCCAGAGTACATGGTTTTAAGGTTAAGATTAAATACTTCACTGTTTATGGCCAAAAAAAAAAGAATCTCGCACTGCAACCGTATATACGACCATTAAATAGGAGACCTGACAATCTCGTGCTGTCATGGAGTGCGAGATTGTCATGTCGCCATTTTGATCCTGGCAACCTACTGAATTGGTTAAAATGTCACACACTTTCAAAAGGATACCCTCCAGGCCTGGGTGCTGATGTATCCGCTTCACCCGTGTAGGTATGCCACTGGTAAGATGTTCTGAGACCCTTCACTGGTCCTATAATCAATGTGCTTCACTTGCTCAATGCTATCACTGTAGGCAATTGGTTTGGTTTTCCTAATCCTAACATTTGTTTTCTATTGCAAGTGCAAGCACAGCCTTTGGAACTAACCTGTGACTTTCAAATTGGGATTCAGGTTCATTCTGGGATCAATTTGACAGCCACAGGATCAGTTAGGGTCACAGTAACTCGTCTGTCTTGCTGATCAGACAAGGGTTCATAGTGCAGCTCCGGTTAGATGGGCAGTTCTGCTTACACAAAGAAAGTGACAAGCCAATGACATCATCGAAGATCATTTCTCTTTGAACTTATCACCTTCCTGCATCTCCCTAAGTACATTAGGCACTAGTTAAAAGTATGAAATGACCCCTGAGGAGGCTGACTGATATTTATCATTCGCAGCTTTATCTGACCCTTTGTACAGAAGTATTATTGAATTTTAATAGGCATATCACTTTGCGTAATCTTCCTGGACCTTTGAGTCAAGATGCTCTGGTGGTGGTGGTGGTGGGGGACCTTCCTGATTCCCCTCTGGCATTGATCACATATCCAATAGGACAGGTGATCAATGTGGCAACCAGGAAGGTGATCACCATGTTCTTCTATCGCCTCCTCTTCAACCCAGAGTTCTACGTATATCCATCATGTGGGCCTTGGGGAGCCTCCTATTCAACATGGACATTTGTAGAATGCTGGGTGTAAAGTGATAGTAATGTTTCACAAAAACAGCAGCTCCAATTAATCTTCATAGTATTTGAGCCATGGAGAGTGTTATTACAATACTGTCAGAGTTGTAGTACAAGAAAAATTGAATGATACATTTTCCCCCTCCCGCCCCTTTTACCTAGTGTAAGCCACCTCCGTCAGATATGGAATCTGGTCACTTGACCAGACTGGTCACAGCAAGGGACAATCTTCTTATTGGGATCATATGGAAAACCCTGCCCCCCTTGACAGGTTTTTCTTTATGATACTGAAGATTGTCCCTCTCTGCGATCCATCCGGACAGTCTTGCAGCTCTGAGGTGAGCAGTGTTACATCAGTAAAAGAGGTGGAAGGGGATAATTTATTATTCAATTACTCTTGTACTACAACTCAGACAGTATTGAAATAACACTCTACAAGGCCCAAATACTATGAAGATTAATTGGAACTGCTTTTATTATGAAACATTAGTATCCCTTTAAGAGGAGAGGGTAAAGGAAGGAGGTGATCACTTTCCTAGTTGCTGTATTGATCCTACTGGATAGATGATCAGTGCCAGGGGGATATCAGAAGGGGTCCCAAGGCACCCATGAGGTTTGATTTTCTTTAAACAAAAACAACAGATGCATCGTGCAGGATTAAGAGTTCCTACGTTATGTACATTTTTATATATATATACTATATAATAATTCTCTAGGATGTTTGTCAGAAGCAGTCATGCTCAGTAGAGACTGCCCGAACAAACATACAAAAAAAAAATCAATAACGTCCGGGTAGGGGAGTGAGCTGAGTGAGCGGCGGGGAGACACTAACCACACCACCTGAAGGGTCTCACAGCAACAGGGAGCTCAAATGCCAGAGGAAGTGACGGCAGCACACTGGTTTTTGCTGGGACACTTGACCAGTCGCACCGCAGTCCGGGCAGTGTTTTGACTGTAAAGAAGCAGTGAGGAGGGTGGTGGGCTGCTAGGGTGAGAGACACTGTAAAGTAACAGTGCTCAATGTTCGTCCGGGCAGGGTTACCCATAAGTGCGTTCTCCCGAGTGCACCCCGAAGGTCCCAGCAGCACAGCAGGCTCTGATGATCCGTGAAGTCGCCCTGACGAGAGAGGCCAGCGGGGTGGGGTCCCAGGATCTCTATGACTCCAGAGTGCAGGGGATGGGAGATGGTCTGGGGGTTCAGCTCAATGTAAATGGGACTTGTAACCTAGAGAGGTCTTCAACACATTAAGTCTTTGAGTGCCAGAGGGGTGTGCAATGCTTTGCATTGCGTTGCATACCCTCTGGCACTCAAAGGGTTAAGAATAAATGTGTTGGGGACCTCTCTAGCATCCCAAGGGTTAAGAGTCCCATTTACATTAATGGATATTTTGGAATATGTAATTGCCCCCTATGGTGCAGCTGGGCTTATCTATCAATTATTCCATTTTCTGTTATATATAAAGCACACGAATCGTTTCCTGATGTTTAGCAGTGAAGCAGATTGGATTGCTGTGTATGGAAGTCTTTGTAGCAAAACGTAACGTTATTCTCCTAGCTATGGACCGCGTACATCAGCCTTCGTAGGCTTTCATTTTGGGTCTTATTTATCACGTTAAAGTGGTGCAATTCTGGGGCAAGCCAATTGCGCCATCTGGGGAGATGGAACCACCCTTTCATTTAAATGTTGCTTTTCTCCGATTCAATACTAAATGGGACTTTGACCCATTGCTTTGCAATGCTTTGGAGACCTTTTTAGTATTCATTGAGTTAAACATCCCCTTCAAATCAACAGGAATTTATCGGATTTTCATTATCCTATCATAAAATAATATAAAAAGCCAGATGTATGTTTGTCTGATGCACTCATGTGCAGTAGAGACAGCCTGAACACACAGAATGCTGGGAGGTGTACTTCTGCGGCAGTACACCCACCGTTACGCACTTTGGCCCATGTACACTGGCTTTTACACTAGTGTATATATATAATATACACACGACTATGCTCATACTAATGGGAGCGATCTTATATATATTGTAAAACGTGTGGTACAATGGAGAACATACGAATTGTGGGGCAGTAGAGCAGACACCGTAGAATACAGTGAATAGGGGGACGTCCACAGTCTTGTGACCTTAACCCTTTGAGCACCAGAGGGATAGGAATGCACTGCACTCCTCCCAAGTGTCCCTTTTTATGAGATATTAGGATCATACCTCCCAAGAGCCCTTTTGGAGAAATTGGGGTATATACCTCCCAAGTGTCCCTCTTTAGGAGATATTAGGGGTCTGTATCTTCCAAGTGTCCCTCTTTAGGAGATATTAGAGGGTCTGTATCTCCCAAGTATACCTCAATACGAGATATTAGGGCTCCATACCTCCCAAGTGTTCCTCTTTATGAGATATTAGGGGTGCATACCTCCCAAGTGTCCCTCTTTAGGAGATATTGGGGTCCATACCACCCAAGTATGCCTCTTTGGGAGATATTAGGGGTCTGTACCACCCAAGTGTCCCTCTATAGGAAGGACAGTCCATCTTTGAGACCCAAATCCCTCTTTCCCACCCTGGTGTCCCTTTTGTTTAGAAGATGA
Organism: Rhinophrynus dorsalis; assembly: GCA_037306005.1. NCBI lineage: Eukaryota > Metazoa > Chordata > Amphibia > Anura > Rhinophrynidae > Rhinophrynus > Rhinophrynus dorsalis. The sequence goes on along the minus strand of CM074724.1, from coordinate 19,235,792 downwards.
GACTGTGTGGTGTGTATATAAGTGTATCACCCTGGTGTCCCTGTGTTTAGGAGATCAGACTGTGTGGTGTGTATATAAGTGTATCACCCTGGTGTCCCTGTGTTTAGCAGATCAGACTGTGTGGTATGTATAGAAGTGTATCACCCTGGTGTCCCTGTGTTTAGGAGATCAGACTGTGTGGTGTGTATATAAGTGTATCACCCTGGTGTCCCTGTGTTTAGGAGAACAGACTGTGTGGTGTGTATATAGGTGTATCACCCTGGTGTCCCTGTGTTTAGGAGATCAGACTGTGTGGTGTGTATAGAAGTGTATCACCCTGGTGTCCCTGTGTTTAGGAGAACAGACTGTGTGGTGTGTATATAGGTGTATCACCCTGGTGTCCCTGTGTTTAGGAGATCAGACTGTGTGGTGTGTATATAAGTGTATCACCCTGGTGTCCCTTTTGTTTAGAAGATCACACTGTGTGGTTTGTATATAAGTGTATCACATTGCTCCACCATAATAACTCATAATAATGTTTATTTAAAATTTGTAAAGATCTTGCTTTAAATAATTTGTTCAGTTACACAAAGAGGTGTCAAAAGGTCATAAATCAACCTAAAAATTCTCTTTAAAGTGTTAGTAATGTCTAAAAAAAAACTTTTTTGCATTTAGAAGAGCTTAAAAAGCTGATCTAAATGCAAAAAAACGTATCTATCAAACCGCTATGGTTTAAGAGATACGGGCGTTTAAAGTTTGATTTCTCCTACTGACAACTGTAAACGTGTGCCTAGTGTTCAGGCCTACTGTTCAGGCACACGTTTTAGACCATTCCAATGAAGGGATTCCGTGTAAGTAACGAGATCCCGGCACTTCTCAAGCGCCTGTGTGTCGACCGACACGGATCTCCTGCTGACAGCTTTACAGCTGTCAGTAGGAGAAATCAAACTTTAAATGCCCGTATCTCTTAAACCATAGTGGTTTGAGAGATATGTTTATTTGCGTTTAGATCAGCTTTTTAAGCTCTTCTAAATGCAAAAAAGTTTTTTTTTTAGACATTGCTATCACTTTAATGACCTGCCCACCAGCCTCTCCCCCAACAATACCACTTAAAACAAAAGTGTTCCTTTTTGACCATTTGAAATGTTGGAAGGTATCTGATTTGCAATTTGTTTTTAAAAAAATGAACCTTTATTTGTAGGTGAGTCTCGCACTTTATGCTAATTAGTTTCTGTGCTAGGTCAATATTACCACACATTGTGCTATGAAGGAATCTAGGCAGAATCCACACACAGAGATATGAGTGGATCTAGGCAGAGCCCACACACACTGTGATGTGAATGAATCTAGGCAGAACCCACACTCTGTGATATGAATGGATCTAGGCAGAGCCCACACACTGTGATATGAATGGATCTAGGCACAGCCCACACACTGTGATATGAATGGATCTAGGCAGAGCCCACACACTGTGATATGAATGGATCTAGGCAGAGTCCACACTGTGATATGAATGGATCCAGGCAGAGTCCACACTGTGATATGAATGGATCCAGGCAGAGTCCACACACTGTGATATGAATGGATCTAGGCAGAGTCCACACACTGTGATATGAATGGATCTAGGCAGAGTCCACACTGTGATATGAATGGATCTAGGCAGAGCCCACACACTGTGATATGAATGGATCTAGGCAGAGTCCACACGCTGTGATATGAATGGATCTAGGCAGAGTCCACACTGTGATATGAATGGATCCAGGCAGAGTCCACACTGTGATATGAATGGATCTAGGCAGAGTCCACACACTGTGATATGAATGGATCTAGGCAGAGTCCACACACTGTGATATGAATGGATCTAGGCAGAGTCCACACACTGTGATATGAATGGATCTAGGCAGAGTCCACACACTGTGATATGAATGGATCTAGGCAGAGTCCACACTGTGATATGAATGGATCTAGGCAGAGCCCACACACTGTGATATGAATGGATCTAGGCAGAGTCCACACGCTGTGATATGAATGGATCTAGGCAGTGTCCACACGCTGTGTTATATGAATGGATCTAGGCAGAGCCCACACACACTGTGATATGAATGGATCTAGGCAGAGTCCACACACTGTGATATGAATGGATCTAGGCAGAGTCCACACGCTGTGATATGAATGGATCTAGGCAGTGTCCACACGCTGTGTTATATGAATGGATCTAGGCAGAGCCCACACACACTGTGATATGAATGGATCTAGGCAGAGTACACACACTGTGATATGAATGGATCTAGGCAGAGCCCACACACTGTGATATGAATGGATCTAGGTACAGTCCACACACTGTGATATGAATGGATCTAGGCAGAGTCCACACACTATGATATGAATGGATCTAGGCAGAGTCCACACACTATGATATGAATGGATCTAGGCAGAGTCCACACACTGTGATATGAATGGATCTAGGCAGAGCCCACACACTGTGATATGAATGGATCTAGGCAGAGCCCACACACTGTGATATGAATGGATCTAGGCAGAGCCCACACACTGTGATATGAATGGATCTAGGCAGAGCCCACACACTGTGATATGAATGGATCTAGGCAGAGTCCACACACTGTGATATGAATGGATCTAGTCCACACACTGTGATATGAATGGATCTAGGCAGAGTCCACACACTGTGATAATAATGGATCTAGGCAGAGTTCACTCACTGTGATATTAATGGATCTAGGCAGAGCCCACACACTGTGATATGAATGGATCTAGGCAGAGTCCACACGCACTGTGATATGAATGGATCTAGGCAGAGTCCACACGCACTGTGATATGAATGGATCTAGTCCACACACTGTGATATGAATGGATCTAGGCAGAGTCCACACGCACTGTGATATGAATGGATCTAGTCCACACACTGTGATATGAATGGATCTAGGCAGAGTCCACACACTGTGATATGAATGGATCTAGGCAGAGTCCACACACTGTGATATGAATGGATCTAGGCAGAGTCCACACACTGTGATATGAATGGATCTAGGCAGAGTGCACACACTGTGATATGAATGGATCTAGGCAGAATCCACACTGGGGACATTTCTAATAGTAGATAGTTTTAAAGCGGAAGTACCACCCAATAAAAATATTGCCCTACATAATTGCCCATCTGGCGACTAGCCCTAGTTGCCAGAATTATTACCAGATTAAAAAGAAATCACTATTATTCCAGGACTGACAGCAGGACGGAGCGCGGGCATCTTGCCATAGTGATGTTCGCTCTCCTGCGCTGTCAGTCCCAGTCGGGTCTAGGAGGCATTGCTAGGAGCTGTCCGGCTCCAAAAGGGACTGACGGTTGACAGTAGGAGACGTCAAACTTTGAATTAAGATATCTCTCAAACCATAGTGGTTTGAGAGATACGTTGTTTTGCATTACTCAACTTTTTAATCCCTACAAAATGATAAAAACATGTTCTGGGATATTACTATCCCTTTAAAATGATCATGAGTGCACCCTTTAAAGATGGAGAAGAGCAATTTCATATCAGATTCATCTCTGCTCGCTGGAGGTCTTTCAAAGAACCGTGAAAATATTTATCACTTAAAGTGATTGAATCTACTGCAACATTGTATGTTACTATTTCATATTTTCAACTGAGCCTGACCACTATTACTTTTTTTTTGCCATTTCTGTACTTCATATTTGTACTTTTTACTTGCTTTTAATATGTCATTTTATTTTTATTCTATATTGTATATTTGATTGATTTTGTCATTTTTATACTTGTACTTTGATATTAAAGAGATAGTAATACTTCAAAATTATTTGAAGTATTTTACTTGGTTACCAAGCACACGTAGAAGACCTTTTTAGTGAAGGATCGTTTCTTCTATAACGAGATCTGGCTCTGCTGAAGAGCCTCCTCTTGATTCAATGAACGGATTACCCTGCTGCAGCAAGAACGATGATGTCAGCGGAGAGGCAGGAGAGAGCGTTTAAAAGCGTCTATCTCACAAACCATAAAGGTATGAGAGATGCCGCTGGTGGCATTTAATTCAGTTTTTAAAGGGCTTCAATATAAGGGATAATAATTTTGAAGTGTTACTATCCCTTTAAACCCTTAGTTGCCGGCGCTTAACGCCCCCCAAACTTTTTTCTTTCATTGTTTTCAACGACTTCCTGGATGTACATGCACATTCTTTGTCACTAAGTGACAGTTTTTGCGGGACGTACATGTACGTCCATTGTCGGGAAGGAGTTAAAGGGATAATATTGTTGCTATTAAAGTGCTCAGAGTCTTCTTTATGGTTTTTACAACACTTAGAAATAAATAGTTACTTACCGATTTGTTGTTCAAACACTATTCAAGAGGAAAAAATCCCCCTCCCGCCCCTTTCCCTGCATCACTCTGCCTCTCAGTCTGGTCTGGATGGAGAGCGGCGAGGGACAATCTTCAGTAAGCAAAAGGAAAATCCTACTCTCCTTCCTCAAGTGGGGCGGGGTTTTCCTTATACTTACTGAGTGAAGATTGTCCCTCGCTGCATCCGTCCGGTCCCACAACCAGATCCCAGATCTAAGGGGAGGTGGCCAGATGGGGCGGGGTTTTCCTTATACTTACTGAGTGAAGATTGTCCCTCACTGCATCCGTCCGGTCCCACAACCAGATCACAGATCTAAGGGGAGGTGGCCAGAAGGGGCAGGGTTTTCCTTATACTTACTGAGTGAAGATTGTCCCTCGCTGCATCCGTCCGGTCCCACAACCAGATCACAGATCTAAGGGGAGGTGGCCAGAAGGGGCGGGGTTTTCCTTATACTTACTGAGTGAAGATTGTCCCTCGCTGCATCCATCCGGTCCCACAACCAGATCACAGATCTAAGGGGAGGCGGCCAGAAGGGGCGGGGTTTTCCTTATACTTACTGAGTGAAGATTGTCCCTCGCTGCATCCGTCCGGTCCCACAACCAGATCCCAGATCTAAGGGGAGGTGGCCAGATGGGGCGGGGTTTTCCTTATACTTACTGAGTGAAGATTGTCTCTCGCTGCATCCGTCCGGTCCCACAACCAGATCACAGATCTAAGGGGAGGTGGCCAGATGGGGCGGGGTTTTCCTTATACTTACTGAGTGAAGATTGTCCCTCTCTGCATCCGTCCGGTCCCACAACCAGATCACAGATCTAAGGGGAGGTGGCCAGATGGGGCGGGGTTTTCCTTATACTTACTGAGTGAAGATTGTCCCTCACTGCATCCGTCCGGTCCCACAACCAGATCACAGATCTAAGGGGAGGCGGTCAGAAGGGGCGGGGTTTACCTTATACTTACTGAGTGAAGATTGTCCCTCGCTGCATCTGCCCGGTCCCACAACCAGATCACAGATCTAAGGGGAGGCGGCCAGAAGGGGCGGGGTTTTCCTTATACTTACTGAGTGAAGATTGTCCCTCATTGCATCCGTCTGGTCCCACAACCAGATCACAGATCTAAGGGGAGGTGGCCAGAAGGGGTGGGGTTTTCCTTATACTTACTGAGTGAAGATTGTCCCTCGCTGCATCCGTCCAATCCCACAACCAGATCACAGATCTAAGGGGAGGCGGCCACAAGGGGCGGGGTTTTCCTTATACTTACTGAGTGAAGATTGTCCCTCGCTGCGTCCGTCCGGTCCCACAACCAGATCACAGATCTAAGGGGAGGCGGCCAGAAGGGGCGGGGTTTTCCTTATACTTACTGAGTGAAGATTGTCCCTCATTGCATCCGTCTGGTCCCACAACCAGATCACAGATCTAAGGGGAGGTGGCCAGAAGGGGTGGGGTTTTCCTTATACTTACTGAGTGAAGATTGTCCCTCTCTACATCCGTCCGGTCCCACAACCAGATCCCAGATGTAAGGGGAGGTGGCCAGAAGGGGCGGGATGGGGATCCTTTCCGATTAAATAGCGTTTAAACTACAAATATATAAGTAAAGAAATATAGAACTACGTGTTACATAAAAACATAAAGAAGACTTGGAGAAACACTTTAATAGATACATTACTATCACTTTAAATTAGGCTTTATAGTTTTTTTTTTTGTCTGCATTTACGGAAAGTTGTGTATTAATGTCCCATAGATAATACTGACCTACAACACTGAACAAAAAAGATGAATACTGTAAAATACCTTCTTTTATTAAAGCATCCCTTTGTATCTGTGCAGACAATGGCAGAGCTGTGTTTGTTGTATTTAGTACAAAGGTCTCTAGATTTTCAGGTTAATTTTATGATAAAAGTTTTGGTATTTTGTTCTCCGCAAACAGTGATTCACATTCTTAACCGATGATGTACAAATAGGCCCAGCTAATTATAATGGAAATTCTTTAAAGGGATAGTAATGTTTCACATTACAACAGCTCCAATTATTCTTCATAGTATTTGGGCCATAGAAAGTGTTATTTCCATGCTGTCAGAGTTGTAGTTCAAGAGTAATTGAATGATAAAGTATCCCCCTTTACCTAGTGTATGTCACCTCCCCTCAGATGTGGAATCTGGTCTCTTGACCGGACAGGTCGCAGCAAGGGACAATCTTCTTACTGTGAGAACAACGAAAGCCCTGTCCACATTGACAGGTTTATCAGCTTTTTCCCTTATCATAATTGAAGATTGTCCCTCTCTGCAATGTACCCGGGCACCTCCCTTCTGCTCTGGCTGAGCAGTGTTATATCAGTAAAAGGGGCGGGAGGGGGATACTTTATCATTCAATTACTCTTGAACTATAACTCTGACAGTATTGAAACACTCTCCTTGCCCCAAATACTATAAAGATTAATTGGAGCTGCTTTTATTATGAAACAATACTATCCCTTTAAATACCTCATTGTAACTTTGGGTGCTGGGGGAGGATGAAATCATTTTTATGCTGTATTTAACTTCCTTAAAGGGATAGTAATGTTTCACAAAAACAGCAGCTCCAATCAATCTTCATAGTATTTGGGCCATGGAGTGTGTTATTTCAATACTGTCAGAGTTGTAGTTCAAGAGTAATTGAATGATAAAGTATTCCCCCTCCCTCCTCTTTTACCTAGTGTAAGCCGCCTCCCCTTAGATGTGGAATCTGGTCTCTTGACCAGACAGATAACCACAAGGGACAATCTTCTTCCTATGAGAACAATGAAAGCCCTGCCCCCCTTGACAAGTTTTTCAGGTTTTTCCCTTATCTTAATTGAAGATTGTCCCTCTCTGCAATCTACCTGGGCACCTTCCTTCTGCTCTGGCTGAGCAGTGTTACATCAGTAAAAGGGGAGGGAGGGGGATACTTTGTCATTGAATTACTCTTGAACTATAACTCTGACAGAATTGAAATAACACTCTCCAAAGTCCAAATACTATGATGATTAATTAGAGCTGCTTTTATTATGAAACATTACTATCCCTTTAAACTCTGTACTGAAATGTTTCAAAAAATAAAGGGGAATTATAAACTTGAAAAAAGTTGTTTTTAAATGTATATTAAAAAAAATCTATATTGAATGATTTATTCTGTTGAGCAAAACAAGGGTACTCTCACTGCGGAGGTATTTTATTCAAAAGATACTGCAGCTCAAACTTGCATTACAGTGGCGCTATTGCTGCAGAGTCCTCTAAAGGTTTATGTTCATTTGATGAATGCTGCCCATAGACTGCCGCAACAGCGCAATGATTATATTTTCGTCCATGGAAGTACTGGATCAAAACAATGCATGTTTGGGCTGCAATAACTTCTGATGAAACTATAACTTAGAAGTGGTTCCTGGGTTTTACTCGGCGGAGTAAACCCTGTAAGATTAATATATATCCACCATCTTCAGCCATTGTCAATCCACTGCAAGATGAAGGACTCCTCAGCAAGCCTCCAACAACGTCCGTTTTGGGCCTTTTGTTGCCCTGTATACTGACAAATTTGGTAACTTCCTCTATCCAATCTACTCATCTTGTGTTTGGTCTTCATGAGTGTTTCCTTACCAGTAGATTTGTTTCTAAATAGTGCACCTACTTTAGGATAAAATTTGGATGTTAATGTATCAATATGAATACCATATGTGAGGCTGGGGTCCAGCCTTCTACCAAGATATTTGTAGGAGTTGACTGTGGCCAAATTACACATTGACTTTGTTACAATGTTTAAATTGGTATTGTGGATCTTTTGTGATTTTCGCTTTATACCATATATCACTGTGACCGTTTACTCCGTTAAGAAAAGTTTATTTTTTTGTGGTCCATCTTTCAACTTCAAAACTTCCTATGTAGTTGTGATATGTTTGGAATGTTTGTGTAAATTATGAGGTTGTCTTGTGTGCATATATGTGCGCAGTAGATTCTTTGCAAACCATGAGCAGTTCATTTATAAATATAGAAAATAGAAGGGGCCCAAGAATGGAGGTTTTTTGAACCCCAATGTAACTTGGTGTTCAAAGGAAGCACATGGCATGTTATGCACTAAGGCATGATAAAGAGGTGATAAAGTGTCTTCTCCAGTGATATCACTCCTCCAATTCCTATGTTATTTTATGGAGCCAATGCACTAAGATTTCTCCTGTGCAAGAGATCTTAGTGCATAGGCTGCATAGAATAACTTAAAGGGGAACTACCACCCCACACATTGTTTACCTTTACTAAGTCCCCATCTGGCGGCTAGCTGCTTAGTAGCGCTAGTCGCCAGAATTATTACCTGATTTAATAGATTTCTGCTCTCTTCCACGGGCGACAGGCAGGATGGAGCGCGGACATCTTGCCATTGTGACGTCCGCGTGCCTGCGCTGTCAGTTCCAGCTGGGTCTAGGAGGCGTTGCTATGAGCCATTTGGCTCTGGCTGGGACTGACAGAGCAGGAGCACGGACGTCACAATGGCAAGATGTCCGCGCTCCATCCTTCCTGTCGCCCATGGAAGAGAGGAGAAATCTATTAAATAAGGTAATTATTCTTGCGACTAGCGCCAATAAGCAGCTAGTCGCCAGATGGGGACTTGGTTAAGGTAAACATTGTGTGGGGTGGTAGTTCCCCTTTAAGAATTGGAGACATGATATCACTGGAGAGGTTATCTTGTCGCATCTTAGTGCATAACTTCCATTAAGTTCTTCCTGATAACTGTTAGTGAAACCAGTTTAGCAAACAAATACCCAAGCCTGAGTTTTTTTTTTTTAAAGCTTCTCAGAATATTATGGTTTACTGTATCAAAGGCCTTTGCAAAATCTTGGAAAGTAGCTCTAGTAATGTCACCATGTTCTGTACCACTCTTGATATCATTACGTACTTTTAGGAAGGCTGTGACTGTTGAGTTATCTGAACAAAAGCCAGAATGAAGCAGAGTGAGAAAGTTGGACAGTTGGTTATATTTGCAGAGTTGTGCATGAAGGCATTTTTCTAGGACATTACAGATCGATATCTTTATTATCTTATTATGTAATTTGACATGTTTTTAATACCATGGTGACAGTTCAATTCACATTTCTTCATTATATTTACTTTTGAGTTGTGTGATCAAGGAGCACTGGCACAGCTAGTGAAGAAATTGTTGAATACATTGCTATTGGTATGGGGTGTTGTGTTGTTTCACTGTCTAAGTTGTGAGGTGAGAATGGGTAGCAGGGGTTGCTGATATTTTTTAAAAACCTTCCAGAAGTTGACTGGAGGATACCTTTCTTTTACTCAAAGGGTGGGATGATTTACACTGCAGCTTATCTTTGACCTTATCCCAGATTCTTATTGGAGTCTATGGGGATATTTGTAGATTTAAATCAGTGATACATTAATCTCCTGCAATGGAATCCAGACCTTAGTCAGCCTCTCATGCCCCTTTCATAGTGACGTCACCAATGCATTGAAGGTACGTTGGTTATGTCTCCTGTGGTGAAAGGTAAGATGCTGGACTATGGCACCTTTCAAATGGGTAACTATTGCCTCAGGGCCGGATTTTTCATAAGGCAGGGTAGGCATCTGCCTACAGGCACACCCTACAGAGGGGCGCCTGCCATTGCAATCAATATATTTTATCTTTTTTTATTTTTTAAGTGGCATGGCGTGCTGAGCTGCTCCACCTGCCGCATGGTAAGGTCTGTGCCTCACAGACCTGTAGCTGCTGAGCTCCCCCAGCTGTTTAGTAATGCAGAGCGCTGGGAGATGACATCATCATGACATCATCTCCCAGCGCTCTGCATTACTAAAGAGAAGATTGCGCGGGAGCTCAACAGCTACAGGTCTGTGCAGAAGCACAAATCTCTCATGCCGCTGGACCACCAGGGAGGTAGGAAACGGATAGGGGGGCAATGTGAGGCTTAATGTGGAGATGATGGGGGGCAATGTGGAGCTGATGGGGCAATATAGAGCTGATGGGGGGGCAAAGTGAGGGCAATGTGGAGCTGATGGGGGCAATGTTGAGATGATGGGGGCAATGTGAGGGCAATGTGGAGCTGATGGGGGCAATGTGAGGGCAATGTGGAGCTGATGGGGGCAGTGTAGAGCTGATGGGGGGCAATGTGGGGGCAATGTAGAGCTGATGGGGGGCTATGTGAGGGCAATGTGGAGCTGATGGGGTCAATGTTGAGATGATGGGGCAATATGAGGGCAATGTAGAGCTGATGAGGGCAATGTAGAGCTGATGGGGGGAAATGTGAGGGCAATGTAGAGCTGATGGGGCAATGTAGAGCTGATGGGGGGCAAGGTGAGAGCAATGTGGAGCTGATGGGGGAAATGTGAGGGCAATGTAGAGCTGATGGGGCAATGTAGAGCTGATGGGGGGCAAGGTGAGAGCAATGTGGAGCTGATGGGGGCAATGTGAGGGCAATGTAGAGCTGATGGGGGCAATGTGAGGGCAATGTGGAGCTGATGGGGGCAATGTAAAGCTGATGGGGGCAATGTGAGGGCAATGTGGAGCTGATGGGGGCAATGTGAGGGCAATGTGGAGCTGATGGGGGGCAATGTGGAGCTGATGGGGGGCAATGTGAGGGCAATGTGGAGCTGATGGGGGCAATGTAGAGCTGATGGGGGCAATGTGAGGGCAATGTGGAGCTGATGGGGGCAATGTGAGGGCAATGTGGAGCTGATGGGGGGCAATGTGGAGCTGATGGGAGGCAATGTGAGGGCAATGTGGAGCTGATGGGGGCAGTGTAGAGCTGATGGGGGGCAATGTGGGGGCAATGTAGAGCTGATGGGGGGCTATGTGAGGGCAATGTGGAGCTGATGGGGTCAATGTTGAGATGATGGGGCAATATGAGGACAATGTAGAGCTGATGAGGGCAATGTAGAGCTGATGGGGGGGAAATGTGAGGGCAATGTAGAGCTGATGGGGCAATGTAGAGCTGATGGGGGGGCAAGGTGAGAGCAATGTGGAGCTGATGGGGGAAATGTGAGGGCAATGTAGAGCTGATGGGGCAATGTAGAGCTGATGGGGGGCAAGGTGAGAGCAATGTGGAGCTGATGGGGGCAATGTGAGGGCAATGTAGAGCTGATGGGGGCAATGTGAGGGCAATGTGGAGCTGATGGGGGCAATGTAAAGCTGATGGGGGCAATGTGAGGGCAATGTGGAGCTGATGAGGGCAATGTGGAGCTGATGGGGGCAATGTAAAGCTGATGGGGGCAATGTGAGGGCAATGTGGAGCTGATGGGGGCAATGTGAGGGCAATGTGGAGCTGATGGGGGGCAATGTGGAGCTGATGGGGGGCAATGTGAGGGCAATGTGGAGCTGATGGGGGCAATGTAGAGCTGATGGGGGCAATGTGAGGGCAATGTGGAGCTGATGGGGGCAATGTGAGGGCAATGTGGAGCTGATGGGGGGCAATGTGGAGCTGATGGGAGGCAATGTGAGGGCAATGTGGAGCTGATGGGGGCAGTGTAGAGCTGATGGGGGGCAATGTGGGGGCAATGTAGAGCTGATGGGGGGCTATGTGAGGGCAATGTGGAGCTGATGGGGTCAATGTTGAGATGATGGGGCAATATGAGGACAATGTAGAGCTGATGAGGGCAATGTAGAGCTGATGGGGGGGAAATGTGAGGGCAATGTAGAGCTGATGGGGCAATGTAGAGCTGATGGGGGGGCAAGGTGAGAGCAATGTGGAGCTGATGGGGGAAATGTGAGGGCAATGTAGAGCTGATGGGGCAATGTAGAGCTGATGGGGGGCAAGGTGAGAGCAATGTGGAGCTGATGGGGGCAATGTGAGGGCAATGTAGAGCTGATGGGGGCAATGTGAGGGCAATGTGGAGCTGATGGGGGCAATGTAAAGCTGATGGGGGCAATGTGAGGGCAATGTGGAGCTGATGGGGGCAATGTGAGGGCAATGTGGAGCTGATGGGGGGCAATGTGGAGCTGATGGGGGGCAATGTGAGGGCAATGTAGAGCTGATGGGGGCAATGTAGAGCTGATGGGGGCAATGTGAGGGCAATGTGGAGCTGATGGGGGCAATGTGAGGGCAATGTGGAGCTGATGGGGGGCAATGTGGAGCTGATGGGGGGCAATGTGAGGGCAATGTGGAGCTGATGGGGGCAGTGTAGAGCTGATGGGGGGCAATGTGGGGGCAATGTAGAGCTGATGGGGGGCTATGTGAGGGCAATGTGGAGCTGATGGGGTCAATGTTGAGATGATGGGGCAATATGAGGGCAATGTAGAGCTGATGAGGGCAATGTAGAGCTGATGGGGGGGAAATGTGAGGGCAATGTAGAGCTGATGGGGCAATGTAGAGCTGATGGGGGGGCAAGGTGAGAGCAATGTGGAGCTGATGGGGGAAATGTGAGGGCAATGTAGAGCTGATGGGGCAATGTAGAGCTGATGGGGGGCAAGGTGAGAGCAATGTGGAGCTGATGGGGGCAGTGTGAGGGCAATGTAGAGCTGATGGGGGCAATGTGAGGGCAATGTGGAGCTGACGGGGGCAATGTGAGGGCAATGTGGAGCTGATGGGGGCAATGTAAAGCTGATGGGGGCAATGTGAGGGCAATGTGGAGCTGATGGGGGCAATGTGAGGGCAATGTGGAGCTGATGGGGGGCAATGTGGAGCTGATGGGGGGCAATGTGAGGGCAATGTAAAGCTGATGGGGGCAATGTAGAGCTGATGGGGGCAATGTGAGGGCAATGTGGAGCTGATGGGGGCAATGTGAGGGCAATGTGGAGCTGATGGGGGGCAATGTGGAGCTGATGGGAGGCAATGTGAGGGCAATGTGGAGCTGATGGGGGCAGTGTAGAGCTGATGGGGGGCAATGTGGGGGCAATGTAGAGCTGATGGGGGGCTATGTGAGGGCAATGTGGAGCTGATGGGGTCAATGTTGAGATGATGGGGCAATATGAGGACAATGTAGAGCTGATGAGGGCAATGTAGAGCTGATGGGGGGGAAATGTGAGGGCAATGTAGAGCTGATGGGGCAATGTAGAGCTGATGGGGGGGCAAGGTGAGAGCAATGTGGAGCTGATGGGGGAAATGTGAGGGCAATGTAGAGCTGATGGGGCAATGTAGAGCTGATGGGGGGCAAGGTGAGAGCAATGTGGAGCTGATGGGGGCAATGTGAGGGCAATGTAGAGCTGATGGGGGCAATGTGAGGGCAATGTGGAGCTGATGGGGGCAATGTAAAGCTGATGGGGGCAATGTGAGGGCAATGTGGAGCTGATGGGGGCAATGTGAGGGCAATGTGGAGCTGATGGGGGGCAATGTGGAGCTGATGGGGGGCAATGTGAGGGCAATGTAGAGCTGATGGGGGCAATGTAGAGCTGATGGGGGCAATGTGAGGGCAATGTGGAGCTGATGGGGGCAATGTGAGGGCAATGTGGAGCTGATGGGGGGCAATGTGGAGCTGATGGGGGGCAATGTGAGGGCAATGTGGAGCTGATGGGGGCAGTGTAGAGCTGATGGGGGGCAATGTGGGGGCAATGTAGAGCTGATGGGGGGCTATGTGAGGGCAATGTGGAGCTGATGGGGTCAATGTTGAGATGATGGGGCAATATGAGGGCAATGTAGAGCTGATGAGGGCAATGTAGAGCTGATGGGGGGGAAATGTGAGGGCAATGTAGAGCTGATGGGGCAATGTAGAGCTGATGGGGGGGCAAGGTGAGAGCAATGTGGAGCTGATGGGGGAAATGTGAGGGCAATGTAGAGCTGATGGGGCAATGTAGAGCTGATGGGGGGCAAGGTGAGAGCAATGTGGAGCTGATGGGGGCAGTGTGAGGGCAATGTAGAGCTGATGGGGGCAATGTGAGGGCAATGTGGAGCTGACGGGGGCAATGTGAGGGCAATGTAGAGCTGATGGGGGCAATATGGAGTTGATGGGGGCAATGTTGAGATGATAGGGCAATATGAGGCAGTGTGGAGCTGATTGGGCAATATGGAGTTGATGGGGGCAATGTTGAGATGATGGGGCTATATGAGGGCAATGTGGAGCTGATGGGGGGCAATATAGAGTTGATGGGGTCAATGTTGAGATGATGGGGCAATATGAGGCAGTGTGGAACTGATGGGGCAATATGGAGTTGATGGGGGTAATGTTGAGATGATGGGGCAATATGAGGGCAATGTGGAGCTTAAGGGGCAATGTAGAGCTGATGGGGCAATGTGTAGCTGTTGGGGGCAATATAGAGTTGATGGGGGCAATGTTGAGATGATGGGGCAATATGAGGCAGGGTGGAGCTGACGGGGCAATATGGAGTTGATGGGCAATGTTGAGATGATGGGGCAATATGAGGGGAATGTGGAGCTGATGGGGTGCAATGTGAGGGCAATTTGGAGATTTGGAGCATTGTGGAGATGGCCAAATGGGGAGGGGCGCTTCAGATTTCTGTGCCTACAGGCTCCTGAGATGTAAACCTGGCCCTGTATTGCCTCAAGGGAAAGCACCAAAATTCTCTGCTCACACAAGAACCCAGTCGTGGTACAGCTGTGCAGATATGCACTGAAGCCTATGGGGATCACAAGCAGATATTTCACATGATCAGTGTTTGAGGTTGACATGTTCATCTAGGTCTACAATGACTGTGGGGAAAAAATAGGAGAAAGGTGAATTCAGACCTGTCTCCTGTGTGAAAGTGTGAAAGAGTCCTTGGTCTTCTCCATCTGAGGTTGTACATTCCGAAAATGTGTGTGTTTTGAAATGTAGGCAAAAGCAACTGCACTCAAGACCAAATAAACCAGTGCCAGATCAGATTCACACAGTCACACAGAGGCTTAACTAAATACAAGATGCACACAAAAACAGTCTGTAAAACATCAGCTATGTATATAAACACAGTGACAAGTTACTAAAATGGAAAAGTGGACTCTCTTGTCTCACATAATCTCTTTATATGATTACAAAAGGATTACTACTACTACTACTACCCTGCTACACAGTTATCACCGTATTAAGATTAACTAAATCTATCTTTAGGTGGCAGGTCCAGTTTAACGATTTGTTAGACTCATTCGATACTGTAGTTTATTTCTGGAAAATCTAACATTTTTATTGAACCCATTGACTGTTGCCTACCTCTCTGGCGTTCCAAGAAATAAGACTAAACCGATGAGTGCCAAAGAGGTGAGCAATGCATCATATAATTAAAAACTTAAAAGGAGGTTAAACAAGTTTTGTGGGTTTTTCCTTGCTGATTTAGTGATTCTGGACAAGCCTGTTTTGACTGTTAACAGTTATGTGTCTTTATTTTTTTTGCATTTAATATCTATACACAACATTGTGTAATAATTTGTCACGTTATTTCACATATAGGTTAAAGGGATAGTAATGTTTCAAGTGGATCTCTCACACAGATATAAGTAATGCTCATTAGTTAGAGCATTTAGGGAAAACATTTAAAACGTTGTTCATTTAAAAAAAAAAAATATATATATATCTGCACAAAAATTAATGTTTAAAAAGTGCCCGGCAGCCTACTTCTGGCTTGCTGAACTGCCTCTGCTCCCCTCCCTCCTCCGATGATGGAGGATGTCTGTCTCTAAGCTGGAGCGATCTGATTGGCTAGATATCGATCTCTGCCAATGAGATTGCTCCAGCTTAGAGAAAGGAAGCATCCATCATTGGAGGATGCTGGGTAGTAGACGGGAGCAGAGGCAGTGCTGCAAGACAGAAGTAGTCTGCCGGGCACTTTTTAAACATTAAGTTTTACGCAGATAACTTTTTTTCTTTTTTTAAATGAACAACGTTTTAAATGTTTTCCCTAAATGCTCTAACTAATGAGCATTAGTGAGATCCCCTTTCAGTATCCAAAATGCTGCAATTCTTCCTTATGGTGCATACAACAGATCTGTTAATGTCGTAATGCTGCATTTGATATATATTGTGTGAAATATATTATGAATTATCCCCCTCACTCCCCTTTTCACATATCCAGGCCTCCTCTCCATGAATCTGAAGTCTGGTCACATGAACGGACAGAGAGCTACAAGGCACAAACTGTCTCCATTCAGTATAATGAAAACCCTGCCCCCTTGAGGAAGGAGGGCAAGGTTTTCCATATACTGAAAGAAGATTGCAGAACGAAAAAACAGAGGGCACCCAATTGTGCAGTACTATTACATAAATCAATAATAACAACACATATACTCACAAGTGGAGTTGTCAGCGCTTCTCAGAGCTGACAAGCAGGTATTCAGAGAAAACGCTCAGATGCAGTGGTTTCTCCATCTATTTTGTTGTAAAATGGTTATCCAATGATATTGATAGGAAAAAGGAGAATCCTGGATGGCTCACACTTATTACTAAAGTATTTATTAAAACACTAAAATATTACATTTCAAATATTTTGTAGCACAGACCACTGAAATGTATCACGTCGTGATCCGCTTGCAACTCCGAGGCTTGAAGGATGACGTAAGTATCAGGGGCACGAGGGGGATAATTCATTATAGTATTTCACGCAATATATACCGAATGCAGCATTACTACCATAACAGATCGGTTGTAGGCATCATAAGGAAGAAGTGCATCGTACTGGATATTGAAACATTACTATCCCTTTAACCCCTTAAGTACCAGCGGTCCAGGGAAGTTACACGCCAGTACACGTGACCTGTTACTCGTACCAGCACGCCGCTTTGAGGCCTAAGAGAGATCGCTCTGATCTTGGAGCGATCAATTTTAGGCACCGTTTTTACTTACAATGCTCCTGGTAGAGCGCTGTAAGTAAAAAGTACGTGACGTGCTATGACCGTCACTAGTCCTTAAAGGGATAGTAATACTTAGACGGTGAGATAGCTCAGTGGTAAATTCCCTGACTATGAAGCCTATTGAACCTCAGGGTTGCAGTTTCAAATCCCGCCAGGGTCAACTCAGCCCTTCATCCTTCTGAGGTCGATAAATGAGTACCATTGATTGGGTAATAATAACATCTATTATTTCAGCTGCCGATTTGGTTAATTCCGAGAGCGTGCGCTGACAGCGCTTTGAGTCCCACTGGGAGAAAGGCGCTATATAAATACTAGTTATTATTATATTATTATTATTACTAATCCCGATCGCAAAGTACTACTTAAAAAAAAAAGTATTCCCCCAGTGTCATCTCTCAGACCTTTATGGTTTGAGAGATGAACACTTCTAAAGTTGCTCTCTCCCTCCCCCTTCCCCGTAGGTGATAAGAATTTCACCTCCACTGGAATTTAAATTGACCAGTAATTTGCTGTGGAGCAATATGATACGCTTACATACATAATCACAAAGACTGATCTCCTAAAATTGGCACATCAGGGCGGGAATAAGGGAAGGACAAAGGGATTTTCATCTCAGAGGGACACTTGGGAGGTATGAATGAATGTTCCTACCTTCATAGAGTATGAATCATCACAGGAAAACCTATAAAAATGTTGTGGTTTTGTTCACTATGTTACCTGCGGCTAAGGCGTATATCCCAAGACACTGGAATAGCTCTAATCCCCCAGTTTGACAGGAATTAATTTACCCCACCATTTTTATATTTGCTCCTCTGGCACTCAAAGGGGTATGCAACGCATTGTGTACCCCCTGGCACTCAGAGGTATGGTATGGTATATAATTTGCGGGGGGTGTACTAAATGAATTAGACGGGAAATATGTTTGAACAAAGGCTAAAATTGCTCGTGTCCACTAATGTAAAATGCCCTTGTCACCAAGGGATTAAACCCTTGGGTGTTAGAGATTTCACCAATGAATTTTGAAGGTTTTAACCCCTTGAGTGCCAGAAAGGTACCCACTGCATTGTGTTGCAAGACATTGGCTACCTCTCTGGCATTCAAAGGGTTACGAGAACTAACACTTCCTAATAATGGCCTCCCATTTACCTTACTGTGGCCAGAAACTCTTACTGGCACCCAGTTATTGAGCTTGTTCTTGGATTCTGTGCTTCGTGGTTTGACTTTAGCTTGATACTGTATCTCCCTGCTTCTGTCAACCTTGGTTTTACTTTTGACTACAGTTCTGACTTACATCTGACATTTGTGTTGTTCCCGGTGACCCTGGCTCTCCTGACCTTGGCTTGTATTATCTGGTTTGTCCCATCCGCTCTTGGTGACTTGTCTTGCCTTTCTTAGCTTATTCCCCATTGAGCTTGTCTCAGCATTATCTCCATAGGCTGACCCTCCTCGTTACCTAAGGCTCTATTGCCCCTAAGCAGGGCTCAAAATTTCCACTAGCCAATGGCGAGTGAAAATTTAGCCCTGGCGAGTAGAAATTCAGCCCTGGTGGGTATGTTTTGGCTTGCAGTGGCGAGTAACATTTCAGGTCTGGCTAGTAGCAAAGGACTTCAAATTTTAAGCCCTGCCCTAAGGATGGCCTAGCTATATTTGATGGGCACCTCTGTTGGTCCCTGTTTCATAGAGAGTTGTGGGTGGTCTCACACTCCATCGATGGATCGTAGCCGGCAGGTGGGGTCTTGTACCTCATAGGAGGTGGTGTTTCAGCCTGCATATTGCCCATACCCAGGGCACTCCGCAGAGCAGTCTCAGCCTGCATATTGCCCATACCATGGCATTCCAGACAGCGGTCTCAGACTACATATTGCTTATATCTAGGGCAATTGGTATTGCTATCTCAACATTCATACATTATGCTCCCAGGGGAATTTTGGGCTACTTCTCTATTCTGCTCAAGAATTCTCTCCAACCTTGGCTATGGCTTAGTACCGGTGCTTGCAATTCTTATCCAGGTCAGGGTTCTGGCTCAGAGTCGGACATCTGGTTTCACAGCCAGTATCTTTAATCCAGCCTTGCCCACAGCAACGGAATAGTAAGACTGCCAAATGTTCTTGAACCACGTACCCCAGCCTCAGACTTGAACACCATCAAAATCAGAATCCACCAGGATATCCATGTCGCTGACACTCTGCCCATAGATTTGTGCCAGTGCAAAACAGGCAGCGACATTATGTTAGCTCTGATTTATCAGCCTGGCACAGCTTCACTTCTGCTGGCTCCTACAATGTTTACTTTTCTACTTTAGTTTCAAAAAAGGTAAAACGGCAGTTTACTGACTTAGAAAGAGATAAGATTATACAGGGAAAAAACAGGTGCTTTTCTTTTTTTGGGACGGGGGTGTTAAGGAAATGGTTTGGGTGAAAACAGATGTACAGGAAGGACTTAACTAATTCTCGGTACTGTGTTTGTAATCTGTCTGAGATTGCTAAAAACCCAAAGTATGAAGCTGTGAAAAAAGACATTTAACTGATTTTTTTTTTTACTGAATTTGTGCCCCTTGTACAGCATTTTTGTATGCTTATGCTAACCTTCTCTGATCACTCAAGGATTGTGCCAAAATTCTGATTTTATTCAAATTGAACTTTTAACCCGCTTGTTACCTTAAAACTCACCTTATATTCTAAGGTTTATTGTAACATAGTAATATAGTAAATTAGGTTGAATAAAGACACAAGTCCATCATGTTCAACCTTCTCCTCATACCCCAGTGACTGAGAATTTTATGGCTTTCCTGCTACCAAATAAGTTAGTCTTTATCAGACCTTCCTGATCTGCCTACTGATAAACAGTATAACTCTGTATGTTCCCTTTTGAAAGAAATGTATCTAATCTTCTCTTAAATGTATCCGTTGTATCTACCATAACCACCTCCTTGGGTAAGTAATTCCACAATTTAACAGACCTTACTGTATTGTGTAGAGAAAACAAATGATTATGTTTTCACCAAATCCAGTCCCTGATATGGTTAAACTACCCCCTCACCATAACAATCCTAACCATAACCCCAAATCGCCCCACCCTAAAATTCCTAACCCCAAATATCCCCTCACCCTAACAGTCCTAACCATGACCCCAAATATCCCCTCACCCTAACAATCCTAACCTTAAAGGGATAGTAATACTTTGTTTTATCTTTATTTTATTTTGTAGGCATTAAAAAAACATGAAGAACGATATGTCTTATCTCTCAAACCTTTATGGTTTAAGAGATATTCACAAGCAAAGTATCCCCCCCCCCCGTTCAGCCACAGCAGAAGGGAGGTGCCCAGGTAGACTGCAGAGAGGGACAATCTTCAATTAAGATAAGGGAAAAAGCTGAAAAACTTGTCAAGGGGGGCAGGGCTTTCATTGTTCTCATAGGAAGAAGATTGTCCCCTGCTGTTATCTGTCTGGTGTATGGACTGCATTCCACATCTGAGAAGAGATGGCTTACACTAGGTAAAAGGGGCAGGAGGGGAAACTTTGCTTGTGAATATCTCTTAAACCATAAAGGTTTGAGAGATAAGACTTATATTGTTCTTCATGTTTTTTTAATGCCTACAAAATAAAATAAAGTTAAAACGAAGTATTACTATCCCTTTAAGCCAAAATCCCCCCACTGTAACAACCCTAACCCCAAATCCATCCTAACCCTAACCCCAAATCACCCCTCACCCTAACCATAATCCAAATACTACTCCCAAATACTACTAGTCCCACCCACTGACCCTAACAATCCTAACGCTAACCAAGGTAACATTGTACATGAGCTAATTTGACACAATCAACATTAAAATCGTGCTGGTTTGAAGTAATGAACATTTTCAATGCTCCTTTTGTGATGCTCTGCATTTACAACTCGCCAATGCAATAGGATATCCCATATTTATGTTTTACAAATGACATAATATTTTCCCTTTAATGGAAAGTTTTTTTTGTAATAACAAGTTCAGTTTAACAAAACCTGTTTTTCTCAGGACGGGGCTTAGACAATCTTTGGCTCCCTAGCTGCTGAAGACTACAATCTTTGGCTGGCTGGGGATGACTAGAGTTGTAGTCCACAACAGCTGGAGAGCCAAAGGTTACTTGTCCCTTTTCTATGAGGAGGCATCGTTTAGGATAGCTGCCCTATCCTATATAATAATTCTCTAGGATGTTTGTCAGAAGCCGTCATGCGCAGTAGAGACTGTCCAAATGCGCAAAATCCTGGGAGGAGCGCAAAATGCTGGGAGCACAGAATGCTGGGAGTTCTGTGCCTGGAGCGCAGAATGCTGGGAGTTCTGTGCCTGGAGCGCAGAATGCTGGGAGTTCTGTGCCTGGAGCGCAGAATGCTGGGAGTTCTGTGCCTGGAGCGCAGAATGCTGGGAGTTCTGTGCCTGGAGTGCAGAATGCTGGGAGTTCTGTGCCTGGAGCGCAGAATGCTGGGAGTTCTGTGCCTGGAGCGCAGAATGCTGGGAGTTCTGTGCCTGGAGCGCAGAATGCTGGGAGTTCTGTGCCTGGAGCGCAGAATGCTGGGAGTTCTGTGCCTGGAGCGCAGAATGCTGGGAGTTCTGTGCTGGGAACATTCTGTGCTTTCGGGCAGTCTGTACAGTGCATGACTGCGTCGGCGGCAGGACCCAGAGCAGGACCAGCCTCTTAACCCTTTGAGTGCCAGAGGAGTACCCCTCTGGTACTCAAAGGGTTAACATCACCCAGACCTTGGCCTATGTACATGGGCTTTTACACTAGTCATTTTATATTACACACAGTGAAACTTTGCTATGACATGTTATTGACACTGACCCTATTTCTGATCCAGCAGAAAAAAGAAGAGCGATTCAGAACATCCAGACAAGGCCCCAGACAGCTGTCACCATGTCCGCATCATCGCACCGGCTTTCCAGTATAAGATGAATTATGGAAAAGTTGGCAAGTGCATTATCATAAACAACAAAAACTTTCGTAAAGAAACAGGTAGGCTTTGTTTCTTTCTGGAATGGATGAAACGCTTGCTCTTTCCAAAGTAAACAGGACTGGGACTTTTCTTCTTTATATAGGGTTTGTCGTCATATTTTGTAGATGTAGATTACGATGGACCTACAGTAGGAGTATTGTAGATATCTGGGGAACAGTAGAGTCTATCCAAAATAAACAGGGCTTTATCGAAAGTGAGGGGAGAAATAATATGTGCAAGTTAGGAAATCTTTATAAACATATTTATAGTTAACCCCTTAAGGGACCGTCTGCGCACACATGCAGCGGTCACTTAAGGACCATGGAGCTTTTTAAATACCGGTTCAGGGCTTCCGGAGCAGCGTACAGCAGCGCTGGGAGCCCTGAACTCCATGCCGTGCCAGGACCGTCACTGGTCCTTAACCCCTTAAGGACCAGCGCAATCCCGTGCGGCCGGCACTTGCGGACCACGGGGCATTTTTTTTTTACTATGGCTTCCGGTTCAGGGCTTCTGGAGCGGCGTGCAGCCGCGCCGGGAGCCCTGAACTCCATGCCGTGCCAGGACCGTCATTGGTCCTTAAGTGCCCGACCGCCTTGACGGTCCTGGCACGTCAATGGTCCTTAAGGGGTTAAGGGTACAACAAGCCGTGACGGTCCAGGACCGTCATGGGTCCTTAAGGGTATAGCAAGCCATGACGGTCCAGGACCGTCATGGGTCCTTAAGGGGATAAGGAAACATTAATGCATGAAAATAATTTTATTTAACTCAGCTGTTTAACATTTGAGTGTGACTGATTTGAGGGTTTTTTTTTTTTTGCCTTCTTTTGGATCAACGATGGTAAACAGGAATAGGAAAAGGGGTGAACTTGATGGACGCAAGTCTTTTTTTCAGCCTAAATTACTATGCAACATGCTTTAAAATGCAGCCCTTCTGAAGTTATTATAGTTTTGTTCTCCCCTCTCCTCCTTAACTCACCTTTCTCTTTGGGCAGCTAAAGAGCTCATATAAGTGGTTCCACCTATGGAACTAGGGTTTGCAGTAGCAACCCAATCATCTAAACAGATCAAGATGGAAATTCCCTCTTTATAAATCATTTTAATGAGTCCTGAGAACCAATTCTGTTGTATTTGGTGTTCAGACCACAGTAAAATGACTTGCAGATAAGGAAATTCTATCTTGAAGTAACATAAAACAAAAAGAAAAGAAAAGAGAGTGCCCTATGGTGTAATAAAATCACTATATTCCTAGATGATATAGATGATAATATATTGCACTCACATTTATTGGTGGTCAGAGAGCTGATATCAGCTGTTATGACATGCACGCTTGTAGAGAAATATCTCCGTCTCCACTCAGAGGGCTGACAGTCAGCTGGAAATCTGCGACAGAAATCTGCGTGTGGTTCCTGTTAATGGTTGCTGCCAGATGATCATGCTATGGGGAGAAGAAGCCCTGGAAACGATACTAAAACGTTGACATGTCGCAGATTTCCAGCTGCCTGTCCAGAGGCGTAACTAGAAGCCTCTGGGCCCTGGTGCAAGAAGCGCCATGGGCCCCCCCCGGACCACATTCGCAACCCTCGGCTACATTGGCCGTCTCCAAAATGCCCCCATCTCCTACCTCCCTGGAGTGGCAGGAGCCCGGAGAGGTGTGTTGATCTCCCACGCGGTCCTCTTCAGTAATGCAGAGCGCTGGGAGATGATGTCATCTCCCAGCGCTCTGCATTACTACAGTGCCAGACGGAGATTGCGGGTGCCAGGCAGGGGGTCGCAGGGGGCAGCCGGGCCCCTTGGAGCGACGGTCGCGGGTGCAACCCCTGTGACCCCTATAGTTACGCCACTGTGCCTGTCGGTTCCCTGAGTGGAGATGGAGATATTTCTCCACAAGCGTGGATGTCAGAACAGCTGATATCAGCTCTCTGACCACCAATAAATGTGAGTGCAATATGTTATTATCTATATAATCTAGGAATATAGTGATTTTATTACACCATAGGGCGCTCTCTTTTATGTTTTTTTGTTTTATGTTACTTCTGGATCTTTGAGCCACTCTGGGGGAGTGTGTGTTATTAGATCAGCCCACATGATCATGTGGAGTATCACCAGGATTTCTGAGGACAGTTACCATCCTCAGCTTCTCTTCTGCTGGAACTGGCGTATGCCATCATCCAGCCAGTAGCCTTGTGAGTACACACTTCGGGTGTTGGTGGCAGCCATTTGATTGTCGTTTGATCCCGCACAGGGGGCCTGTGGTCTTTTCTCCTCCCACCCCCCCTTCTCTTTTTTTGCTATGGAAATTCTATCTTGTCTGTTTACTTGTCAGTTGATCTTAGTTCCTTCAGTGAAAGGGGAGGAAGGGAGTAGAATAAAATAACTTCAGAAGGGCATCATTTGAAAGAGTGTGGTTCACATTAGTCATATTCTTAAATGTCGAATAACATTTAAATAAAAAGTATTTTCAAGTATTAATAACTGTTTACTTGGAACGGATGACCAGCAGAGTCATGCTCTCACCAACTTTATGACCCAGTCAGTCAACAGGTCCATTTTAACAGGGCTGCCTCCCTCTCACATGCCTCTCCCTGCCAGCTAGGTACTAATATTCCACATTGCTCTCCCTGACAGCCAGATACGAACAATCCACACTGCTCTCCCTCCCACCACCAGCTAGATACAAACATTCCACACTGCTCTCCTTCCCACCACCAGCTAGATACAAACATTCCACACTGCTCTCCTTCCCACCACCAGCTAGATACAAACATTCCACACTGCTCTCCCTCCCACCACCAGCTAGATACAGACATTCCACACTGCTCTCCCTCCCACCACCAGCTAGATACAGACATTCCACACTGCTCTCCCTCCCACCACCAGCTAGATACAAACATTCCACAATGGTCTCCCTGCCAACCAGATACGAACATTCCACACTGCTCTCCCTGCCACCTGCCACCCAGATACTAACATTCCACACTGTTCTCCCTCCCACCTGCCTCTCCCTGCCAGCCAGATATGAACATTCCTCACTGCTCTCCCTGCCACTCAGATACTAACATTCCATACTGTTCTGCCTCTCCCTGCCAGCCAGATATGAACATTCCACACTGCTCTCTATCCCACCTGCCCCTCCCTGCCAGCCAGATACGAACATTCCACACTGCTCTCCCTGCCACTCAGATACTAACATTCCATACTGTTCTCCCTCCCACCTGCTTCTCCCTGCCAGCCAGATACGAACAATCCATACAGCTATTTCTGCCACTCCCTGCCAGCCAGATACAAACATTCCACACTGCTCTTGCTCCCACCTGCCACCACCTACCACTCAGATACTAACATTCCATACTGTTCTCCCTCCCTCCTGCCTCTCCCTGCCAGCCAGATATGAACAATCAACACTGCCCTCTCTGCCACTCCCTGCCAGCCAGATACAAACATTCCACACTGTTCTCCCTCCCACCTGCCACCCCCTGCCACTCAGATACTAACATTCTATACTGTTCTCCCTCTCACCTGCTTTTCCCTGCCAGCCAGATACGAACAATTCACACTGCTCTCTCTGCCACCCCCTGCCAGCCAGATACAAACATTCCACACTGCTCTCCCTCCCACCTGCCTCTCCCTGCCAGCCAGATACAAACAATCCACACTGCTCTCTCTGCCACTCCCTGCCAGCCAGATACAAACATTCCACACTGCTCTCCCTCCCACCTGCCTCTTCCTGCCAGCCAGATACGAACAATCCACACTGCTCTCTCTGCCACTCCCTGCCAGCCAGATACAAACATTCCACACTGCTCTCCCTCCCACCTGCCACTCAGATACTAACATTCCATACTGTTCTCCCTCCCACCTGCCTCTCCCTGCCAGCCAGATACAAACATTCCACACTGCTCTCCCTCCCACCTGCCACTCAGATACTAACATTCCATACTGTTCTCCCTCCCACCTGCCTCTCCCTGCCAGCCAGATACAAACATTCCACACTGATCTCCCTCCCACCTGCCACTCAGATACTAACATTCCATACTGTTCTCCCTGCCACCTGGAGACTAACATTCTACCTTGCTCTCCCTCCCACCTGCCTCTCCCAGAAAGCCAGTACTGGGCAATGTGCATAATCTGACAATCGTGAAAATCCTGTCAAGATGAATTCTACTACTGAGGCGAGAGTGTATAGGTGACAGTTCCACATTAAAGTGGAACTGTCTCTAATCCAATTTTTGTTAGCTGCTTTTTTAAGTTATTATTATTATAAACTGAGTGAATGGGCATAAAAGTGGCAGATGAAATTTAACGTAGATAAATGTAAGGTTATGCATTTTGGCTGTAGAAACAAACTTGCAACATCTATATATATAAAAGAAGACTTTGTGCCTGCCAAAACACACCCAGGGGTGGTATTAAGGAGGAGTTACTGTTCCCATTGGGTGATTCAATCATGCAGGGAGTTGGCCCGCCCCCACTATGTAGCCCACCCACCACTATCAAAGTCAGAAAAAAACAATATGGCCGCCACTTGCTCCTACACCACAGACAAACACACATGCCCCACTCACACAGCACCACACAAACACACACACATGCCCCACTCACACAGCACCACACACACACACACATGCCCCACTCACACAGCACCAAGCAGACATGCCCCCACTCACACACACAGCACCACATACACACACAAAGCCAGAAATACATATGGCTGACACACACACACAGTCACTCACCCTGACTCCCAGAGGCCTCAGAAGGACCTGTAGTGCAGCACCAGAGGAACAAAATTGCACTCAAAGGGTTAAGGTAGGTCCTCATTGCTCAATTATTTCTTCACTGTCATCATTTGCCATGCAAGACACAGGACAGACAGCCATCAGATTCACACTTAACCCACTGACTGCCACAGGGTTGTGTATCAAGTTTTACCCCTCAGGGAGTGTGTTCAAACTCCTCACACTGTAAACTTGCATTTCTCTCACACTTCTCCTCCTTCCCCAGCCTATTACTAACACTTTTCCATATTTATGTTAAGCCCCGCCCCTACTTGCGATTAAGCCCCGCCCCCTTTTAACCCAGATTGCCCCATTGCTCTCTCCACATCAGCACCACATGAGGGACTCCACAAGTAAAAATTCCCAGGTATAACACATACATGCCTCACTCACACAGCACCATATACCCATACACACACACAAAGCCAGAAAGAAAGATGGCTGACACACAGTCACTCACCTTGACTCCCAGTGGCCTCAGCAGGACCTGTAGTAAAGCCACTGAATGGTGCTGCATCAGCAGGGGAACAAAATGGCACTCAAAGGGTTAAGGTAGGCCCTCATTGCTGAATTACTTCTTCACTGTCACCATTTGCCATGCAAGACACAGGACAGACAGCCATCAGATTCACACTTAACCCACTGACTGCCACAGGGTTCTGTATCAAGTTTTACCCCTCAGGGAGTGTGTTCAAACTCCTCACACTGTAAACTTGCATTTCTCTCACACTTCTCCTCCTTCCCCAGCCTATTACTAACACTTTTCCATATTTATGTTAAGCCCCGCCCCCTACTCGCGATTAAGCCCCGCCCCCTTTTAACCCAGATTGCCCCATTGCTCTCTCCACATCAGCACCACATGAGGGACTCCACAAGTAAAAATTCCCAGTATAACACATACATGCCTCACTCACACAGCACCAAACAACCATACACACACACAAAGCCAGAAAGAAAGATGGCTGACACACAGTCACTCACCTTGACTCCCAGTGGCCTCAGCAGGACCTGTAGTAAAGCCACTGAATGGTGCTGCATCAGCAGGGGAACAAAATGGCACTCAAAGGGTTAAGGTAGGCCCTCATTGCTGAATTACTTCTTCACTGTCACCATTTGCCATGCAAGACACAGGACAGACAGCCATCAGATTCACACTTAACCCACTGACTGCCACAGGGTTCTGTATCAAGTTTTATCCCTCATGGAGTGTGTTCAAACCCCTCACACTGTAAACTTGCATTCCCCTCCCACTTCTCCTCCTTCCCCAGCCTATTACTAACACTTTTTCACATTTATGTTAAGCCCCGCCCCCTACTCGCGATTAAGCCCCACCCACTTTTAACCCACATTGCCCCATTTGTCTCTCCACATCAGCACCACATCAGTCCCCTCTAGGGACTTCACAAGTCAGTGTTCCCAGGTATGAACACACTTCCCACTGCTATTTAACTCTGACATGCCTCTCTATACC
The DNA here is from genome assembly GCA_037306005.1 of Rhinophrynus dorsalis. Classification (NCBI taxonomy): domain Eukaryota; kingdom Metazoa; phylum Chordata; class Amphibia; order Anura; family Rhinophrynidae; genus Rhinophrynus; species Rhinophrynus dorsalis. The sequence continues at coordinate 19,207,520 of CM074724.1, read as the reverse complement.
TTAACCCTTTGAGTGCCAGAGGGGTACACAACTCATGAGCACATGTGTTTCTGCTCATATATGTTGCGTGTCTGTGTGTGTACATCTCTGTTACATATGTGTGTCCATATGTGCATCTCCAGTGTGTCTGTGTGTACATGTCTTTTGCATGTTTCTGCCGCTCACTGTGTGTATGTGCATACCTCCCAACATTTCACAGGGCCAAAGAGGGACACGTTAGTTTTAGGTAATATTATTGGGGGTGTGGCTGGTGGGCGGGGCATTAGTAAGAATTTTTAGGTTATTTCATGACCTATTACTGGCTATTTATGTAACTGAATAAATGATTTAGTTCAAGACCAAAGTATTTTATTTGCACAGACTAATGTATACACACATATACTGAAGTTTATTGCTGTAGACCAAAGTAATACACACCACACAGTCAGGGATGGTGCAAGGATTTTTGCCACCCTAGGCAAAACCTAATTTTGCCGCCCATTTCGCTCCGCCCCTTGTGTCCCACCCCTTTATACCCTGCCTACTGATACCCAACCTCTTTTCATGATTGTCCTCTCTCTGCCCCCTGAGCCACTCTGCCCCTGTTCTGGAGATGCCTGTAAGAGATGCCCCCCACCAGCTCCAACTTGCCCCTTATCAGCTTCACTTTGGCCCACCAGCTCCACTTTGCCCCTATCAACTCCAACTTGCCCCCATCAGCTCCAACGTGCCCCCACCAGCTCCATTTTGCCCCCTCAGCTTCACTTTACCCCCTCAGCTCCAACTTACCCCCATCAGCTCCACTTTGCCCCCCATCCTCTCCAACTTACCCCCATCAGCTCCACTTTGCCCCCCATCCGCTCCAACTTGCCCCCATCCGCTCCAACTTGCCCCCACCAGCTCCACTATGCCCTCTCAGCTCCAACTTTCCACTATCCGCTCCACTATGCCCCCAGCGGCTCCAACTTGCCCCCATCCGCTCCAACTTGCCCCCCCATCCGCTCCAACTTGCCCCACCAGCTACACTTTGCCCCCCCTCAGCTCCACTTGCCCCCCCTCAGCTCCAACTTGCCACCCCTCAGCTCCACTTTGACCCTCATCAGCTCCACTTTGACCCTCATCAGCTCCAACTTGCCCCCATCATCTCCAACTTGCCCCCATCATCTCCACTTTGCCCCACATCTGCTCCAACTTGCCCCCTCAGCTCCACTATGCCCCCTCAGCTCCAACTTGCCCCCCATCACATACCTGTATCTCCCGCGCAGTCTTCTCTTCAGTAATGCAGAGCGCGGCTGGAGATCATGACTCCCAGCGCGCTCTGCATTACTAAAGATCCGACCAGATGAGGGAGCGCTGTAGCAACACAGGCCTGACTGTGTTGTGGTTCCTGGCGTGGTGTGTGGGCGCAGCTCTTCTCCGCTGCATGCCCGCGCCCCCAGTACGTGTGCGCCCTAGGCCGGCACCTACCTCGCCTATAGGTGGAGCCGGCCCTGCACACAGTCTGACCTCCTAAAAAGAGGGACAACAGGGTGGGAAAGAGGGACAGAGGGATTTGGCCCTCAAAGAGGGACTGTCCCTCCTAAAGAGGGACACTTGGGATGTATGGTATGTGTCTGCCTGTATGCTGCATATGTCTGTGTTTATCAGTGTGTCTGCATTTCAAACACATGCGCCCAATGGTCATAACATGACGGGCAACGCCGTCCCATGTTGCTAGTATACTCTAAATGGGAAACAAGTTGGAGAATACTCATTAGAGAAAGATATAGGAGTACTGACAGCCAATAGACTTCACAGCAGTGTGCAGAGTCACTCAGCTGCTGCAAGAGCAACTAGAGTATTAGCCTGCATAAAAAGAGGTGTAGAAGCAAGGGATGCTAATATTATCCTACCTCTGTATAAATCCTTGGTTAGGCCTCATCTAGAATATGGAGTACAATTTTGGGTGCCAGTTCTTAAAAAAATATATTGATGAACTGGAAAAGTTGCAGAGACGTGCAACAAAACTAATAAAGGGATTGGAGGATCTGAGTTATAAAGAGAGACTATAGCCAAACTGGGTTTGTTTAGATGTCTAAGGGATGATATTTTTATCATTTACAAATAGTAACATAGTAATTTAGGTTGAAAAAAGACTTGCGTCCATCTAGTTCAACCCTTTTCCTATTCCTGTTTACCATCGTTGATCCAAAAGAAGGCAAAAAACCCCCCTCAATATAGCAATTTCAAATTCTGCCTTGAATGGCGGGGGGGGGGGGGATTCCTTCTTGATTCCAAATGGCAATCATATTTCTCCCTGGATCAACAAGTACTAACTAAATATTAATCCCAACGTACATAGCCCTCGTTATGCTCTTTTAAATAAGTGTCCAGGCCCCTTTTAAAGGCATCTAATGTATTTGATAGCACCACCTCCTCAGGAAGTGAATTCCATACCTTTATTGTCCTTACTGTAAAGAATCCCTTCCGCTGCGGTAGATGAAATCTCCTTTCCTCAAGTCTAAGCGGGTGGCCCCTTGTCCTGTGTACTGTTCTGTTAATGAACAGGTCTTTGGAGAGCCCTTCATATGGGCCTTGAACATATTTATATAGTGTTATCATATCCCCTCTAAGATGCCGTTTCTCTAGTGTGTACAAGTTTAACTTTTCTAGCCTTTCTTCATAACTAAAACTTTCCATTCCCCTTACTAGTTTTGTAGCCCTCCTCTGCACTTTCTCTAGTTCCATACTGTTATGTCCTCCTCCATGGACCTGACAACCTTGCAGTAACTGTCATGGTCGATACAAAGAACTATCCAATGAATTATTTATGCAAAGAGCTGAGCTAAGAACAAGAGGTCATCCTTTAAGACCAGAAAAAAGGTGCTTTCGACTAAAACAAAGGCAGGGATTCTTTACAGTAAGGGAGGTAAAGCTATGGAATTCTTTGCCTCGGCATGTTGTACTTGCAGATAATGAAACTGCTTTCAAAAAAGCAATGTATGCCTATCTAGCACAGAACAATATTGAAAATTATGACAGATGACTACAAAGCAGATAAGATGTTGATACAGGGAAATATCTGACTGCCAATTAGAGTCAGGAAGGAATTTTTTTACCCTCTTGGGGTTAAATTAGAAATTGCTCCAGAGGTTTGGTTTTTTTTTGCCTTCCTCTGATCAACAGGGGTGTTTTTGGCATGGGCTGGACTTAATGGACACGTCTTTTTTCAGCCCTATCAACTATGTTACTATTATTATTCTTTAAAGCAATAATTAACTTTAGCAGTCTGTAAATACAAATGTGACAGGCGTACCTGATATTAACATTCCACACTGCCCCACATCCCTCCAGACACTCCCTGCCAGCCAGATACTAATATTCCACACAGCTCTCCATCCCAACTGCCGCTCCTTGTTGGCCAGTACTAGTTTATTTGCATAAACAAGGACAATGCAAAATTTCTCAGACTATTGTTTTTGCTAGAAATGGGTAACATAAATGAAGGTGACTTTCAAAACTCTTACAAAAACATGTATTTGTTATAAAATTATAATTCCACTTAAACCCCTTAGATGCTAGAAAAGTGTCCACGGTACTGCAAATTGGTGCATTGTGGCTTCTCTAGCATCCCAAGGTTTTGGGTAGAGGGTTCTCAACTAGGGGGCCGTGGCACCTTAATGTGCATTGAACACAAATGTATGTACTTCTCTTTCTGTGGAGACTTTGAAAAAATTGTGAAGACTGAATTTCAAATATCCATTTATAGCAATTGTTATGTACAATATGATTTTTCTTATCAGTCTGATTGTGAGATCTATGAAGAAGTTTTAATTTATACATTTTTCCCTTCATTACATCCTTGATAAATGATCTGGGACATGTTAGGGGTACCCTAAAATTTCCAGATTGCTGGAGCAAAAAAATATCGATAACCACTGAATTAAATGTACCCCCTACTTTATACTTTACCTAACATTGAGGGATGAAAACAGTCCTGAGAGCCAATGCCCCCTTTAATCCAGGGATGTACAATCTGTGGTCACCAGCTGCTGTTGGACTGCATTTTCCATCATTCTCTGCTGACTAGCATGATGGGAGTATTAGTCCAATAAATAATGGATAATAAATAACTACTGATCCTTTTCTATAGAGCCACTGCATCAAAAAAGCAAGTTTAGGATTAGATTTTGGGGTTCTAGAATTAAAGATGTTGGCTTAGCATAAATTATATTTAAATGTATGTAACTCCATTAAATGTTAGGTGTTATTGTTAGTTTAATATGGATTCCCAGGATGTCTCTGTCCTCTAGCCTCTATCAGTGCAGGATTTCAGGATCTCCTCAAGTGAACACAGGAAAATGTCATTAACACAGGAAGGTCCTTCACAATCAGCGAGTCACTGACTAATCTACCTGTGTTCCTTGGAGACGATCATGAAAACCTACACTTTTAGGAGGTCTGAAAAAAGGCTTGCACACCTATGTCAGAGATATTCAAGTAGAACCTACAGTGGTCCGGGACTGCAATTCCCATCATCCCCAACCAGCCATTTGACTGGTTGGGGTTGAAAGGTGTTGTAGTCTCCAAAAGTTGAATATCAAACAATTGACTGTGCCTGACCAATGCATTATAGGATAGTTAATTAAAATGCCCTAAAATATTTTATTTGGTTGTGTGGATCATAGTTGCCTTTACTGTCTAACTTTTTTTTTTTTTTTTAATATAACTCTGCTAGTACTGTTTGCCTAACGCGTTTCACTGATGCTCTGTCAGGTATGTGCACACGTAATGGCACTGATAAGGATGCTGGGGATCTGATGTACTGTTTTAAGAGCCTGGGCTTTGATGCAAAAGTTTACAATGACCGGAGCTGTGAACAGATGGAAGCACTTCTGTACGATGGTGAGTCCACAAGAGCATCCCCAAATACAGCATTGTTCTCATTTATCACCAGCACTCACACTGGATCCATAAGTATTTTCTACTAAATAAAATGTGAAAAAGGTGTCCCTTTAAATTGAATCTGTCACACTAAGACAATATTATTTTGTAGAGAATTAATATATGTCTGTGTTTTGTATAGCCATGTTCTGTAAAAATAAATAGTTTTTTGAGAAATTGACCTTGGTGTTTTGGTGGTACAGTCACACACTTTGTCAGTTGCCTGCATGGTATTTTAGTTAGTTATGTTCTAAACCAAACTTAGCCCTTGCTGTTCTGTTAGAAATATCTCCATTGTCTGGGCTCTGTCCAGATCCATTCATATCACAGTGTGTGGGCTCTGCCTAGATACATTTATATCACAGTGTGTGGGTTCTGCCTAGATCCACTCATATCACAGTGCGTGGGTTCTGCCTAGATCCATTCATATCATAGTGTGTGGGCTCTGCCTAGATCCATTCATATCACAGTGTGTGGACTCTGCCTAGATACATTCATATCACAATGTGTGGACTCCACCTAGATTCATTCATATCACAGTGTGTGGGTTCTGCCTAGATCCATTCATATCACAGTGTGTGGACTCTGCCTATATCCATTCATATCACAGTGTGTGAACTAGATCCATTCATATCATAGTGTGTGGACTCTGCCTAGATCCATTCATATCACAGTGTGTGGGTTCTGCCTAGATCCATTCATATCACAGTGTGTGGGTTCTGCCTAGATACATTCATATCACAATGTGTGGACTCCACCTAGATACATTTATATCACAGTGTGTGAGCTCTGCTTAGATACATTCATATCACAGTGTGTGGACTCTACCTAGATCCATTCATATCACAGTGTGGACTCTGCCTAGATCCATTCATATCACAGTGTGTGGACTCTGCCTACATCCATTCATATCACAGTGTGTGGGTTCTGCCTAGATCCATTCATATCACAGTGTGTGGACTCTGCCTAGATCCATTCATATCACAGCGTGTGGACTCTGCCTAGAGCCATTCATATCACAGTGTGTGGGCTCTGCCTAGATACATTTATATCGCAGTGTGTGGATTCTGCCTAGATCCATTCATATCACAGTGTGTGGATTCTGCCTAGATCCATTCATATCACAGTGTGTGGACTCTGCCTAGATCCATTCATATCACAGTGTGTGGACTCTGCCTAGAGCCATTCATATCACAGTGTGGACTAGATCCATTCATATCGCAGTGTGTGGATTCTGCCTAGATCCATTCATATCACAGTGTGTGGACTCTGCCTAGATCCATTCATATCACAGTGTGTGGACTCTGCCTAGAGCCATTCATATCACAGTGTGTGGGCTCTGCCTAGATCCATTCATATCACAGTGTGTGGACTCTGCCTAGATCCATTCATATCACAGTGTGTGGACTCTGCCTAGATTCATTCATATCACAGTGTGTGGACTAGATCCATTTATATCACAGTGTGTGGACTCTGTCTAGAGCCATTCATATCACAGTGTGTGCGCTCTGCCTAGATACATTTATATCACAGTGTGTGGGCTCTGCTTAGATACATTCATATCGCAGTGTGTGGATTCTGCCTAGATCCATTCATATCACAGTGTGTGGACTCTGTCTAGAGCCATTCATATCACAGTGTGTGCGCTCTGCCTAGATACATTTATATCACAGTGTGTGGGCTCTGCTTAGATACATTCATATCGCAGTGTGTGGATTCTGCCTAGATTCATTCATATCGCCTTGAAAACAAAGAGGTCTTAATTCGCAGAGGTACCAAGCAAGGATGCCCATTATCACCCCTGTTATTCGCTCTTTGTATCGAGTCCCTAGTGGCTGCTATTAGAAACAACCCTTCCATTAGAGGTATCGATGTGGGTCAGGAATTCAAAATAAGCCTCTTCGCTGATGACATCCTCCTGTTCTCTGATCTCTGACCCCTTGGTCTCCATCAACAACCTTTGGACGTTACTCCGTTCAGTAATATCTCGGGCCTCAGCATCAACCAGGATAAATCTGAAGCTCTGGGAATTAATCTAGCTAATGATATGAGACTCGCCATCTCCCAACTTTTTTCAATTTAAATGAAGGGATGATTTCATCATATATCTTGGTGTCAAGATTCCTAAGTCTCTGAGCAAAACGTTTTCGTTCAACTTCAGACCTCTTTGGAGATCCCTGTTGGAGAGACTTTCTAACTGGTCCTTCCTCCCTTTATCCTTTTTTGGAAGGATCAATAAATTTATTATTCTTCCCAAAATTTTACACTTATTTAAAACATTACCTATAAGAATTAACACATCCGACTTAATCAATTTTTAGAACAAACTCTTTGCCTTTGCTTGGCTTCACAGACACCCTCGAATCAAAAGAGAAGTTCTGTATAGGGAAAAACATTGTGGTGGTCTACTTTCTCCTAATTTATATAATTACTACCTATCGGCAAGACTATCTCAACTCACGACTCTTTCCGATAAATATGATCTTCTATGGTTAAGACCAAGCTGGATAAATCTGGAAACCCACTTCTCTCCTAGGAAACTTATCCTGCAGTGGATCTGGTCTCTTCCCCACCAGAGATCTCCATATATTAACAACTTGCTCTCCACAACAAAAATCAATCTCTGGCTTTGGGATAAAATCAGGCTTGAGGTTAACCTAATGGACTTTAGATCTAAACTGATGCCTTTGATATCAACATATTTTGGATGGAACTCCAGTGAAATTTCTTTTGTTGAAAAATTGTTCAACAATGGACTGTAAAACTTCAGAAGCATTATTTTTAGAAATAACTTTCTTGAATGGACGATCTTAAAGGATTAATTATGGGCTCTTCTGAAGATGAGTCTACTTATACTTCTGTCCAGGCAACTCTCAGACGTTTTCTTGGTAATTATTTGTCTATGCCAGTGGTTCTCAACTCCAGTCCTCGGGACCCACTAACAGGCCAGGATTTGATGATTTCCTTGTTAGAGCACAGGTGAGTTAATCAATGTGAATGGGCCACTGATCACCACACCTGTGTTGTAGCAGAGAAATCCCTAAGTCCTGGCCTGTTAGTGGGTCCCGAGGACCGGAGCTGAGAACCACTGGTCTATGCCCTTGTCCAGATTGAGTCTTTCTTTGCTTCATGGATCCTTTCTCAGAGATCTGTTTCCTTAATTTATAAAATTTTGTTTTTTGATTACACCAGCTGAACTGCCAATTTTTTTGGGAATCAGCACTCCAACTCTCCTGGTCTGAGGATGAGTGGGAAAAGATCTTCATACGAGTTCATAAGAATAACTTAAATCTCAACCTGGTGGAACAATCTTTTAAAATGCTGTGTGTTTTTCACCTCATTCCTGCTAAAATTGCTTGTATGTACAATGGCACCTCCGACCAGTGCTTTCGAGGCTGCTGCAATCCTGGTACCTTCATGCACATCTGGTGGCTCTGACCAAAAATAAATCAAATTTGGGACAAATTAAACAGTCTTTTCTCCCTGCTTCTTCATAAACCTATTCTCCTTACTGCCTCTGAGGCTCTTCTTGCTGCAAAGATTGGCTCAACCAGCAAAAGCCAGGACAAGCTTATCGCTAGATTGTGCTCACCTACCAGATCCTCAATTGGCTTGTACTAGAAAAGTCCTTATGTTCCCTGGTCTAGTATCCTGGACAAAATCAATTTTGTTTGTAAAAATCCACTCCACTCTATCGAACTGGATAAGTATAATGCTTTCCTCTCTATATGGTCTCCTTGGCTGAGTAGTAGTTTCTGCTCATGCTCTATATTTTAAAATAGGGTCTAGTGCCTCCGTCTCTTCTTGGCCTTTCTAAATGTATTATTTATTTATTTTCTGTATTATATTATATTACTGATTCATATATTATATTATACTATACTTTGTTTGCTTTCTATCTGTTTAATATATCTGTTAAATAAAATTTGTTTTAAAAAAAAGATTAATTCAAATCACAATGTGTTGGACTATGCCTTGATCCATTCATATCACAGTGTGTGGACTCTGTCTAGATCCGTTCACATCACAGTATGGACTCTGCGTAGATCCATTCATATCAGAGTGGACTCTTCCTAGATCCATTCATATCAGAGTGGACTCTTCCTAGATTCATTCATATCACAATGTGGACTCTGCCTAGATCCATTCATATCACAGTGTTTGGACTCTGTCTAGATCCATTCATATCACAGTGTGGACTTTGCCTAGATCCATTCATATCACAGTGTGTGGACTCTGCCTAGATCCATTCATGTCACAGTGTGGACTCTGCCTAGATCCATTCATGTCACAGTGTGTGGACTCTGCCTAGATCCATTCATATCACAGTGTGTGGACTAGATCCATTCATATCACAGTGTGTGGACTAGATTCATTCATATCACAGTGTGGACTCTGCCTAGATCCATTCATATCACAGTGTGTGGGCTCTGCTTAGATCCATTCATATCACAGTGTGAACTCTGCCTAGATTCATTCATATCACAGTGTGGACTCTGCCTAGATCCATTCATATCACAGTGTGTGGGCTCTGCCTAGATCCATTCATATCACAGTGTGGACTTTGCCTAGATCCATTCATATCACAGTGTGGACTCTGCCTAGATCCATTCATATCACAGTGTGGACTCTGCCTAGATCCATTCATATCACAGTGTGGACTCTGCCTAGATCCATTCATATCACAGTGTGGACTCTGCCTAGATCCATTCATATCACAGTGTGTGGACTCTGCCTAGATCCATTCATGTCACAGTGTGTGGACTCTGCCTAGATCCATTCATATCACAGTGTGTGGACTCTGCCTAGATCCATTCATATCACAGTGTGGACTCTGCCTAGATCCATTCATATCACAGTGTGTGGGCTCTGCCTAGATCCATTCAAATCACAGTGTGGGCTCTGCCTAGATTCATTCATATCACAGTGTGTGGGCTCTGCCTAGATCCATTCATATCACAGTGTGTGGACTCTGCCTAGATCCATTCATATCACAGTGTGTGGACTAGATCCATTCATATCACAGTGTGTGGACTCTGCCTAGATCCATTCATATCTCAGTGTATGGACTCTGCCTAGATCCATTCATATCACAGTGTGTGGACTCTGCCTAGATCCATTCATATCACAGTGTGTGGGCTGTGCCTAGATCCATTCATATCACAGTGTGTGGACTCTGCCTAGATCCATTCATATCACAGTGTGTGGGCTCTGCCTAGATCCATTTATATCACAGTGTGTGAGCTTTGCCTAGATCCATTCATATCACAGTGTGAACTCCATTCATAATATAATATTGCCACATCACGGAAACTAATTAGTGTAAAATGCCAGACTATGCCAACAGAAAAATAATCGTTGATGTCTCAAAAACTATTTATATTGCAAAAAAATGGTTGGTATAGTATATAGACAGTTCTTAATTCTCTTTCTAGTGCCAGAGGGATAACACTGCATTGGACATATCACTAGGATTAGAGAGAGAGAGAGAGAGAGAGAAACAAGAGAGATATCCAGCGCATTGCAACACACTGGCACTCAGTGGGTTAAAATAATTGGTTTGTTCTAGAATTGGTCTCTGTAGCTTCCTAAATATGGCCCACAGAGTTATGAGAGCCACTAAACTTGATGAAGTGACACCATATTTCATTTCCTTTCAGTCGCTCAACAAGACCACAGCAACAGTGCGTGTTTTGCCTGCATCCTGCTGAGTCACGGGGAGGAAGGGATGATCTATGGTACGGATGGAGCGATGCCTATAAAAACTCTTACATCCCTCTTCCGAGGGGACAAGTGCAGAAGTCTTGTGGGGAAGCCCAAACTCTTCTTTATTCAGGTAATTATTCCCATTTTAGATGTTAGCGAGTTCTCCAAGTTTCATTGTGCAATGGAAGTCTACATCTGCCTATAGCTGCAGACCACAATTTTCCAGTCTGATCTTTTATCTCAATAGCAACCATAGACCTAAAAAGAGCACACAGATGCCTACAGTGAGAGATGCCTACCTACACAGAGAGATGCCTACCTACACAGAGAGATGCCTGCCTACACAGGGAGATGCCTACCTACACAGGGAGATGCCTACCTACACAGAGAGATACCTACCTACACAGACACATGCCTATATAGATACATGGATGAATGTGTTTTCAGGTGGCAGTGGTAGGGTTATGGGGGTTTTAGAGTTGGATATTAAGAATAGTGGTTAGGAGTTAAGGTTATGGTGCTATGGTTTGTTTTTTAGGGTTAGAGTTTGGTTTGTAGGGTTATGTAGCAGGGTTTGTGTTGTTTTTTTTAGGGGTTATAGTAGGATCGAGTTTATGGTTAGGTGTTAGGGTTTTTTAGGGTTAGTTATTGAGTTGGAGTTTACTTTTTTAGGGTTAGGTAATACGGTTTTTTTTGTTTTTGTTTTTAGGGTTTTGATATTGAGTTGAAGGTTATTTTTAGGTTCTTTTAGAGTTGGGTACTGGGGATTCATTTTAGTGGTAAGCCATTAAGAAACTGCTCGAACTAAATCAGATTGCTTTGCCGACTGCTATGCACCTATCTGACACTCAAGCAGTTAAATTTAAAATGAGATAAGGATTTAGGGTTAAGGCATATGGAGATTAATTGATATAAAAAAATATTTGTATACTTATGCACAAATACATACACACATACACAGAAATATACATATACACCTGCACGTGCACACACACTTACCACAGCACTCACAGGTGTTCATGAAAACAAGTGAAAGATTATTGAATTAAAGAAGCTGTTTTTTTTAATGGCAAAATTGTATTTTATCTTTGGTGATCATTTATCACTTTGAGTGCCAGAGGGGTAAGCCCTCAGGCACTCAAAGGGTTAACTCGAGGGGGGGGTGTAGCTGGGAATTATTTTGGTGGGGCCTGAATTCCACTCCACTTCATTAGCCTCTACTGATCATTTCTAGTGATGACTGTAACCCCCCCCACACACACACTGAGAAAGCGAGAGAGAGAGACACTGAGGGGCACTATCTGGAGCTTCTAATTCTAACTTTTGAATATATAATTTGTTAGCATGAAAATCCCTACTATATATATGTTTTTTTTTCATTAAAACAAAACACTTCCTTTACGAGAGAGACTAAAAAGTCGATGTAATCTGAAAACGAGAAAGAGAAAAATAATGGCGTATAACAGTGATTAGAGTGATGAAATGGAAAGGAAGAGAAACGGGTAGAGAGATCAAAAGAGAAAAAAAAATATTTCAACTATGTGGCATAATATCTTCAGGGATTGTTATTTGTCTTTGTTCAACAGATTAGTCCGTTACTGGAATTCCCCTTTAGCGGTCGTACGTACCAAGCTTCCAGTAACAATAAACATTGCACAAGAAATGTCACCTCCCCACACTTCTTATCTTATTGCTCATCCTCTCCCTCTTTCCTGCTTTTGTCTTCTTTACTTTACATTATTGTGGATTTTACCACATCGCATTACAAGTGAATACTTTTCTGACACCTTCTGCTCATCTTCTGTACTCTCTTATCAGCTTAGGTCCTTGCTAGTTATGACAACTGCAGTCTACATATCATCACTCGGCATACCTCTTGTCGAGAGTGAGCTCTTACAGCTACTTTTTGCATTTCCCCCCTACCCTGACGACTATTCCCTCCCCTCTCTCCTTATACTCTGCTACTTCTCCTTTTATCGCCTTTACTGATATTTCTCTTCTCATCTTTGTTCTCTTTTCTTCATACCAACTTATGTTTACGCATATATATATATTTTTTTGAATAATAATTCTTTATTGAAAATGAAAGATACAGAGATATCAGAAATGATTAGAAATGATTAAAGGGGATCTATCACCTATGGACAACATCCCCATAATAGTTAGATTATGTATCACAAACAACGAAAAGGTATTTATTTTTTTATTGCAAGCTTGCTGTTGTATAAACTTAACTTATAAAGTCTGGGCTTCAGCTACTTCCGTGTTGCCTGCGGTTCACTGCGGTTAAACCACAGCCCGACGCTCTGCCTCCTCTCTCCTCCCTCCAATGACGGCAGCTTCTTTCTGTAAGCTGGAGTGATCTCATTGGCAGAGATCGATATCTAGCCAATGAGATTACGCCTGCTTACAGACAGAAGCCGCCGTCATCGGAGCAGAGAGGAGGCAGAGCGTTGGGCTGCAGTCTATGCGGAAGAAGCTGCAGCCCAGACTTTATAAGTTAAGTTTATACAACATCAAAGCTTGAAATAAAAAAAAAAATACCTTTTCGTTGTTTGTGATATATAATCTAACTATTATGGGGATGTTGTCCATAGGTGATAGATCCCCTTTAAAGGGATAGTAATACTTCATTTTAACTTTATTTTATTTTGTAGGCATTAAAAAAAACATGAAGAATGATATAAGTCTTATCTCTCAAACCTTTATGGTTTTAGAGATATTCACAAGCAAAGTTTCCCCCTCCCGCCCCTTTTACCTAGTGTAAGTCATCTCTTCTCAGATGTGGAATCCAGTTCATAGACCAGACAGATAACAGAAGGGGACACTCTTCTTTGTATGAAAACAATGAAAGCCCTGCCCCCCTTGACAAGTTTTTCAGCTTTTTCCCTTATCTTAATTGACGATTGTCCCTCCTCAGTCTACCTGGGCACCTCCCTTCTGATCTGGCTGAACGGGGGGGGGGGGGGGGGGATACTTTACTTGTGAATATCTCTTAAACCATGAAGGTTTGAGAGATAAGACTTATATCGTTCTTCATGTTTTTTTAATGCCTACAAAATAAAATAAAGATAAAACAAAGTATTACTATCCCTTTAAGAACATAGTATGTTGACAAAGATAAATCACATACACTGATTAAGTACATGTTACAAATTATGCGTAGAAGATGATGGTGAGCATAATAAAGCCTAATAATACTATGAGCATATGTAAATAAGAGAGGAATCGGCATTGGACCAAAGTCAAAACAATTAAGTGTTGAGAAACCTAAGAAAATCTAAGTGAATAAAAAAAAGTGTATGCAAGTATATTCAGAGGCATCTTCTGGATACCTCCAGCAAAGTCCCACAGGTAGCAAAGATGATGTAAAGAGAGGAGACAATAAAGAAAAGATTAATAGGGAAAAAGGAAATGAAATAAAAGGGGGTCAGACAAAGGATTGACGAACAGAAAACCACAGAAGAAAGAGAGTTTAACCCCTTAAAGACCCTTGACGGTCCTAGTACATCAAGGGTCGATTTGACTTAACGACCGATGACGTACTTTGACCGTCATCGAGTTCCGGGCTCCCCCCGCGGCTGCACGCTGTTCGGGGAGTCCGGAACGCAACGGAGCAATAAAAAAAAATTGCTCCGTGGTCGTTCAGTCGAGTCCGCGTCCAGATTCCACGGTCGTTAAGGGGTTAAGAGAGAGATTCAGGGAGAGGGCATAAAGTTGGGTGGACTGTAATATCTAAATGGTGAATCCAGGGTCCAAAAGCTGCTAGATATTCCGTGTGCTTGTTACAAGAAAGACTATGAAGACGTTCCATGTCTAAGAGATGTTTCAGCTCAATTTTCCACTCTGACATAGTAGGTGGAGAGGAGGATAACCATTTGCGTGAAATACATATACGTGCAGCAGCAAGGAGTAACATCCATGACCAAATAGTAGAAGTAAAGATGGAAGCTTGAGATCTAGAGGCTGGGAAAATATTCAGCAATGCCAGCTGGGGCGATAGAAGGAAGTAGGAACCTGTGAGCAAACACATCATATTATGGACACAAGACTAAAAGGGATGAATAGAGGGACAAGTCCACCAAATGTGGGATAGAGATGCTCCAGGTGCTTTTTACTCATATATTTTAAAAGGTTTAATGATATTCCGAATGGGATCCACGCATCCTGTCCCAACTCTTACTGTTAGTATCAGGAAGCTCTTTGATTTGTCTCCAGACTCACTGTTTGTACTTGACTCAACTGTAATTTGTTGTACTGGATGACTACCATGCTTGTTCATTTGGATGTCATTGAATTCAATAAAGATTTGAATCATAAAAAAAAAAAGAAATGTAACCTATTCCTAAATGATCAGCTAGGTTATGGCCGGCAAAAACTGACATGTTACATAGTTAACGAGGCGTCCATCAAGTCCACCCCATAACAAAAACACCCCTGTTGATCCAGAGGAAGGCAAAAAAAAAACCCCTGAAGCCATCTCCAATTAAGCCCCAAGTGGGTAAAAAAAATTCCTTCCTGACTCCAAACAGCAGTCAGATATTTCCCTGGATCAACAACCTATCTGCATTGGAACCATCTGTCATAATTTTCAATATTGTTCTGTGCTAGATAGGCATCCATTGCTTTTTTGAAAGCTACATTATCTTCAAGTTCAACATCACAAGGCAAAGAATTCTATAGCTTTACCGCCCTTACTGTAAAAAACACCATATATAGTGCACGAGTTAACTAGCTCCATGTGGGATGCATATTGCCAAGCACAATACACTTCACCATTTCCCACCGGTCCTTCCCCATCCCTCCCCTTCCATTACGTTTTCCCGTCATGTCACCCTTTTGCCGCTTGTGTCCGTCCTTGCCTTTACTTCTCTTCATCAATCTTCTCCTTTCTTTCTTTCTCTCTTCTCCTTCTCTTCTCACTTTCCCCTTTTATCTTCCTCTTCCTTTTCTCTTTATATTCCTGTGCTTTTGTCTATCCTCCAATGTCCTACTTTTATGATGTTTCATAGAGTTCTCTTGGTTCCTTGTGGGTACAGCTATATTTGCTTAAATGCCAATCGATCGGAGGTACTACAGCAACCCCTCCTACTCGCGGGTCATTAATGGCTTTACGCCATACTAGACTACCTTTCTAGACACGCACTTTACTTGTATTCATGGCCTATTTGTCTCTAAGTTCTTTACCATTGTACCGTGATATTGTACCTATGCAGTTTCCTTTGTTTTGATTCTTTCTGTATACTATGTATTGTCCAAAATCTTCAATAAAATTATTAATTAAAAAACAAAAACACATATATATAATAAACTTTTCATGTGATTTTATTTATTTGTTTTGTCTTGCTCCAGGCTTGCAGGGGATCAGAGTTTGATGAGGGGATACAGACAGACTCCGGACCAACAAACGATTCCATGGAGACTGATGCCAATCCCAGATACAAGATCCCAGTAGAAGCAGATTTCCTGTTTGCCTACTCCACAGTGCCAGGTACTGTCATTATTTTAAAGAAACAACTCCTAATAATAACCTCCCACTTACTGTACCTTTCTGTGACCTGCAAATCCTAATGGCCTCCTATGAGTTTTGCCATTGTACCTTTATTCAAGAGAGAACATCTTCCTTCAGTCCTGCATGCCTTGTCCATGGAGGTGGACATGACAGTGACTTGGAAGACCGCAGGACCTCAAACTCTGCTCTGGTCCTTAAAGGAATATTAATACTTTATAGGTAAAAAAATATATATTGTAGTGTTTATCCCCTGAGTAAAACAAGGGTACTCCCACCTGTGAAAGGTGTTTTATTCAAAAGTTATTACAGCTCAAACTTTAATTTTTTTAGGTGCAGTATCACAGTGGCCTGAAATCGTACAGTGGCGCTGTTTCTACACCGTCCTATGGAGATTTATGGTCAACTGACCACTGCTGTCCGTAGGACTGTGTGTAGTAACAGCGCCACTGTACAATTTCAGGCCACTGTGATACGGCACCTAAAGAATTCAACTTTGAGCTGTAATAACTTTTGAATTAAATATATTTTAGCAGTGCCAGTGCTCTTAATTTACGCGGGGGGGTAAACCATAGAACATATTTTTTTTTACATTTTAAGTATTACTGTCCATTTAAAGAGTTAGGCAAGCTCATTCACTCTGCCTGATAGGACTGTTTCACACTCAGAGAGACAGAAAAATATGGGAGGTTAAATTAATGCTGCCATTTAAAGCTTTGAATTATGATTTGAATAGAGACAGAGAATTCCTGTCACATTATCACATTGTGGATTAAGCTTTACAACAGTCCCACTGGAATCGTAAACACCTTGGACGCCTCAGAGGAAGACTGCAATTTACAGCACTCTCCTCTACCATTGACTGATTAAAGAACCTGCGTCTGGACTGAGTTTCTTATCGGATTTCCATTCTAAACAATGCAATGTGTACTTGTATGTAAGAGAGATGTTTTCATATTTATCTGCATAACATGCCTGAAGAAGAGACCTAAGAGGTCTTGAAAGCTTGAATCCTAAAGCTGTTTAGTTAGCTAATAAAGGTATCAATTTGACAATATTTGCTTCAGTGTGAACAACTGTCAACATTTGTCAAGTCCCTCTCCATGGATATGACTTCCAGTACTGACTACAAACATGGTCTGTATGGAAGAGTCATCAGAAGGTAACCTTACCTGTGATCTCATCATAAAAGTCAACATATGAAGTGGGCAACACAACACTTGGATAAGCCAGAGATGTTTGGGAACCAAGTACTATGGCCTGATGAAGTTAAAATTGAACCTAAGATATATTTTTGGGGAAAAAAAAGAGGAACAGCGCTGGAAGAAAAGAACACATTGCCAACTCTTAAACATGGGGGTGTGTTGCAGCTAGTGGCACAGGAAATATTGTGTGGGTAGAGTGAAGAATCCATTCTACTAAGTATCAACAAATCACAGAAGCTGATGTCCCATAGTCAGTGAAGAAATTGAAGCTGAAACCCGGTTGGATATTACAACATGACAATGATCCAAAATATACCTCAGAATCAACCATGAACTATATCAAGAAATGAAAGCTTAAAGGGATAGTAATGTTTTAAAATAAATGCAGCTCCAATTATTCTTTATAGTTTTTGGACCATGTAGAGCGTTATTATCCTTCTGTACTATGTGTAGTTACAGAGTAATTGAATCATAATGTGTCCCCCTCCCACACCTTTTACCTATGTACAGGCACGTGCACACATAGACACCAAGGGGTGCTTGAGCACCTGCCATTTTTGTCCAAAGTGCCCTCGTGCCCTTTTAGCAAAAAACAAAAAAAAAGTTGCCTCGAAGCCCGGACTAACTCCCCCCACCGCCCAGTCAGGTCAGACCTGTAGATGCTGCGCTCCCTCGTTGGCTCTTTAGTATTATAGAGCCCTGGGAGATGACATCATCTCTCAGCGCTCTGCATGAAGACCATGTGGGAGCTCCAGCAGCTACAGGTCTGTGCAGAAGAGGCATATACAGACCTCTCCTGCCTCTGGACCACCAGGGAAGAGGTAGGAAACAGACACTGGAGGACATTGTGGAAATGATGGGGCAATATGTATCTGATGGGGGGCAAGATGGAGATGATTGCAATGTAGAGATGATGGGGCAATGTATGTGAGGGTAAGTTGGAGCTGATTGGGGCGATATGGAGCTGATGGGGGCAATATGGAGCTGACAGGGGACAATGTAAGGGCAATATGAAGATGATGGGGGGCAATGTGGAGATTAGGAGCATTGTGGAGGTGTCCAGTGGAGATGGCCAATGGGGCGGGGGTGGGGGCACTTCAGATTTCTGTGCCTACAGGCTCATGAGATGTAAATTCTTTTCTTTTTTTTTTAAATATATATTTTGAATAAATAATTATGAGAAGTGCCCTTTTTTTCATTTGAGCCCCTGCCTCCAAAAATGTCTGTGCACGTGCCTGCCTATGTAAATCTGCACAGCAAGACCGTCCAGATGGATCGCAGCAAGGACAATCTTCTGTTAGCATAGGGAAAAACTCCTTCAAGGGGGGGGGACAGTGTATTCTTTATGCTCACAGCCAGAAGACTGTCACTCACTGTGAGCTGTCCATTCCAATGATCGGATTCACACCTGAGGGGAGGCAGCTTACACTAGGTAAAAGGGGTGGGAGGGAACTAGTTACAAAGCCCATATACACGGGCTGATCCGGAGCAGGGAGCACAGACAGACTGTCAGCCTTCTGGAGCTCTCCGATTCAGCCCTTTCTGTGAGTCCCCACTGCACATGTGCGGTTACGCACACAGTGAGCGACGCATTCTAGGACTTTATATTATAGGATTAGTCTAGAACTACACATCATAGTGAATGAAAATACTGCTCTATATGGCACAAATATTATAAAGAATCATTGGGGCTGCATTTATTTTGAAACATTACTATCCCTTTAACGTTTAGGAATGACCTTCATAGTCCCCACATAAATATTATTGAAAATCTGTGAGTAGATGTCAAACATGCAGTGCATGCAAGCTGACCTAACAATATTTCTGAACTAGAAGCATTCTGCAAAGAAGAGCAGGATCGATTTCCTAAAGTAGAAAGACGGTTCTCTGTCTACAAGAAACATTTTGAGGCCGTGTTTTCTGCCAAAGTGAGTTTTACTAAGTACTGAGTGATAGGGTACCCATTTTTTTCCAGTTGCCACATTTTATTTTTTATTTATTTTCTATATTTTGTTAAGTTCAGCAAATAAATAGTAACTGTGCATTAGAATTTGCTGAAATATGTCAAGTTTAGGTTTGTTCACTGCAGAGGTTGTGTTAAAGGGATAGGAATACCTGATTTTCTAAAGCCGAATGTTGTTCATATTAAAAAAAAAAAATAAATTCAATGCTCCAAGTCCCGTTCCTTAAAGTTTTATCCTTTTTGAGTTATAAGTTTATAAAGTCCCGCCCCGCGCCTCTTTTCCGGACATCTGTGCTCTTTCTGACAGATTGAGACTCTGGTCATGCAATCGGATTGCTCTTCAGCAGAGCCGAAATAGTGTTGTCTACGAAGTACTTCATTAGAACGGTAGGGCAGTCACACTTTGTAGAATGTTCTAATCAGTGGCGTAACAATAGGGGTCACAAGGGTCGCACCTGCAACCGGGCCCCTGGAGTGACTCCAGGGGCCCGGCCACCCTCCGTGACCCCCTCGCCCGCAGCAACTCCTACTACGGCCGCCGGTTCTAGTAATACAGAGCGCTGGGAGATTACATCATCTCCCAGCCTCTGTAGAGCGGCGCGCGGGAGCTTCAGTTGTAGAGATCTGTGCCGAAGGAGGCACAGATCTGTCAAGCCACACCGCTAGACCACCAGGGACTGGAGGTAGGGGCAATGTGGAGATGAAGGGGGCATTGTGGAAGAGGTAATGTGAAGATGAAGGGGCATTGTGGAAGGGGCACTATGGAGATATGGGGGCATTGTGGAGATGGGGGCAATGTGGAGATGAAGGGGCAATTTGGAGATTGGGGGGGCAATGTGGAGGTGGCCAATGTGGTTGAGGGGGTCTGGGGCCAATGTGGTCGGGGGGGGGGCCATGGCAATTCTTGCATCAGGCCCGGTGGCTTCTAGTTACGCCTCTGGTTCTAATGAAGTGTTTCTTTGGAGATAACGCTATTTCGGCTCTGCTGAAGCACCATCCGGTCCAGGGACCAGGATCTCAATCTGTCAGCTAGAGAGCCGACGTCTGGAACAGGGGCTGGAGGGGGGAACTTTATAAACTTATAACTCAAAAACTATACAACTTTAAGGAACGGGACTTGCAGCATTGAATTTCATTTTTCAATATGAACAAAATTCACCTTTAGGAAAATCAGGTATTCTTATCCCTTTAACACAACCACTGCAGTGAACAAACCTAAACTTGACATATTTCTGTAAATTCTAATGCACAGTTACTATTTATTTGCGAATCTTAACAAGAGATAGAAAATAAATAAAAAAATAAAATGTAGCAACTGGTAAAAAAAATGTGCACTCTATCACTCATACTTGGTAAAACCCACTTTGGCAGAAAACACAGCCTCCAAATGTTTCTCTTTTTTCCAGGAGTGTATATATGTATGTGTTGTGCATGTATGTGTGTGTTGTGCGTGTATGTGTGTATGTATGTGTGTGTTGTGCGTGTATGTGTGTGTGGTTTTCAGTGAGCTGCATTCACAGGACATAAGTATATTCAAGTAAAACAAATTGTTTATTGATACAACCATCCGGTGGCTCTGTAGCAGAACAGAGATTGCGTTAATAAAAAGAAATCCTTCACTTAAAAGGCCTTTTACGTATGCTTGGTTTGCAAGCACATCTAGAAGACCTTTTAAGTGTAGGATTTCTTTTTTATTAACGCAATCTCTGCTCTGCTGCAGAGCCGCCAGATGGTCGTACGACAGGATTCCCCTGCAGTCAGCTAGAACGCTGACTTCAGGGAAAGGGGAGGGAGGGGGGAACTTTGCGAGCAATTATCTCTCAAACCATAAAGGTTTGAGAGATGGCACTGGGGGCAATTAATTTCTTTTTTGTATGCCTACAATATGGGGATTAGTAAATTTTAAGTATTACTATCCCTTTAAGGACAGCCTTATGCCTGTCACACGCATGCTTAAATTCTGTCACTGTATTAACGTCTACCACTTCTGCTGGTAGGCTATTCCACTTATCTACTATCCTCTCAGTGAAGTAAAACTTTCTTACATTACTTCTAAACCTGTGACCCTCTAGTTTTTGTCTATGGCCTCTTTTCCTAACATTTTTAGTCCTTTAAAACGTACTTCCCTCCTGCACTTTGTTGAATCCCATCATGTATTTAAATGTTTCTATCATATCCCCTCTCTCTCTTCTCTCCTCCAGGCTATACATGTTCAGATCCTTTAGTCTATCCTGATATTTATTTTCCTGTAAACCAGTCACCATTTTAGTAGCCCTTCTCTGAATTCTCTCTACAGTATCTATATCCTTCTGGAGATGGGGTCTCCAGTACTGTACACAATACTCTAGGTGAGGTATAACTAGAGATCTGTAGAGTGGCATGACTACTTCCCTTTTTCTGCTACTATTGCCCCTAGCTATACAACCCAGCACCCTGCTTGCATTCCCCTCTGCGTTATAACATTGCCTGCCTACCTTTAAGTCATTAGAAATAATTATTCCCAAATCCATTTCCTCTGTTGTCTCTGACAGCACAGTACCCTTAACAGTATATTTTTCCTTTGGATTTTTATATCCCAAGTGCATTATTTTACATTTATCAACATTAAACTGCAGCTGCAACACTATTGTCCATTCTTCTAATTTACCTAAATCATTTGTCATTTGGCTTATTCCCCCTGGAATGTCTACCCTATTGCAGATCTTTGTATCATCTGCAAAAAAGGCATACCTTACCTTGAAGACCTTTTTCAGTATCACTAATAAAAATATTAAAAAGAATGGGCCCCAGTGCAGATCCCTGAGGTACCTCACTAGTAACACTCCTTTTGTCCGAATATTCTCCATTGACTACCACTCTGTCTCCTATCGCTCAGCCATTGCCTTATCCATTTAACTATTTCTGCATCCAGACCCAAACACTGCAACTTATTAACAGGATAAACAGTCATCAAACTTCCTCCAATATCTATCTTGGTGCCTAATTTCAGATCAACCCTTTGAGTGCCAGAGGGGTACGCAACGCATTGCTTTGCAATGCATTGCGTACCCCTCTGGCACTCAAAGGGTTAGTAAAAAAGTATAACAGGCAAGTGATGTTATTTTACTGATGCTCATACTTTTTAAAAATCTATTTGAATCAAAATTGCAGGGTTTGTGGGACTTGGCACTGACTCAGGAACTACCAGATTTCCTTTGAAAAGCTTTATAAATATTAGAAAATTGGCATTTAACACTGATTTTTAAATTGAACATTTAGTATACCCGCTATATATCAGATCAAACACTTTATTTTATTTATTTATTTTAACTCTGCAGTTTTCTGTTGTGGCTGCGGTTAGTGCTGGTCTCATCCCTTACCATGGAGATCCATAATGTAACACTCAAGTGCTCCCATAGAGAGCCTTAGGGGGAAATTGCTTTCAGGACACTAGTTGATGCTGTTTCTAACAGTTAAATAATTAAAACCTATGAGTAGTAATAACTTTTGAATGAAACATTTACCACTGCTATGATATACCCTTGTTTTGATAATCAGTAAAAAACCTATAACATATTTATGCATCATAAAAAGTTATTCCAGGTTTAATCTGTAATAGACATTACTGTTCAAAAGTCTGGGGTCACTTCCGAAATTACCTTGTTTTTCATGAAAACGTACATCAAGTAAGTTGCAAAATGAATAGGAAATACAGTCAAGATGTTGACAAGAATAGAAATTATGATTTTTAATTGAAATAATAATTGTGTCCTTCACACTTTGCTTTTGTCAAAGAATCCTCCATTTGCAGCAAAACAAAAAAATCAGCGTTTTCCAGCTACAATAGTCATTTACAACATTAACAATGTCTACACTGTGTTACTGATCCATTTGTTGTTATTTTAATGGACAAGATTTGATTTTCTTTCAACAACAAGGACATTTGTAAGTGACCCCAAACTTTTGTAAGGTAGTGTGTGTGTGTATGTGTATATATATATATATATATATATAGATAATATATAATATAGTATATATATGTAATATATCAGGCCTTAAAAGTTAAAGTCCTTTGCTTCTAGCCAGACCTGAAAAGTTACTCGCACTGCAAGACATAACATACCAACCAGGGCTGAATTTCTACTCGCCAGGGCTACATTTTCACTCGCCATTGGCTAATGGCGAGTGGAAATTTTGAGCTCTGTTTAATATATTATATGTGCCATAAATTCTCATGTAGAATACGCACAATTTTGCCCCTGTTCACCTTATGTGAAGTGGAGGGGGGTGTATTATGAACGAGGCAAAAAATGTGTGAAAAAAAAATTCCCATTGCTGCATTGCTCCCCTCCCTTCCCGCTTACCCATATCCTCCTCCTCCTGTAGTCTGTCCAATTTCCTCAGCCTGACAGGGTCCCACCGGGCTGCATACTTGCATAGCTTTGCAAGCTGGATCTATGGTATTGCCCTGTGAGGACCTTGCGGTCCTCGCACGACATTACCCATTGGCCACAAAGAAGAGGTCCTGACAGGGCAATGCTGGAATCAGGTGGCAGATGCAAGCATTCTGCCCGCTGGGACTCTGCCAGGATGAGGAAATCAGATGGACTGCAGAGGAGGAGGATATAGGTAAGCAGGGAGAGAGGGGCGCAGTGCAGCAATGGGAATTTTTTTAATACATTTTTTGCCTTGTGTATAATACACCCCCCACACACTTCACATAAGGTGAAGACGGGCAAAATTGTGCATATTCTACTCAAGATTTTATGGTATATATAATATATACATATATATCTATAGCTATCTATCAAAAAAAAATGTTTTTGTGATGGGACAGTGACAGTTAGTATTATACATAGGCATTCTTCTTCTCCCCTAAAATGTTGTGTATAATGTACACCTGCGTATTATAAACAGGTGCATATTATACCTGAGGTTTTACGGTACTTTTTTAATATATATTTTTTTTTTTTAAAGCTCCCTTAGCTTTAAGTACCAGATGCGTTTACCACACATTGTTTAAAGGATTAAACTTGTCACATAATCAAATAAATGGTTCCCAGTATGACTTGCCTGAACCAATGCTTTGTATCTGCAGGTTACTATTCCTGGAGGAACCCAGGAAGGGGCTCTTGGTTCGTACAAGCCCTGTGCAGCGTCCTTATGGAATATGGCAAAGAACTTGAAATCATGCAGATCCTCACCCGAGTCAACCACCTGGTGGCCACGAGCTATGAATCCTGGTCTGATGACTCCCGCTTCAGTGAGAAGAAGCAGATACCTTGCGTGGTCTCCATGCTGACAAAAGAACTGTATTTCTAAATGCTTTGCTCTGGTAGACCGCTCCAGGTCAAATGTATTCAGGGAGTTTTGAGGCAAATGTTTTATTTTAAAGTGGACCTGTCACCTTGAATTCAAGTTTGGCTATCTGGACATTTCACTCCGAACTGCCTATGTGTCACGTCAACTAAAAGACCAGCAGATATAGATATATAGTTTAGGAGATAATGGTCATTTTAATTCTAAAAAGATTGTGTCTTCTACCCCTTAAGGTCCCATGACTTGGATCGTCATGGAATTCAGGGGTCCCTGCATGTCTGCACGCCGATTGGGGACCCATGAATCCATTGGGCAAAAAAAAAGCCCCATGGTCCTTAAAGGGATAGTAATACTTCGTTTTATCTTTATTTTATTTTGTAGGCATTAAAAAAACATGAAGAACGATATATATATATATATATATATATATATATATATATATATATATATATATATATATATATGTCTTTATGGTTTGAGAGATATTCACAAGTAAAGTTTCCCCTCACTGACCAAAACGGTCAAGTCTGCCATCTAGCTGTCAGATTTGAAATCTGGTCCGTGGACCGACCGTGGCTCTACAGCAGAGCCGAGATATAAGAAGAACTACTTCATTCGAATAGTCTACAAAGTGTGCCTAGTTTGCAAGCACACTTTTTAGACCCTTCCAATGAAATAATTATTTTTATATCTTGCTATCTCGGCTCTGCTGAAGAGCAACCAGTTGATCTGGAGACCGGATTCCAAATCTGACAGCTAGATGACATACTTGACTGTTTTGGTCAGTGAGGGGAAACTTTGCTTGTGAATATCTCTCAAACCATAAAGGTTTGAGAGATGAGACTTATATCGTTCTTCATGTATTTTTTAATGCCTATAAAATAAAGTGAAGTATTACTATCCCTTTAACTGCAGGCTGCACGGGCGGTCGTTTAGGAGTCACATGTAGTACCATATACTAATAGCGCTCTGTGCTGCACTGAGACATAATAACATAGTAACATCTTTGATTCTGAAAAAAGACACGCGTCCATCAAGTTTAGCCCATGCCGTGCCACTCCTGTTGATCCAGAGGAACGCAAAAATATACCCATTGAAGTCATTTCCACTTAAACTCCAAGTGAGTAAAAAAAATACCTTCCTGACTCCAAAAGACAATCAGATATTTCCCTGGATCGACATCCTATCTGGTTCAAAACCAACTGTCCTAATTCTGTATATCATACTGAGCTAGAAATCAATCCATTACTTTTTTTTTTTTTTTAAAGCAACTCAAGTATCTTCAAATACGCCATCCCGAGGCACCACCAAGTTTACTGACCTTACTGTAAAAGATCCATGTCTGTTTTAGTCGATGGCACCTTAATGGAAGAACCCATGTTTTTTTGCTCAGCTTATTAATCGAGGAGTTCATCAGAAAGTTCTTGACCTGGATAGAATATATTTTTAAATAGTAATCACACTCCCCCATTAGATGCCTCTTTTCTTAATGTAAACAATTCCAATTTGTCTTTATAACTAAAAACTTCCAATTCCTTTATCAATTTTGTTGTCAACCTTTCTCTAAACCAGCAGTTCTCAACCTCTCTAGTGTCACGACCCTTTGATAAAATGTCCCAATTTGTGGTGACCCCTAACAGTAAAATTATTTTCGTTGCTCCTTCATCTCTTTAAAGGGATAGTAATACTTTAATATTACTATCCCCCATATTGTAGATATTTGTAAAATAATTTAATAGCCCCCAGGTTTATCTCTAAAGCCTTTATGGTTTGAGAGATAACCGAAGGCAAGTTCCCCCCTCCCTCCCCCTTCCCTGAAGTCAGCGTTGTACTGACTGCAGGGATATCTGGTCTGACTTTCATCATGCGGCTCTGCAGCAGAGCCGAGATTGCAAAAGTGGAAAAAGAATTATTTCACTGAAACGGTCTACTACATGCGCTTGCAAACACATGTAGAAGACCATTTCAGTGAAATAATTATTTTTCACTAATGTGATCGCGGCTGTGCTGCAGAGCCGCATGATGAAAGACAGACTGCATATCCCTGCAGTCAGTACAACGCTAACTTCAGGGTAGGGGGAGGGCGGGGAGAACTCTTTCGGTTATCTCTCAAACCATAAAGGCTTGAGAGATGAACCTGGGGGCTATTAACTTATTTGGCAAATATGTACAATATGGGGGATAGTAATAATAAAGTATTACTACCCCTTAAATTACTGAGTTACTCCGTTATAAAGAAATCCTTACTGTTCCGAGGCCGGAAGCCAGGCACCAGCGCAGACATCTTGTCTGCGTGCCTGCGCTATCAGTCCTGGTCTCCTGGACAATTAAAAGTTTTACAGATTAAAATAGACAAAAACTATTTTCTGATGGTTTTAGGCGACCCCTGGCAAATCGTCATTCGACCCCCGAAGGGGTCGCGACCCACAGGTTGAGAACCACTGCTCTAAACTATGTATCTGCTGATCTTTTGGCTTACATAATAGGTAAGGCATTTGTAATTAGGTTTTCATGGTTGCCTCTTTCAACATGCATTGTTTTGTTTATCAGTACATTGACAGAGAATGTGGTGGATTTGTGTTATTTGTACCAAGTGCCGCAGACATTTTATACCAAGCATTTTCTATTTCTGCCATATGTTTGTTTGTCTTTGTGTGGCTTAAGATGACGTTATTGTGTATCAAGCATTATATTTACTGACATAAAAGGGAAGATAAAATGTGTAACTTTTGGGTAGGGAGAAAATCATCTCAAGTCGGATTGTAGAAATTAATTATGTATGTCAATCCTTAGAATTTTAAAACCCTTTGAAGCTGGTTTTCATAAAACTGATTGATCTAAATAGTGAGGAAAGTATAAAACTTCAGCACAGTTTGCAGTGTAAGATGTGAAGATAATAGAACCACCACCACAGTCTGATTACTATGATTATAGAGTCTTATCACATAAGAACTCGCACTGATAAGAACCCCATAAACTCCATTATCTTTTTTGTATTTGTAGCAGTTTGTAGTATGTGTAGTTATGGAATACAATTCTGATACTTGCATCCAACAAGGCTAAAGGTAAACTGGAATATAAATATTTTTTAATGGTAGTTTCCTTTAGAGAAAAAAATAATTAAATACACAGTCCTCCTTATAATGTAGCACCATATCATAACCTGTCCAGGAAATCCTAACTGCCTCTCAGGAGCCTGTAGGCACAGAAATCTGAAGTGCTCCCCCCAATGGCCATCTCCACAATGCTCCAAATCTCCACATTAGCCCCCATCTCCATATTGCCCTCACATTGCCTCCATCATCTCCACATTGCCCCCCCATCAGCTCCAACTTGCCCCATCATCTCCACATTGCCCTCATCATCTCCATATTGCCCCCATCATCTCCATATACCATATTGCCCTCACTTTGCCCCCCATCAGCTCCATATTGCCCCTATCATATCCACATTGCCCCAACAGCTCCATATTGCACTTACATTGCCCCCCATCATCTCTATATTGCCCCCATCAGCTTCATATTGCCCTCACATTGCCCTCCATCAGCTCCATATTGCCCTCGCATTGCCCCCATCATCTCCATATTACCCTCACATTTCACCCTCATATTGCCCCAGTGTCCATTTCCTACCTCTTCCCTTGTGGTCCAGCTGCAGCATCCAACTGTACATGCTGGAGCTCCTGCGCTGTCTTCTCTTTTGTAATGCAGAGCGCTGGGAGATGATGTCATCTCCCAACGCTCTATATTCCTAAAGAGCCGATGAAGGAGCTCAGGAGCTACAGGTCTGTGCAGAAGAAGGCACAGACCTGTCTTCACGGCGCCGGGCGGGGGAGGAGACTCAACACACACAACATAATCCCAGTGACAGGCACCCCTCTATTGGGTGCGCCTGTAGGCAGATGCCTACTCTGCCTAATTATAAACCCGGCCCTGCCTCTGAAAATAAATTTTGCAGTGTCTATACTCCCAAAATGTATCTTCAGTTAGTATTGGATATTCTAACCATGGAGCAAGATGTGATTTTTTTGTTGCAGGACTCAAGTGTGGGAGGAAAGTCTGTGAGTCCTGAAACAGAGTATCTGTCTCCGTGGTCATGACCTCCAACACTAATTCAAGATTAATAAGGGCAATCTAGTCCGTGCACAATTCATTCATAAATTATTCCACCCAGATTAAGATACATTGGTTATTATAAGGAGGGGTTGTTCCTTTAAATTATTGAATCAGGAGTTGTCAGTGGGACACATTTCAATCTTGTACAAATAGGTAAAATATGCTAAAACATTACTACTGTTTCCTCAGGACATAGGCCTCACACTACAATGTTCATTTAACATTTTAAGCACCAGATAAGTGTGATTGCATAGTCCATTGTCCTTAAAGGGATAGTAAACTCAAAAAAAAACTGCTAGCGAAATGATAGGAATAATAAAATTATATGTATTGCCCTTATTCCCATCTATCAAACCGTTTATATGTTACTGATCTCATTATGCTGGTAATTATGCTACCTATGTTTGTAAGTGATCAGTTACATTTAGATTGATAAGATCCCACTTCTGACACCAACAACACCTTCAATGGCTTGAAAAGTAGGAAATAATGTTTGTCAGCCTGCATTGTAGTGTCCTGGATGCTTTACCCCAAAAAATCTGTATTCCAGTTTACCTTTTCTGCTTGTTATTATAGTTTATAATATATAATCACTGCACCATTTATACCTCTGTGAAGAAAATACAAGTCTGTTTTGCATTTAATTTAGTGATTCTCAACTAGAAATAAATCAGCAGGTAAGTTATTAAGGATATATGTACTTACGGGTATGCTGAAACTTTTATTATGAGAAAATCACATACTATAGGTTTTTCTCTACAGAGTAAATAGATAGTTATCCCATAGCTGGAAGATGCCTTATTCTAAATTTGTTATAGTTCACACCTGGTTTTTATATTCATAGGGCCACCCAGAAACTCATTCTATTGCATTCTAAGGGAGAGGTGAGTCACTGGCTACAGCTCTCCAAAGAATGTGATAGTAACAGCTGTAATACTTCTTGATCTATTGTACTGTAATAACTTTTGAAAAAAGCAGTGAAGATTTTCCTGAAGAATTTAACAGGAAAGGATATAGGATATATATATATATATATATATATATATATATATATATATATATATATATAATGTGTAATAATTTTATAATGCAGCTTAACTGCTTCTTTAAGCACAAGTAGATCAATAACAGTGACTGATTCACTGATTACCCAACTGTGATCAAGAAGGGATATGCTAAAAACCTAATGACTGTTGTTAAGAATTGGGGTAAATCAAAACTGTCTATAATGGGTGGGAAAACTGTGACTCTCCAGCTGTTGCCAACTACATGTCGCATTCAATCCAGCTGTTGGCTGGCTGCAGCTTATGGAAACTAAAGTCTTCAACAGCTGGATAGCGTGTTGAAAATCCTAATGCTTGTAATGGATTTTGTACTTTTTCCATGGTCGGTCCGAGAGATACCATATTTTAGTCCTGGATGTCTTGGGTAAGGAAGTGGTCAAGACTCTTGTTGGCAGGACTCCTGGACTTCCTTCTCCACCCACTACACATGGTAATCTTATGTGGCTCGTTCACTCCATCTGCCTCAGTCTGAAAAAAAAAATAGAAAAGGAAAGTTTCTGTGGGTGGAGTTTGAGGTCCAGTACTCTTGCTATCAACTATCCTCTCCACATCCAATAACATGACATCAAGGATTAACTAATGATGTTCTTTCTTGAATCAAGAAACAAGGATAATTCAAAATGAGCATTAGGGTCTTCTGGCCAAAGAACGGTATGTGGGGGCTATTATTAGGGGATGTCAATGTTCCTTTAAGGGACTGGCCTATGCTGAATTATGCCAGTTTCCTGCAGTTTCCATGCCAATTGTAATCTTTAACAAATAACCACAGTAGCTCCAAAATGGGCAATCCAATACTGTATCACACTGGACTGTGACATTATAAAGAGTAATTAAAGTAAGTTGGAATGTATTATTAGATTGTGGTCTTTTAATCCCTTTCCTTCATTTTCAGGTACATGGTCTCCAGACCCAGCCCTTTCGGTGCCTTTAGAGCTTTGAGCTTCTTAATGTTCCTGGCAGGAGTGGTGCTGGAAAAGGAAATTTTATGTAGCTCTGAGCAGCTTAATGCTTTTACTCTTTTAGTGCTACTGAGCTGTGCATTCCACTAAATAACTCCTCTGGTGCATAAAATGTTAGTTCATTCCACAGGGAACCAGTTAGTACCACAACATGTGTGATAAGAAAAAAATTGGGCTCCTCAGGGGCGGGATCAGGATACTTATGCAGAAAACTAAAGAGGAACAATTCAGGAGCAAACCAACTACACCAGCGATGATGAACCTATGGCTCGCATGCCACCACTGGCACACAGAGGCCATTATGGTGGCACACGGCCAGGCCTCCAGCTCTACCCCCTTTGCCATCTGACATCCACTGGAGGACTGTTTTTTTAATTATGCGTACAATGGCTTAAAGGGATAGTAATGTTTAATTTTAAGTTTATTTAATATTGTAGGTATTAAAAAAAGAATTAGATTGATATAAGTCCAGTCTCTCAAACCTTTTATGGTTTGAGAGATATAACTGGCTAAAGTTCCCCCTCCAGGCCGTTTCAGAGAAGTCTGCCCTCTTGCTGACAGCAGCAGATTCTGGTCCCGGGCAGCAGAGCTGAAATACCACTATCTAGAAATAAATACTTTATTGGAACGGTCTGCAACGTGTGCCTGGTTTGCAAGCACATTTTGTAGACCGTTCCAATTAAGTATTTTTCTCAGGTTACTGGTAACTCTGGGTAGGCGATCCGTCCCTTTAAGTAGGCAGGAGCAATTCTAGAAGTGTCTGCAGGGGGTGGAGCCTACCTTCCCTCCTTGGCTGCAGCTAGCCCACCAGATCCAGTAAGATTTGTTCCTTGGTGAAGACACAGACAAGAGAACAGTTCTGCTATAGTTTTAGAATTTTTTTTTATTTTTCTGTTAGACATGGAATATCACCATTAGGCGGATTACCATAACTGACAATGCCCTTAGATGTGGCTAGCTCAGTGACCAGGTGCTTTTTGTGGACCTTAAGCCCTGGGGGGAAAATCTTGGTTTCAGGTTCTTTCCTCAGGAGTTGTCCACCAAGGCTTCTTCTTAATACATGGTAATCTGAAGACAGAAGATCTGCAGGAAAGGTGAGAAACCGTTTGACTGCTGCAGGTCCACATGTCCCACAGTGCCCCTCCGCACAGGGTTTTTCCTTTGGAGTTTTTATTGCACACTCCTGCACTCATTGGGTTTATCTGTATGTCTGTTGGGTGTTTTGGAGCAGGTTTATGTGGTAACTTAACCCTTTAGCTGCTGGTTTTTCATCTTTGGAGGGGGTTATTGACGCTTTCCCTACTGGGTTCAGTGTTTTCTGGGTCTCCTAACATGTCCTAGTGATGTTTCATGTACTTTTATATTTTTACTTTTCAACTTTGCAAAATTTAAGTTCCGGCTCGCTTTACCGCATAGACGCCATTGCTCAGTCTGGGACAGATCTCTGCAACCGCTCAACATAGTGACTTCAGAGATGGCTCATTTTAATTGTCTGCCCTTGCTCTTTAATCTGGTTCACGTTTCAAGTGTGTTGGGGGGCTCAGGGGGCTTTGGGCACTGTTGGGGTACTTTTTCTAGGGAAACTACATTTCCCATGAGCTCTTGCTTCATGCACTCGTTTCTGATTGGCTCCTGTCATGGCAGCCATTTTGAGTATCCTATGCAGGGCTTGGACTCTCCTTCTGTCCTCTGCAGATTAAGCCTTCACCTGCCAGATAAGTGTATTTTAGCGATTCTGGGGTGAAACTTTAATCTTACACACTGTAATTGGGTGATTCTTTATATTATAACGTTTTTGACACTGTGAGAATGTCTAATCAGTTGGAGCTTGGGGCCATGCCTAAGACTAAGGATGCTGGGTTCTCTGTGTCCCCTATTGCGCATTGCTCCTCATGTCATTCAGGTTTGCCAAAAGAATTCTCAGGTCATTTATGCCCGGCATGTTCTGATATCCCTGAGTCTCTTCCAGGGACCTCCAGCCATGCATTAGAGCCAGTTTGGGTGCAAGAGTTCAAGGCTGCTACTAGGGACCTTCAGTCTACATTGCAGCTCTTTCCATCCCAGTTACAGGGGGTCTTCCATTCATGGCAGACCCCCTCTTCAGTCAAATCTTCCCTGCCTAAACCGCAGGGAGTACCTGACATATCAGATTCTTCTGAGGAGGAGATGTTAGTGGATTCAGGTGTTGAGAAATGTTCTGCTATAGGCTCTTCTCAGTTTTTTGGGGACCCCTTTGAGGCTGATCCTGAGCCCTTGGCTGAGGTCCTGATCAGGGCTGTCTTGACTACCCTAAACATTCCCTTAGTTCAGGAGGTTTCTTCAGATCCCTTGGATGTGTTTCAGGAGCCTAAAAAGCCCCTTACTTGTTTTCCACCTAACCCCACTCTTGACCACCTTGTGTCTAATGAGTGGAAATCCTCGGACAGGAAACCTTCTGTTTCCAAAAAGTTTGCCAAGCTGTAACCCTTTTCTGAGGTGGCGTTTGTTCAGTGAGTTCATCCTCCCAAAGTGGATGCTCCTATTTCTAGACTATCTAAGTCTACTGCCTTGCCAGTTTCTGACGCCTCCGCCCTGAAAGACTGGACTGACAAGAAACTTGAGGTTTCCCTCAAGTCCATTTTTGCCACTGCTGGTATCACTATGCATCCATCGTTCGCTGCGGCATGGGTTAACCGGGCCATTGCGGTCTGGACTGAACAACTCACCTTGGCTGTCCGTCAGGGTGCTCCTACTTCGGATATGTACCACCACATCGTCTGGGAGGATTCAGTGGCGGACCCATGGGTTTTACAGGTGATGCGGAAGGATAGAGGATCCCTTTCGTCTCTCTTCCTCCTTTTCTCTTCTCATACGACCCAGGGCACAGAGAAACGCCGTTTGTTCAATGGTGTTATCCATGCCCTTCTGGACAAGGATGTTCTAGAGCTGGTTCCAGTTCGGGACAGAGGTATGGGTTTTTACTCAAACCTCTTTGTGGTCTCCAAGAAGGACGGCGGTTTTTGTCCCATTTTGGATTTGAAGGATCTCCATTCCTTCGTGATCAGGACTCATTATCACCAGGAGTCCCTAAGGATCGTGATTGCTGCTTTGTCCCCGGGGGAATTCCTTGCCTCTCTGGATCTTCAGGACGCGTATATACACATTGCCATTCATCCAGAGAGCCAGCAGTATCTCAGATTTGCCTGCGACCAAGGGCACTTTCAGTTTTCAGCTCTTCCCTTTGGTCTGACTACAGCTCCTCAAGTCTTCAATCGTGTCCTGGGATCTTGTCCCATCCCAGCGTCTGGTCTTCCTAGGTCTTCTCTTCGACACAGAGCAGAGCATGGTGTTACTCATGGACGAGATTGCTCACCAGATCGCCCAGAGGGTTTCTGCTGTTCTGGCTCAAGATCCAGTTCCAGCCAAGAAGCTGTCCTCTCTGGTGGGGAAATTCATCTCCACCATAGAAGCGGTCCCATATGCCATGGCTCACACCATTGAACTCCAGAGGTTTGTGATCCAGGTATGCAGGGGTCAGCCAGACCTTCTGGAGACGTCAGTATCCCTTCCTCTTCACGTGGTACTGAGTTTGTCGTGGCGGCTTGACCTCTCCAATCTGCTGAAGGGCAAGTCCTTCATGGTATCCTTCTGAACCATGGTGACAACAGATGCCAGCCTCTCCGGCTGGGGAGCGGTCCTGGGTTGCCTGAGTGCTCAGGGTCGGTGGTCTCCTGAGGAATCTCTCCTTCCCATCAACGTGTTAGAGCTTTGGGCAATATTTCATGCCCTTCATCATTGTAAGCCGTGGCTTACATCAACAAGCAGGGTGGAACAAGAAGTCTCGCCGCTTGGTTAGAGGACAAGGCTATTTTGTCCTGGGCAGAAGAACAAGTTCCTGCCATATCCGCAGTGCACATTCCTGGAGTAGAAAACATCATGACGGACTTCCTCAGTCGACGCACAGTGGACAGTGTAGAGTGGGAACTGCACCCAGAGGTGGTCACCCTCATCGCTCAGAAGTGGGGTCTTCCTTGCATTGACCTGATGGTGACAAGACACAACCGGAAGGTTCCGAGGTTCTGCTCTCGCTGGAGGGATCCTCTAGCTATAGCAGTGGATTCTATGTCCATTCCTTGGTTATTTCCTCTGGCTTACATCTTTCCTCCCCTCCCCATGTTGCACAGGGTGTTGCGGAAATTGAGCGCTGTCCAGTCATTCTGATTGCTCTGTACTGGCCTCAACAGGCTTGGTTTTCTGAGCTTCTGGATCTGTCAGTGGTGGAACCATTCCGGCTACCTTGTCGTCCGGATCTTCTTCTACAGGGTTGTTCATCGGCTGGCTTGGAAATTGAATCCTCGCTATTGAAGAAAGGTTTTTCTTCTGGTGTGGTAGCTCCTATGCTTAGTGCCAGCATACCTGTTTCTTCTAAGGCCTACCATCGTGTCTGGTCAACCTTTCTGTCTTGGTCTGCTGACAGGGACCTGTCTCAGGAATTTTATCTGCCTACGGTCTTGGCCTTTTTGCAGAGCGGTGTGGACAAGGGCCTCAATTTTAGTTCCCTTAAGGTTCAGACTTCTGCTCTCTGTTTTCTTTCAGAGGAGCATTGCCATTCTTCCTGAAGGGAAGGTTTTCTTTCAGGGCATTGCTCATATTCATCCTGTCTTTAAGAATCCCGCTCCTCAGTGGTTTTGGGCGTTCTTCAGTGCCCTCCCTTTGAGTCCTTGGCTACTATTCCTCTACACCTGTTGACATGGATAATGGCCTTTCTCCTGGCGATCGTGTCTGTTCGCTGCATCGAGGAGTTACATGCTCTGTCCTGTAAACCACCTTTTTTGATGTTTCACAAGGACAAGGCAATGCTTCACACTTCCCAGGAGTTTCTTCCGAAGGTGGTTTCGGAGTTCCTCACCAATCAGGAGATTGTGGTGCCTTCTTTCTGCCCTGACCCTACCTCTGACAAGGAGAGGGATCTCCACTTGTTAGATGTGGTGCATTGTCTCAAGATTTATGTCCATCGCATTGAGTCCATCAGGCAATCTGACGTGCTGTTCGTCATTCCTGAGGGTCCCAGAGCAGGAAGACCTGCATCCAATGTGACTATTGCGTCCTGGATCAAATCCACTATTCGTAAGGCTTACAAGCTCAGGAAGAAGCCTGTTCCCTTTCGGGTCACTGCTCATTCTACTAGATCTATTGGGGCTTCTTGGTCTTACAAGAATCAGGCCTCCGCTGATCAGTTGTGCAAGGCTGCCACATGGTCGTCTGTGCACACCTTTTCGAAGCATTACCATGTTAATGTGCTGGCATCAGCTGACTAGGATCTTCATCTGTTCTTGGTGCTTCCTTCCCTTTGAGCCCTATTGGCTCTAGTTCAGTGTGCTGTGTAACAGTTGGGGTTTGTTTCACTGTTCAGTGTCTGATACTCCCTTGTTGTTGGGCTATCTCTGATCTGATAGTTCATATCTGCTCTGGTAACTTTGGGGGCCTTGCGCCTGGTCCTTGCCTTACTTCCCGCCTATGGGAAACTCAATGGTTGGGCATCCCAGAGTTACCAGTAACCTGTAATGGACAACAGAGAAAAGAGGATTTTAGTCTTACCTGTTAAATACTTTTCTCTTATACAGGTTACTGGTCTCCCACCCTGTCAAAGGACCATGCTTGGCTCTCCTGTGGCAGACCGCGGGGGGGTCCTTCGGGATCATGCTCACAGGAGTTTTCTTTCTCTTCTACTATCTAATCAATAGTTAGTGTCTCAAATCTTACTGGAGCTGGTTGGCTAGCTGCAGCCAAGGAGGGAAGGTAGGCTCCACTCCCTGCATACAATTCTAGAATTGTTCCTGCCTACTTAAAGGGGCGGATAGACTAACCAGAGTTACCAGTAACCTGTATGGACTAAGAGAAAAGGATTTAACAGGTAAGACTAAAATCCTTTTATTTCTAGATAGCGTTATTTCGGCTCTGCTGAAGAGCCCCCGAGCAGGTCAAATGACCAGAATGTGCTGCTGTCAGCTAGAGCTCTAACTTCTGTGAAATGGCCTTGAGGGTGGAACTTTAGCCGGTTATATTAAGAGACAGGACTTACATCAATGTAATTCTTTTTTTAATGCCTATGATATTAAACAAACTTAAAATTAAACATCACTATCTCTTTAAAGCTCAGTGCCTGAAACTGGTGTCATAATAGCAAAAAATCTCACAATTATGACACCAAAGCAGGCCTCAGAAAACAGTTGTGCGTGCAATCATCTGGAGGTGGAGGTGGCAGGGCCTTCCTGGAAGGCAAACTCTTCTATATGCTCCACATCTGTAGCCCTCAAGCGGGGCCACGTAATGCAATGTCACTAGAGTCCACAGTAGTAGCATGTCAGCTCCCACACTGCTCACATCCTAGAGAGTTGGCAAGGAACACGACCATTATATCAAAAGAATATTGGTATAGCCATGCTTATCTACAAACCTATTTCCCTTCAGTTGAAGGAGCTTCAAACTCATTCAGCTGGCAAATTAACTTTATAAACGTTCCATGGGTGATGTCCTTGTAACTTGTTCCAGTGTCTGTGGAACTAATGTCCAACACAAAATGCTTCTCTTCCACATGTTATCTTGACATAAAGAATGAACGATAACCCTGATGGACTGCCACTCGATGTTCTAAGATAGGTATATCATGTGTTGGACTACATTTGAATAAAAAAATAACCTTTATTGTGTTGAGATTAAGAGACAGGTAGTATCAGTAATATAGTGTTACCGGGGAAGAATCATCCGACTTGCCATTAAATATATCATTAAAAAGTGTGTTAAAAAGGTAAAGAATTTAGAGTAGACTGATTCCGCTCTAAGAGAAACTCAGAGAAAGTGATACACTGCTGATCAAACTATCGGTAAAAACTAGTAGAGCAAATTAAAATGCAATCCTAAACTCTAGAGCTCAATGAGAGAGAACTCACAAATGACCACAGCGAGGGACAATCTCCTGACAGTCAGTATAAGGAAAATCCTGCTCCCTCCCTATGAAGGAGAGCAGGTTTTTCCTTATGCTCTCAGAAGATTGACGCTTGCTGCGCTCCATCCAGACTGGCTTGCTACTGTGAGGAGAAGCAGCGTTACATAGGTAAATGGGGCTGGAAGAGGACAATTTATAATATACATCCCAGGTGTCCTTAGCCCCACCCATTGACACACCCCTACTCCTCACATGACCCCACCCCCAGAACCATCCACTGTTTCCACCAGAGAAAATACCCTTGGCCTATAACAAGTAAGAATGCTAAAAGCTTTAAAGGGATAGTAATACTTAAAATGTAAAAAAAAATATGTTGTAGGGTTTATCCCCCTGAGTAAAACAAGAGTACTCCCACTGCTGAAAGGTGTTTCATTCAAAAGTTATTAATTTTCAAAGTTGAATTTTTTAGGTGCAATATCACAGTGGCCTGAAATTGTTCAGTGGCGCTGTTGCTACACCATCCTATGGAAATGAATGTTCCCGGGACCAGAGCTGTCCATAGGATCGTGTAGCAACAGCGCCACTGTACAATTTCAGGCCACTGCAAAACGGATCATTTCTGTCTCTGTATCCAGCACCAATTAAAAATACATTCTGGACCGTCAATCCACAACTGAATAGTTTTATACAGTCCATGAGGATTTTCTCCTCAGATTAAGATAAGTGCAATAGTGGAAGTAATTAATAGGAGGTATTAGTGTTCATTAATAAATATGAATATAAATATCTCAGGTTTTAAAAAATATATTGTTTAATTTTGAGCTTCTGTGGTGTCTGATGAAATGCATCGTATATGATGCACTGTTATGTCCTGTTAAATGTATATTATTCACTTCTCTCATTAAATACAGGTTATATAATTTGTGTTTCTTTTCAAGTAATTCTTTTGCAAGAGTCAGAGTGGACAATTATTTTGGCCTGAGGACCACGTTTTTTTTTTTTTTAATGGATTTTTCAGCTTCAGCAGAGTGATATTTTTTTTTTACCGTAAGGTCTGTTAAATGATGGAATTCCCTGAACCATAGGCATATTCTCTGCCGTGTTCCTGGTCCCAGTATTTGGGCTAAGTTCAGTGCCGGCTCCTGGGTAGTGTACTGTAGCACTGTCTCCATGCCTGACCCTGGGGAAGTGCTTGTTTGCCATTATTGTATTATATCTTTCAATAAAGTGGCGTTGATCTTAACAGTACCTGTCAGAAAATTATGAGGACAAATTGGAATCCTCCTTTTCACCTGTGGACTCTTCTGAGGAAGACCCATGTTTCTTTGCTAAGGGACTTATTTGGCGGTCCTAGAGATGCTTACGTTATTGGAGGCTTCTGAATCTAGTTCCTGTTCCCCAGATATTTTTAAGAGACCCAAGAAGGAGATGGCGGATTTACTTAACCACAATTCCTTGGACCAATTGCTGATAGTGGAATGGAAAACATCTGACAGGAGATTTTCCTTAACTGTGTATTTCCCTCTTACATTCATTCAGTGCTGAGGGTCTCGTACAGTGAGCTACTCACCCTGCAGTTGACACCCCCCTAAATTTCTCACCTTCCTGAGAATGGAACTTTGCATCTGTTGGATGCTGTGGTCCACGGGGATCAGGTGGACTTTTTGAAAGAAGATATTGTGGCCCCTGGGGCTGCCTTACACCCTACCCTTGCCATTTCATGGGTCACTAGGGCTATGGTTGTCTGGGGGATCAGATTTTGGATGTCAAGTGAGTGGGAGGGACCTGCCATTAAGAAGTACATGCAGGGAGTGGGAGGGGCCTGCCTTTAGGGAGTACATGTAGTGAGTGGGAGGGGCCTATCATTAGGGAGAATATACTGTGTGAAGGTGGTATATGTCATTAGACAAACACTTGCAGTGAGTGTGTGGGGCCTGCCATTAGAGGAACACCTGCAATGAACATTTGGATTACCTTAAAACGTGTGATGTGTCCACCTCCTTAGAAAGAAGTCCATACCTGTAAAAGTGCCACCCACTCATATTTACTTCACAAAGTATGTGGGTACATGCTGGCCATTGTGGTTGGGTAATCATAGTCTGAGGTTTCTAGGAATAGTTTATGATTATTGCAGAAACAAGTAATGCCTGAGTCATTTATCCAGTTGCAGGCGGGGATACCACACCACTGTCACAGAGAGCAAGTCTTCTTCTGGAACAAAAAGAACAGAAACAACCGTTTCCAAGGTACTTCAAGAGAGAAGAGAACATTTCTGGTCATAACTAGGGATGGGCAAAACTTTCCGCCTCAAACTGAAATCAGTGAAAAATGGCACTTTCCACTTGTAAGTATTTGTGGAGAAAAGAACAAGTTGACCATTAAGTTTTCTCCACCTGCCCCTCCTCCAAAATAATCATGGCTGTGTTGTAATTAGAATATATATTTTCCCTTGAGAACAGGAACTGTGGCTTCCATCAGCAACTGCAATGTGCACAGTGTGTGTGTGTGTGGTAAATAACATCTGGAGGCACAACTGTATCCAAACACCATGACACCCGAAACCAAGTACTGCCGCTGTCACTGTACCCCTTGTCCAGACCCTGCTAAGGACACATAACAACTAGGTAACAGTTTAATAGTAATGATGAACCCTCCCTGCCAGAATCCTAGCATATTCTGCAGGATGGAATATCCTCAGATGCCACCTGATGACCTGGTATCGATTCTCCTCCACCACACTGGCATGTGTGGTCAGTGCACCACACAGTGTGCAATGGGTAGAAATGAACTGCCATATCCTAACATTAACAGAGTGGCTATCATTTGGCGGGGGAGGTAACGATGAATGAGGTGGATTGACAGAAGATGTAGTTACCCTACAAGGTGATGGTGAGCTAGTTGTTTCACTCGTCATGGAACTTCGAGTGTCTGTCTGGGTTTCTTTATTCTTCCTCCTCTTTGATCTCCACCTTTCTGAAGAGTCAGAGGTACAGTAACAGCGGTGCTAGATTTCTGTAACTGGTGTTTGGCTTTAACATGTTTGGAGTAAATGTCATGGTGTCTATGTTTCATGTGTGTTATCAGGGCGGTTGTACCAAGGTGTGTTCCCGCCTTTCCCCTTCTCACTAACTTGTCACAAATTTTGCAATGTACCATTGTTGATGATGACTGCACTGTGCCTGCCGGAAGAGAATAATAGTCCCACACCCATGACTTCTGGGGGGAGGGATAGGGAACAGGTGGAGAAGAATGGCCTCTTTCTTCTTGTCCTCCACATTCCCCTTCACTTTCTGTGGTAGCGGATAATGTTGCTGTTGTTGCTGCTACTGCCTCAGATTTAGCACTGCAACTAGGATCAGGAGGAGTATTGCTACTGCTGGCAAGTGGAACCTGTCCTAGTCCTGCATTACTTGTTGACCCTATTCCCACTGTGTCCACGGTGGTCAGTGGCACACTAGCCTGCTCCTCAACACCCTGCTGCCCTTTCATCTCAGCAGCAGCAGAAGTTAGAGCAGTTGCAATTTCAGCAAATTTCAAAAGCTGACTGCTAGTGGATAGTGGTGATGCCCATCCTCATCCCTGTCTCCCACTCCTTCTCAGTTTCTGATAAAAAGGCCATCAATGTCTCTTCCACCCCAGCTTCTCCAACACCACCACCACCACTAGTCCCTATGTGCTGCGGCTCTATTCCAGACATCTCACTGCTGCTTGGAGGAGGTGATGAGCAATGTGACACTTGGCATCATTTTCTCCTTCCCCTCCCCTGAGAACTACAAGAAACACTAGCAGCAGGCAAAGTATTGGTGGCAGCAGGTTCAGCACTGGCAGCAGGATCAGTACTAACAGCAAGTTCAGCACTGTCAGCAGGTTCAGTACTAGCAACAAGTACAACACTAGTGGCTGCAGTTACAGCAATGGTGGCACTGGCAGCAGGGGCAGCACGTCTTGCAGCAGGCACAGGCAACTGACCTGTCCTGCTCTCACTATTACTACCCTTTTCTCCCTCCCTTCCCATTCCTTTTCTCACTTCCTTCTCATTTCCTTTTCTCCCTCCCTTCCCATTAAATTCCCCAAGATCCCTTCGGGTGATTTAGGGGGACTGGACAGCATTGGTACAGTAGTGGTCCCTTCCTCCTCAGACTCAGTGGACACATAATGGTCCTTCCAACTCCTCCATTGATTATTTTTTGATAGGAGTCACTGTGAGCCTTTCCTGCCTCAATTTTTGCAAATTATCACAGCAGAACAGCACAGCACATCTATCTCGCTCTGTAGCTGCTTCTATTGTGTCTGCCTTCAGCGAAAAGTCACCTTTTTATAGCAGAAGTGCGAAAACAACGTAAATCAATGGCCGGAAACTTTCTAGCCATTGAAAAAATGGCAAAAAATTTTGGCCAATAGGCGAAAAATGCAAAAATGTTAACC
This sequence comes from Rhinophrynus dorsalis, assembly GCA_037306005.1. Taxonomy (NCBI): domain Eukaryota; kingdom Metazoa; phylum Chordata; class Amphibia; order Anura; family Rhinophrynidae; genus Rhinophrynus; species Rhinophrynus dorsalis. The sequence goes on along the minus strand of CM074724.1, from coordinate 19,165,449 downwards.
GCTAGTTTTAAAGCGGATTTTACCGCGTAAAAGTGGACAACAACGTGGTTTTCGCGAAATTTCCAGCGGGAACATGGCGACAACTTTCGCCCACCCCTAGTCATAACCATACCTAGTCCATGCAAAAAAATGGAGCATGACATGAAGATTCTAGGGGATATATGGGGTAGTAATATGGCACTTTTACATACCCCTATATTTACAGTATCGTAGTAAGATTAAGGGATTGTTTTCTTGGGCAACATGATGACTGCTATTAAGTGTCTCATTTGAAGACATTTTTGATACTTACTTGCAATCACCCATAGATTTTGAGGCTGATTTGCCAAGAAGAATTCTAGCAACTTTGGGGCAAATCACCTTCGCCATTGAGGGCAAGGCAGAGCAATTGCATTGGAGACCTTTTTAGCATTTTAAAAGTCCTATTTAATTCATTGGGAAATCAGTGGTTAGTTTTATATGTATATCACACTCTGAGAGGAGGAACTGATGGCCGACTTATGTTGAAGACAGCAAAAAAATACTATTGGTTGTGAACAGTGTAAATATCACAACCTCAACTGTCTCCAGTGTGAATGAACTGAGTGACAGTCCCATAGATCTCCTTGCAGCATAGGTCTCTGTATAAGTTGCAGCAGTCTGCTTCATTTGAGCCAAGACTCAACAATGCAAACATCTTGCATGCTCGCATTGAATCTATGGTAGGTCCTGACAGGGCAACCCAGATAAGCAGAGGAGTTCCAGGAGAGGAAGAAGCGAGTGGCAAATGCAAGCATGCCACCTGCTGCCCCTATTTCACGGATGACTCCAGAGGGGGGATCCTGGTTATTAAGGTGGGCTTTAAAGTTTTTTGAGTAATGCAGCATAGAGGAAGTGGGTGGTGACGCAGGAGTGCCACCACTGCCTCTAGATGGGGGCTCCTGGATGTCAGAGGGGTCTGATTGCAGAAAAGGGGGTAGTCAAGTACTAATATTTAGGTAGGGGAGACTGGGAAGGGGAAAGGCAATTGAGGGGGTTATTTTTTTGGTGTTTGCATTTTTTTTTACTTGTGTATAATACACACCCCCACTTCACATTAGGTAAAATGGGGTAAAAATATGTGTATTATACCCGAGATTTTACTGTACTCACTTGGGCCGGCCACTAGCCACACAGCACAACCTGGATCCGTGGTGGACTGCAGGAGAATAGCAAGTGTCTGTTGATATTTACATATCTCCCAAGTGATCCTCTTTAAGAGGGACAATCCCTCTTTAAGACCCAAATCCCACTTTTCCCGCCCTGGTGGTGTCCGTCTTTGTAGGAGATCAGACTGTGTGGTGTGTATATAAGTGTATCACCCTGGTGTCCCTGTGTTTAGGAGATCAGACTGCGTGGTGTGTATATAAGTGTATCACCCTGGTGTCCCTGTGTTTAGGAGATCAGACTGCGTGGTGTGTATAGAAGTGTGTCACCCTGGTGTCCCTGTGATTAGGAGATCAGACTGCGTGGTGTGTATAGAAGTGTGTCACCCTGGTGTCCCTGTGTTTAGGAGATCAGACTGCGTGGTGTGTATATAAGTGTATCACCCTGGTGTCCCTGTGTTTAGGAGATCAGACTGCGTGGCGTGTATAGAAGTGTATAACCCAGGTGTCCCTGTGTTTAGGAGATCAGACTGCGTGGTGTGTATATAAGTGTACAACCCAGGTGTCCCTGTGTTTAGGAGATCAGACTGTGTGGTGTGTATAGAAGTGTATCACCCTGGTGTCCCTGTGTTTAGGAGATCAGACTGTGCGGTGTGTATATAAGTGTATCACCCTGGTGTCCCTGTGTTTAGGAGATCAGACTGTGTGGTGTGTATATAAGTGTATCACCCTGGTGTCCCTGTGTTTTGGAGATCAGACTGTGTGGTGTGTATATAAGTGTATCACACTGCTCCACAGCAAAAAAAACTTACATTGTTTGTTTACAAATTATAAATTATGCCCTTTTATAAATTAGTGGTTTATAAATAATTTATTAATTTCCTCAAAGAGTTGTCAATAGGACATGAAATAACCTAAAAATTATTGGTCTTGCCCCACCCACCAGTCCCACCCCCAGTAACAACACCTAAAATAAGTGTCCCTCTTTGGAGATTTAAACCATTGAGAGATATGTATTTACTTAGTAGCAATAAGAAAAGGAAACTATAAATCAAACAAGAATTACAGTAGTTGTAAACTGACATTTATGGAAAATAGCATACTTATGAATCAGAAACATTAAAGGCGGTGTTTAAAGGTAAATAGAATCATAAAACCTTTAACGATTGTGAGAGTTCTACTTTTAAACTGAGAGGAAAAGTGAATGCGTGGCTAGCCATTGCTCTCACTAGTAACTGCATACCTCCAAGTGTCCCTCTTTAGGAGGAACAATCCCTCCTTCAGACCCAATTCCCTCTCTCCCTCTTTCCCACCCTGATGTCCCTCTTTTTGGAAGATCAGACTCTGTGGTGTGTATATAAGTTAATCAAATTGCACCACAGTAATAAAACCCACAGTAATGTTTGTTTAAAGGAACAGTAAACTTTTATTTATGAAAACACATATTTTATAGATCTTTTCCTGCTGAATAAAAGAAGATCACTCCCATCACTGTCAGATGTTTTATTCAAATTTTATATTGGTTCAAATAATCAGGAAGTGAATTTACTGCGTATTTACTTCCTGATAGTTCTGACTGACAGGAAGTGAATTTACTGTGTTTACTTCCTGATAGTTCTGACTGACAGGAAGTGAATTTACTGTGTTTACTTCCTGATAGTTCTGACAGGAAGTGACTCAACAGTTTCTATCACATTCTATGGAGAACTGTATGTCTCTGACTTTTCTGACTTTCCTCTCCAATAGAATCTAACAAGAAAACTAATTAGAATTAGACCACTAGAGGGCACTGCTAAAGTAAAAAAACATGGATTTAAACTGTAATAACTCTGGAAATATCAATCTCTAAGCAGTGGGAGTACCCTTATCTTACTCAATAGGGAAATCCCTACAATATATATTTTTTCATAAAAAAAAGTTTACTGTTCCTTTAAATGTCAGTGTATGAGTTTGTAAATTAGTCTGCATAAATAAAATGCTTTGCTTTTGCTCTGTTATTTATTTAGTTACACAAAGAGGTGTCAAAAGGTCATAATAGATCCCAAAAAACAAAAAAAGGAGAAAGCGCCTGATTGTCTAGTTATTTCATACACAGTAAATATAAAATGGAGAGAAATACACTCACATTCAATATGTCAGTATCTCATTATTAAGAACTACTAACAAAAAGGCATACGGAGAGGCTAGCCCCGTCTCCATTTAGGAAAAACGCACAAACTGCCGAGTTCAATCTTCAATCACCAAATGAAGGCGGAGGCTTCACTTTGTATACTCTTTATTAAAACATTTAAAAGGTTGTAACGCTTACGCGTTTCATGGCCAGAGCGCCGCTTTATCAAAACAAACAACCACTAATTAACATGCCACAATACAACCTTTGTATTGACAGGTTGAAATAACACTCTCCATGGTCAAAATACTCTGAAGATTAATTGGAGCTGCTTTTATTATGAAACATTACTATCCCTTTAACCCTTTGATTGCAAGAAGGGGTGCTTTGTAATACGTTGAGCAGCTACTCTGGCATTCAGAGGGTTAATGACTAGAATGTTTGTAATGTTTTTGCTTCAAACACCTCTGTTGCTCAAAGAGGTAAAATGGGCCTGTCTTTAGTTGATATTAACTCTTTTGATTGCCAGGGAGGTATGCAACACTTTGGAATGTAAGGAGTTGGTTACCGCTCGGGCACTCAAAGGGTTAAAGAGAAGTAAAGAATGCCTGTGTCCTATGCTGACCATTTGTTTGAAATAGAAATAGTTTTTGAAAAATGACTCTTTGACTTTATGCTAATTAGTTGTTGAGCTGGGACAATATTACCTAACACTGAGACTGCTATACTGAACAAATAAAAATTACCCAAATTCCAATTGATTTAAATTGGATTTTTAACCCTCTGAATGTTAGCATTCAAGAGGGTTAAAGGTCCCACTTAACCCTTTGAGTGCCAGAGGGGTGTGCAATGCATTGCGTACCCCTCTGGCACTTAAAGGGTTAACTAAGTGGGCATTACTTTGTATGACATCCAGTGTGGAACACAGGAACCATAGGGTAAAGGTCCTTCTTCCAGGAGGGCAGGGCACTTAATAAAAAAAAGAAAAAGGTAAGGCCTCTCTTTTTTCCACTTTGCCCCCCTGTCTCTCAGTTTCTAGTCTCTTGCCCCATGAAATGACTGTTGAGCACAGTTCTCTTAGGGCACGATATTCAAAAAGTCATCATAATGTAAAAAATTGTTGGATCATGAGCTGGTGGTAAAAGAAGGACATTTTGTCAGAAGCTCTTGAAAAAGTAAGCAGGACTTACGAAACGCGTCGAGCGTTATTCTGTGTTTTTTATTATTTGTTGTATTAACATTGCTAAATATTTTAACAATTTTAGAGTTTACTTATACACTTTTAACCCCTTAAGGACCCTTGACGTACCAGGACCGTCACGGTCCTTGAACTACTCAAGGACCGATGGTACGTCATATACTTTTTACTTACAGCGCTCTACCGGGAGCACTGTAAGTAAAAACAGGGCCTGTAATAGACCGCTCCAAGATCGGAGCGATCTCTTTCAAGCCCCATAATGACGCGCCGATACACGTGACAGGTCACGTGTACCGGCACGTCCAAGTGTGCCTATGCGGTCTTTATGGGACGGAAATGTCCCATGACCGCCGGTCCTTAAGGGGTTAATCAAATAAATACCCTTATCACGTATATATCCCGTGCATTGGTACCTTTTTGGAAAAATCACACTACACTGCTATAAAGACATAGAGTGTCTAGTAGAGGAGACTATATTCCAACAAGGATATTAGCTCAAAAGGAGAATTATGGAGAAGAGATCCATCATTGGAAGATCATTGAGATCCATCATTGGAAGATCGTAGCTATATCCTCTAGACGGACTATTTGTGAGAATTTCATACTAATATTGTAAAAATTATTATTTTTCTTTGTGGCGCTTCCTGATTTATCCCAGGCTTGGAACTTGCGGTAGTACCATACCTTAGGGATATATTTATATTTTGTGGTAAAAGAAGGACAATATTTTGAGAAGTAAATCCATCACTTTTGAAAATGTGTCTAAAGAATTAATAATGATGGTAATAAGATCTTGATGAATATTGCCCTTCAAAATTCTGATGTTAAAATTATCATTGATTTTGTCTTTGAAATGAATATTTTCAAAGAAACAAAGGCATTTTTTTTTGTGTTTTGAAATGAAAATGTTCAAAGAAACGAAGACATTTTTTGTCTTTGAAAGGACAAATTGGTTCTCACTCCTGCTAACAGAACTTTAATTTGTCTTCTCCAAGTTTAAACCTTTTTTATTTTGTCAGGAAAAAATTACATTAATCAGACAAAAAAGTGACGTTGAAACAAATATTTTTTTCTGAAAATACCTTGTGATATTACAGTAGATTAAACCACACCCACTTTTAAGACGGATTTTTCCCCTTTGACGTAGATGGCGGAATTGGATACAAAAAATTACAAAAACAATTCTGATAATTGACGGACCATGTAGTAAGAACATTTTATTCTGATTACAGATAATTTCAGTTTCCACCACTTTCTGAACATCTCGCCCCTAGACTTCTTTTTTATTCTTAGTGATATGGGACTATATAATCCCCCATTGCCTTTCATGGTCATGGATTGTCTGGTTCACAGGCATATTTTCTGGACCTTTAAGTAGCATCTCAATCTTCGCTGATGACACTAAGCATTGCAAGGAAATACATACAGAGCTGAATGTATAAACTCTGCAGAAGGATTTAGATAACCTGAGTGGATGGCCAGAAAAGTGGCAGATGACAGTTAATGTAGACAAATGTAAGGTTATGCATATGGGCTGTAGAAATAAACATGTTACTTATAGTCTAAATGGGAAACAGTCTGGGGAATCCTCATTAGAGAAAGATTTAGACTAGAGGAATGGTGTTTTTGACTAAAACAAAGGCAAGGTTTTTTACAGTAAGAGTGGTAAATCTATTGAATTCTTTGCCTCGGGATATTGTACTTGCAGATACTGTAACTGCAGGCGACGTATTAAACTTGACGTTTGGTTGGTCACTCATTAGGGAGCGACATTTCCATAGTGAACCATGGTAGAGATGGGTAAAAGTTTTTGTCTCAAAAACGAAACAGGAGAAAAATGGCACTTTTCGCAGAAAGATAAACTTTTTCACAAAAAATGCAGTTTTTCTGTTTTTTATCGCCTAGCTCATTGCATTGAAATCAATGGAAGACTGAATATCTCCCCACCCGGTGGCAAGTCACTTGACATGTTGCTCTTTTATTTTATTGAAGGCTTTAAAGAACTGATGTCATGTGTTGGTTCTAGGGTGAAAATCCCAAGCCGCAGTTATTTTTCAATGATGCCTGTGTCTTTCACTCAGTCACTCTCTGTGGAGGCCTGCTCCACCTCTGTCACTCACTCAATCACACTCTGAGGAGGCCCGCTCCACCTCTATCACTCACTCAGTCACTCTATGAGGAGGCCCGCTCCACCTCTGTCACTCACTCAATCACACTCTGAGGAGGCCCGCTCCCCCTCTGTCACTCACTCAGTCACTCTATGAGGAGGCCCGCTCCACCTCTGTCACTCACTCAATCATTTTCTGAGGAGGCCTGCTCCACCTCTGTCACTCACTCAATCATTCTCTGAGGAGGCCTGCTCCACCTCTGTCACTCAATCATTTTCTGAGGAGGCCTGCTCCACCTCTGTCACTCACTCAATCATTCTCTGAGGAGGCCTGCTCCACCTCTGTCACTCACTCAATTATTTTCTGAGGAGGCCTGCTCCACCTCTGTCACTCACTCAATCACTCTCTGAGGATGCCCACTCCACCTCTGTCACTCACTCAGTCACTCTCTGTGGAGGCCTGCTCCACCTCTGTCACTCACTCAATCACACTCTGAGGAGGCCCGCTCCACCTCTGTCACTCACTCAGTCACTCTATGAGGAGGCCCGCTCCACCTCTGTCACTCACTCAATCATTCTCTGTGGAGGCCCGCTCCACCTCTGTCACTCACTCAATCATTTTCTGAGGAGGCCTGCTCCACCTCTGTCACTCACTCTATTATTCTCTGAGGAGGCCTGCTCCACCTCTGTCACTCACTCAATCATTTTCTGAGGAGGCGTGCTCCACCTCTGTCACTCACTCAGTCATTCCTTGAGGAGGCCTGCTCCACCTCTGTCACTCACTCAGTCATTCCTTGAGGAGGCGTGCTTCACCTCTGTCACACAGTCACACTCTGAGGAGGCCTGCTCCACCTCTGCCACTCACTCAGTCATTCCTTGAGGAGGCCCGCTCCACCTCTGTCACTCAGTCACTATCTGAGGAGGCCTGCTCCATCTCTGCCACTCACTCAGTCACTATCTGAGGAGGCTTATTCACCGCCTTTACTCCCTCAGTTACTCTGACTCAGCCCATTAGTTTATTGAGAGGTGGCTCCTGCCACCTTTACATACCCCCCCCCCCACAACAAAACTATGTGCTGAATCTCCCATGTGACACAGAGATAACATTCTTAAAGAAGCAAACCAGGCACTAACACGGGAAGATCACCTCCAGACAGAAAAGAGTGCATCACCGAGTTTTACTACAATTATTTACCTAACGTCAGCCTAGCCCTGAAATAATCAGATGTCTCTGTACTTTTCTTGTTACATGGAAAACAGATTTGGTCCTGAGGTTTTTTTTCAACTGCTGAAAAGTATTAACCCTTTAAGGACCACAGGGGAGTGTAACTCGTATTGTACACGCTTCTCATCCTTAGCAAGTGATTGAAGTCACACAGTCTGTTTTAATATTTAATTAAATAGCAAGGAAATCTCAAAATAATGTAAATGTTTTCATTTGTGTTTTATTTTTTGTGTTAACCCGCAAATAAAAAAAAAACTTGTCCTCCAAATGAATTCACCCCGTCCCAGCAAACCCTAGAACCAGCTATGTCCACGTACTGGGGAGACCTGGGCCCCTATGTTATAACTGGTAATCACTTTTACCAAAGTGCAAGGGTAATATCTCTTGCTTGACTGTTCCTGTACACTAATACATCTAAGCCTGCTGATAAGTATGGAATGTCAGTTCCTCGTATACCTGTGCCAAAGGCTTCTACATGTATATGTAAAGAACTGAGACACATAACGCAAACCAGTCATCAGGAACAGTCTCACTCATGATGTATTTCATGATCACATGAAAGGAAAAAGCACCAGACACACGTTTGATGTCCTCTACTGGACACTTCCATGGGGAAGACATATTTTATTTTAAATAGATTATGAGATATGTATTGCAATTGATTTTTTGGTTCATGCAAATGCTCTAGTACTGGCCAGCACGGTGTGGCAGCTGGACTGGAGAGCAGTACACCAGTGTGTTTGTCACTCAAATCTGATAAGCTGTTCAAGACCCCTGGCCAAATAGCACTTTTTCCAATCCTGCTGTGATCACTGAACATCCATTGGGCTGTGAACAATTTACTGGCACAGAGGAAGACTCCAGAAATGTATCTACTGATATTTTCCACAATTTGCTGATACTGAAAAAACAGGGAAATGTGGTATATTTGTCCGATTACTACACACAGAAGCATATTCCTAGATGATTCAGAATCAGGAATGTTCCTACAAATGGCAGTATTAGTTTAAAATTTTGCAGACAGTGGTGTTGCATACTGAACAAATGTTTCCTGGATTTAATGCTCTTGATTATAGAGGAAGTGTCTAGAGAACTGAAACTTATCAAAACTGAAATTGCAGCAGATGAGGAAGCACATCTTGATACATTAAATGCAGATAAAAGTGGGAATTGGTCAGATAAGCTCAGGAATCAATGAGGAACGTCACAGGTTTAAACATAATAAAGTTGAAATTGTGAACTCTGATTGTAAAACTAACAGAGTTTATCATTGGTTATCAGACCAGGAGAGAGATCAAGACCCCCTAAGAGGAAAAGGGCCACTAGGATCATTCTATCTGAGGTGGACCTCTCTTCAGGCCAACCCTCAAGGTCAGAAACTGAGACTGACTCTTACACCACCACCACAGCAAACACAGAGAAACTGACAGTCCCCATTTTTCAGGGGTCATGGCAAGGTTACAGGGGGCAAGGGAGAGGGGAGGCTACACCAGAGGCAAAGTGGTAAAAGAGGTGAGGAAAACCTCTAGCATACGGGAAAACTTGATTTTCAATCTTAGTCAATATCCTTTGTCTGAAGTTGAGATGTCCCTGCTTTCACACAGTCTCTCTTTTGTCCATGCTACATCACACAATGACCTTGACATTAAGGTTGACCTCCATAGGTTTCAGAGATGAATGAAACTAAAGGATCGCTTCAAGAACCAATGTGGTCCTATGGTACCATTCAAACCAAAAAGCAGTTTTGATCCCAGTAATGCTACTAAATCAGTCCTTACATTTGCCAGTGCACTGGACGAGCAGGTCAACCTGGAGGTTAAGGGTCATAAGTCCTTCCCCAATCTTACTAAGATAGAGAGAGCTGCGGTCAAGACTCTTGACTCTTATCCTAAAATTGTTATTAGACCAGCTGATAAAGAAGGGCAGTGATTATCCTCAATTATGAGTATTACAGGCAGGGGATCTTGGCACAGATCTCTCATCTTTCCACATACACAAAACTCCAGGGTGATCTGACTGCTACATACAAGTAGGTCATTGACACTACTCTGAACCAGGCACTCAACAGTGGTTGGATCACAGAACAGACTCATGCTTTTCCGAATACCTATTCTGTATATTTTGCCCACAATCTACAAAGATATGTCAAAACCCCCTAGATGCCATATAGTATCGGCTATAGGTTGCGTACTCCAACCACTGGCCCAGTTCCTGGATTACTACCTACAACCTCAGGTTATTTCCCTGCCTTCATACATCAGGGATACTGGTGATTTCATTCTGAACCTCCATCCGGGTCAGGATGATTGCATTCTAGCAGTGTTGGATGTTAAATCATTATATATGGTCATCCCAATGATAGAAGGCTTGGAAGCTATCCAGAAAGCTCTTATCAACAACTCCATTTCAGAGAGACCACCCACAGAGTTTCTACTCCCTCTACTCAGCCTATGTTTGGGACACAACTACTTTAAATTTGAATATAGATTCTATCTGCAGACCTCTGGGACAAGAATGGGTTCCAATTTCTCTCCATACATGGGTGTGTATGTAAAATACCCATATGTTGCCTAATTTCCACCAGAATATTCTATGTTATTCCTGGGTTTGATAGGGAACCTCACAGGATGTAATGAATGTGTAGAGCATCTAAACACCTTGGATACTCCTATTAGGTTTACATCCACTAGCAGTGACAATGAGGTTATTTTCCTTGATCTTACAGTATACATGGACAGACCAAATCTCTACACTACTAACTTCAGGAAAAATACTGATAGAAACACACTTCTTCATTACAACAGTTGACACCCACCACATACTAAAGCTGGGATCCCATACTCGCGGATGCTAAGAATCCTTAGGAATAATTTCACCAAGGAACAGGTGGGTGAACCGGTGGGATAGATTGAAGGAAAGAGGTACAGCGAAAGGCTGCTACAGGCACAGGATCAGAAAGAAATTAACATCAGCCAGTCAAAACTACTCTTAACTAGAGCAAAAATTAACAAAGAGCATAAAACACTTCTCTTTTCTACACAATACACTCCATGAAGTACCTTTATCCAGTCTGCAGTTAAGAAGACATGGCTGATCCTAACTTCAGATAAGACATTACCTTCAAATTTTAGTGAAGAACCCCTGATTTGACTTCGGAGAGGGCCTAATTTGAGAAACATCCTGCATAATAATTTGCTAAAACGTGTGTAACGGTGAAGTCATACGCAGCAGAGACTGCCTGCGCCGTGGCTGATACAGGAGCGTCCAGCTCTGTATCAGCCGCTGCGCAGGCAGTCTCTACTGCGCATGACTGCCACGCGACCGGCTGGCAGTGGCACTATGGCCCGTGTAACGGGCTCTTCAACTAGTATTGGATAAACCAATCCAGAGCAGGGGCGGATTGTAGGGGAATACCGCCCCCTTGTGGTCCCTGTGCGGCATGGGAGAGCAGGCACCAGGATATTATGTCATATCGTGTTGCTCTGCATTATCAAGGAATGCGAAGGCTGTCACACAAAGTGCCTGTGGCAACACAGACCTCGCCTTCAAAATATTGTTGGACGGTGAGGTGAGATCCTCTGATCTCCCCCATCGGCCCATGATCTAGCGCCCCCCCCCGGGGGATGCCCGATCCCCCGATAGGACAATCCACCCATGATCCAGAGCATGGGTCCAGGTTGATAAGAAGACATAGATGAATAAGGATTCACCAGATTGTGTAAGATGCACTGGGTGTACAACTTGTACATTTTTATTGCCTGGCAAAGCATTTAAACATCTTTAATGCCAGATATCTATATCAACATTTGGGATTTTCATCATTATTTGCCCATGCAGTCTGATATATGTGGGCAAAACCTCCACCACTTTTATAGAATGGATGAACAATCACTGACAGAATGCACTCAGGGCTGGTTCCAGTGACAAGCCTGTGGCGAGACATTTTCTACAGAATAAAGATATGCTGGCATCAAAATGTATGTTAATAAACCAAGAAGGGACATGTAGCAGAGGAGGCGACAGATGTAAGCTATTGCTACAAAGGTAAAATGGATTTGAAAATTGGACACACTGGCTCCACGAGGATTAAATGAACAGCTGTCATATGCATGTATTTTTGTAACATTTGGACACAAAACCCATTTACTCCTTGGTTGAACAATATTGGTAGGGGGACTGCAGTGAGTTTATGGGGTTGGGTGGGCACAAGAAGGGGCACATGCAGAGGCCTTGTATCCCTTTTATTTGCTCTCCCTTCAGTATCTCATATGGCTTCACCCCAGGGCTACAGTGGCTCTGGCTGCTGCCTGACTCTTTTGGGAGTTCATCACACACATTATTGTGGATGGGGTTGCTGTATAGGAGGAGGAGGGTATCTGGCGGAAGCTGGTCCTTCCTGACCTACCCTGCAGCATTTACATTGTCTATGTGTCCAGCTAAGATTAGACCCGTGTGGGTCTGGCTTGGTGGCATGGTTTATGACACACACACATGCTAAAGACTACTGGGTACTAAGTGAGAAAGACATATATCAATGGAGTGGCCACTTGTGTCCCCTATGTGGTGTCCCTTAGATCTGGGAATAAATTACTTGCCTCTCGGTTTATACAAAATAGGTTCCTCTGCATTTGATTATCAGTTTGTTTGGTCAACAGTAGGACTGGATTGGACCTTTCCTAGTCTCTGCTTCCCTCAGACATTATGCCATGCCCTTCTTTCTAATCACAGGAGCCATTACCTGATTTTTACCATATGAGACTGTGCTATATGAATGATGTCCTTAAAAGGATAGTAATGTTTCACAATAGAAGCAGCTCCAATTAATCTTCATAGTATTTTGGCCATGGAGAGTGTGATTTCAATACTATCAGAGTTGTAGTACAAGAGTAATCGAATGATAAAGTATCCCCCTCCCGCCCCTTTTACTGATGTAACACTGCTCACCTCAGAGCAGCAAGACTGTCCAGAGGGATCACAGAGAGGGACAATCTTCAGTGATCATAAGGAAAGACCTGTCAAGGAGGGCAGGGTTTTCCTTATGATCACACTAAGAAGTTTGTCCCTTGCTGTGATCTGTCCGGTCGAGAGACCAGATTCCACATCTGAGGGGAGGTGTCTTACACTAGTTAAAAGGAGCGGGAGGGGGATACTTTATCATTCAATTACTCTTGTACTACAACTCTGACAGTATTGAAATAACACTCTCCATGCCCCAAATACTATGAAGATTAATTGGAGCTGCTTTTATTGTAAAATGTTACTATCCCTAAAACCTAACTACCTCACCAGGCTGGAATGAATAAATCTTGCTATTTATAATATCATTACAGTTTCAGCCTTTAGTACTGATAAGCAGTGGAGTAACTAGAAGCCACCGGCCCTGGTGCAGAAATTGCCATGGGCCTGGCGGGCCCCCATCTTCACGGTGCCCCATGTCCATCTCCTACCTTCATCACCCGTTCCCACGCGGTTATCAGTAATGCAGAGCGCTGGGAGATCAGCTGAGCTGCTGCGGGCATGGGCGTGTGGCGATGGGTTCGCAGGGGGCGGCCGGAGTGACGGACCCGGTCGCAGGTGTGACCCCTGCGACCCCTATTGTTACGCCACTGCCAATAAGGGGGTCTCCACCACACCGCAAAGCTGAACTCAAGTCTGTATGGTGCGGAGACTGCATATACATTTGACTTTTTATCAACATGATGGTTCTTTCTTTGGGGGCTGTTTGGACTTAATAGGTGATACAACAAAGTTTCTAACTGGTCATATTGAGAATTATGACAGTTGGCTTCAATGCAGATAGGTTGTTGATCCAGGGAAATATATGACCGCCATTTGGAGTCAGGAAGAATTTTTTTACCCACTTGGGGCTAAATTGGAAATGGCTTCAATGTTGCTATTTTTGTTTATTTTTGCCTTCCTCTTGATCAACAGGGGTGTTTTGTCATGGGCTGGACTAGATGGACGCACGTCTTTTTTCAGCCCCATCAACTATGTTACTATATCTGAAGTTGCCGGTTCCTGTTTTTCTACACATACCAGCACCGGCTCGCAACATCCATCCATTTACTATTTGACATGAATGAACTATGACTTGACGTGAATACTGTGCCAGGGACTTTGCTGTTTATTAGGGACAATGTGTAAATAGTATGATAAAGCAATTCTTTAGTGCTATACTATCAGGATATTTTGAGTGTGTTTGTTTTACTCTGTTTTTTTAGGGTAATTTTGGGGATTTGTATTGCCTCAGCATGTTCTTAATAACTCTTTGATGTAACACTTCCTATTTTGTCCCTATGAGACTGTCAGGTTAAGTGTGTTCTGTATAATTAGATTTAAATTAATGACTTCCCCTTTCTGGATTGGTCGTTGTACTAAATACAGGGATGACCGGTCTGCGCTCTCTGTCTCCATGTCTCTGGCACATTGCAATGCTTTACCTCTCTGTAAAGTGGACAATGCTGCTGGTTTTAACTGTGTCTGTTTTCTCTTGGGATCAGTTTATGGTGATTTAGATGGTAGAATACATTATGTTATTTGGTTTACATAGAATTATCAAATGGGGGATTCCGCTTGGGATAGGGAATTGATCTGTGCACTATGATAAGGTTTATACATCTGATTGAAGGGATATTGCTTGTTTCCTTGACCACTTTGCTGTTTTAATTTTATACTTTGGGGTTAAATATCTGTATAGTCTTATTAAGGCTTTATCATATCTGTCTGTGTGAGAAATGGGGGCTATATTTGCATCACATTGTTTCAATTAAAGGGATAGTAATACTTACAATGTAAAAAAATATATATGTTGTAGGGTTTATCCCCCTGAGTAAAACAAGGGTACTCCCACTGCTGAGAGATATTTTATTAACCCCTTCGCGACAAAGGATGTACATGTACGTCCTCTGTGGCTGTCACTTAGTGACAGAGGACGTACATGTACGTCCAGGAAATCCGGATCCCCGCGTGGCTGTTAGACGGGCGTTAAGTGACGGTCGCGTCTGCACGCGGCCGTCACTAAGGGGTTAAAAAATTATAACCGCTCAAACTTGAATTTTTTAGGTGCAATATCACAGTGGCCTGAAAATGTCCAGTGGCGCTGTTGCTACACCAGCCTATGGACTGCTCTGGTCTGTAGACCATAAATATTTATAGGATGGTGTAGCAACAGCACCACTGTAAATTTTCAGGGTACTGTGATATTGCACCTAAAAAATTCCAGTTTGAGCGGTTATAATTTTTTAATAAAATATCTCTGAGCAGTGGGAGTACCCTTGTTTTATTCAGGGACATAAACCCTACAACATATATTTTTTTACATCTTAAGTATTACTATCCCTTTAAACTCTAAGTCAACTTAATTATCCACCTTCCTGCACAGATGGGGGTTGTATCTGTGGGTATTTAGGGCTTTGCTGTGTTCTTTGATGTTGTCTTGAGAAAGGCAGAGTCGTGCGCCGAAATGCTCATTAGATACAATAAAACTTCAGATTTTATTTGAGGCTTCAAAAAGTATTGACGAGTGCTGCGTCTTCTGTTTTTATATATATATATATATATATATATATATAAATCTAAGTCCCTCGGGTAACAGAGGGGAAGTGATGGATGCATGCAGGGCCGGATTTACATCTCAGGTGCCTGTAAGCACAGAAATCTGAAGCGCCTCCCCATTTGCCATCTCCACTGGACACCTCCAAAATGCTTCAAATCTCCACATTACCCCCCATATCCATTTAGCCCTCACATTGCCCCCCATCAGCTCCATATTTACATCAGCACCAACTTATCCCCCATCAGATCCATATTGCCCTCACATTGCCCCCATTAGCTCCAACTTGCCCCCATCATCTCCAACTTGCCCCCATCATCTCCACATTGCCCCATCATCTACAACTTGCCCCCATCATCTCCACATTGCCCCATCAGCTCCAGCTTGCCCTCACATTACCCTCATCATCTCCACATTGCCACTATATCAGCTCCAACTTGCCTCCACATTGCCCACATCATCTTCACATTGCCTCCACTTTGCCTCCCGCATACGTTTCCTACCTCCCTGGTGGTCCAGTGGCAGATGTCTGTGCCTCCTTCTGTAGCTGCTGTTGCTACCGCGTGGTCTCTTTAGGAATGCAGAGCGCTGGGAGATGATGTCATCTCCCAGCGCTCTGCATTAGAGCTGACGAGGGAGCAACAACAGCCACAGGTCTGTGCCTTCTGTCTGAGCCGAAGAAGGCACGAACCTTACGCTGTGAACAAATATATATATATATATATATATTTTTTAATTACAATGACAGGCGCCCCTCTGTGGGGTGCGCCTGTAGACAGATGCCTCCTCTGCCTTATGGCAAATCCAGCCCTGGATGCATACAGTGAATAGGGACAGAGATTTTGATAGGAGTGTGCTGGAGGAGTCTCGCTGAAACGGACCACTGGGTCCCTGACATTCATGTGTGCCCAGTCACATGGGAAACCCTGTGCACCATATCTATTGTTGATCTAAAAGTGCAGAAAATGGACCGAGCAGGCGGATTCATATGTTCCCCCAACTGAATACTAGAAAAAAATCTGCGTCCTTTAGAAGATAGTTAACACATTTGAATAACCCCCACTTACCTTACTATGTTCAGAAAATCCTAATGACCCCTATGAATCTTTCCCTTGTGCCTTGGTTCAAGAGATAACATCTTCCACCGTTCCTGGATGAAGCCTGCAGGAGCTGGCATAGCTCTGCACTGTTTACATCAATCAGCTGGTTGTGTGCTCTGTATTGGTTACATTGTTTAGCTGATTTCAGCTCTGCATTGTTTACATTGCTCAGCCAATTGGTGACTCTGTATTGTTTACATTGCTCAGCTGATTTCGGCTCCGTATTGTTTACATCAATCAGCTGATTTCAACTCTGAATTGTTTGCATTGCTCAACTGATTGACAGCTCTGTATTATTTACATTGCTCAGCTGATTGGTGGCTCTGTATTGTTTACATTGCTCAGTTTATTGTCAGCTCCGTATTGTTTACATCAATCAACTGATTTCAGCTCTGTATTGTTTACATTGCTCAGCTGATTGGCGGCTCTGAATTGTTTACATTGCTCAGCTGATTGGCGGCTCTGTATTGTTTAGATTGCTCAGTTTATTGTCAGCTCCGTATTGTTTATATCAGTCAGCTGATTACTGCTCTGTATTGTTTACATTGCTCAGCTGATTGGCAGCTCTGTATTGTTTACATTGCTCAGTTTATTGTCAGCTCCATATTGTTTACATAAATCAGCTGATTTCAGCTCTGTATTGTTTACATTGCTCAGCTGATTGGCGGCTCTGAATTGTTTACATTGCTCAGCTGATTGGCGGCTCTGTATTGTTTACATTGCTCAGCTGATTGGTGGCTCTGTATTGTTTAGATTGCTCAGTTTATTGTTGGCTCTGTATTGTTTACATCAGTCAACTGATTTCTTCTCTGAATTGTTTACATTGCTCAGCTGATTAATGACCCCTATGAATCTTTCCCTTGTGCCTTGGTTCAAGAGATAACATCTTCCACCGTTCTTGGATGAAGCCTGCAGGAGCTGGCATAGCTCTGCACTGTTTACATCAATCAGCTGGTTGTGTGCTCTGTATTGGTTACATTGTTTAGCTGATTTCAGCTCTGCATTGTTTACATGGCTCAGTTTATTGTCAGCTCCGTATTGTTTACATCAATTGGCTGATTTTAGCTCTGTATTGTTTACATTGCTCAGCTGATTGGCGGCTCTGAATTGTTTACATTGCTCAGCTGATTGGCGGCTCTGTATTGTTTAGATTGCTCAGTTTATTGTCAGCTCCGTATTGTTTACATCAATCAGCTGATTTCAGCTCTGTATTGTTTACATTGCTCAGCTGATTGGCGGCTCTGAATTGTTTACATTGCTCAGCTGATTGGCGGCTCTGTATTGTTTACATTGCTCAGTTTATTGTCAGCTCCATATTGTTTACATAAATCAGCTGATTTCAGCTCTGAATTGTTTACATTGCTCAGCTGATTGGCGGCTCTGTATTGTTTACATTGCTCAGCTGATTGGTGGCTCTGTATTGTTTAGATTGCTCAGTTTATTGTTGGCTCTGTATTGTTTACATCAGTCAACTGATTTCTTCTCTGCATTGTTTACATTGCTCAGCTGATTTTGGCTCTGTATTGTTTACATTGCTCAGCCGATTGGCGGCGCTGTAGCGCCTGGAAGCTTTGCATCTGTTCTTCTGTATTGCATAATTGTTTTCCATTAACTCTTTGAGTGCCATGCAACGCAATATTTACACTTCTGACACTAAAAGGGTTAAGGAAGGGCTGTGGATGTTCTTGGTTATGAAGTCTCAGAGAGAGCACACCCTCCCTGGTCCGACCCCCCCTTGCCTACCCCAAAACATTGTCCACTTTACACCAACCTCACATTTAACGATTAACGTCTCTCCCCTTCCCCTGGCATACCTAACTCTTAATGCATATGGTCATACCTGGGAACTTTTGAAGCAGGGCTACCCAGAGGGTAACCCTGTCAGTGCTGACCGGGGAGGAAAATGACGAGATTCGCGTCATAAAAGGGGCAGGGCTTAGTCGCCGGGGGGGTGTGGGACAAGAAAGAAACCCCTGCAAAAAGGAGGTAAGAGGGCGGGGAGTGGGAGGAACCGGGCAGGATGGAGCACAAGTGGGCCCGGTGATTCACACATTGCCCCAGAGACCCGGTAATTCAGTTTGAAATTCAGAGTCTCCGGAGCAAAACCGGAGAGTTACCATGTATGCATATGGTGAAGTGTGTCTTATTCTCCATGGCAAAGTAATCTTCACACATCACCAGACATAGGTCACAGTTGCATGGAACGTTGATGTAGCTCCCTCAGGTGAACTAGAGATCACATTTCTGGACACCGGAGAGCACTGATAATGTAAAAAAATTACATTTTAAACTACAACAGCTCTGGAAAGATACATCTCCCAGGGGTCTGAGTGGGTATCTCTGTTTTGCTCAGTAGGAAAATCCTACTGCGACGGTACCAGCGGACACCCAGCCTTGGTGTCCCCGTCAATGGTCACTTCTTCCGCTACGAGCCAGATGGACATCCAACAGCATACCGCAATATACCCCAATCACCAGGCAAAACTAGTATCAGGGTAACCAGCACACACACTGTATACAGCAAGCTTAACCTCACAGGATACTTTTTTGGGACTTTACTATCCCTTTAAGCCTTTGCAGTCTTCTTTCTATATGGAAAATAACTGGCTAACTGCCAATTAATTTGATTACCATACCTGGTGCCTGAAGGCAAGTGTTAACCAGAAATTTCAGCTTAGTTTACAACTAGCGAATGCTGCACAGCGTTGCCCATGGGATTAAGCGTTCTGTGCATGTCTGGGAACCACTTCAAGGCAATGGTGGTGAGGCTCACTGCTGTGATATTCACAGGAGCGGCCAGGGAATCGAAGGCCTCGGCCACAACTGTGAAAACCCTGCCCCCTGTGAACCTCACTGCAGCGATTTTGATAGGAGTGTTCGGGGAAGTGAAGGCCCCTGGCCATTCCTGGGAAGATCGCTACCAGTGGTGATTGGTTGCGGGTGCACTCTTCCCCCAGGAACAGTGGACAGCTGACCAGAAACAGCTAGATTTGTATATATATATATATATATATATATATATATATATATATATATATATATAAATATTACAATAACATTATCATCCATTGTTAGCACACCAATGCCAACATGCCCTTTGCTATTCATTAGCTGTGAGTAAATATTATTCACTTGGCAATGAACCTGATAGGGTTTAACATTGTTTACTCTTTTACTCTGCCATGGGGAAAATATTCAGCCTCTATTTCCTCGTTGTTTTAATGTACCATTCTATTACCGGCAGCCCAGACCTGCACTTCTAATGCATCTCAAACAAAAGGCAGCTTTACAAAGAACAATGCCTGATGGAATGATAAAGAAAGTCTACTTAAAGAGAAGAACAATTCAGAGGTCTCCTGTGAAACTCTCCAGACCACAAACATTCTATTACACGTTTCTGCCCACCATGTTCCATTCACCATAACAATCATTCTCTCATCCTGGAGGCTTTAGCAGAAAGAAGGTGCGACTGGGAGAAGAAGGATGGGATATTACACTGTAAATATTTTGAACAAGCTATTAAAAAAATGATAGATCTGGAGTTTGTTTCATTTTCCACAGTAACATCACCACCACCACCACCTACCACCCCACCCCCACCTCATTGTTCACACAGTCATTTTCAACCAAACCGCTACCATGTCTAGACCACTGCACTGAAAATCACTTCTACCTCGCACCCTGTGACCAGATGTTCACATGGCAGGAAGCAGGGCCGATGCAAGGATTTTTATATACACAGGCGAAGGTGCATTTTGATGCCCCCCCCCCCCGACACAATCCACCTGCCCCCCCGACCTTGCCACAGTCCCCTGCCCCCGCCCACATATTCACCTCCACAATGCTCCCTTCATCTCCACAATGCCCCTTCATCTCCACATTTCCCCTTCCATAATGCCCCTTCATCTCCACATTGCCCTTCCATAATGCCCCTTCATCTGCCCCTTCCATAATGCCCTTTCAGCTCCACATTGCTCCTTCCTTTATGCCCCTTCATCTCCACATTGCTCCTTCCTTTATGCCCCTTCATCTCCACATTGCCCTTCCATAATGCCCCTTCATCTCCACATTGCTCCTTCCTTTATGCCCCTTCATCTCCACATTGCCCCTTCCATAATGCCCCTTCATCTCCACAATGCCCCCTGATCCCCTACCTTTAGTCCCTGGTGGTCTAGCCATAAGAGAGCTCTGTGCCTCCTTTGGCACAGAGCTGAACCTCCCAGCGCTGTTCTCAGTAATGCAGAGCGCTGAGAGATGATGTCATCTCCCTGCGCTCTGTATTACTACAGAGACTGGGTCCTCTGCGTTGTGAGCTTCACATAGACACCTCAAGGGAGCGCTTGGTAGTGTAAATGAGCGCTCCCTCGCGGCAGATATATTTAAAAAAAAAAAAAAATTCAGCTTCTCCCTTTCCGGCGCCCCTCCGATGCGGCGCCCTAAGGCAGCTGCCTGTGCTGCCTTAATGGTAGCGCCGGCCCTGGCAGGAAGTACTTGCACCCCATAGCACTTACACCTTCTGTGTCCCAACCTACCTTCCTCTATAGCAGGGATGCCCAAGTTCAGTCCTCAAGTGCCGCCAACATGACAGGATGTAAGGATTTCCCTGATTAATCACAGATGAGTTAATCAGTGGATCATTCATTGTGATTGATAGTGGAAATCCTTACATCATGTACGGTTGGTGACCCTTGAGGACTGAAACTGGACAGCCCTGATCTAGACCAGTGGTTCTCAGTCAGGATGCCGTGGCACTTTGGTGTACTGTGAATACCAGATTAGGGTGACCCACTTTTTCTATTAAGACTTTGTCACAAATGTTTAAGTTGAGTTTGTAATGAAAATGTATGGAAACTATCGTGTATAAAATGCTCTCTGTTGTTATTCTGTCTGTGAAATCTAAGAATTACTGTATGTATTTTGTTTCGTTATGAATTTTATTTACTTTTTGATTTCCAGCAGACCAATAAGGGAGCAGTATGGTTGTTTGAAAAAGATACTCCGGGTCCTCCCTCTGGTTATGTGAGAGAGACTGATCTTCAAGACTTTAAAGTCTCATCATTCAGTCTCCTTGTGCTATGTTTGCAGTACCAAGGTCACTAGTAAGGGACGTTTAATCCTGACATAGATGTCTACAGGGGTTGTGCGACAGATTTTTGGGTTGCATTCCACCTCACTTACAGTAAAGGGGGGTTTGTAATTTTCTAACAGCCCCCCCTCAAAAAAGGCAGGAGTGCAGCCTCAAGCTTTTTAGCAACTCTGATCCCATGGGAACAGACTTAATATAATATGACAATTTGCCTCTATTCTCCATAGTTTCAAAGAAAGTTTATTTCTGCCATTTTGTGATAAAACTGTCCTACCACCATCAAATCTTCAAAAGTCATGTTATGATTTTGAACATGCTTGTCTAATTTTTTTTAATAAAATTAACTTTTTTAGGTTCTGAGAGGTATCCAATAAGGGGAGGGCTGGCAATTTGTGGCCTGGAGGGCAGCTACAATCAAGTGGCCCGATTTTACTATCGTTCCAGCCCTCCTTCCCAGCCCTCCATCCCAGCCCACCCTCTTTTGTTCATTTTAAAATTGCCATTAACCCTCTGAGTGCCAGAGGGGTATGCCACGCATTGCTTCTGTCACTCAAAGGGTTAGTGTTGTGACGTAAGGCAAGCAATACCACAGAGCTTACATTTGAAATGAGGTTTCACTGGTGCAACTACAGAGCAACTACAGAGCTTACAATGTAAGTAAATATGCACTTGTGATACCAAATAACTTACAAGAGAAATGGGTTTTGCTACTAGAGTAGCTCCACTTGGATTGCAGCTCCATTTCAATTTGCATTAATTTGGAGATCTTTTTAGCAATCACAATGTTAAACGGACCCTAATACTTTAGAACAACTATGGAAATTTTGAAATACCGTAGAAAATCACCTATATTTTTATTAGCCGTTCTTTATTTAGAAAGCTAGCTTTTGGGTTGTTTAGATGAATAGAGTATGCAAATTAAAGTATGCTGCGCAGGCACTTCCTGTCTTAGAAACATAGATGTTGACGGCAGACAAGAACCAAATTGCTCATGCAGTCTGCCCATTTTCCTATTAAGATAAAATGCACATTCTTATATAATTCTCAGAACAGACATGTTTATCTCAAGCATTTTTGTACTCCTTTACCATAGTTGCCCGGCCCCCATACCACTTCTGCTGGGTGGCTGTTCCATGAAGCTATCATATAGCATTGAAAATATTTTTATTGTTTTCCCCTGGCAGTCTAGGTTCCAAACTCCTTGGCTACATAATTAGCCCTGGATTACCTAACCCAATCATGGACACTGCTCAGCAACGCATTGCCCACCAGGGCCACTTTAATGCATGGGCGTACTAAGGAGTTTGCTGGAGTCCTCCAGTCTAAGGGGGCCTCTCCTTGGGTTCCCAACAGTTCCATTTTGACAGAAAGGTGCAGACTTAATCCTTTGGCCACATGGCCAGCGAGGGGTGAGGCAGTTCTGAGTAAGCAACATGTAAATGTGGATGCTGTTCCCACAAATAATAAGGACGGAAGAAGAAGGCTACAAGTAAACTGAAGGCTCATATGTTAAGCTATATTTCAGGGGCCTCCATTCACAAATCGGCCAGGAGACTCACGTTTTTTAAAACTGCCCTGTTGCCCATATCTCCTAGGACTGAAATGTTTAAGTGTCAGTGAGTGGGAAGGTAATGTAGGGATATGACAGGAAATCAGTGCTAGGAGAGGTGGGTAATGTATTGCTGAGTAGTGTCAGTGAGAGGGGAGTTAATGTAGGGATAAGACAGGAAGTCAGTGCTAGGAGAGGTGGGTAATGCATTACTGAGCAGTGTCAGTGAGTGGGGGAGGTAATGTAGGGATAAGACAGGAAGTCAGTGCTAGGAGAGGTGGGTAATGCATTTCTGAGCAGTGTCAGTGAGTGGGGGAGGTAATGTAGGGATAAGACAGGAAGTCAGTGCTAGGGGAGGTGGGCAATGCATTGCTGAGTAGTGTCAGTGAGAGGGGAGGTAATGTAGGGATAAGACAGGAAGTCAGTACTAGGGGAGGTAGGTAATACATTGCTGAGCAGTGTCAGTGAGTGGGGAGGTAATGTAGGGATAAGACAGGAAGTCAGTGCTAGGGGAGGTGGGTAATGCATTGCTGAGTAGTGTCAGTGAGAGGGGGAGGTAATGTAGGGATAAGACAGGAAGTCAGTGCTAGGGGAGGTGGGCAATGCATTGCTGAGTAGTGTCAGAGAGAGGGGAGGTAATGTAGGGATAAGACAGGAAGTCAGTGCTAGGGGAGGTGGGTAATGCATTGCTGGGCAGTGTCAGTGAATGGGGAGGTAATGTAGGGATAAGACAGGAAGTCAGTGCTAGGGGAGGTGGGTAATGCATTGCTGAGTAGTGTCAGGGAGAGGGGAGTTAATGTAGGGATAAGACAGGAAGTCAGTGCTAGGGGAGGTGGGTAATGCATTGCTGAGCAGTGTCAGTGAGAGGGGAGTTAATGTAGGGATAAGACAGGAAGTCAGTGCTAGGGGAGGTGGGTAATGCATTGCTGAGTAGTGTCAGAGAGAGGGGAGTTAATGTAGGGATAAGACAGGAAGTCAGTGCTAGGGGAGGTGGGTAATGCATTGCTGAGCAGTGTCAGTGAGTGAGGAAGGCAATGTAGGGATAAGACAGGAAGTCAGTGCTGGGGAGGTGGTAATTCATTGCTGAGCAGCGTCAGTGAGTGGGGGAGGTAATGTAGGGATAAGACAGGAAGTCAGTGCTAGGGGAGGTGGGTAATGCATTGCTGAGCAGTGTCAGTGAATGGGGAGGTAATGTAGGGATAAGACAGGAAGTCAGTGCTAGGGGAGGTGGGTAATGCATTGCTGAGTAGTGTCAGTGAGAGGGGAGTTAATGTAGGGATAAGACAGGAAGTCAGTGCTAGGGGAGGTGGGTAATGCATTGCTGAGTAGTGTCAGTGAGTGGGGGAGGTAATGTAGGGATAAGACAGGAAGTCAGTGCTAGGGGAGGTGGGCAATGCATTGCTAAGCAGTGTCAGTGAGTGGCTAATGCATTGCTGAGCAGTGTCAGTGAGTAGGGAGGTAATGTAGGGGTAAGTCAGTGCTAGGGGAGGTGGGCAATATTTCTAAGCAGTGTCAGTGAGTAAGAAAGGTAATGTAGAGAGCTATGACACTAAGTCAGTGTTGGGGAGGTGGGCAATGCATTGCAGAGACGTTTCATTGAACGGAGGGAAGAAATGTAAGGCTAAGAATGGAAGTCAGTGCTTGGGAGGTGGGCAATCTATTGCTGAACAGTGTCAGAGAGTGGAGAGATAATTTAGGGATAAGACAGGAAGTCAATGCTAGAAGAGGAGAACATTGCATTGCTGAGCAGTGTCAGTGAGTGGGGAGGTGATACAGGGATAAATACGAAGTTAGTGCTCGGGGTGGTGGGTAATGCATTGCTGAGCAGTGTCAGTGAGTGGGGCAGGTAACATAAGGCTAAAAAAGGAATGCCTGCAGGGCATGCCTTAATTACCATAATCTATACATCGGAATCTAGTTTTCTAAATAAAAATAATTCAACATATAGATGATATTCTAAGATTTTCCAGATTTGCCAGAATTGTTTTTAGGTGTCCCTTTAAAAGCCCAGTTTAAATCAGTGGCAATTTCTATGGCCCACCCCCATAATGCAGTACGTATGCTTCATAATTGCTCATATTTTACTTTCAAGACTGGTCTTTACTAAAGTGAAAAATATGTGGCAACGGAAGTGATGGTAAATGGAAAATCAGGTTTTGCAACTTCAGTTCTTGTATGCAGTTAATATCATGGATCATTGCCTTTTAACTGTTTCAGTGCTAGAGACTCCAACACATTATACATTATTACCTTATACCTGAAACAAAGAGGACTATAGGACTACTCACTGTGGCTAGTGTACGAAGGACACGTTTAACAATTTTGGAGAAATCTAACTGCGACACAGGCAACACATAAACAATCCTAAAGTTCCCATAAATTTCATTTTTTTTAGTTGTTTTTATTCTAGAGAAATTTCAAATAGCTCTGGAGACCTTGCTAGCATTCTACAGCCCTGTTTAAGAAAAAGATAATTTTTGCGTCTTATAGAGCAGTTGGATTGCTCTCCAGAATTGCACTGTTACTTCTTAGCACATCAGCCTCACTGTGGGAACTGTTGAATAAGTGGTTATTCATTTGAAGATTTTCCTATTTGTTAATATTGCAGTCTGTATCTACTTACAGATTTTTGTACTTAAGATCTGTTATAGACTGTAAATAAATGATGAAATTTTAGTATCTTTAGAATGTATTCCAGGGCTTTAGAATAATGGAAAGGGCTGGCTAGATCTATAGAGAAGGAGACATGCTCTTTAGAATAATGGGTGGGGCTGGCTAGATCTATAGAGAAGGAGACATGCTCTTTAGAATAATGGGTGGGGCTGGCTAGATCTATAGAGAAGGAGACATGCTCTTTAGAATAATGGGTGGGGCTGGCTAGATCTATAGAGAAGGAGACATGCTCTTTAGAATAATGGGTGGGGCTGGCTAGATCTATAGAGAAGGAGACATGCTCTTTAGAATAATGGGTGGGGCTGGCTAGATCTATAGAGAAGGAGACATGCTCTTTAGAATAATGGATAGGGCTTGCTAGAGGAATAGAGAAAGAGATATGCTCTTTAGAATAATGGAAAGGGCTGGCTAGAGGATTAGGGAAAGAGACATGCTCTTTAGAATAATGGGTGGGGCTGGCTAGATCTATAGAGAAGGAGACATGCTCTTTAGAATAATGGATAGGGCTTGCTAGAGGAATAGAGAAAGAGATATGCTCTTTAGAATAATGTAAAGGGCTGGCTAGAGGATTAGGGAAAGAGACATGCTCTTTAGAATAATGGGTGGGGCTGGCTAGATCTATAGAGAAGGAGACATGCTCTTTAGAATAATGGATAGGGCTTGCTAGAGGAATAGAGAAAGAGATATGCTCTTTAGAATAATGTAAAGGGCTGGCTAGAGGATTAGGGAAAGAGACATGCTCTTTAGAATAATGGGTGGGGCTGGCTAGATCTATAGAGAAGGAGACATGCTCTTTAGAATAATGGATAGTGCTTGCTAGAGGAATAGAGAAAGAGATATGCTCTTTAGAATAATGTAAAGGGCTGGCTAGAGGATTAGGGAAAGAGACATGCTCTTTAGAATAATGGGTGGGGCTAGCTAGATCTATAGAGAAGGAGACATGCTCTTTAGAATAATGGATAGGGCTTGCTAGAGGAATAGAGAAAGAGATATGCTCTTTAGAATAATGTAAAGGGCTGGCTAGAGGATTAGGGAAAGAGACATGCTCTTTAGAATAATGGGTGGGGCTAGCTAGATCTATAGAGAAGGAGACATGCTCTTTAGAATAATGGATAGGGCTTGCTAGAGGAATAGAGAAAGAGATATGCTCTTTAGAATAATGTAAAGGGCTGGCTAGAGGATTAGGGAAAGAGACATGCTCTTTAGAATAATGGGTGGGGCTGGCTAGATCTATAGAGAAGGAGACATGCTCTTTAGAATAATGGATAGGGCTTGCTAGAGGAATAGAGAAAGAGATATGCTCTTTAGAATAATGTAAAGGGCTGGCTAGAGGATTAGGGAAAGAGACATGCTCTTTAGAATAATGGGTGGGGCTGGCTAGATCTATAGAGAAGGAGACATGCTCTTTAGAATAATGGATAGGGCTTGCTAGAGGAATAGAGAAAGAGATATGCTCTTTAGAATAATGTAAAGGGCTGGCTAGAGGATTAGGGAAAGAGACATGCTCTTTAGAATAATGGGTGGGGCTGGCTAGATCTATAGAGAAGGAGACATGCTCTTTAGAATAATGGATAGCGCTTGCTAGAGGAATAGATAGGATTCAATGTAGCAAAAAACTCACAAGAGTGGTATAAAGGTGATACCTTTTAATGGCTAACTGATGACATAACAAGTGCAAGCTTTCAGGACACTAAGGTCCCTTCTTCATTAACCCATGCCTGAAGAAGGGACCTTAGTGTCCTGAAAGCTTGCACTTGTTATGTCCTCAGTTAGCCATTAAAAGGTATCACTTTTATACCACTCTTGTGAGTTTTTTGCTACACTGAATCCTATCTACTCCACTGGCTAAAACGGTACCATCTTTTTTCTAGAGCAATAGAGAAAGAGACATTCTCTTTAGAATGATAGACAGGGCTTGCTAGAGGAATAGAGAAAGTGACACGCTCATTAGAATAATGGAAAGGGCTGGCTAGATTAGTAGAGAAAGAGACATGCTCTTTAGAATAATGGGCAGGGCTGGCTAGATAAACAGAATGAGTGTTAGCATGCCAATTGACACACCATTCCAAACATATCAGGAACTCGCCGGTATTGCTTAGGTGCTAGGCCGCCATGGTCCTCCCTCGACCAGCATCTTCCATATAGCAAACAAACAAATGCAGCCACACTCCAAGGCTTCAGAAACAAACACTTGTAACTTGTAAATTAAAATAAATGTATTTTATTGATCTAATTAAAAAGTAACAACATCATGGAATGGCATTGGTGAAGCGGGACATAGATGAGGGGATGAGGGGTAGATCATCTACCAGATGAGGGGTATTGGGTGCCCCCAAACCTGTCTTAACACGTTTCACTCTTTTCAGCACTTAATCATAGACTCAAAGGACATAGGAAACCGTCATCAGTTTAAATAAATTGCTACGTCCAGTTTCACCCATGCCATTCCATGATGTTGTTGCTTTTTAACTACATCAATAAAACATGTTTATTTTAATTTACTAGTTACAAGTGTTTGTGTCTAAAGCCTTGAAGTGCGGCTGTATTAGTTTGTTTGGGGCTGGCTAGATCAATAGTGAAAGTGACGTGCTCTGTGGAATAATGGGTGGGGCTGGCTATAATGACAGAGTTAAAATCACTCTCTTTAGAATAATGAGCAGGGCTAGATAGAGCCATAGAAAAAGAGACATGCTCTTTAGAATAATGAGCAGACCTGGCTAGAGGAATAGAGAAAGAGGCATGCTCTTTAGCATAATGGACTGGGCTAGCTAGAGGATTAGGGAAAGAGGCATGCTCTTTAGAGTAAGGAGCGGGGCTGGCTAGAATGACAGAGACAAAGTCACTCTCTTTAGGAAAATGGGCAGGGCGAGATAGAGCCATATGAGCCATACAAAAAGTGACATGCTCTTTAGAATAATGGTCTGGGCTGACTAGAATCATTGAGATAGAGACATGCTCTTTAGAATTGTAAGTGTAGAAGTATAAGCCTTAGTGCTAGATTCCTCAGAGCTAGAGAGGGATGATTGAGGAGCGAAGCTAGGCAGCATTGCCGGTTTCAAGAATGTCCTTGCTGTGGCCATAACCAGAGTGAAGGTTCTGGCTGCAAGGCCAGATTATCTCTTCCCAGCTGATCCGGGGCCAGACTAGGATGAACAAACCTGTCACTGCTAAAGACTGAGGAATCTCAATACCTGAAGCTAGATACAGTTCATGTAGTGGGACCTCAGTGCAGAGGATGAGGAGAGGAAGATGACTGAAGAGCTACCAGTCAGAGGAAACAATAGCAATACTCTCACTAAAAGAGCTCTGTCCCTTTAACATAATGCCTCAGAGTAGCAGCAGTCTCTCAGCTAGGTGTCTGGAACCAGTAGTCCCTCCGGATGGTCAAAAATGTGAACATGTGTAGCATTAGGATAGGCACACTGTATTACTGAAATGTGTCTTGACAGGAGGCAGACACAGACTGAGGCACCTCATAGACTAGGCAGGAGATACTCAAGGCAGATGGTGTTAGCGAGATGAGGGGACTCCACTACCACAAAGAACAGTTAAGTCGGCACGGAAGCAATGACCCCAAGAGAGGAAGCCAACTTGCCAGAAGATAGACAGGAGATGGAGTGGCTGAGAATACTGATGGAAAAGCGAACAAGCGGCTGGAGTCGTGACAACAAGTCAAGACAGTGTACCAATTGGGATCCAGAAGGAAGGTTGGAGAATAAGCCAAAGGTCAGATGCAGGAGAAGGCAGCAGGAACAGAGGACAAGCCGGGTCGATACCAGAGAATCACAACAAAGAGAAATACTCTATGAAGGCTCAAGGAGGCAAGGAGAAAGAGGAATTTAAAGCAGCAATACCCAATAGCACAATGACAGGTAAGAGAGGGAGTGTCCAACGGGTAGAGGTGTGACAAAAATAATGTACGGGGTGAATAGAATGACAGAGACAAAGTCACTCTCCTTACAGTAGTGGGCAGGGCTAAATAAAGCCTTAGAGAAAGAGAAATGTTCTTTAGAATAATGAGAAAGGCTGATTAGAATCACTGAGATAGAGACATGCTCTTTAGAATAATGGATGGGGCTGGTTAGAATGACACAGAGAAAGTCATTGTCTTTAGAAAATGGTCAGGGCTATATAGAGCTGTAGAGAAAGAGACATGGTCTTTAGAATAATGGGTGTGGAGGCCTAGATCTTTAGAAAACATAGACACTCCCTCTAGAATAATGGGCAGGGCTTGCTAGATTCATAGAGGCAGAGACAGTATCTTTAGAATAATGGGCATGGCTTATTGGATCCATAGAGACAGAGACGCTTCCTTTAGAATAATGGGCAGGGCTGACTAGATCCATAGAGAGCGATACATTATCTTTAGAATAATGGGTTAGGCTGGCTAGATCCATAGAGACAGAGACACCTCCTCTAGAATAATGGGCAGGGCTGGCTAGATGCATAGAGACAGGCACTCCCTTAAAAATAATGGGCCTGGCTGGCTAGATCGATAGAAAGACATATATTATCTTTAGAATAACGGTAAGGCTGGGTAGAGCCATAGAAACTGAGACAATCCCTTTAGAATAATGGGTGGGGTTGGCTAGATGCATAGAGACACGCACTCCCTTAAAAATAATGGGCCTGGCTGGCTAGATCGATAGAAAGACATATATTATCTTTAGAATAACGGTAAGGCTGGGTAGAGCCATAGAAACTGAGACAATCCCTTTAGAATAATGGGTGGGGTTGGCTAGATGCATAGAGACACGCACTCCCTTAAAAATAATGGGCCTGGCTGGCTAGATCCATAGAAAGACATATATTATCTTTAGAATAATGGGTAGGGCTGTATAGAGCCATAGAAACTGAAACAATCTCTTTAGAATAATGGGTGGTGTTGGCTAGAGCCATAGAGACAGAGACATTATCTTTAGAATAATGGGTTGGGCTGAGTAGAGCCATAGACACTGTCTTAAGAATAATGGGTGGGGTTGGCTAGAACCAGAGATAGAGAGAGGGAGAGAATCTCCTATAATCCAAAATAACTTTGTATACATTCGCCAGGTAGCAAAATGTCCCCATTTATTTACAGACTAAACAAGAGTTTAAATGCAAATATCAGTAAATAGATATAACTGACTGCAGTATGACGGTCACCTGCCTAGGTAAATTGGGAGCCAGTTATTCCAAAGGTATCCCATATAATAGACACTAGATCAGTGATAGGCAGCCATTTCTATAATGGCTTCTACTAATGTTTTTCTTGTTCCTTGGTTCAAAATGTAACATCTTCAATCAGTTCTTGAGTTCATGTCAATGGAAGTGGTCAAGATGGATGGTGGCAGGACCACAGCACTCAACCTCTGCTTACTGCACATGGTAGGCTTACCCTTTTAAGGACCAGAAATGTGTACAATACTCCTCCTTAAAGGACTAAGTGGGCTCATGTGCTCTGCTTGCTTACATTGGAACTGTCATGTCCACCTCCACAGACATGACAACCAGGACTGATCGAAGATGTTATCTTTTGAATAACATCATAGGGTCAATATTCACAGGAGCCATTAGTATTCCTGGCCATAATAAGGTACAGGGAGGGGTGCTATTCAGAGCTTTTACTTCTTCTTTAACTCTTAAGCAATTGGTGGTTGGGGTTGATGGGAGCTGCAGTACCCAATATCTGGAAAGCCAAGTGGCTTAACACTTTGATTGGTAAATTAGCATCCAGAGCATCATGAAGACCAGGTGTGGTTGCAAGCATTGAGAACTGTTTGTGTTTTATCTTTTATACGTGCCAGTCAAGCAGGAAAAGGCAGGGAATACTTTTTCCGGTGTGTTTGTATGCTACTTTATTATATTATTATATTATATAGTTTATTATATAAAGTGTCATTGACATATAAAAGAGGTTTAAACTCATTTGGACTGTACTTTCAGACTGTGGAGTCTCTCAGGGTCCCTTCCCCATGACATACTTTTGTTGAGTTTGTCTCCATGTTTATAGCAAAAGTGATGGAAACTTTAACATCTTAATGACCAAGGACATGCCAGGCTTTCCAGCTGTTAACCCTCTGAGTGACAGAGGGGTATGCAATGCATTGCTCATCTGGCAAAGGGTTAAGGACCGGTGACGGTGTAAAGGGGTGGTTGGGTTTGGTGTGACTGATAAATTGGAGAAGAGCTTACCAGGCTTGTTGGTACGTTTTTCTTGTGTTGGGGGCTAGGGCTGTGTTGATGATTTGGTATGCTTGGGAGATGAATGGGCTTAGAGCATGATTAGTTCTTGAAAAGGCAGAGGTTTGGAAGCTTGAGGGTTGGATGAGACTTGAAGAATACCTGGAATTGGAAACGAGATAAGGCATCAGCTTCAGTGTTTTCGCTACCTGGAATGGAGTGACAAACTAAGTGAATTTTGAACTGGAGGGATAGCCATGTTAGATTCCAGAGGAACATCATTATGTCGAGGGATGAGGAACGGCCTTTATTTATGATGTGGCTGGTGGCTAGGTTGTCAGAATGGAATGTGACTACTTGCTCGGACCAGAGATGAACCCAAAGTGCTGTTGCTGCTACAATGGGGTGTATTTCAAACAAGGAGGAGCTACAAGTGAATTTGGGGATAGCAAGGGCTTCTTGGGGCCAAGGTTCTGCAGAAAAACCTGTACTTGCTGTTTTGTCTGTATATATTGAGGGGGATGATGGGGATGGGAAAGGTGGGAAGCGGAAATGGCTGTTCCATTTGTGGAGAAAGTGAGACCACATGGCTAAATCTGCTTTTGCTGATGAGGAAATGTAGATATGGGCTTCATCGTTAGAGAAAGCTGAAAAAAGGGAGAGAAGGTGGGATATAAATGAACGGCCTTGGGGAATGATGCGCATGGCAAAGTTGAGGTGGCCTAGAAGGGATTGTAGCTGTAGGTGGGTTAGTGAATCAGATGAAGTGTAGCTATGGACTAGAGATCTAACATGGATTAGTTTGTCTTGGGGAAGTCGAGATTCAAATTGGTCTAAATCTAGCATGATGCCAAGGAACTCTACTGTGGTGGAGGGGCCGCTAGTTTTGTCTGATGCTACATGAATGTGAAGTTGTTGGAATAGTGACAAGAGTTTTAGCAGGCTGGAAGGGGGGAAGGAGTTGGGTTCAATGAGAAGGAAATAATCTAAGTAATTGCTAACTGATGGGCAATTGAAATGGTGAAGTAGTAACCAGTATAATGATTCTGTGAACAGGTTGAAAAGTTTGGGGCTGCTTTTTGATCCGAAAGTGAGACGGGTGGTGAAATAGTATTGTTTTTTCCACTGAAAGCCTTGTAGGTGCCATAGTGAGGGGTGGACTTATCACAGCGCCTGTGATCTTCCTGTCACTCTCGTCTGTGCATTCTCTGATTTGCTGAGTTGGTTTGGCCCGCCCCCTGGTGACCTTTTTATACCTGACCATTACATCTGTCAGATGCCCTTTCGTGGTGTTTCTGAGCCAGTCTTGCTGTTGCTGTGTTCCTGTATCCGGATTCCTGTGTACCGACTTTGGCCTGTCCTGACTACGCTCCAGTGTTCCTGATCGTGTT
The DNA here is from genome assembly GCA_037306005.1 of Rhinophrynus dorsalis. NCBI lineage: Eukaryota > Metazoa > Chordata > Amphibia > Anura > Rhinophrynidae > Rhinophrynus > Rhinophrynus dorsalis. The sequence continues at coordinate 19,132,172 of CM074724.1, read as the reverse complement.
TGACCTGGCTTGTCTGAGAACCTCCTATGTGCTACGACCCGGCCTGGCTGACTTCCTGTTTCGTGATCGACTACGGCCTGTTCCAGTGACCTGTGTTTCCTGTTGTCGCCGCTGCGACATTCTGACTCCTGCTGTGCTGAGTACTGAAGCAGTGTGACCATTACACTCCGGTGTAACCCTTCTCCAGTGCAGAGTTCCTTGCTGATTTGCAGATCTGTGCTCCCTGTACCGAGCCTCCATACGCTTGCAGAGCTTAGTTACCATACCAAGCCTTGGAGATTTAAACGTACTCTTTAACCCTTGCAGTGCCGCCTCTCTCTTGCAGAGCCTCCATTCCAGTCATAGAGCCTTTACCTTATTGATCTACGTCTGCTGAGTTGGCCGCTAGCGTGGACGGCGACTCATATATACAACTGCAGAGTAGTCAAGTCTTGTCGGTCCGGTTGGGCGCTGTAGGCTCTCGGTATTACGTTGATTACCGGAGGTATCCATTGCGGCTATTGTTTCTGAGAGTAAACAAGGTCAGGCTCCAAGCTCTTGCAGGTTCCGAAGGTCTACGCCCGTGGGGGCTATTGGCTCGTTTTATGCTCACTTTGGTCTCCGGTTATATGCCCATGGGGGCTAAACGCAAGCTTTACATCTCAGGCTATTTTCCGATTACGCCCGTGGGGGCTACATGCTCTCGCACTTGCAGTATTAGTTGTCTCATTGGGAACGCCCGCGGGGGCTATGTTTGGGTCACTGTTCTGCTAAGCTTATGCTGGTCACTGAACACCTACTATCCTCCATCGCATGAACTCTGTGCTGTGCACATATTCTCAGTACATCACTACACCATTTGGGAGTGCCAAACCCCACAGCTGAGACGGACTGATTGTTCTCATTTACCCTTTAGTGTCCAGCTCGCTATTATCTGTACCGTTTAGAGTGTGCCTTCTATACAGTATAGTGAACCTCTGTGGACAATTGTATTCACTTTGCAATTGCTGCTGTCACCTGTAGAGGGCGATTATTTGCACTTATTTTCATTCAATAAATGCTGTTTTATTTTACCTACTGGTCTGAGTGTCCTAATAACCGTTACAGGACTGGAAGGAGTTTAGAGGCATCGTATATGTCTGATTTTGATAGCCAACAGTTGGGGTGAGACTGTCTTATGAGGTTGATGGCATCATCAGTGCTAGAGTATCGCAGTGAATATGCTTCTGAGGGGATTAAAGAGTTGAGGCTGGGAAATGGAGAGGAGTGAGGGGTGGAAAAGTCTATTATGATTTGATTTTATAAGGAGAATTTTCTAGTTGCGATTCCTATGGGGTTTATTCTCCATACTGGGAAAGGTGGACTGGGGAAGGGGCCTAGCAAGAAACCTTTTTCGTATTCTTTGGGGTAAAGTGAGGTGACTGTTTCTGGTTCGTCTGTAGCGGATTTGAGATTTCTACATTCAAAGGCTGTGGATGGGCATGCTGTTATTCCGGTGTGGAATACTTCAGAGAAACCTGAAATAAGGAAGCTGGTGATGTGAATGTTGGGGTGAACTGAAAGGAGAGACTGGAGAAGTGGTAGGTTGATTACGTCTAGTCATTTACTAATTTTGTGAGACGTGGACAAATGGTGCGTGAATGGGTTTTGTAAAGTTCTGAACAAAGATGGAGGAGACGACAATTACTATAGAAACAACCTTTAGAGTTGAAGTTGTTGCAAATTTGTGATGATCCATGGTAATATATTTTACAGCCTAGCTTGTCTCTGGGTCCTTAAAGGGATAGTAATACTTCGTTTTAACTTTATTTTATTTTGTAGGCATTAAAAAAACATGAAGAACGATATAAGTCTTATCTCTCAAACCTTTATGGTTTAAGAGATATTCACAAACAAATTATCCCCCCCCCCTGTTCAGCCAGATCAGAAGGGAGGTGCCCAGGTAGACTGCAGAGAGGGACAATCTTCAATTAAGATAAGGGAAAAAGCTGAAAAACTTGTCAAGGGGGGAAGGGCTTTCATTGTTTTCATACAAAGAAAATTGTCCCCTTCTGTTATCTGTCCTGTCATACAACCAGATTCACATCTGAGAAGAGATGGCTTACACTAGGTAAAAGGGGCGGGAGGGGGAAACTTTGCTTGTGAATATCTCATAAACCATAAAGGTTTGAGAGATAAGACTTATATCATTCTTCATGTTTTTTTAATGCCTACAAAATAAAATAAAGTTAAAACGAAGTATTACTATCCCTTTAAGACTGAGTGTTGAAGGTGGAATTAGTAGTTGGGGTGGAAGTTGGCTAAGGGGTTTGTTGGGAGGTGCTGGTTATTGACGTAGCTACAGAGTTTGGGCAAAGATTGGAGGAGTGGAAAGCAACTCCACAGATGTTGCATACAGGTGGTCTTTAATCCTGCAATATCACTGCAAAACAGCTAATTTTCCAGTGCGCTCCAATTGGTGGTGAAGTGAAACTGGGTAAGAGGTGCTGCTGACTTGGCGGAAAAGGCTTTATGGTAGTAGTAGAAGAAATGTCCGCCGTATTTGTAAGCCAGGTCGGTTATAGTGTATAGGCAGTGATCTAGTTCAATGCATCTACTGGGATACGCTGAGCATAGTATAGCTCTGTATATACTAAATGCAAGCGTGAATTCTGTGATGGATAAATGATTTGACACAACGTGAGTCTTTAGACTTGAGTGTCACTGAAATATCACTGCAGCTTACTTTTCTTTTGTTCTTGTAAGTCTTGGGATGCTAGGAGAAGTGATATTAGGTTAATATCTTTCCCTTCAATGATGCCCCTCTGGATATCTTGGGGAGCTGCTATGGCTTGTTCTACTTTGGCTAGTCGACCTTGGACATTGGCCATGGTTGAGGTGAGGTCAGTGAGTAGTAATGTAATATGTGTCAGTTGGTTGGTAGTGGGGGAAATGGGTGAGTGAGGTGGAGTGGCTGACTGAACTGAGGGAGGTGGTGTGGAAGGAGTGGATAGTAGAAGGCGTAAGAGTTCCACCTTTCTTTCAGAGGCTGGGAATGGGACGTGGCTTCTGTTTAACTCTGCCATAATTTTTGAGATTGTCCATTCCTTGTAAGCTGAGCGTGATGGTCCAGGAGTTGATGAGGGAGGCCAACTGGAGATCCATCCATATTGGTTTGTTGATCTGAATTTTCCATTGTGACTAGAAAGAAGCATAAGGTGAGGTGGGGAGAAGAATAATGAATGTGGGTATGGTGGGAAGGTTTTAAGGCAAGGAATCAAGGGATGGGTGTGAATGTAAAGAGAAGGGCTAGTGAAAAAGTGATCTTAAATTTGTAGGTGGAGGTTTTCAAGGGGTGACTACTTTCAGCTTCTGCTAGATGGTAAGAAACATGGGTGAGCTTTCGGCCCCCTGCTGGGGGATAAGGTGTGTGAGTGAACCTTCGGCCCCCTGCTAGGAGATAAGGTGCATGAGTGAACCTTTGGCCCCCTGCTAGGAGGTAAGCTGCGTGAGTGAACCTTTGGCCTCCTGCGAGGAGGTAAGGTAAGTGAGTGAACCTTTGGCCTCCTGGAGGAGGTAAGATGTGTGAGTGAACTTTCAGCATCCTGCAAGGAGGTAAGGTGCCTGAGTGAACCTTCAGCCCCCTGCGAGGAGGTAAGGTGTATGAGTGAACCTTCAGCCCCCTGCGAGGAGGTAAGGTGTATGAGTGAACCTTCAGCCCCCTGCTAGGTGGTAAGGTGCGTGAGTGAACCTTTTTTTTTTTTTTTTTTTTTTTTGAGATACATGGCTGTAGAGCAATTATTGCAATATGATTAAGAAGGGAGGGACTGAATTTGCAGAACAGAAAAGTTGAGTCTATTTAAGTATTGAATAGCCTAATTCAGATATTGTTCGGTGCACATTGACAACGCAGACAGGATACTAATTGAGTGCTGTGTATATGAGTGATAAGGAGGTTATAGTTACGGATTAGACCAAGTTTTATTAAGAGCTGCATAAAACCAATTGAAAACTTATTTTCGGACAGATGCTTCTGATAGTTTGTATCATGTCCTCTTTGAGATGTGGGGACTGACTGCTTGAGTTCACTCTATAAAGCTTAATTCTAAAAAATTAAAAAAGACAACGCCAAAAAAAGACAATGCAAAAGCACCTCTAAGTGGAGACTAATATTATAATTAGATAAATCTCACACTTGAATCTTCCCCCAGCAATGGGTACTCACTCTCAGAAGAGGCTAGGACAGCCTCTGGGCATGAAGACGTCTTTAAAATACCACTCAGAGTGACATGTCAAACAATATACAGGTAAGGGAACATCTAGGCAGTAATTCAACTTTAAAAAGGCTAGTTTTAAAAAGCTGAAATCAGTCTTAAAGGGCATTTAATGAGACATAATTTTCAAAGATAATGCGCAGGAAAGATGGAATTTGTGTAAAATGCTTTTAGATAAATATACTCGTTAATATATACAATTGGCAATAAATACAAGAGGAGCAAAGTAAGACCAATGTTGCTTAATACAGAGATTTGCAGGGAAATTAGAAATAAGAAGTAGGTTTTTAAACTGTTTAAATCAGAAGGGTCTGATGCATAATTTAAAAAAATATAAAGAATATTATCTGTCGTCTCTGCCACAGAAGGTATAGCAGTTCAGGCCTGTTAATTGTCTGTGGGTTCCTTTCACTAACCTGCACGGCTAAACGCTATACTAAGCACTAAAACCCGGTACTTTGAGTCGTGTATCCACCGGCAATGCAGGATATACTGTACTGATAGATCCGGTTTGTACAAGATATTCTATCTAGTGCCTTGGCACTTCTCTATAAGTAACTGCTGTATAATGGATGACAAACAGCAATAAACCCGGATATGTCAGAGAGACAAAAACACTCTCGTTCTTGGTAAATCACAAACTGCTTTACTTTTAACCAACACAGCATTTTAACACAGTTGAGAGAAAAGGTACAGCCACCACATCAGATAAGGTTACTAAAAGGGGGGGTGGTGGACACAAGGCTCTGGTGATACCCTGTACAAACCTCCAGGGGGGAAAGGGAGTTAGCACAAATATACATTCCCAGTAAACAGCTGTCCCCCCATAAAACCATCAATCTCAGCTGATAGACATCTGCCTCTGAATTTGGGTGGGGGGATGGCTGAAGCAGGCTTATATGACTATTTTCCCTATATCATTCAGCATTAGTGACCACATGATCCCAGCCAGGAGAAGGAGAGGCTACACCTCTTGCGCAATGAGACCTGTGACAATCCTGTTCGTCACAATCTGCAAATAAGCGATTAGGCTAATTCAAACTGAAAATGAGGAAAACATTGCAAAAGAGAGCAAGAAAAATCCTAAACAATTCTATAAGTATATAAATAAAAAAAAAATATTAAGGTTGATATTGGTTGCCTTAAGGGTGACACGGTGAATTGATTAGTGTGAATAAGGCTATGGCTTGCACCTTAAACACATTATTTTCTTCTGTATATACAATGAAAGCAACAATGACAGGCTATGAACAAACAGAGAAAATCACATAATTTCCTACATCATGTATATGGCTTACTGATGACAAAGGAGACTGGAAAAGGATATGATGAATAAAGCACCTGGCTCTGATGGTATACATCCAAGAGTATTTAAGAAACTTAGTTCAGTAATAGCAAAATCATTATACTTCATATTTATTGATTTACTTTCATCAAGCATAGTCCCCTATGACTGGAGGAAAGCTGATGTAGTACCATTATTCAAAAAAGGCTACAAGATCTAAACCAGGAAATTAAAGACCTGAGAGCTTGACTTCCATAATGGTAAGATATTAGGACTATGTGATGGCCAACAATTTTACAAAACAACAAACCAAGAGATGTGAGAGGCTTTGAGCATGAATAAAAGCAATATTGTCCATTCTGCAGCTAGTCACTGATCAGAGCATCACATTTTAACTTTCTAGTGCCATTACAGAGAAGAAATTTCCATGTACATATTAGCCTATCCCCACCCAAAAGGGCAGTATAGTTCCAAAATGACGGTCGAGTTCCCTCTGCAAGGGAAATACCAGCTAACCCCAGACATATGTTTCTGCCTTCTTTGTGCCTCACCAGTGATGTGCAGCTGGCTTCTGGATAACCCTTTACTCTTAGAGAGACATCCTAAGAGTTTATCAGACAACAAACAAGATATGTGAAAGGCACGGAGAAGGAACAAAAGCAATATTGCCTGTTCTGCAGCAAGTCTTGCTAAGAGCATCATATTTTAGCTCTCTAGTGCCATTAAAGAGGAGGAATTTCTACTGACATATTAGCCTAATCCCACCTAAAAGGCTGGTCTAGTTAAAAAATAACTGGCAATTCCCCTCTGCATGGGAAATACCAAGCTAACCTCAGATGGACATTTCTGCCTTGTTTAGATCTTCTCAATGAGGTGCAGCTGGTTTCACTAGACACTGAGAGCAAGGGGTCTACATCTGGATTACCCTTTACTCTTAGGGAGACACCCTAAGAGTTCACTAAAAAACAAACCAAGAGATGTGAGAGGCTCTGTGCACGGAAAAAAAAACAATATTGCCTGTTCTATGGCTAGTCACCACTCACAGCATCACATTTTAGCTCTCCACTGCCATTACAGAGGAGAAATGTCCACATACATATAAGCCTAATCCCGTCCAAAATAATGGACAAGTCCCCTCTGCACAGGAGACATCAGCTAACCCCATGTGGATATTTTGGCCTTGTTATGTGCAGCTGGTTTTCCTAGGCACTAAGGATAAGGGGTTCACGTCTGTATTACCCTTTACTTTTAGGGAGACACCCAAAGAGTTTATCAAACAACAAACCAAGAGATGTGAGGGGCTCTGAGCACAAACAAAAGGAATATTGTCTGTTTTGCATCTAGTCTCTGCTCAAGGCATCACATTTTAGCTCTCAAGTGCCATTACGGAGAAGAAATTTCCATGTATATATTAGCCTAATCCCATCCGAAAGGGCGGTCTAGTTCCAAAAATATGGGCAAGCCACCTCTGAGTGGAAATACTAGCTAACCCTAAATGTACATTTTAGCCTTGTTTGTGCCTCATCTGTGAGTGCAGTTGGTTTCCTTAGGCACTGTATCACTGTGCCCATGATTCTCTGTGCGACATTCCTACTTCTGGGTTTGTTTTTGGCTGTCTCTTATTGGTGCTAGCTGGCTAGCCCCTCCCAGGGCTAGCCTTTATATACGCCCTCCTGTCACTAGGTCAGTGCCCTTTCGTGGTGTTCCTGACCTTATGTTATTCCGTGCTCCTGTTCCGTGTTGATCCAGTTTTCGTCTGACCTTGTTCCTGTTCCGCTCCCTGTGTACCGATCCAGGCTTTGGCTGACTACCGCTCTCTGTGTACCGATCCAGGCTTTGGCTGACTACCGCTCTCTGTGTACCGATCCAGGCTTTGGCTGACTGCCGCTCTCTGTGTACTGATCCAGGCTTTGGCTGACTACCGCTCTCTGTGTACCGATCCAGGCTTTGGCTGACTGCCGCTCTCTGTGTACCGATCCAGGCTTTGGCTGACTACCGCTCTCTGTGTACCGATCCAGGCTTTGGCTGACTGCCGCTCTCTGTGTACAGATCCAGGCTTTGGCTGACTACCACTCTCTGTGTACCGATCCAGGCTTTGGCTGACTACCGCTCTTTGATACTGATCCAGGCATTGGCTGACTAACGCTCTTTGTGCTGCCCTCGCTATTGTTGTCAGTCCTCACATATTGTTGCCTCCGGTTGCGCTACTCTCTGCTTGTGTATCTGTGGCCTCCGTTACATACACCCAGTCTGTGCTATCCGGTCACTAGCGGTTACCGTCGTCAGCTCATTACACTACGCTCAGCCTGTGATTCTCTGTGGCCTCCGTTACGTACACCCAGTCTGTGCTCTCTGGTCACTAGCGGTTACCGTTGTCAGTTCATTACACTACGCTCAGTCTGTGATTCAGTGGGGCCTTTGTCAGTACTACTTCCTGAGCGCACCGGTCTACGGTGTTACTACCTGTCAGTACTCTCTCTGTTGCACCAGTCACTAGGCTGCCTTACCCGGTAATCGGTAAGGCCGGTAGAGCCTCCTCTGTTCCGTGTTGCACCAGTTTCCAGGCTGCCTTACCCGGTATTCGGTAAGGCCGGTAGAGTCTCCTCTGTTCCTTGTTGCACCAGTCTCCAGGCTGCCTTACCTGGTATTTGTTATGGCCGGTAGAGCCTCCTCTGTTCCGTGTTGTACCAGTTTCCAGACTGCCTTACGGTAATCGGTAACGCCAATAAAGCCGCATTATTTGTATTGCTATCTGTATGCCCTAACCTGTGTCAAACTACCTTACTGTTGCTTGTAGAGTTTGGACCCGTGAAAGGCCTTGTTGCGCTTTATATTGCCTAATAAAGCTTTTCTATTTTATCCTACCAAATTGTCTGTGTTCAATAAAACCGTGACACACTGAGAGCAAGTGGTCCACTTCTGCATTATCCTTTACTCTTATGGAGACACCCTAAGAATTTTAAAAAAAAAACAAAGCAAGAGATGTGAGAGTCTCTGAGCACAAACAAAAGGAATATATCTTGTTCTGCATTAGTCATTGCTCAAAGCCTCATATTTTAGTTCTCTAGAGACACTACAGAGAATATATTTCCACTATCATATTAGCCTAAATCCACCCAAAAGAGCAGTCTACTTCCAAAATGACAGGCCAGTTCCCACCGCACAGAAAATATCAGCAAACCCAATATATACATATGGGTTTTGTTTGTGATTTGCTAGTGATGTGCAGCTGGTTTACATAGGAATTGAGAGCAAGGGGACCACAATTGGATTGCCCTTTACTCTTAGGGAGACACCCCAAGAGTTTATCAAACAACAAACTAAGAGATGTGACAGGCTGTGAGAACAAATAAAAGCAATATTGCCTGTTCTGCAGCCTGTCACCACTCAGAGAATCACATTTTAGTTCTCTAGCACCATTACAGAGAAGGAATTTCCACTGACATATTAGCCTAATCCCACCCAAAAGGCTGATCTAGTTTCAAAATAACTGGTAAGTCCTCTCTGCATGGGAAATACCAGCTAACCGCAGATGTACATTTCTGCCTTGTTTGAGTCTTGTCAATGATGAGCAGTTGGTTTCCCTAGGCACTGAGATCAAGGGGTCCATGTCTGGATTACCCTTTTCTCTTAGAGAGACACCCTAAGAGTTTATCAGACAACAAACAAGATATGTGAAAGGCTCTGAGAAGGAAAAAAAGCAATATTGCCTGTTCTGCAGCAAGTTTTGCTAATAGCATCACATTTTCTCTCTCTAGTGTCATTACAGAGAATACATTTACACTGACATATTAGCCTAATCCCATACATAAATGGCAGTCTAGTTCCAATATAACTGGCAAGTCTCTTCTGCACAGGAAATACCAGCTAACCCCAGATGTACAATTCTGCCTTGTCTGGGTCTCATCAGTGATGGGCAGCTGGCTTATTTAGTTATTGAGAGCAAGGGGTCCACATCTGGAATATCCATTACTCTTAGGGAGACACGCTAAGAGTTTATAAAACAACAAACCAAGAGATGTGAGAGGCTCTGATCAAGAACAAAAGCAATATTGCCTGTTCTCTGGCTAGTCACCACTCAGAGCATCTCATTTTAGCTCTCTAGTGCCATTACAGAGGAGAAATTTCCACTTACATATTAGCATAGTCCCACCCAAAAGGGAGGCCTACTTCCAAAATGACACACATTGGCAATACGAGCTAACCCCAGATGTAAGCTTGGCCTCTTCAGTGATGTACAGCTGGTTTCCTTAGGCACTGAGAGCAAGGGGTCCATGTCTGGATTACCCTTTACTTTTAGTAAGACACTTAAGAGTTTATCAGACAACAAACTAAGAGATGTGAGAAGATCTGAGCACGAACAAAAGCAATATTGCCTTTTAAGCAGTAGCTAGTCACAGCTCAGAACATCACATTTTTGCTCTCTAGTGCCATTACATAGAAGAAATTTCCACATACATGTTATCCTAATCCCACCCAAAAGGGCGGTCTAGTGCCAAAATGACCGCAAGACATTACAATTGCCTAGGAAGAAGAGTTCCTGGCAGGGCAATGCTGGAAGCGGGCAGCAGATGCAAGCATGCCACCCGCTGGGACCCTGTCAGGCTGAGAATTTGGACTGACTACAGAGGGGGAGAGGAGGCCACAGGTAATTTTTTTTTGTGACAGGGGAAAACAAGGGAGCGTCTTTTCCCCTAAAATTTTGTGTATAATGTACACCTGTGTATTATATACAGGTGAATAATATACCCAAGATTTTACGGTTATGTAGAATATGGTGTGCTAATAGGACCCCAACATATACAGTGGTGGAGAGTGGAAGAACATATCTAAATTTAAACTGTATGCTCCTCGGTGCAAGGACCTCTCTCCTATTGTTTCTATGACTGTGACACTTATTTTATTGTGGTTTATTTATTGTAACATACTAATGTTCTTAGGCTCTGCGTGTACTGTGTGGCACCATATAAATATAGACATACATCTATATAAAGGTTAAGCCCAGAGCTTTGTTCTCCTCTGCTAAGTTGTACCCCAGTAGGAAAATATGCTTCCAACCACATGGAATTACCTGTAACACTACAAGGTTCTCTACACAAACGTCTACAGGGTCCCTGGTTCAGGGTTCTAGACCTCAGTACCATGGACAGGGACTGGAGCGGAGATGCTCAATCCAGGTATAGCATTGTGCCTGCTCTAGCCCTCGGGGCAATGGCTTCCATTCCAGGAGGTCATCAGGACTGAGGGGATTGTCTGGAAGATACAATGGAGAAGAGGAGATGGTAAACTGGATTAGAAACATTTTACTGGTAGATTATTTTTTAATCATTTGGATGCTATGGGTGAAGTGTCTTGATTCACAGTGCATTGGTGACCTGTCTAGTAATCGATGTGCTAGCCCCTTTAGGTTGATGTAGTAAGAGTAACTGGAACAATTCTGCACAAACCAGCTGCATCATAGGGTACAAATAACATTCCAAATAGGGCTTTTTAACCAATCAAATGCTAGAGAGTTCACCAGTGCATTGCTGAGCTCTTTAGCATTCAAGGGGTTTAAAAGCACTCTTTAAATTAGTGGGAATCTGGTAAATTTGAATTTGTCCCCTATGGCACAGATGGGTTGTTCCAGAATTGATATACTTTTTCTTTGTACAAAAGGCTGAATGGGACATATTTCACTTTTATAAGGATTGAAATGAATAAAAACATACAGGATAAAAAGACACTTGCTTTACCTAAGCATAAAAGAGAAAAAAATGAAGGGAGGGCGCTCAGTCGTGTAATTCAGTCAATAATTATATTAATAAAGGTGATAGAATGATACTCACCAACTGGATCTGTCAGATAATCTGACTCAACAAGTTCATGGAAGGTGATAATCCACCCAAGAAAAAGACAATCTTGACTAATAAATGAATAGAAAGACTAGGAATAATAACAAAATAAACCAAAAAAGCAGAAAAGACGACAGAAGAAAATAAAAATAAGGCTCCTGACGTGAAAAACACTAATTTATCGATATACTAGTTGAAGAGCCGTTACACGGGCCACAGTACCCCGCAACCGGTTGCGGGGTAGTCATGTGCAGTAGAGACTGCCCGCGCCACGTTGGAGCGTCCAGCTCTGTATCAGCCGTGGCGTGCGCAGTCTCTACTGCGCATGACTTTGTCGTTACACACATTTTAGCGAATTATTATATAGGATGGTCCACATCTAAGGCTCAATATAAAAAATATATATATGGATAAAGAGTAAAAACACACTATTTTTGTATTTTATGTTATTGATTTGACCATTTTGGAGAGAATGTGTCTCGGAAGGAGCAGCCCTATCAAAGTGAATATCATTTATTGAGAATTTCCCAAAAGCTTGTCATGCTGTGTACCACATAAGTAGCTCCACGGCATTTATCTTTGTGAGTACATCTCGTTTGGGTGTTTTGTACTGCTGGTGGTGGTCATTTACGTGTATATATTACACGAGGAGGTGTCTCTCTTCTGTTTTGTATTTTCACACTTGCTTTACCTGTTTTCCATTTTAATTTTTCTTTTGGACCATGGCCACAACTTGTAATTGGAAGTAACCCAAATGAAAGCTATTTTGTAAAATTGTTTGGCCAATAATGACAATGGGAAAACATTTGCACTTTGAAATTGAAGCTGAATAGTTAAATAAGTTAAATTATCCAGTTTCTTGGAGAAAACCTGCTAGGGAAGTCAAGGATGTATGGTAAGCAATGGTGGATCAACAGGAAAGGCAAATGGAGTCAGGGGAGGGCTGGCAACTTGTGGCCCAGAAGGCAAATATAATCAAGTGGCCCATTTCTATATCGCTCAAACCCACTGTCCCAGCCCACCCCCTTTTGTTAATTTTAAAATTGGCATTAATGTTGTGAAGTAAGGCAAGTGATACCACATAGCTGACAGCTGAAATGAGGCTACACTAGTGCGCCACTACAAAGCTTACAATTTAAGTAATGCTGCACTAGTTATACTATAGAGCTTACAAGGGAATGGGTTATACTACTAGTGTACGTCCATTTCACTTGTAAGCTCTGTGTTATCACTAGTGTAGCTCCATTTACAGCAGCAATTGGGAGATTTAGTGAGGAGCAGTGGCCCACCGGCCCAGACATATGACCGGCCCAGGGGGCAATTACCCCCCTGCCCCCCAGGTCAGCCCTCCCCTGAATGGAGTTCTGAAAAGTGATTGGCTCTGATGTCTTGCTGATTCCACAATAACGATTGAATAACTCTTTATGACTTGCAGTTTAGTTGAAGTCTGTAAATAAAATTATAGTTCCGTAGTTCAGACATTGCAGTTCAGATCAAGCATGATCTGTAAATAAAATTATAATTCCGTAGTTCAGACATTGCAGTTCAGATCAAGGATGATCTGCAAATAAAATTTTAGTTGTGAAGATCACACATTGCAGTCCAAATCAAGTATGATTTGTAAATAAAATGACTTGGTCAATAATGAGAATGGGAGAACTATTCCATTTTAACATCAGTGCTGATCAGTTAAAGATAAATAGCCAGTTTAGGTATACAAATCACCACCTCTATAGCAGATCTATATCAAAACAATTTTCTACCACCCCTGAAAACACCTCCGTAGAATTACAGTCAGTACCAGTATCTCCTGGGTAGGGCACATAAATCTGAAAAAGATGACAGTTATCCCTAAATATTGTATATTCTCCAGACTGTTCCAGTTATGCTCCCTAATTCTTATTTAAGAAGACTTTTGCAGGCATATAACTCTTATATATAGAAATATATGCCGGCAAAACTGAGGTAGGGTTGTGAGCTCCAAATCTTCAGATCTTTCATAGAGCGATTCAATTGACCACAATCCTGCATTAGTATGACATGAAAAAGTGGGTACAGTTAGAAAGAGATCTTACACACCTAAAACCTTTATATACATTATGTTAGCTTCTTAAGGAACTTAAGCTAAAAATCTCTAATGAGCATCCTCTTCTCTCCATGGCATTATCAACTTGGGACAACAATATCCCTAACACAGACTTCCACTACCCCCCTCCCCCGTTTAGCCAGATCAGAAGGGTGGTGCCCAGGTAGACTGCAGAGAGGGACAATCTTCAATTAAGATAAGGGAAAAACCTGAAAAACTTGTCAAGGGGGGCAGGGCTTTCATTGTTCTCATAGGAAGAAGATTGTCCCCTTCTGTTATCTGTCTGGTCTATGGACTGCATTCCACATCTGAGAAGAGATGGCTTACAATAGGAAAAAGGGGCGAAAGGGGGAAACTTTGCTTGTGAATATCTCTTAAACCATAAAAGTTTGAGAGATAAGACTTATATCGTTCTTCATGTATTACTATCCCTTTAACATCTCCCCTGACTTCAGTATTGCACAACCCAGATTTTACCCCCAAGATTAAATGATACTAATGTTGCTAACTGGAAATCTATAAACAAATTAGACATAAAGGTTTGAGAGATAAGACATATCATTCTTCATGTTTTTTTAATGCCTACAAAATAAAATAAAGTTAAAATGAAGTATTACTATCCCTTTAAGAACACATTCCACTTCTTACAATATCTATCTATCTATCTATCTATCTATCTATCTATCTATCTATCTATCTATCTAATCTATCTATATATATCTGCAATAAAGACCAGCTATAAAATAATCACAAAATGGTATAGGACACCTGATATTCTCATACCTTCTATCCCAGTGTATCTCAAATGAGACAAAAGGGCTGTCAGGGAACCGTAACCATGAAACTCAGATGGTGGGCATGTCCCCTCTATACATATATACTGGTCATCTGTAACAGAGGAAGAAAACAATTTTAATAAGGCGACCCCAAATTCATTTTACTTTCTATAGGGTTTTAAGCATAAGGTGGTAACAAGTCTTTGGTTATTTTACTATTTACTTGGGGTGAAATGATATGGGCTGAACTTGATGGAAACTTGTCGTTTTTTTAGCCTTTATGAACTGTGTTACTATATTTACTATGCAGGAACACATCTGTTAAAAGCAGCTAAACTGCATTCCAATACTACTGGAAAGGAGGAGCCACCATCACTAGTTGAATGGAGAGGGGAAGGTGCGTTCCATTATGATAATGGAAAAACTCCCCTACACTACAAAGGAAAATAATACCACCCTCTCCAAGATCCATTTACCACATGGTGGCTACAGAGCTGCTAATAATAGATTGACCTTTAATTTTAGACTGTGAACTTCCTAGTTCAGAAAGATGCATTTTCTATCACAACCTGTGGCTTCACTTAAATTTTACATGACATCCATTTACCTTCAGACACATATTTATCTAAATATATTAAAATAGAGATGTCTCCATGCCTCACTACCTTACATACCATAGTGGCAGCAGTGGAGCAGGGTAAAGCATTCTGGGATAAAGCCCCGGCAACCTCTACTTGGCCCAGCTGGCTGTGAAGACCTGTCGAAATCCCTGCATGGTTCCTGTATCCCTCCTCTCCAAGTATATGTGACCTGGTGGTTCCCCACTAATGTCCAACCTTCTGCACATCCCCTCTGCTAAGGGGCATAACTTCTGCTGGTGCAGCTTATTCAGGGCACAGAGCTGAAGAGGGCCCATCTTGACATGCTCTCACATTAGTTTTTGTACTTGTCTCTGAGGCCCATATTAAACATGATCTACAGTGAGGGCAAAAATTATTTGATCCCCTGCTGATTTTGAACATTTGCCCGCTGACAAAGAAATGATCAGTCTATAATTTTAATGGTTGGTTTATTTGAACAGTGAGAGACAGAATAACAACAAAAAAATTCAGAAAAACGCATTTCAAAAAAGTTATAAATTGATTAGCATTTTACTGAGTGAATAAGTATTTGACCCCCTATCAATCAGCAAGATTTCTGACTCCCAGGTGTCTTTTATACAGGTAACTAGCTGAGATTAGGATCACTCTCTTAAAGGGAGTGCTTCTAAACTCAGCTTGTTACCTGTATAAAAGACACCTGTCCACAGAAGCAATCAATCAGATCCCAAACTCTCCACCATGGCCAAGACCAAAGAGCTGTCCAAGGATGTCAGGGACAAGATTGTAGACCTACGCAAGGCTGGAATGGGCTACAAGACCATCGCCTAGCAGCTTGGCAAGAAGGTGACAACAGTTGGTGCGATTAGTCGCAAATGGAAGAAACACAAAATAACTGTCAATCTCCCTTGGTCTGGGGCTCCATGCAAGATCTCACCTCGTGGAGTTTCAATGATCATGAGAATGGTGAGGAATCAGCCCAGAACTACACAGGAAGATCTTGTCAATGATCTCAAGGCAGCTGGGACCATAGTCACCAAGAAAACAATTGGTAACACACTACGCCGTGAAGGACTGAAATCCTGCAGCACCCGCAAGGTCCCCCTGCTCAAAAAAGCACATGTACAGGCTCGTCTGAAGTTTGCCAGTGAACATCTGAATGATTCATAGGAGAACTGGGTGAAAGGGTTGTAGTCAGATGAGAACAAAATTGAGCTCTTTGGCATCAACTGAACTCGCCATGTTTGGAGGAGGAGGAATGCTGCCTTTGACCCCAAGAACACTATCCCCACAGTCAAACATTGACGTGGAAACATTATGCATTGGGGGTATTTTTCTGCTCAGGGGACAGGACAACGTCACTGCATCAAAGGGACGATGGACGGGGCATTGAAAATAGGTCATGGATGGGTATTCCATCATGACAATGACCCGAAACACACTGCCAAGGCAACAGAGGAGTGGCTCAAGAAGAAGCACATTAAGGTCCTGGAGTGGCCTAGCCAGTCTCCAGACCTTAGTCCCATAGAAAATCTGTGGAGGGAGATGAAAGTTCGAGTTGTCATACGTCAGCCTCGAAACCTTAATGACTTGGAGAGGATCTGCAAAGAGGGGTGGGACAAAATCCCTCCTGAGATGTGTGCAAACCTGGTGACCAACTACAAGAAACGTCTGACCTCTGTGACTGCCAGCAAGGGTTTTGCCACCAAGTACTAAGTCATGTTTTACAAAGGGGTCAAATACTTATTTCACTCAGTAAAATGCAAATCGATGTATAACTTTTTTGAAATGCGTTTTTCTGGATTTTTTGTTGTTATTCTGTCTCTCACTGTTCAAATAAACCTACCATTAAAATTATAGACTGATCATTTCTTTGTCAGTGGACAAATGTACAAAATCAGCAGGGGATCAAATATTTTTTTCCCTAACTGTATGTAATGCCTGCTGTGCTGTAGAAGTGTAGTTTTAAGTCTGTTGTATAAGATGTTCCATGTTGCATTACATGGTACTATGGACCACTAGTGATGCTCTGTCTTGCAGTTACCCAGGGAAAGTGTCCTTTGAAATGTTTTTGGAAATGTTGGTAAGTATGGGGATGTAATGCACGGCACGCTGTTAGTGATGACAGAGGATAAATAAAAAAACAATTTGTGGCCCTGAAGCAGGTGTAGAGCTGTTGAGGTTTAATATATTTTTAAGTTCAAGAACAGCTGGAGAGCCACAGTTTGCCCACCCATAGGGTTTATCTTTCCACCTTCCTCTTCCATCTGTAAACAAAGAGATCACTTAAGGATTGTTCTCAGGGGAAATCCCTAGTTTTGGTTTCCTGTACCACAATGTGTATGATTCTTATCTTGATGTTATGCATTGAACTGTACTTTTATAACTATTTGTCAAATAACCCATGGTCCTCCAGCTGATTTTTTTTTTTTGGACAGCAACTCACATCATCTTCAGCATCCATTGTCTAACTGTGGGTGACGGGAGATTTAGTCCTACAATAGTCCTGGGAATTCTGCTTTTCTGAAGAGGCTGCAGGCGCTGTGGGGCTGATCCAACATGTAAATGTTCTACTATTGTAGGACTAAAATTCCCATCCCCCTCAGCTAGACACTGGATTTTGGAGCTCATGGGAGTTTCCATCCAAAAGCAGCCAGAGGACCACTTGTTACCCTTCCCTCAACTCTTTTTCCTCTCTTCCCCATCAGCTCTGCACCACCTACCACTGCCACATAGTCAGGGCCGGATTTGCCATTAGGCAGAGTAGGCATCTGCCTACAGGCGCAACCCACAGAGGGGCGTCTGTCATTGGGACCCTTTAAAAAAAAAAAAAAAAAAAAGTTGCCTCGCCGCCCGCACTAACCCCCCCACCACCCAGTCAGGTCTGTGCCTCCTTCAGGACAGACCTGTAGATGCTGCGCTCCCTCGTCGGCTCTTTAGTATTACAGAGAGCTGGGAGATCACATCATCTCCCAGCGCTCTGTGAGAGAGAAGACCGCGCGGGAGCTCCAGCAGCTACAGGTCTGTGCCAAAGGAGACACATACAGACCTCTCCTGTCGCTGGACCACCAGGGAAGAGGTAGGAAATGGACACTGGGGGGTAATGTGGAAATGATGGGGCAATATGGATCTGATGGGGGGCAAGATGGAGATGATGGCAATGTAGAGATGATGGGGCAATGTATGTGAGAGTAAGTTGGAGCTGATGGCAATATGGAGCTGATGGGGGCAATATGGAGATGAAGGGGGCAATGTGAGGGTAAGTTTGAGCTGATGGTGGGCAATATGGAGATGATGACAATGTGGAGCTGACGGGGGCAATGTGAGGGTAAGTTGGAGCTGATGGAACAATATGGAGCTGATGGGGCAATAAGTAGCTGATGGGCAATATGGAGATGATGGGGGCAATGTGAGGGTAAGTTGGAGCTGATGGGGCAATATGGAGCTGATGGGGGCAATGTGCAGGTAAGATGGAGCTGATGGGGGACAATGAAAGGGCATTATGGAGATGAACGAGGGCAATGTGGAGATTAGGAGCATTGTGGAGGTGTCCAGTGGAGATGGCCAATGGGGGGAACGCTTCAGATTTCTATGCCTACAGGCTCCTGAGATGTAAATCCGGCCCTGCCCACACATACACTACTTTCTTTTCACTCAAATATCTCTCCTCCTCACTTTCAAGACCTCTCTCCCCCAGAGCTCTCTGTCTCTTCCCACCCATCTCCAGGTCGATACAAGGCTGGGCCTGCAGACAGTGTAGTGTGGGTCAGTGTATTTTGTTTTTGCTTAAGAACTTGCAACAAAGACAGTAACAACATTTTTTATTTAAAAAAAAATATATTTAAAAAATGTACATAGAAACAAAGAAACACAGAATTTGGCGCCAAATAAGAACCATTCGGCCCATCTAGTCTTCCATTTTCCTACTGTAAAAACCTCAAACCTTATTAGGTCCTTGGTCTTTTCTTATGCCTATCCCATGCATGCTTACATTCCCTTACTGTATTAACTTCTACCACTTCTGCTGGTAGGTTATTCCACTTATCTTCTACCCTCTCAGTGAAATAAAACCTTTTTACATTACATCTAAACCTATGTCCCTCTAGTTTTATGACTATGACCTCTTGTCCTAACAGTTTTACTCCTTTGAAATGTACTTCCATCCTGCACTTTATTGAGTTCCTTCATGTATGTGAATGTGTCTATCATATCCCCTCTCTCTTCTCTCCTCCAAGCTATACATGTTCAGATCCTTTAGTCTATCCTGATATTTCTTTTCCTGTAGACCAGTCACCATTTTAACACTGAATATATAAAAAAATATATATTTACATATCTGTGTTAATAAAAGGAGAAGGCTGGCAGAGTACTGTCTCTGCTACTGAGCAGCTAGTCCTCAGATGGGCAATGATGTGATGCTATCTTATTATTGGATGGTGGTAGTTCCGCTATAACCTTGCATAACAAAGCAAAGAGGATAACTTAGTAATGTTATCACTTGGAAGTCGAAATTCCATTATCATGGTATCAGTTGTGATGCCCCATAAAGACTATTTCTTTACAAGGCTGAGCCTTTTTTTCGTGTGCCAAGGGCATTCCAAATGTCCTTGTTAATGCACAAAAAGTAACCAGTAAAGCATTACATACAAGGCAATCTCTAGGACCCTCAAAAAGAAAATCATCTAGGTCACTCAAGATTCCTTCATTACCAGAAGCTTTCTTAATAATCCAATTTAAAATTGTAGCAAACGATTGAAAACAAAAGCACGACAGAGCACAGCCCATGGGCAGGCAGGTGTCATAAAACAAATATCCCAAGAACTGACTGACCCCTATGGTGTAGCTCACGACGCTCAGCCTTTTTTTATTAAGATACCTCTAGGTCATTTGTCAAAGAGTAAGAAAAGGTACAAATACATAAATATATTTTTATTTTGAGGTTTTACAATCAAATTAACAAAAACATACATATTGTGCATAACAATTTTCATAATTATACAGATGTACCTGGGACCTTCCAAGTGCAAGCCTCCCGGAGAATCATCGGATGGGGATGGATCTGTCCACATGGGGCAGTTACAGACATAATGTGGACAGGACTTAGACTGGGAGATTGTGGGCAGGGAAGTAAATGGAACACATAAGCAGAGCAGGGCAGGAGTGGGCAGAACCAGATATAAAATAGGCGGAACAGGGCAGGAGTGGGAAGAACCAGGTGAAGAGTGTGTAGGGTTACAAGGGAACTCCGGAAGTCGGTGAATCAGTCTCTGTCCATGGAGCCCCAGTAATTAAGTATTAAAACCTGAGTCTCTTGGGCAGATCTGGAGAGTTCCCAGGTATGTATTGAGGGCATGGAGTCCTGGATAAGAACACCTGGTATAGTAGGTTTGTTCAAGAACGGCACCTTTTTAACTAAAATCATTTGGAACTGAAAGGGGCACTATCACTTCTTTACTACTTGCTCCCATATGAAAATGGAAGCAATAATAATCTTAGGAAGCCCTATTATTCACTTTAGTATTGCCCAGGTTAGTGTGATGTCACGTACAGCTTATCTGCGGCACCGTGCTGCATACATGTAGTGGTAATGCCGGCAGTCCCCCCGTGACATTATATGCCCTCCCGCCACCTTCCACTTTTCCTCCTGGATTGCGTCTAAAAAGCTTCCTACAGGCAGCAGTGACATAAATGAGCAAGTGGGGCAATGAATATACAGTAAAAAGCAACATCCTGCACTAAGTGCACTGATAAGTTCAGGACGTTGCTTTTTACTGTGTATTCTTTGCCTGGCTTGCTCTTTCATGTCGCTGCTGCCTGCAGGCAGCTTTTTAGACACACTCCTGGAGGAAAAGGGGAAGGTAAATGATAGGGAGTAAGCGCTGCCCATCATCTTACATGGAGGTAAGATGGCTGTGCTCTCCCTCATCTCTGCTTAACATGGAATTAATGTTGTAGTCTTCACGAAAGTTAAGAATGGTGGGGGGGTTATAGTTTGTGATAGTTCCGTTTAAATATTTTGTCTCTTGTTCTTCACAATTCAATGTGTGCATCTTCTGCTGATTGTGTAAAGTCAGACGTTGGGACAGAAGCTAGTGTTTTTAAGACAAAAATACTTGAAAATTCAAAGAATATTGCATAACCTAATTTTCCACATTCTGCACCACAATTCACTGTCAGTAAATATAACACCAAGGGTATTTTTTTGACAGAAATAGAGCAAGGGAATGAGGGAGGAGATGGAAAAGACATGACTTCAGAATGCTGTTAGATTTACACATCTAAAGCATCGCAATGATTTAATTCAAACAGGAAAATCAATATATTTCATAATGTGTAACTGATTTATTTGTTTTTATTTTCGTTCTACAATCCTGATTTGTATTTTTTATTTAGTTTTCAACTTTTGAGTGCCAGCGAGGTAGTCAATGCATTACAAAATTAAAATAGTTAAAGGACAATTATCATTATATAAGTGATTCTCATTTTGTTTCAAACATGTTCCTTACAATCAAATTCACTAAGCTGTGATAAAGAGGTGATAAAGTGGAGATGACACCAGTTTATCACTTCTCCAGTTATTCTGTTGAGCCTATGCACTAAGGGCTCGATTCTATCCCCACCGGTAAAACAGGGGGTAAGGGTCAAAAGTGTTCCGGACGGCACATACACAGTTGTACAATCGGAATTCTATTCCTTTACCACCAGAAACTGCAACCAGCATTGGTGGCCTAAACTCATATTTTGGGCAAATGTTTGTTTCAGATTTTTGTTCCCACAACTCCCGCTAAATAACACAAATTATGGGAACATCAAAGGAAAATAGCCAACTCTCGTTGTTTGACACCTCCCAAACACTAACCCTACACTATCCCTAACCTGACACTTAAACAATACTACCCCTAACACTATCCTAACACCCAGAACTGTAATACTTACCTGTCATCCACTGCCTGTCTTCTTCTTTAATCTTCTATCTTCTCATTTCCTTCTTCTTAAAATCTGCAGAGAAAAAAAAATATCCAATGAGATTGCATTTTCCAAATAAAATAATGCCCTCCAAGAGATGCCACAGTTAAAACCCTTTAAGTGCTAGAGGGGTACCCTTCCAGAGCTCAAAGGGTTAAAAGAATTGTGGCACCTCTCGTCGAAGTCATAGGTTGTCTTTGCCTTTTTTTTGTTAAACTAATTAATTCTTATTTTGCCTGGATAAAAATGATCCAAATTACTGAGAAATGGCCACTGCCACCCCAGCTGGCTCTGCTGGCAGCAGCAGGCATACAGTCACAGACCCTTCGTTCAATATATACCGAGCCATTGTCTGAGTCCCACTGAAGGAATTTTGATCATAGTCTGGCTTTTATATGCCAGTCTTTGTTCAAAATGATTGGTAACCTCCAGTTTGCTGGGATGTGTGCTTACACACATCCCAGCCAATCAGCTTCTAGTGGGTTTCATCATCCCCCTGCTAGATGATGATTGGCTGGGAGGTGCAAAAACACACATCCCAGCCAGTTGGTGGCTGCCAATCATTTTGATCAGAGACAAGCCATTCTCTGTACAAAATTTTATCAAAGGGACTAGGGCAACAGCATGGTATGTATTGAACAGTGGGTCTTGGACCATAAGCAACGGCCATTTCTTAGCAATTTGGATTCTTTAAAAAAAAAAAAAAAAAAAAAAAAGGCTAAGACAACCTATTACTCTGAAAAGAGATGCCGCACTTCTTTTAACCCTTTGAACGCTGGAGATGCTACCCCTCCAGCACTCAAAGTGTTAAGTGTGGCATCTCTTGGGGGCATTATTTTATTTTACAATGAACTCTAATTGGATTTTTTTTAACAATATTTTAACGAAGAAAGAAGAGAGGAAAGAAGACAGAAGGGAGAAGATTTAAGAAGAAGATGGCCAGTAACTGCCTAAGGTGCTAAGGACCCAGCTGGACATCAGGATTACAGGTCAGGGTTTATTTTTCAGGAGATGTGTTAACTGTAGTGCGATTAATCCTGTGAGCACCAATAGGGTATGAAATGCTGTGCAATGCATTGCATACCCCACTCGCTCTTATAGGGTTAATATGTTTTTAAGCACCGGTGCGTTGGAAACCAGTTTCTTAACAAACAACGGTGGTTTTCACCGCACATTAGGGACTCTGCATCTCATTTTCATGGTGCAGTTTTTCCCCATAAAAAGTGCTGTCCTTAACATGCGGTGAAGCCATTGCAAATAATAGAATACCAAATTCGTGGTACGTGGTGTCCAGTGGGTGCACATTTTGTGCCCATTGGACATTTTTGCACTACTGTGGTTTTTGACAGCGCAGTTAATAGAATAGCAAACTGTGCTGTCAAAACCACCATCGCCAGATTTTAAAAATACCGGAGGGGAATAGAATCGAGCTGTAAGATCTCCAAAGTTTAAGAAATCTTAGTGAATAGGCTCCATACAATAACATAGGAACTGGAGAAGTGATATCACTGGAGAAGTCATCTCTACACTTTATCACCTCTTTATCACATCTTAGTGAATCTCCCCACACATATTTTATAGAGCATTTCCTGCTGAATAAAACAAGGTCACTCCCACTGCTGTCAGTTGTTTTATTCAAAATTTATAGCAGTTCAAATAATCAGGAAGTGAATTTACTGTGTTTACTTCCTGATAGTTCTAACTGACAGGAAGTGAATTTACTGTGTTTACTTACTGATAGTTCTAACTGACAGGAAGTGACTCAGCAGGTCCTGTCACATTCTATACAGAACTGTATGTCACTGACTTTTCTGACTTTTTTTCCTGTCCATTAGAATCTAACAGGAAATCTAATTAGAATTTGACCACTAGAGGGCACTGCTAATGTAAAAAACATGGGTTTAAACTGTAATAACTCTGGAAATATAAATCCCTCAGCAGTGGGAGTACCCTTATTTTACTCAATAGGAAAATCCCTACAATATATATCTTTTCATAAAAAAAGTTTACTGCTCCTTTAAGTCCTTGGATGCTAGAGAGGTATCCAATGAATAATGATACCACTTGTTGAAGATCTCTCTAGTACCCAAGAGGTTAATATCAAAGAATGGCCTGGGCAAATGACTTGAATGTGTTATCCAATCCCAGCACACATAAGGCAAACCCACCCATACCCAAACACTAAAAACAGCCTGATATTAACTCTTTGCATTTATTAACCATGGCTTCAGTTTCTGAACTACCAATTTACTCCCACGTCCCTGCACTGCTCCACCTTTCCCCCTCCCCCTAGTGCATTTGCTGAACATTACTCAACTACTGTGTGTTTGTTTTTACTCTCTATAGTACACAACTGATGGAGAGTCATGTCTTGCCTTGGCCCTCAACAAAATTCTCAATGTCGGCTCCCAGTCACTTCTCAGTTACCTAACATATTTATTTATTGTTTTTTTAATTTTTATTTTATTCTTTTATTTTTTTTTAAGTTGTCCACCCTATCTTATCACAGTCTGTCCAAAAAAAAATGATAACTAAAAAACAAAATCCACAACTTCTCTCCCCAGACTTCCCCACCCAGCACAGAGACAATAAAAACAAGCAAACAGGTCCCCAGCTGCCTGTGTCTTGCCAGTCAGTCACATGGAGTTTTGGGGTATTTGGGATCAAACTCCTCTCTCACTTTTTCTCACCCGAAACGCCCCCAGACTTCCCTAATACAGAACAAATTTCCTACCTAAAAGAATCTCTAAACTGAGCTTAAATTCCCCTTTATTTGTCTATCTTATCTAGCTCAAAAACATGCTGCTTTCTTCTCTCACAAACACAGAATGGCTGCTGTGAGACTTGACACATTTGTATATGGCTGTACACAGAATGGCTGCTGTGAGGGCCTGACATCCTTGTATAAGGCTGTACACAGAATGGCTGCTCTGAGAGCCTGACATCCTTGTATAAGGCTGTACACAGAATGGCTGCTGTGAGACCCTGACACCCTTGTATATTCCTGCAGGAAAAGTAGAGAAAAAGTTTGTGTGGTGGGGAAAACATTTTCTTCCCATTGATTTCAATGCAGTGAGCTAGGTGAAAAAAGTGGGAAAATGGCACTTTTCGTGGAAAATTATTAGCCAAGTGGGAAGTGCCATTTGTTGCCAATTTTGGTTTGAGGCGAAAATTTTTGCCCAACCCTGACGGAGACTACCGACATCACTTACATTTTGCAGATGATATCAAACTCTTTGCCAGTAGTCCTGCAAGAATGCATTGAAGAGCCACAACAGGAAAGCAAAAATATTGGTCTGAAGATGAGTATCAACAAGACACAAGTCATATTTAAAGGGGAACATTCACATCGCAAAAAAATTGGAGCACTGGTTTTAACCCCTAAGACAATATTAGTGCTGGGTTTTGTTTTAGTTTTACCTACCTAGGAGTGGAGTTGCAACCTCAGTACATCTTAAACTGAGCTTGATGTAACGTTAGCCCACAACAATACAGCTCTGAAGTGAAGCGAGAACGCTTTCGCTGGGGCAACTGGGAGGGAAGTGGGAAGTCCTGCTGCTCCGTGCCGCACATATGCAGCAGAATGCGGAAGTGGCACTTTTTAAGGATTAATATCTCCACTCCTAGGTAGGTAAAACTAAAACAAAACCGAGCGCTAATATTGTCTTAGGGGTTAAAACCAGTGCCCCAATTTTTTTGCGATATGAATGTTCCCCTTTAAGAAATTTTCCATACCAAAAGAAATCACAGTAGATAGACAAGAACTAGAAAACATGGACAGGAAATGTGTAACAGATGGAAACACCATGATGGAAACTGAGCGACAAATGAAATTGGAATGGCAAGTATTTGAAAAACTTGGTAGTACTGTCTTTAAGACAAATTTACCAGTCTGCCTCAAGCGAAAGGTTTTTCATCAATATCTGCTCCCAGACCTAACGTATGGCTGTGAAACATAGACACTGAATTCCAAAGTCATTCAAAAAGTAAGGTTACACAGAGAAGTACGGGGTGCCAAGGTCTAAACATAAGAAAAAGGAACTGAAAAAGTGTGCATGGATTCATCAGCAATACAGGTCTATGACATCACTGTAAAAGTAAAGCACTTGAAATGGAAATGGGCAGGCCGCATAGCAAGAGGACATGGTGGTAGATGGAATAAACTAATTTTGGGATGAGTTCCACTTTCCAGCCGATAATAAAGCACAAAAAGAAGACCAGTGGGTAGAGGAAATTATCAAATTTGTTGATACACAGTGGCAACAAAAGGCAGAGGACCAACGTTGTTGGAGGCTTGCTGAGGAAGCCTTCATCCTTCAGTAGGTTGGCAACAGCTGTGGGGAATCTGCTCAACCATCAGGGTTGCAGGGTCAAATATCTGCAAACCCAATTTTATACACATATCAAGCACTCATCCCTATAATTAATCCTACACAGCATCATTTGTTATCTATTAGTGTCTAAATATTTTAAAAGGAAAAAAAGGGGACAAACAGCGCAGAAAACAGTCTTCTAAGCGTAGTATTGTTAGCAGTAATAGCAGAAGAATCTTTATAGCCCAACATATAATCTACTCACGTTTTCAGGAGGTTATATCTGCCTCCCAGTGTAAATTGCATATATTGAATAATGATCACCTCCAACGATGGTATCAAATATATATCAATGTAGTGCCCAGAGGACAGAGACCATATATACCAAGAATATATGGGCAAAATGTCTATGGCAGCGGTTCTCAACCTTTCTAGTGCTGCGACCCTTTGATAAAATTTCCCAAGTTGTGGCGACCCCTAACAGTAAAATTATTTTCGTTGCTTCTTCATCGCTGTAATTTTGCTACTGTTATGAATCGAAATATAAATATCTGATGGTTTTAGGCGACCCCTGGCAAATCGTCATTCGACCCCCAAAGGGGTCCCGACCCACAGGTTGAGAACCACTGGTCTATGGGAACTAATTAATGATACATACAGTAAAAATACCAATAATAATAATAGTAATAGACCTTCATATGGTAAATAAAGGGCTAATAGAGGTAAAAATAAAAGACATACTTTAATGATACAAAACTAAAACAAAACAAAAACTAATACCATTAAAATTATATATTCAAACAAAAATAATAATAAAAGAGCTCAACGCGTTTCGTGACGTCACAACTTAATGTCACTTCGTCAGGAGAACATATTGCTCCTGACTCTTTTATTATTATTAGGAAGAAGATTGTCCCCTTCTGTTATCTGTCTGGTCTATGGACTGCATTCCACATCTGAGAAGAGATGGCTTACACTAGGTAAAAGGGGCGGGAGGGGAAACTTTGCTTGTGAATATCTCTCAAACCATAAAGGTTTGAGAGATAAGACTTATATCGTTCTTCATGTTTTTTTAATGCCTACAAAATAAAATAAAGATAAAACGAAGTATTACTATCCCTTTAACCAAAAATAATCAGTTGGTCATCCTTCCCACTCCTGATATTCTGATTACTGTCCTAAACATATAGCCCTTATCACAGCACGGGGTGTTCAGATCA
Organism: Rhinophrynus dorsalis; assembly: GCA_037306005.1. Taxonomy (NCBI): domain Eukaryota; kingdom Metazoa; phylum Chordata; class Amphibia; order Anura; family Rhinophrynidae; genus Rhinophrynus; species Rhinophrynus dorsalis. The sequence continues at coordinate 19,104,861 of CM074724.1, read as the reverse complement.
CATTACCTTATCTCTTACCAACAAACCAGGAACACTTTGTAGACTGTTCCAAAAAAAAAGTGATTGCGGCTGTGCTGAAGAGCCTCCTCATGTCGGCCGACATGGATCTCCTGCTGACAGCTTTACTGCTGACAGCAGGAAATGTCAAACTTTGAATGCAGATATCTCTCAAACCATAGCGGTTTGAGAGAAAGGGTTTTTACATTCAATTCAACTTTTTAATCCCTACAAAATGATAAATATTTTTTCTAGGACATTACTCTCCATTTAACACTTGTATTTGAAGAGCTATTACATATTAGAATGAAATAAGTAACGTGCTTGCTGAGATGGTGAGATAGCTCAGTGGTAAATTCCCTGACTATAGAGCCTATTCAAACCGTAAGGTTGCAGCTGCCGATTTGGTTAATTCCGAGAGCGTGCGCTCAAAGCGCTTTGAGTCCCACTGGGAGAAAGGCGCTATATAAATACGAGTTATTATTATTATTGTTACATTGCATGTTGTATGGTATTTTGTGTAGTTTTTGTTTATTTTACTAGTAGTGAGATTATATGGGGGGCACTAGCATGAGCTTTGCCCAGGGCCCACCAGGTTCTTAAAGCAGCCGTGGTAAAGGATACTAAACCCAATCATTTACCTGAATTTTGTTCTCATCTCTTATTATAGAGAGCACATACACAATTCTATAAATGCATAGGACAGTTTACACATGATTAAAAAGCCAATTTAAAATCATAACGTAGGGATTAAACATATGAGTAATTAATTTTAACACATGCTAGCTGTAAATGCATGATATTTAAAGTTATATCAACCAACGTCATTTTTAAGTGTGTGTTCCTTTAACTCACTGAGTAACAGAGAAGTATCTAATGTGTTGCATACATTGATTGGATACCTCTCTGGCAATCACAGATTTAGGGACCGGCATTGCAAGGTCAGAAATAACCTCTGCGCCCCCAGTGCCCATTTGATTAACGTCTGCATAATAAACTCAGTATTTAACCCTTTAAACCTTTGTGTTTCAGAGAGGTATCCATTGCACCACTTTGGTTCATAAAAGGTTGAAAAATAAGGAATCAATGAAAAACCGTTAAAAAATAGTCTGTATTGTATCTAAAGCTATGACTGCTCACACGTAACATGCAAATCTGTTATTTTAGCTTTTTTTCCCCAGGTTCTAAAATGTAAACAGAACAAAAACCAAACTCTTAGCAGATTTACACAGTATAATGCATACCTTGGACTTAAAGGGATAGTAAACCCACAAAAAAACTGTAAGCCAAATGATAGGAATAATAAGAACATACTTAACGCCCTCATTCCCATCTCTCAAACCGTTATGGTTTGAGAGATATAATAAAATAAAGTCCTCTGTTCCCTCCCCTTTCTGCCTGACTAGCTGTAAAGCTGTCAGAGGCAGAATCTGGTCGACCGACTGTAGGCGGCTCTTCAGGAGTGCTGACATCGGGATATCTAACTATAATTATTTAATCGGTATGGTCTAAAACATGTGCCTGGCTTGCAAACACACGTTGTAGACCATTCCGATGAAGTAATCATAGTTAGATATCTCGATGATAGCGCTCCTGAAGAGCCGCTGTCTGGTCCCGGAAGCAGGAACTCATGACATCCGCTATACAGCGGACACATGAGAAGGGGGAGGGAGCGGAGGTCTTTATTTTCTTACATCTCTCAAACCATAACGGTTTGAGAGATTGGAATGAGAGCGTTAAGTATGTTTTTATTATTCCTATCATTTGGCTTAAAGTTTTGGGGGGGGTTTACTATCCCTTTAAAAACATACATATATTTTTAGCACAGGTCAATTTTATTTTAACCATTCATGGTTAGAGGAGTGTGATCACTTTGCATACCTCCCAAGTGTCCCTCTATAGAAGATGCTAGCAGTACTGGCACGGCGTTGCCCGTGTGGTTAATAATGACTTAGCTCTTTCAGGTCCAAAAAGGTGTGCAACACATCACAAAGCACTGCGTTACACAACTCCCCATCAGTATGTGTGAGTGAATGTGTGCGCGATGTGGCATATAACATTTGATGAATTGCATATAGCGTTTGTAGTATGGTATTTGGTAAATTGCTTTTGGAGTATAGCGTTTGTTGAATTGCGTATAGCGTTTGGCGAACTGCGCATGGCGTATTACATTTGGAGAATTGTGTATAGCATTTGGCATATGGCGTATTGCGTTTGGTGTATAGCTTTTGGCAAATAGCGTTTGGCGAATTGTGCATGGCATATGTAATTTGGCAAATTGCGTTCGGTGCTTAGCTTTTGGCGTATTGCGTATAGCGTGTGGCACATTGAGTGTGGCATATTGTATATAGTGTTTTGCGTATAGCACTTGGCAGATTGTGTTTGGCAGGTAACGTATATCATTTGGCGAACTGAGCATGGCATATTGCATTTGGAATATAGCGTTTGGCGAATTACGTATAGCATGTGGCGCATTGCATTTGGTGAATTGCATATAGCATTTGGCATATAGCGCCTGCCAAATTGCACCTGGCGTATTGCGTTTGGCGAATTGTGTATAGCATTTGGTATATTGCTTTTGGCGTATAACATCTGGTGAATTGCGTATAGTGTATGTGTAGATTGTAGCCCTTCATCTCCTTGCAAAATCACACCCGCATGGTTGGACCAATAGGACAGGCAGTATAGAGGAGTGTGTGATTTACTGCCCATTTGTCCCTCTTTAAAAGATATTAGGGGTTCATGCCACCTAAGTGTTCCTCTTTAGGAGATATTATGGGGTGCACATCTCCTAACTGTCCCTTTTTAGGAGATATTAGGGGTCCATACCTCCCAAGTATCCTTCTTTGGTAGATATTAGAACTCCGTACCTCCCAAGTATATGGGAGTGTTATTTCAATACTGTTAAAGTTGTAGTACAAGAGTACAAGAGTAATTAAATGATAAAGAATCCCCCTCCTGCCCCTTTTACCTAGTATAAGCCTCCTCCTCTCAGATGTGGAATCTGGTCTCTTGACCGGACAGATCACAGCAAGGGACAATCTTCTTACTATCATCATAAGGAAAACCCTGCCCCCCTTAACAGGTTTTTCAGGTTTTTCCTTATGCTCATTGAAGATTGTCCCTCTCTGCGATCCATCCGGACAGTCTTGCTGCTCTGAGGTGAGCAGTGTTACATCAGTAAAAGGGGCGGGAGGGGGATACTTTAGCATTCAGTTACTCTTGAACTATAACTCTGACAGTATTGAAATTACACTCTACATGGCCCAATTACTATGATGATTAATTGGAGCTGCTTTTATTGTGAAACATTACTATCCCTTTAACCCTTTAAACCTCTGAATTCCAGAGAGGTATCCAGTACATTGTGCAGTGCATACTCTGGTTCTCAGAGGAATACAAATACAAGGAAACAATCGAGAAAAACAGTCTGTATTGTATATAAAGCTACCACTCCCTCACACATAACATGCACATGAGTCGATTTAGATTTAAGTTATTGTTTAATAAATCCTTCACAGTTAGAGGAGCGTGACCACTTTAAACTCTTCTTGACATACACTGAAATCTAGGGCATTGCATTGCATGCTTTGTGTGCCAGAGAGAGGTATTCAATGTACTGAATCGTGCACCACTCAACGGGTTAAAAAAAACAAACACTGTGAGGGGAAAAAAGGTCTGTATTTTGTATAGAAAGCTCCTATTTCTTCATAAAATGTCCTTTTTCTCTGCTGTCATTGTTAGTATCATTAACTTTCAATAAAGTTTATTGAAACAAACAAAAAAAAAAAAGAAAGCTCCTGTTTCGTCGCATGAAATGTGCAGACAAGTCATCTTAGGGTTTTTTCCCCAGGTTCTAAAATGTAAACAGAATAAAAACCAAACGCTTAGCAGGTTTACACAGTATAATACATACTATGAAATTAAAATTATACGTATAATTTCAGCACAGGTCAATTATAGTTTAATAAATCCTTCGCGGTTAGAAGAACATTACCATGTTAACTCTCTGAATGCCAGACACTGACAGCAGAGGACTCTCATCAGCATTCACTGAAATCTAGCACAAATATTCTAAAAAAACATATTTGTACATAATAAAGATGTTCAATATTTCTGAGATGTGACCGTATTTACGGAAGAGCCCTGGGATCGACAAAAATATTTTTTTTTAATTTTGACTTGCAAACTCAAAATTTTGACTTTAAAAGCCATAATTCTGACCTTAAAGGAATAGTAATAATTAAAGGGATAGTAATGTTTCATAATAAAAACAGCTCTAATTAATCATCATAGTATTTGGACTTTGTAGAGTGTTATTTCAGTTCTGTCAGAGTTGTCGTTCAAGAGTAATTCAATGACAAAGTATCCCCCTCCCCCCCTTTTACTGATGTAACACTGCTCAGCCAGATCAGAAGGGAGGTGCCCAGGTAGACTGCAGAGAGGGACAATCTTCAATTAAGATAAGGGAAAAACCTGAAAAGCTTGTCAAGGGGGGCAGGGCTTTCATTGTTCTCATAGGAAGAAGATTGTCCCCTGCTGTTATCTGTCTGGTCTATGGACTGCATTCCACATCTGAGAAGAGATGGCTTACACTAGGTAAAAGGGGCAGGAGGGGGAACTTTGCTTGTGAATATCTCTTAAACCATAAAGGTTTGAGAGATAAGACTTATATCATTCTTCATATTTTTTTAATGCCTACAAAATAAAATAAAGTTAAAACGAAGTATTACTATCCCTTTAAATATTACTAATCCTCATATTGTAGGAATGTTAAAAAGAATTTAATTGTCCCCAGTGTCATCTCTCAAACCTTTATGGTTTGAGAGATAATAGCCCGCAAAGTCCACCCCCCCTTCCCTGAAGTCAGCGTTGTACTGACTGCAGGGATATCCAGTCTTATTTTCATCAGGCGGCTCTGCAGCTGAGCCGAGATCGCGTTAGTAAAAAATAATTATTTCACTGAAATGGTCTTCTACGTGTGCTTGGTTTGCGTTTCAGTGAAATAATTATATATATACACACACATATATATATATACTAGCAAACTTAATAGATGCTGAGCCCAAGGTGATACCGTGTATTTGCTCATCTTTCCTAACTGAGGCAAGTAAAGGTTCCAAAGTAAGGACGAAAAGTAGGGGTGAAAGAGGGCAGCCCTGATGTGTCCCGTTAGAGATGGCAAAGGGTGACGAGAGAAGGCCATTGACCGAGTATCACAGTGCCTGTGATCCTCCTGTCACTCTCATTTGTGGTACACTCTGATTCGCTGAGCTGGTTTGGCCCGCCCCTGGTGACCTTTTTATTCCTGGCCATGACACCTGTCAGATGCCCTTTCATGGTGTTTCTGAGCCAGTTTTGCTGTTACTGTGTTCCTGTGTTCCAGATTCCTGTGTACCAATTTGACCTGTCCTGACTACGCTCCAGTGTTCCAGATCGTGATTGACCCGGCTTGTCTGTGAACCACCTCCGTTACCTGACCTGGCTTGGCTGACGTTCCTGCTCGTGTTTGACCCGGCTTGTCTGAGAACCTCCTACGTGCTACAACCCGGCCTGGCTGACTTCCTGCTCCGTGATCGACTACTGGCCTGCTCCAGTGACCTGCCTGTTCCTGTTGTCGCCGCTGCGACATTCTTACTTCTGCTGCCGCTGTTGGCCCAGCTGCCGTGTGACCACTTCACCCTTGTGTTGCCTCAGTCCAGTGCAGAGTTACGTGCTGATTTGCAGAGCTGTGCTTCCTTCACTGAGCCTCCGTACGCTTGCAGAGCTACTACACCATACTGAGCCTTCTGTTGTTAAACGTGCATTTTAACCCTTGCAGTACTGCCTCGCTCCTGCAGAGCCTTCATTCCCTGGTATAGAGCATTAACCCGTTGTGCTACGTCTGCTGAGTCGGCCGCTTGTGTGGACGGCGACTCATACGATACAACTGCAGAGTAGTCACGTTAAGTTGGTCCAGTAGGGCGCCATTGGCTCTTGGTATTACGTTGGTTTACCGGTGGACTCCGTTGTGGCTTTTGGCTCAGAGTTGCAGCAAAGGGCAGGCTCAAAGCTCTGGCAGGTTCCCGTTGGTATACGCCCGTGGGGGCTATTGGCTCAACTACCGTTAGCTGTTGGTCTCCGGTTATATGCCCGTGGGGGCTATTTGCCAGCTCTTGCATTTCAGGCTAGGTTGAGATTACGCCCGTGGGGGCTACCGACTCTCACACTTGCAGACTCAGTTGCCTCATTGGGTACGCCCGCGGGGGCAATTTTGGGTCACTGTTCTGCTGAATCTACCACTGGTCACAGATTGCACACAGCATTATTACCTTAAGAACTCTGTGTTGTCTACATCTATACAGCACCTCCTATCACCACCTTGGGTGTGCCAAACCCCACAGCTGAGATGGACTGATTTTTGCATTTAACCCATTTGTGTCTATATTGCCATTATCTGTTCTGAGATAGTGTGTGTTACCCTGATTCTGTATATTGGGCCTTTGGGGTATATCTGTCTATACAGTGTTATTATTCCTGTTGCCAGCAGAGGGCGATCGTTTGCATTATTTTTTATTTAATAAAACTGTGTTTGATTTTACCAACTGGTCTGAGTGTCCTAAAAACCGCTACACCGAGATCCGTGCGGAAGGTGACGAGTATAGGGACAGAATCGCCATAAGAAAACGCAGACCTAACCCTATCCAACGAAGCACAACCTCCATAAACTTCCAGTTCACTCGGTCAAAGGCCTTCTCCGCGTCAAGCGATATTAGCATAGACGGTTCCAACGAGACAGAAGCAGAATGAAGAATGTAAATTGCCTTAATAATATTGTTCCTGGTCTCCCTCCCTGGCGCAAAACCGGACTGACTTGGACCAATAAGAGATGGGAGGAAGTGTTGCAGCTGAGAAGATAGAATTTTGGTGAATAGTTTAAAGTCTGTAATAAGAAGGGAAATAGGTCTATAACTACTACACAATGTCGGGTCCTTCCCTGGTTTAGGTAAGACATTAATGTGCGCAACCAAAGAATAGGGTTGCCAGGGGATGCCATCAAGCACTGAGTTAAAAGTCCGAGTCAAATGTGGCAGTAAAGGAACTAAGAACGTCTTATAATTTAATGCGGGCAGGCCATCATGGCCTGAGCATTTACCAGCTGGTGTAGACCGAAGGGCCGTAAGAATTTCCGAGTCAGATATAGGAGCTTCAAGTGAGGAAATAGCAGAAAGGGGGAGACGAGGAATGTCCGCACGGGAAAGAAAATCCTGCATAGCCTAAGTAAGGGAGGAGGAGATGACGACGAATCATTCAGATTATACAGATCTCGATAATATGACCGAAAAGCATCTGCTATCGTTTCATGGGTGGAAACGGAGGAGGAGGCCGAAATGAGCAAAAGTTTTCCCGCATTTGTCCCCCGATAAATACCTCTGATAGCGAAACCACATATATGACTTAAGTGATTGAGAACGAAGATAAGCAGAAAGTTCCCCCCGTAAATTAGTAAGTTTACAGAGGATATAAGGAGAAAGAGAAAGTTTGTGGATGGATTCAAGATGACTTAAATCTTTCTGAAGGGAGTCAAGAATCCGGCGTCTGCATTTATTACGCCAGCTGCCAGCAGAGATGAATGAACCACGAATAAAGCATTTATGGGCTTCCCACACTGCCATCTGAGAGACATCAGAAGAGGTAATGGTATCAAAATAGAGGGCTAAGTCAGCTGAGATCCGTGTAAGTACATCAGAATTAGACAGAAGTGTAGTATTCAGTTTCCAGGAGCAGGTGGGTATGGAAGAGGGAAGTAGTGAGAGAGTGACAGAGACCGGGGCATGGTCTGAAATGGAAATGTTATGTACATCCGCTGATAGGACAGAAGATAGCAATGCCTGACTAATAAAAATGTAATCCAAACAGGAATAAGAAGAATGGGGGTGATAGAAAAAAGTATAATCCCGAGCTCCGGGGTAAGGAGATCGCCAGACGTCGACCATGAAGAGATTCCGAAGTAGAGTAAGAATATTATGACCAGTAGAGCGGGAACGAACAGATCCAGGAGAAGAGAGATCGAGAGATGGGGTGAGACCTACATTAAAGTCCCTACCAAGGATTAAAAAAACCTTCAGCAAAAGCAGACAAACTACTAAAGACAGATTGAAAGAATCTATATTGGGATGTATTAGGGGCATAAATGTTCACTAGCGTGTAAACTATGTTCGTGATTTTCCCTTTGAGGAAAAGGTAACGGCCATCAGGATCGACGAGAGACCGGTCAAGGACCAATCAACTACCCGACTAATTAAAGTTGCAACTCCTCTTTATTTTTCCCGAGAAGGTGCAGACCAAACATGTGGGAATTGCTTAGTGGTTAGTTTAGGATGGTTGGAGGAGGCACAATGCGTTTCTTGTAGAAACACTATGTCAGACCAGAGACGGATGAGCTCCCTATGAATCATAGAGCATTTTTGTGGGCTGTTAAAGCCATTTACGTTATAGGAAGTGACTTTGATATCAGAGATTGTCATTCTAGAGACAAGGAGCAAGAGGCAAGTAGACAGTAAACCAGGGGATGGGGTCGATCCCGAAAAGGAAAATCAAATCAGGGAATCGGAAGTGTATGCTCCCAGGGTGTAATGTCAAGAAAATGCAGCCCGTGAGTCTGGGGTGGACATGCTGCCAGCTGGTAATGTGAACAACAAGGGATGTAGACAGTGGGGGGGGGGCAGGGGCAAACACACAAAGGAAAGGGGACTCACAAGGGCAAGGGGAGAAGAATAGAAAATAATAACAGAAAGAGAAAGCAGACAAGAAAGAAAGAAAGAGAAGAATAATGCCGCTACATGGACTCCACCTGCAGAGAGGAGTATTCACGTAGAACTAGAGTGGAAAGGGGCAGAAGCATGTGAAGAAATACTAGTGTAGTGAATAGGAGAAGAAATAGGGAGAAGTCTCGAAATAAAGGAAGATGAGGAGCAGGAGGCACCGAGATTGAACCACAACCGCCCAGAGTAAGAGTAGCAGAAAACATAAAAAATAAGAAATCAAATACCACACATAAATAGGGGGAAAAGGAGATTGGAAAAGAGAATAAGGGGAGACACCGTTAACTGACAAGTCATGAGACGAAAGATGCACATAGACACAGGGCATATCATGTATTAAATGTAGAAACCATAAGCACAATAACCATAAGAGACTCACAGTGTGGAGGAATACCCCAGGTTAAAACAATGTAAAGCCATTCAGAACTACTTTCCAAGTGCATCTTAAAGAAGGAGAGCCTATGTCTGTTGATGGGCAATGGCATGGCCAGTACATATAACAGAGACATCCTGAGCAATACAAAGGTGAGGATGGGTATGGGAAATAACATGTGGTGTCCGCCATATCTCCGCCGTCCTAGCGGGAGGCCTGCAAAAAAAAATAAAAACAAAAGGGAAAACGCAAGTACCTGCAGGAACGTAAGCCTCCAGCGGGGGAGGGGGGGAGCAAACTACAGCCAGCTATGCCCATGTAGCAACCAACAGGTGAAAAGCATACACAGGGAAGATAATAAATAATAATAGGTGTCTGTTGCATTCCAAGGCCCGCCATATCCTCCTAAAAGTAATATCACTCAAGGGGTGAATAAGGAGTAGGTACATCTGGACTAGGAAGCAAGACAAACCAGCAAGTCAGCCTCACATGGCTACCCATAAAGACATGATAGCTCAGGAGAACCCGAACTTCCTACATGCAATAAAACCTGAGCAAGAGCTATAGGGGAAGAAGGGTAGGAAAATAAGGAGTGAAGGTAAGGTAACTCCATCACCCTGACGGGAGACCGGCCGACAGCGTGATCCGGTACTGCCGACAGACCGAGGGAGCAACCTGAAAGCATTCAGAACCGAATATACATTTGCATAATGGGAAGGTGTCAACAGTAAAGTCTGTAAAACAGAGCATAAGGAGAAGTCCCCTCAGACCCCAGGAGAAACTGGTAACCAAAGTAGAGGTCCATTGCAGGGCAACCAGGAAGAGCTGAAATGGAATGAAACTCTCAAGGTCCAAGAAGATCCAATAGAGGTGAGCAGAGGTATCGGGAAGTCACAGAATACCATATGCGGAAACAGTCAGTAGCGACACATATCCCAAAAAGTTAAGTCTCCGAGGAGACAGCAGACAGAGCTTTATCAGGCTCATCCCTCCTTTTCTTCCTCTTGGGGGACACAGCAACCAAATGCCAATGTAGCCTCTGATTCTTTTCTAACAGTGGCATCGGGGGCGATCCGGGGTTGCAATGGGTGTAGGAGGTCGCGAGATTTTAAGAGTCGCACAAAAATCATGCACACCAGTAACGTCCCTCAAAGTGGCCGAGTGATTGTTGTGGTGAGCAGTGAGACTAAACAGAAAGCCCCATTTGTATTTCACGTCCAGTGAACGTAGGTGCTCGGTAAGAGGTTTCAGTTGTCTCCGGAGGTAGAGGGTATGCGGGGATAGATCCTGATATACTTGTACGTTAACACCAGCGTAGGAAATCATGGTTTGGTTCCTGCAGGCCTGTACAATGGACTCCTCATCCTGATAATAATGAAGCCTGCAAATGATATCACAAGGAGGGTGCTGTCATAATTTTTCAATGAGGGAATGTCCCAGCATCAGGAGTTACCTGATTTACTCAGTAGCGCCGCCATATGTGCAGACTTAGTAAAACATGACACTCATTACTCTACATTCACCCAGAGTTTAATTTATCTTAATAGTTTTTTTGTTTTTTTTAATTATTAATGAACTAATTGAAGAGCCTGCATACACAGACCACAGTGCCAGCCGGTAGTGGTGCAGTCATGCACAGTAGAGACTGCCCATGCCACGGCGGATATGGAGCGGGGCGCCCCGAATTCAGACTGGAATTCAGAGAGGACTCTGGTCTGACTTCAGAGCGTCCCGCTCCGTATCAGCCGCGTCACGGGCAGTCTCAACTGCGAATGACTGCGTAGTTACAAACTTTTTAGTGAATTATTATATAGAACTAGTAGTGTGGGACGGCGTTGTCCATCTTCTTTTTTATTGTATTTTAGTTATATAAAATATAATTGTATTGTGTTATTAGACTGGAAGGTGAAGAGGCGGAATTTTTGGGGAAATAAAGTGCGTCTTAGAGGCTTTTTATAACATTCCCAGTTTCCTATTGAGTGGACGTGTTCTGTTAACTGTTTCAGTGCCAGAGGAGTACTCAAGCATTGCAAAGCAATGCATCGCTCACCCCTCTGCCACTCAAAGGCTTAACCCCTTGAATGATAGAGATATGTGCAATGCATCCTGTCAGTGGCAAAGATGTATGGAATGCCTTATGGCCCTGCCAATGAAAGTGTTAACTCTGTAAGTGGGAAAGAGTTGTGCCAGGCATGGCAAGGTGGTGGAGACCTTTTTGCCAATGAAAGGGTTTAAAAAACAACTCAGAGTGGCAAAGAGGAATGCAGTGCAATAGGTGTGTGGCGCTGAAGGTTAACCCTTACAGTGGCAAATACATTTCCAATATCTTCCATAGTTCTGTGGCTGCAGTAAAACACAAAAATGCATACACAGACATTTACATTCACATATACATACATACACATACATACATATCATTATATATAGACAGGTACACACCCATACATATTATTATACATAGACAGGTACACACCCATACATATTATTATACATAGACAGGTACACACACATACATATTATTATATATATACAGGTACACACACATGCATATTATTATACATAGACAGGTACACACACATACATATTATTATACATAGACAGGTACACACACATACATATTATTATATATAGACAGGTACACACACATACATACATATTATTATACATAGACAGGTACACACACATACATATTATTATATATAGACAGGTACACACACATACATACATATTATTATACATAGACAGGTACACACACATACATATTATTATATATAGACAGGTACACACACATACATACATATTATTATATATAGACAGGTACACACATACATACATATTATTATATATAGACAGGTACACACATACATACATATTATTATAGACTAGCAGTTTGGGACGGCGTTGTCCGTCATGTTATGCAGGAAATGTTTCTTTTTTTTTAAATAAATGTTATGATAGTGAATTATAGCGTAGGGTGTACGTGTCAGAAAGGTACACACAGTGATAGACAGAGACACATGCAACACACACATATACACACACATGCACTGACAACACAAACAGTGACACACAGCTGCAAATCAGAACATAAATACATACAGTGTGAGCAGTGTAAGTAACATACCTCCCAACATTTCATATGGCCAACGAGGGACACTTGTGTTTTCGGTGGTGTTACTGGGGGCGTGGCTGGTGGTGTATTTTAGAGAATTTTTAACCCTTTGAGTGCCAGGGGGTAAGCAATGCATTGCATCCCCTCTGGCATTGAAATGGTTAAGTTACTCTTTCTGTAAGTGAATGATTTAGAAGAAGATGAAAGTATTTTTTTTACACAGACTAATTTAACAGATATATACAGAAGTTTATTCCCACATTACTGTGGGTTTTATTGATGTGGAGCAATCTGATACACTGGTATATAAACCACACAATGTGATCTCCTAAATAGAGGAGCAGAGGGATTTGGGTGTCAAACAGGGACTGTCCCTCCTATACTGTATAGTGCCAGTCCTTATACACAGACACATGCAGACTGTATACTATACAGCAGAGGTTCTCAGCCCATGCCCTCAGTGGCCACTAACAGGCCAGGACTTAGGAATTTCACTGCTAGAACACAAGTGTGTTGATCAGAGGCTCAGTCATATTGATTAACTCACCTGTGCTCTTAAAAGGAAATTCTAAAATCCTGGCCTGTTAATAGCCACTGAGGGCACAGATTGAGAACCACTGCTATACAGTGCCAGACCATTGTAGAGAATTTTTAACCCTTTGAGTGCCAGGGGGTAAGCAATGCATTGCATCTCCTCTGGCACTGAAATGGTTAAGTTACTCTTTCTGTAAGTGAATGATTTAGAAGAAGATGAAAGTATTTTTTTACACAGACTAATTTAACAGATATATACAGAAGTTTATACCCACATTACCGTGGGTTTTACTGATGTGGAGCAATCTGATACACTTGTACATTAGGCTGACCAGACCTCACCTTTAACCAGTGACACATATGAAAAATGCATACTGCAGGGCTGCTTTGATTTTGGTGCACTCCTGAAATATGCTTATTTCCTATGTGTCCCCGGTTAAAGGTGAGGTCTGGTCAGCCTACTGTATATACACCACACCGTGTGATCTCCTAAATAGAGGAGCAGAGGGATTTGGGTGTCAAACAGGGACTGTCCCTCCTATACTGTATAGTGCCAGTCCTTATACACAGACTGTATACTATACAATGCCAGACCATATATAAATAGTTTGTCATACATGCTATACAGTGAGCTATGTACAGCATGGAGATGATTGCAGGAACTGGCACCTCTACTTACAGACAGACTGACAAACAACCTGCTCTCTTTCTCTCTCTTTGTGCAATATATAAATACAGTCACATCCATGTCTCTGCCATTTACCAGCTCAGCTGAAGCCTTGCTCTGCACTGCCTGATCACCTCTCTGCCGTTGTTTCCACTTTCTCAGCAAGCCAGTATCCTCCTGCTGATTGTTTAGAAATCAGCTCACTTGTAGTAATTAGCAGAGCTGTGTAGGCTCAAAGACAGGGAATGAAGAAGCTGCATAATACAGATTGGACCATGGCCTTCCAGCTGTAGCTTGAACATTGTTCCCATCATCCTCAGCGTGCGTGTGTGTATATGTGTGTATGTGTCTGCTAGTGTGTGTGTGGGAGGGCATGTGCATGTGTCTGTGGTGTAGGAGTGTGTGGCAGCCATTTTTTTTTTCAGCCTTAGATAGTGGTGGGCGGGCTGGATAGTGGGGGCAGGCCAAAAATCACACTCCCACAGAATCACCCAATGGCAGCAGTAATCCTTTTTACTGCCGCCCCTGGGTGTGTTTTGCCAGGCACAAAGTCTTCTTTTATATATATAGATATATATATATATACATACACACACAGATACAAATTCTCTGTCTCTCTTTCTCTCATACACATATGCACGTACACAAACATCTACACAAAACCAGGCATACACACACAGATATACACGTTACTACACACACACACTGTCAGATAATCTGATCTATAAGCATAGCAAATAGTTAATGGTCTGTTGCAGCCATGTTCACTTGCTGTTATTCCAAGCCTATGTGTTTAAGAAAACGTGTTTTAGTTGTATATCTTTGACAACGCACACAAATATTCTCATGCACTAACACACATAGTACTTTCATGCATACACACACAAATATACACACACACTTTCTCACTCCCACACACACACACACACTCAATATGCACACTCAAACTCCCACACACAAACAAACACTCACACTCCTGTAGGTTTCAAGGGGAAGACACTCAAAAATAAAAAAGGGGGGGATGTGTGGCTTTGGGGTGAAAACAGGGTGTCCATGATGTGTAAAAGGAATGTCAGTGGGGTGGTCATATGTATAAGGACAAAGTGGATCAAATCTTACACAAACTAATTGCATCATAGGGGATAAATAAATCAATACTCATATTCCTTTTCATTTAAATTGAGTTTTTAAATCCCTTGAACTCTAGAGGTCAAAGGGACAAAAAAATAACGTCTTCTATGGTGCCCCAGAATTGTTAGAGTTTGTCTTTATACATAAAGCCCATTTGATCCTCTTCCTATTGTACCAGAAAAAAGATTGGGGGCAACGAGAAAAGCATCTGAGGGCCACGTGTGACCCTAGGCCACCTTTTTTTCCAGCACTGCTCTACAGTCTGATCCATTTGTAAATACAGGTGTCAGCACTCAGTGTTATGTCAAGCCAGGTGTCAACACTCAGTGGTGTGTCAAGGCAAGTGTCAGTACTAAAGCTACTGAAGGTGAATGGACTTAGCATTGTGTGAACCCAGGTATCAGCTAAAGATATTGTAAAAAAGTAAATTTAAGTGCAGATCTGTGTGAAGGTACTATAACAGGATGGGTGGCATGAGGGTTATTTGCTGGAGGATGATGGGAAATGTGTTCCAGAAGCAGCTGGAGGGCATAGCTTCCTCTACCTCTGTGCTATAATCTGGATTACTCATGTAACGGGGTTTTGCGTAGGCCACATGCACCCCTGTGGTATTTTACCACAGAAACCTCCTTGTGCTCTGCAGGCCGATCCTGAGCCTCCGCTACCTGGGAGTGCCTCCACCCAGCTAGGCATCCAGGGTATGGATGTGAGGCCCAGTTGGGAACATATTTAAGTGAGCAATAAAACTTACACAGAACTATCTTAAATAGAACTTTGTATTGCACAGAAAAAAAAACCCTATGCAGGAATATAACAGATATGCAGGAATATAATACAGTAAAACAGTTCAAGAACGCAATGGCCAATATGGTATTCACCCACCCACAGCAAATACTACGGCCCACCCTAGGCTTCACACTAGTGGCAGTTGGGTTCCATTAGTTGGTGCACATAGTTGGGGCCCGCAGTAATTATAATCCACATTATGGTTTGTGTTATGCTGTAATCTGTCAGTGATCAGAGAATCTATAGACAAGGTCTCTTTAATTGTGTAACCAGATTCAGGGTGCCCTGTGGTGAAACAGGGGGAGCGATTTGAAGTTTACCACTCCACAATCTGCAATCTGGTCAGTTCAGGGAGGGGAGTGCCTGCTCCTTTAACTGCTGCTGGAGTTCCTGCACTCTTCACAGCATTCCCTGCCAGGATCAGTTATGTGCCTTGGTCTGGTTACAGCTGTCTGCTGGAATACTTCTTCCAGGATCCTCCAGCACTGGATCAGCCAGGTCAGCATTCCCTGCTTAGAAGAGACTCCTTCACTCACTTCAAACCAGCTCTAAAACCAACTCCAAACTAAAATGGAGTCCTGAATATCCATCCATGTGCATAGGAGCTCGCCATCTGCTGGCCACTCCACAGGAACTGCAGGATAGTCAGTGGCAGCAGAAATCACTGTGATCCCAGAGCGGTTACGCTCACTTTTAGTAGGTGAGGGAACTGCTGAAATTATTTCACTCCAGAGAGGTTTCCACAATGCAGAAATGGCTGATTTTTACAAAGTCTTTTCTAATGTCCCCTTTAAGGCAGTGCAAGATTTTTTTTATATATATTTTTGCTCACAGCATGGCAATGTGGGATTTTCCACGCACACCTTCCATTTCATAGTTCCTTTGTCAAGAGCATGTTGAAGGAGACATACATATCATTCTTAGGTCTCATTGAGAATTAATAGCATGTAATGCAGAAGAATTTCCATAAACATAATTTGCATCTCAGTATTCACACAGAAGGGGCACCCTGGTTCACAGTCTGTGGCACACTGAAATGCCACGGAACTGTGGATGAGGTCACTGCTTTAACTGTTTGACTGCCAGAGGGTAGTGCAATGCATCGCACACCCCTCTGGCATTCATTGGGTTAAGCTGAGCAATGGCGATCAGCTTGGCTCTGAAAGTATTCAGAAGGACTGTTTATCCAGAGCTGCACTGGAATAACAGCGTCATTTAGTTAGTGAGCAGCATTGACCAGTCCAGCACTGAAATAATTAAAAGCGTCTGCATGGTGCACATCATTCCTGTGTAAACAGGCTTCTTTAACTCTTGATGGGTGGTCACCATTGCTGACCTTAGAGGGAACACTGCATACAGCCCTTCCCAGTTTCAGTGAGCCACAACATAAATATATAAGGGTTCTTATTTAACCATTTGAATGCCAGAGGGGTACGGAACGCATTGCTCTGCAATGCGTTCCTTACCCCTCTGGCATTCAAATGGTTAAAGTTCTGTCTGGCGAGAGAGTGATATAGTGATTTTAGAAGGGTTTATTGTCATTTCTTATAGAAGGGTGCACTAGTGACACCCAGGTTTAAATAAAGTTTTTCTTGTTGATGTCTAAGATACATATTTGTTGTTTAATAACTAACAATGTATGACAATGTATTTACAGAACTGCTGGTAGGAGTTGGTACAGGGTATGTATGTGCTTGACCTTTTAAAGGGATAGTAATACTTAAAATGTAAAAAAAAAATATGTTGTAGGGTTTAACAAGGGTACTCCCACTGCTGAAAGGTGTTTCATTCAAAAGTTATTAATTTTCAAAGGTGAATTTTTTAGGTGCAATATCACAGTGGCCTGAAATTGTGCAGTGGTGCTGTTGCTACACGATCCTATGGACAGCTCTGGTCCCGGGACCATAAATCGCCATAGGATGGTGTAGCAACAGCGCCACTGTACAATTTCAGGCCACTGTGATATTGCACCTAAAAAATTCAACTTTGAAAATTAATAACTTTTGAATGAAACACCATTCAGCAGTGGGAGTACCCTTGTTAAACCCTACAACACCATTCAGGGAGTACTCTTGTTTTACTCAGGGGGATAAACCCTACAACATATTTTTTTTTACATTTTAAGTATTACTATCCCTTTAACACACAGAGTTCGATTTAAAGCAGCGAGCAAAAATATGCAGTAGGGCCAAAGTGAGTACCGACCAACATAATCAAATGTCTAAGTCAGTATTTAAAGTCCCTACCGGCTAAAAGCACAACGGACGTTGGGCCACAGAGATGGTCTTGTGGCTAAATGTCCGTTTTGTGTGTTAAGTTTCCAAAACGCAGATAAATAGCAGCACTATTGGGGACTTCACCGTTAAAAAGCTATCCATGCCTGACATACTAGCAAGCACCGAACTTATATGTGTTACACTTACCTGTCATCCACTGACTGTCTCCTTCTTTTCTTGTATCTTCTGTCTTCTCTTTGTCCTTCTTTATTCTAGATGTAAAAGAAAATATTAATATAATTTTCAGAAATATTGCAGACAATAATTCATCGTTTACCCCCTTGAGTGCCACAGGGGTTCGCAACACATTTCAAAGCAATGCGTTGCAGACCTCTCTGGGGCTCAAAGTGTTAAATGATATATTACTGTTCAGTTCCGTAGAAATATTCCGCCAATATTTTAGGTACAAATAAGCCATTATAGTAGGTGAAAACTAAGCCAATATAGTAGGTTAAAGTTGCACATTATAATATGTCCCGAAATAATAAAAAACATAGCTTATTAATCTGTCTCCACCACTGTGTGCAGCTGCAGAGGCGGCGGCAGCAGAGACAGTACTGTGTGCCACAGCAACCCCATACTGTCCCTCAAGGGCCGATGCCAGTGCCACACTGAGGGAATCTGAACAGAAACTTCCTTTATATATGTTCAGTCTCTGTTCAAATTCCCTCACAGCCATTGGCTGAGATGTGCTTACGCACGTCCCAGCCAATCAGATTCTAGCGGCTGTTCTTTAAACTGATTGGCTGGGATGTGCATGTGGTGTTGCTGGGGGCATGGCTGGCAGGTGGAGCATTATGTATACTTTTTAGGTTATTTCATGACCTATTGACACCTCTTTTTGTAACCAAATAAAATTATTTAGAGCAATACCAAAGTAGTTGATTTACACAGACTAATTTACTAACACATATACTGAAGTTTCCACAAGCATTAGTGTTTTATTGCTGGGGAGCACTGTGATGCACTTATATACACACTACACAGTCTGATCTCCTAAATACAGGGACACCAGGGTGGGAAAGAGGGACAGAGGGATTTGGGTCTCAAAGAGGGACTGTCCCTCCTAAAGAGAGATACTTGGGAGATATGCACCCCTAATATCTCCTAAAGAGGGACATTTAGAAGGTACGAACCCCTAATATATCCCAGAGAGTGACACTTGGGAGGTATGGACCCCTAGTATCTCCTAAAGAGGGACACTTTTGAGGTATGGAGCCCTAATATCTCGTAAAGAGGGACACTTGGGAGGTACAGACCCCTAATACCTCATAAAGAGGACCAGACAGGCAAGTTTGACGTGCCGTCCCACGTGACTGATCACGTGGGGCAGCACGTCGAACGAAGGACTGAGAGAGATCGCTCCGGTCTTGGAGCAATCAATTTCAGTCCCCGTTATTACTCACTGCACTCCTGCAGGAGCACGGTGAGTAAAAGTATGTGACGTACCAGGACCGTCACTGGTCCTTAAGTGCCAGACCAGCGTGACAGTCCGGGTACGTCACAGGACGCGAAGGGGTTAAAGATCTCAGAGTCAGCCCATTTTGTAGATCTCTAGGTATGATAATTAGGTTACTGTAATGTGGAAGGTTTTTTGTTTACAGGGGATTTACAGTGAAGATGTCTTCCTGATCAGTTGTTGATACACGTGTGTTGTATACTTGGCTTCTCCTTAAATGACAGTGAAGTGATATTACACCTCGAGAGATATAAATGGTTTGCAGTTACAATAAGTTACTTGAGATGCATGGCTTTGTGTAAAAGAAATGTATCTGATAATGTTCAAGTAGTTACTTAACACATGTATTGCTATAAGACGTGTCATCGAGGGAAAATACAGATATTCTGAAATATAGCAAAAAAAAAATATAAAAGTAGTAGTTCAGTTTCATAAAGAGAAGTAATTAGTACCAATTTGATGAAATAGCCAATAGTTTGTGAGAAATGTATCTGTATTTGCTGGTGGCTCATTGTGGCACTTTATGCTAATTAGTGTATGTGCAGAGTCAGAGCCTGCACACTGGGGGGCGTTTCTAATAGCAGAGTGAGGTTTACATTTGGCTTGAAACTTAACTAATTAGCATAATGTGCAGTGAATTAGAATAAATTGCCAAGCTGTGCACAAAGGTTCATTTCTCAAACAGAAAAAGGGATATTATAGGAATATTATAACTTTCACTTGTCTTATGTGACAGGTCCGACTCCTGAACTCATCCATCCACTGAGAGAAATGTAAAAAAAAAAAACCCTCTGGCAAATGTGTAACCCTTTAAGTGCCAGGGATGTATCCGACGCATTGAAACAAAATTATTTGCTATGTGAATAAACCCATAAGCCCCATTATATAGTACTGTATTTGCTTGAATATACGTTTTTTCATGCATTTTAGCATGAAAAAACAACTTCACCTTAAATTCAGGGTTGCCCTATATTTAAGCTGCACGCTGGATTGGTGGCGGATTCAATCCAGCAAGCAACCCACATCATCTGTCTCCCTCTTTCCCTCTACCTGACATTGTAATATTCTGCAGCCTTGTATTGGTGCCGTCAGGGGAGGGCTGGCAACTTGTGGCCTGGAGGGCAACTACAATCAAGTGTCCCAATTTTACTATTGTTCCAGCCCACTGTCCCTGCCCACTCCCTTTTGTTAATGTTAAAATTGCCATCAACCCTTTGAGTGCCAGAGGGGCATACCCCTCTGTCACTCAAAGGGTTAGTGTTGTGAAGTAAGGCAAGAAATACCATGAAGCTTACAATTGAAATGGAAGTGCAACTACAGAGCTTACAATTTAAATAAAGCTGCACTAGTGATATCCTATAACTTACAAGAGAAATGGGTTATGTTACTGGTGTAGATCCATTGGATTGTAGCTCCATTCCAGTTGTAAGCTCTGTGGTATCTCACTAGTGTATCTACATTTGCAGCAACAATCAGGTGTGGTCCACCAGCCCAGACATAAGACTGGCCCAGAGGGCAATTGCCCCCCTGCCCCCCAGGCCAGCCCTCCCCTGGGTGCTGTCCAGCAGCTGTCACGTTTCAATTTGCCGCCCGCCTCCTTGCATACGGTATATGCCACTGTTCCAGCCACAGCCTACTAGAAGTGCAGCGTGGTGCTGCCAAAGACATTTGAATTTGCCGCCTGCTTCCTTGCATATATTACACATCATTTTAGGTCATTTCAGATCCTTGTTTGATTGTAGACTCAAACTGGATGTGATTTCCACATCACATCCAGTCTGAGCAGTCATAGAAGTTCCTGCAAGGACCTAAAACAACGTGCAATATATGCAAGGCGATGGTCGCAAAATTAAAATGTTTTACCCACCTTGCCGCACTGCACTTCTACAAGTCTGCATCTGGAACATTACAAAATCAGGCAGCGGGAGACTAAGACTGAGATAAGGATGGAGATGAAGGGAGGGAGGTGAGATGAAGGGAGATAGGTAAGGATGGAGATGTTGTAAGATAAGGATTGAGATGAAGGGAGGGAGGTGAGATGAAGGGAGAGAGATAAGGATGGAGATGGAGTAAGATGAGGATGGAAATAAAGAGAAGGAGAAGAGGAAGGAGTTGAGATAAAGGGAGGGCGATGAGGATAGAGATGGAGTAAGATGAGGATGGAGATGAAGAGAAGGAGACGAGGAAAGAGTTGAGATAAAGGGAGGGAGATGAGGGTGGAGCTGGAGTAAGATGAGGATGGAAATAAAGAGAAGGAGAAGAGGAAGGAGTTGAGATAAAGGGAGGGCGATGAGGATGGAGATGAAGTAAGATGAGGATGGAGATGAAGAGAAGGAGACGAGGAAAGAGTTGAGATAAAGGGAGGGAGATGAGGGTGGAGCTGGAGTAAGATGAGGCTGGAGATGAAGGGAGGGAGGTGAGCTGAAGGGAGAGAGATAAGGGTGGAGATGGAGTAAGATGAGGATGGAGATAAAGGGAGGGAGGTGAGATGAAGGGAGAGAGATAAGGATGGAGATGGAGTAAGATGAAGATGGAGATAAAGAGAAGGAGACGAGAAAGGAGTTGAGATATAGGGAGGGCGATGAGGATGGAGATGGAGTAAGATGAGGGTGGAGATGAAGGGTGGGAGGTGAGATGAAGGAAAGTAGATGAGGATGGAGAAAAACGGAGGACGATGAGGATGGAGGTGGAGTAAGATAAGGATGGAAATGAAAGGAGGGAGGTGAGATGATGGAAAGTAGATGAGGATGGAGATAAAGTGAGGGAGGTGAGATGAAGGAAAGTAGATAAGGATGGAGATGACGGGTGGGAGGTGAGATGAAGGGAGAGAGATAAGGATGGAGATGGAGTAAGATGAGGATGGAGATAAGGAGAGGGAGACGAGGAAGGAGTTGAGATAAAGGGAGGGCGATGAGGATGGAGATGGAGTAAGATGAGGATGGAGATGAAAAGAGGGAGGTGAGATGAAGGGAGAGAGATAAGGATGGAGATGGAGTAAGATGAGGATGGAGATAAAGAGAAGGAGATGTGGAAGGAGCTGAGATAAAGGGAGGGCAATGAGGATGGAGATGGAGTAAGATGAGGATGGAGATGAAGAGAGGGAGGTGAGATGAAGGGAGAGAGATAAGGATGGAGATGGAGTAAGATGAGGATGGAGATAAAGAAAAGGAGATGGGGAAGGAGTTGAGATAAAGGGAGGGCAATGAGGATGGAGATGGAGTAAGATGAGGATGGAGATGAAGAGAGGGAGGTGAGATGAAGGGAGAGAGATAAGGATGGAGATGGAGTAAGATGAGGATGGAGATAAAGAAAAGGAGATGGGGAAGGAGTTGAGATAAAGGGAGGGCAATGAGGATGGAGATGGAGTAAGATGAGGATGGAGATGAAGAGAGGGAGGTGAGATGAAGGGAGAGAGATAAGGATGGAGATGGAGTAAGATGAGGATGGAGATAAAGAAAAGGAGATGGGGAAGGAGTTGAGATAAAGGGAGGGCAATGAGGATGGAGATGGAGTAAGATGAGGATGGAGATGAAGAGAGGGAGGTGAGATGAAGGGAGAGAGATAAGGATGGAGATGGAGTAAGATGAGGATGGAGATAAAGAAAAGGAGATGGGGAAGGAGTTGAGATAAAGGGAGGGCAATGAGGATGGAGATGGAGTAAGATGAGGATGGAGATGAAGGGCGGGAGGTGAGATGAAGGGAGAGAGATAAGGATGGAGATGGAGTAAGATGAGGATGGAGATAAAGAGAGGGAGACGAGGAAGGAGTTG
This sequence comes from Rhinophrynus dorsalis, assembly GCA_037306005.1. Classification (NCBI taxonomy): domain Eukaryota; kingdom Metazoa; phylum Chordata; class Amphibia; order Anura; family Rhinophrynidae; genus Rhinophrynus; species Rhinophrynus dorsalis. The sequence continues at coordinate 19,081,952 of CM074724.1, read as the reverse complement.
AGATAAAGGGAAGGCGATAAGATGGAGTAAGATGAGGATGGAGATGAAGGGAGGGAGGTGAGATGAAGGAAAGTAGATGAGGATGGAGATAAAGAGAGGGTGATGAGGATGGAGATTATATGAATAAAGGGGAATGAAGGAGAGGGAGCTGAAGGGAGGGTGCAATGAATGAAGTGAGGGACTGATACACACAGGGTCACCTTATATTCAGCACTTTTATTTTTTCAAGAGCCCAACAACAAAATTTGGGTGGGGGATCCTCTCACATTCAGGGTTGCCTTATATTCAATCAAATATGGTATATGCCCGTGCCACACTGAGGGAATTTGAACAGAGACTTCCTTTATGTATGTTCAGTCTCTGTTCAAATTCCATTACAGCCATTGGCTGAGATGTGCTTAAGCACGTCCCAGCCAATTAGATTCTAGCAACTGTTGTTTAAACTGATTGGCTGGGATGTGCATGTGGTGTTGCTGGGGGCATGGCTGGCAGGTGGAGCATTACGTATAATTTTTAGGTTATTTCATGACCTATTGACACCTCTTTTTGTAACCAAATAAAATTATTTAGAGCAATACCAAGGTATACTGAAGTTTCCACAAGCATTAGTGTTTTATTGCTGTGGAGCAATGTGATGCACTTATATACACACCACACAGTCTGATCTCCTAAACACAGGGACACCAGGGTGGGAAAGAGGGACAGATGGATTTGGGTCTAAAAGAGGGACTGCCCCTGCTAAAGAGAGACACTTGGGAGGTATGAACCCCAATATCTCCTAAAGAGGGACACTTGGGAGGTGTGGACCCCTAATATCTCCTAAAGAGGGATACTTGGGAAGTATGAATCCCTAATATCTCCTAAAGAGGGACACTTAGGAGGCATTTGCCCCTTTTATCTCCTAAAGAGGGGCACTTGGGAGGTGCAGACCACTAATGTGTCCTAAAGAGAGACACTTGGGATGTATTTACCCTTAATATCTCCTAAAGAGGGACAATTGGGAGGAATGGACCCCTAATTTCACCTAAAGAGTGAAACTTGGGAGGTAGTTTATTTACACAGACTAATTTATTAACACATATACTGAAGTTTACACAAACATTAGTGTTTTATTATCTCCTAAATACAGGGACACCAGGGTGTGAAAGAGAGACAGAGGGACTTGGGTCTTAAAGATGGACTGTCCCTCCTAAAGAGGGATACTTGGGGGGTATGAACCCCTAATATATCCTAAAGAGTGACACTTGGGAGGTATGGACCCCTAGTATCTCCTAAAGAGGGACACTTTTGTTGTATTGAGCCCTAATATCTCGTAAAGAGGGATACTTGGGAGGTACGGGCCCCTAATACCTCGTAAAGAGGGACACCTGGGAGGGATGGGCCCCCTAATAGTATTTTAAAGATCTCAGAGTCAGCCCATTGTGAAGATCTCTAGGTATGATAATTAGGTTACTGTAATGTGGAAGGTTTTTTGTTTACAGGGGATTTACAGTGAAGATGTCGTCCTGATCAGTTGTTGATACACGTGTGTTGTATACCTGGCTTCTCCTTAAATGACAGTAAAGTGATATTACACCTCGAGAGATATAAATGTTTTGCAGTTACAATAAGTTATTTGAGATGCATTGCTTTGTTGTAAAAGAAATGTATCTGATAATGTTCAAGTAGTTGCTTAACACATGTATTGCTATAAGACGTGTCATCGAGGGAACATACAAATATTCTGAAATATAGCAAAATAAAAAATTTAAAAGTAGTAGTTCATTTTCATAAAGAGAAGTAAATAGTACCAATATGATGAAATAGCCAATATTTTGTGATAAATGTATCTGTATTTTCTGGTGGCTCATTGTGGCACTTTATGCTAATTAATGTGCAGAGTCAGAGCCTGCACACTGGGGGCGTTTCTAATAGCAGAGTGAGGTTTACATTTGGCTTGAAACTGAACTGATTAGCATAATGTGCAGTGAATTAGCATAAATTGCCAAGCTGTGCACAAAGGTTCATTTCTCAAACAGAAAAAGGGATATTATAGGGATATTATAACTTTCACTTGGCTTATGTGACAGGTCCGACTCCTGAACTCGTCCATCCACTGAGAGAAATGTAAAAAAAAAAAACCCTCTGGCAAATGTGTAACCCTTTAAGTGCCAGGGATGTATCCGACACATTGAAACAAAATTACTTGTTATGTGAATAAACCCATAAACCCCATTATATAGTACTGTATTTGCTTGAATATAAGTTTTTTCATGCATTTTAGCATGAAAAAACAACCTCACCTTAAAGGGATAGTAATACTTCATTTTAACTTTATTTTATTTTGTAGGCATTAAAAAAACATGAAGAATGATATAAGTCTTATCTCTGAAACCTTTATGGTTTAAGAGATATTCACAAACAAAGTATCCCCCCCCTGTTCAACCAGATCAGAAGGGAGATGCCCAGGTAGACTGCAGAGAGGGACAATCTTCAATTAAGATAAGGGAAAAACCTGAAAAACTTTTCAAGGGGGGAAGGGCTTTCATTGTTTTCATACAAAGAAAATTGTCCCCTTCTGTTATCTGTACTGTCATACAACCTGATCCACATCTGAGAAGAGATGGCTTACACTAGGAAAAAGGGGCGGGGAGGGGAACTTTGCTTGTGAATATCTCATAAACCATAAAGGTTTGAGAGATAAGACTTATATCATTCTTCATGTTTTTTTAATGCCTACAAAATAAAATAAAGTTAAAACGAAGTGTTACTATCCCTTTAAATTCAAGGTTGCCCTATATTTGAGCTGCAAGCTGTATCGGTGGCGGATTCAATCCAGCAAGCAACCCTCAAAATATGCCTCCCTCTTTCCCTCTACCTGACATTGTAATCTTCTGTAGCCTTGTAGAGGTGCTGTCCGGCAGGTGACATGTTTCAATTTGCCACCTGCCTCCTTGCATATGGATATGCCATTGATCCAGCTACAGCCTACTAGAAGTGCAGCGTGGTGCTGCCAAAGACATTTGAATTTGCCGCCTGCTTCCTTGCATATATTACACATCATTTTAGGTCATTTCAGATCCTTGTTTGATTGTAGACTCAAACTGGATGTGATTTCCACATCACATCCAGTCTGAGCAGTCATAGAAGTTCCTGCAAGGACCTAAAACGACGTGGAATATATGCAAGGCGATGGTCGCAAAATTAAAATGTTTTACCCACCTTGCCGCACTGCTTTTCTACAAGGCTGCATCTGGAACATTACAAAATCAGACAGAGAGAGGCTAAGACTGAGATAAGGATGGAGATGAAGGGAGGGAGGTGAGATGATGGGAGAGAGAGATGAGGATGGAGATTGAGTAAGATGAGGATGGAGATAAAGAAAAGGAGATGAGGAAGGAGTTGCGATAAAGGGAGGGCGATGAGGATGGAGATGGAGTAAGATGAGGATGGAGTTGAAGGGAGGGAGGTGAGATGAAGGGAGAGAGATAAGGATGGAGATGGAGTAAGATGAGGATGGAGATAAAGAGAGGGAGATGAGGAAGAGTTGAGATAAAGGGAGGGCGTTGAGGATGGAGATGAAGTAAGAGGAGGATGGAGATGAAGGGAGGGAGGTGGGATGAAGGGAGAGAGATAAGGATGGAGATGGAGTAAAGAGAGGGAGACGAGGAAGGAGTTGAGATAAAGGGAGGATGATGAGGATGGAGATGGAGTAAGATGATGATGGAGATGAAGGGAGGGAGGTGAAATGAAGGAAAGTAGATGAGGATGGAGATTAAGAGAGGGAGATGAGATGAAAGGAGAGAGATAAGGATGGAGATGGAGTAAGATGAGGATGGAGATAAAGAGAAGGAGATGAGGAAGAGTTGAGATAAAGGGTGGGTAATGAGGATGGAGATGGAGTAAGATGAGGATGGAGATGAAGTAGATGAGGATGGAGGTAAAGAGAGGGTGATGAGGATGGAGATGATATGAATAAAGGGGAATGAAGGAGAGGGAGCTGAAGGGAGGGTGCGATGAATGAAGTGAGGGACTGACACTCACACGGTCACCTTATATTCAGCACTTTTATTTTTTAAAGAGCCCAACAACAAAATTGGGCAGTGGGTCATCTCACATTCAGGGTTGCCTTATATTCAATCAAATATGGTATATGCTAGGCAGACCAGACCTCACTTTTAACCCTCTGAGTGCCAGAGAGGTATGCAACTTATTGCACTTAAAAAGTTAACTGGTGAGCCATATATAAGAAAATGCATTTTGCAAGGCTGAGTTCCCTGTTAAAGGTGAGGTCTGCCCCAACGTGAGAGATCTTAGAGCAGAGAAAAGCAACCTGAGGCCTTCAATTTGTTGGAGGGGTGATGGGTGTTGTAGTCCACCACAGCTGGAGGGTCCCAGGTTGCCCAGCCCTGTCTCAGTGCATAACCTCTATGTAATAACAGGAATTGGAGGTTTGGCTTCACTGGAGACGTTATCTCCTGTCTTCACCTCTACATCACGCCTTAGTGCATTTCCCTCTTAGGGTAATCTTCCTGCCAGTGCTTGGTGCACCAACAGGCCAGATTTCAGGAAATCCCTAACTGAGCCCAGGAAGGTCAATTGCTGCAGCTCAGACACTGATTACTCATCTGTGATTAAAGCAGACCATTGTGTCTCCTATGATTAGTCTAGTAAAATGGATTATAGATTGCAGCGTTTTTTTCTGTAAACACATATTTGAGAGATATTCATTCTCAAAATTAGACTTCATGTGGCCGCTTCCACATTCTGCGGCACAGGGTAACATTGGCTCAGCAGCGCAGGACTTCCCAGTCCTCAAATTCTCCTTCCACCTCCCACCCAGCTCTTCCAGTGAGAGCGTTCACAACTCCCTTCGTATTGATGTGAATCACGTCTATTGTAACAGCAAGTTCAGTATAATAACAAACGGAGCTTGCTGTTACATAGGGTGACCACACGTCCTGGAATGCCCGGGACTGTCCCCCCCCCACCGGGACAACAAAGAGTCCCGGAATTGAGCAACACGCACCAGTCCAGGCAGCCAATGAAATGTATTTGCTATATGGTCTTCATTGGCTGGCTGAGCCAGCCAATGAAGACCATATAGCAAATACATTTCATTGGCTGGCTAGACTGGTGTGTGCGAGACAGCTGGGGTGGAGCAGGTATGCTGGTGCTGCAAGAGAGACCCGCGGCTGAGGCTCCTGCCGGCACTGACCATCTATCTGAGGCTTCCCACTGGGAACCCTTACTCTGTGTCAGCCTCAGAAAGATGGTCAGCACCGGCGGGAGCCTCAGCCGTGGGACTAGGGTGACCACATGTCCTGGAATGGCAGAGTGGAAATCAATCAATACGAAGAGAAGCGTGAACACTCTCGCTGGGAGAGCTGGGTTGGAGGTGGGAGGAGTATTGAAGGTCTGGGAAGTGGCTACATGAAGTCTGATTTTGAGAGTGAAAATTTCCTAAAGTATATGCTTACAGAAAACAACGCCTGCGATCTATAAACCATTTTACTAGACTAAGCACAGGAGACGCAGTGTATTAAAGGTCAAAGTTTAGATTTAAGTAGGGTATATACTGAAAAGCTGTGACATTTTTTTTATTATATATTTTTCCTGACTGTATTGTTATCCAAGATATACTGAAAGTTTATATTTTTCTTGCTAACCAAGAGTCTAATCGTCTGTAGGAACATGGGGTGTGAAACAGATATACAATACATGTAGACAAAAGTTCATTCTATCAGTTCTTCCAGTCTAAACTATCAGACAACAAGACCATTCATCTATGTCAAACGTTGTTTTCTTAAAAATAGCTCTCGATTATTTACATTATAATTCTCCTCCATTTGTTTGTGTGATTACCGAAATGGCTTATTTTGTATAATCCTTTTGTGCACGCAAAGCTGAAACTGGGATTAATGAATTTAAAGTGTTAGTAATGTCCCATAAATATTTTTATAGATTTGTAGAGGGCAAAAAAGAATCTCATTGCCACAAACCCCATCTTGGTTTGAGAGATATTAGCAATCAAAGTTCCGCCTCCCTCCCCTTCTCTTTATGGCAGCTGTAAAGCTGACAGAAGGAGATCTGTGTTGGACGACACGATGAGGCTCTTCAGCAGAGCCGATATGCCATTATTAGAAAAGAACTACTTCATGGGAACGGTCTACAAAGTGTGCTTGCAAACCAGGCACGCTTTGTAGACCTTTACAATGAAGTATTTATTTTCTAATAAAGGGATTTTGGCTCTGCTGCAGAGCCGGTGGCTGGTCACCAGACCGGGATCTACTGCTGTCAGCTAGACACTGACGTCAGGAGAAGGGGAGGGAAGGGGGAACTCTGATTGTGAATATCTCTCATACCATAGCAGTTTGAGACATGGAGTTTGTGGCAATGAGATTCTTTTTCACCCTCTACAAAATCTATAAAAAATTTATGGGACAATTTAAGCCTCTTGGATGCCAGAGACATCGTCAACACAAGCAATTTCAAACATTCAAGGGGTTTTAATGACTGAGCTGATAGTGATATTTGTACCAAGGGGTGGGCACATTTGATTATGGTGAAATGGCTCAGTTGGTTAAGGCACCAGCTGTAGAATCTGTACAAGACCCAAGGTCGCAGGTTCTAGTCCCGGCAAGGTCAACTCAGCCTTTTCATCCTTCTGAGGTGGATAAAATGAGTCCAGGACATAAATGAAAACTAGAGACAATCTCAATGTATTCTTCCTGGTAAAATACTTTCACAAAAAAAAAAAAAAAAAATAGTTGATGAAACTGAAAAAAGACATGCATCCATCAAGTTCAGCCCATGCCATATCACAATATAATGGCAACCCCCCCCCCCCCAAGAAAAACAACAACATATTTCCTATTAAGCCAGAAGTGTGTATTTCCTATTAAGTCCGAAGTGGGTAAGAAAAATTCCTTCCTGACTCCAAATGTCATTTGGATATTTCTGGGATCAACACCCTATCTGATGTGAAACCAAGGGGGGAGATTCACAAAGAGGTAATAAAGTGGAGATAACTTCCCCAGTGATATCACTTCTCCACTTCCTGTGTTATTCTAAGGAGCCAATGCACTAAGATTTCTTCTACTCTGGAGGTCTTATAGGCTCCACAGAATAACATAGGAACTGGAGAAGACATCCCCTGTTTATCACCATTTAGCGAATCTCCGCTCAAATGTCATAATTCTCAATATCGTTCTGAGCTAGAAAGATATTCATTACTTTTTCAAAGCAACTGCACTATGTGTAAGCACAGCATCCCAAGACAAAGAATTACATTACCGTAAAAGCTCAGGTATAATACGCACCTGTGTATAATACGCAGGTGTATATTATACCCAAGATTTTAGGGGAAAACAAGAGTGCCTATGTATAATACACACCCTTGTTTTCTCCTCTTAAGAAAAAAATAAATTAAACCTGCCAGATCCCTTCCCTCCCTCCCCCGGCGCTATCCGCTGTCAAAATACCATTTGCTTACTTCAAAATTCAAGTCCCCGCATTTTCCCCATTAGCAGGCAACATATAACCCATGTCAATATTCCCTGCGGGCAGTACGCTTCCATTCGCTGCCCGCTTCCTTCAGGCTATGGTATTGCCCTGTGAGGACCTTCAGTTCCTCACAGGGCATTACCATTGGCTGGAGCCGTAGGTCCTGAAGGTAGCGGGGGCGAATGGTAGCATGCCGCCCACAGGGAATATTGACATTGGTTATATGTTGCCTGCTAATGGGGAAAATGCGGGGGCTTGAATTCTTGTCTTATGCATGGGGGAATGATTCAAGTAAAGACACAACAACCAATTATGGGTTTAACTCAGGCCACAGCTTTATTTAAACTTACATAATAAACTTTTTACAAACACACAGACTTTAAGCCCTTGCCAATCTCTCCATTTTGATAGGCCAAAACTGCCTACCACCTTTTGAGCCGCTGGCTCACCCCATTTTGAGCCGCTGGCTCACCCCAAACTTGTTCCACCATACCGCACCCCATTAGCTGGTCAATGTAGCTCAATGAGGCCGGTGTCTAAACCCGCGACATAGTCCGGGTGCCAATTGCCCCTAGGCCGCTGGCCTACCAACTTCATGTAACCATAACCAACTTAAAGACCTTCTCCACATTGGCAAGGGCCCAAAGCGCCCCAAAGCTGCGACTAAAGAAATTGACATAACCAAAGGCCCCAAGGCCCGTACCAAACACCCACACCAAACCATAAAACAAACAGGGAGGGAGGGAGGGACGCTGTTCCATTGTCCACTGCAAAGGAAGTACATCAATAACTCTGACCTATACATATAGACCTTACTAAGACCTCCTCCCCATCACTTCCTGTCCCACCTACTTACTTTCCTTGTCCTCCCCCAGCTCAGACATGCCTCCCCTTCTTATTTTCACGGGGAGTTCTTGTCTTATGCATGGGGGAATGATTCAAGTAAAGACACAACAACCAATTATGGGTTTAACTCAGGCCACAGCTTTATTTAAACTTACATAATAAACTTTTTACAAACACACAGACTTTAAGCCCTTGCCAATCTCTCCATTTTGATAGGCCAAAACTGCCTACCACCTTTTGAGCCGCTGGCTCACCCCATTTTGAGCCGCTGGCTCACCCCAAACTTGTTCCACCATACCGCACCCCATTAGCTGGTCAATGTAGCTCAATGAGGCCGGTGTCTAAACCCGCGACATAGTCCGGGTGCCAATTGCCCCTAGGCCGCTGGCCTACCAACTTCATGTAACCATAACCAACTTAAAGACCTTCTCCACATTGGCAAGGGCCCAAAGCGCCACAAGGGCCTGATGAGTTTACCTACTCACTCAGGCCCTTCCCCCACCACAGAAAGCCATGGCCTGAGACGAAGCCCCCAACCCCACCAGAGTACAGAAGACCCCACCAATCATAGGGACGCCCGCCAGTAACTCAAAACCGAGTACAGAGCCGCACAAACCAACACTGACCGCCAACAATCCCCCATCCAGAAAAGAAGAGACCCCGGCCGATCAAGCCAAAACTCCCCCCATATGAAAAGATTAACCCCGGATGACAGAACCACCGCCCCGCCCCGGAGAGGCAGAAGCCCCCAATGATAAACCTGCAGACCCGGAAAACGCTGCAGCAAAACCACCAAAGTCCCCTCCAAGAAAACCCCCCGAACAACCAGGCCAGTAGTGACACAAACAGCACCCAACCCGGAAAAAACCTCACACCCAAAGCACCACACCAAGCCGTACATCAGACCAACACTACCAAGACCCCAAACGACCCACTGCACAAAGGACTCAGGACCCCAAATACCACCCAGCAGCCACTGTGGCAGCCCCCAATCCAAAAAGGAACACACCAAAACCGCCAACAGACGCCAGTAGACGGGGAACCCCCCCCCCTAAAACCCACAGCAATCGAAGGTGAGACCAAAACACCCAACACAAAGGCAGAAACAGACCAACCGGAACATCGAACACCTAAACAACGCTGGTCAACCCCAGAGAGCCACCAAGCCCCAAATAAAAAGCAGTGACCCGCAACTCAGGGGCAGCGAAGAACCAACAACCCGAAAACACGGGAGACAAGGAGACCATGACACCCCGCAAATCCACAACCAAACACCCCCAGGCCGAAACAGACCCACAATAACTAGATCGCCACCAAACCCCCCCGAAACATACTAACACAAAGTCCCCTGTAAGGTGACGTATTCGGAAATCCCCAAACAACACGAGTCAGGACTCCGACCAGCCAACCCAGCCAAGGGACAAAACCGACCCCGAAGTGAACCAACGACACCCCCCGGCCACCCAGAGCCCCGCCAACGACCAAGATGAAAAAACACCGAGACCCCCACTGCCCACACTGGAAAGCCGATGCAACCACCGACTCCGAACGGAGTGACAGCCAAAGGCAGCCCCCCAAGCAGACCAATCCATCAAAGCCCAATCCCCTCCATCTACACCCTACGAGCACAAGAGCCTCCCCCAACCTCTGTGCCGCTCAGGTATCCAACACAGCCCCCTACCACGTCCAAGCCGACCTTTGCCGCTAAAGACACACCCCTACAGACACCGCACACAGCAAATCGACCAACCATGAAGAGGGACTAGTCGTACCTGACACCCGTACCCCAGGGAACACCAGCCAAAATGCCACCCACCAAAAGCAAGGCAGCACGCCAGAAACAACAATCAGATATGGACCCAAGACCCCCACACGAAATGCCGCCCAGACTAAGGACTGGTGGTGAACAACTTGGCAGAGTACCCACCGTAGGAACGGTCCCCATACTACCGGAAATGCTCACCACACATATCTCACATACGTACCCCCGAGGAAACGCACCCACCACCACAGGGTACAATACAATGAACAAAGAAGGAATGCCCCACCGGCCGAGACCAGAACCACCAGACACCACCCAGCCCACCAACCGCCCCAGTCATCCCTAGAGCCCCATACACCCAGAGACGGCATTGAGAAAACCCGCTCCTCATTCCCGAAGCAATGGAGAGGGGGAGACCTACCCGTAGCAGACCACTCCCACCGCCGACGGAACCATACCATCGACACAATCCTGCCGAGAAAGACGGGACCCCCAAAAGACACCGAGGAAGGTGGGAAAGCTCCCAATCCCACCAGCCCGGACCCCCCCCACAGACACAACAGGCACCGAGACCCACAACCTATCCACCATGCATACCACATGCAAACCCATCCCCACAATGCGCAAACAGATAACGCCCCGAAGCCAGCGTACACAAAGGAACCCCCAAATACGAGACGGACTAGACGTAAGGCGAGCAGCCGCCATCCGCCCACAACCACCAGGCATCAAGTCCCCCCAATACACAACATACGTGCAGACGAACACATCCCTGTCAGCAAAAGAGCCAAACCTGGATAAACCACAGTACTCCCACCCCACCCCACCAAGATTCCACAGACCACAAAAACCCGTAAACCGAAAGTCCACCCACAGGCACACACCTGAAACCCGAAATACCAAAGCCCACCACACAGACCCAGACAATCCAACCATGGGATGGAAGCCCCCCGGTCGTGACTCCACAGCGCCGAGCCCCATACACTCCTCCCCAGGCATACAGTGTAGGAAAGCATTGAAACCCCTAAACACCGCGATCGGCACCCCACCCTAGGGAGACGGTCTCGGCAAAGACCCCCAGGTGCACCCAACCCAGCCCCACTAAGATACCACATCAAAAAACTGCACCATGATGGCAGCAAAAGCCCAACAGCAGGACTTGCTCGTAAGGCTAGGAAGCCATAACCCCACCACGCTCCCCCTAGTCCCTGTCACCTCGGAGCCCCCATCCCAGGGGTTAGGGGAGACATGCTCCCAGGTGCACCCACAGAGTTGGGACCAACCCGTGCCAACCACCACCACCATCAGGGGAAACTCACGTACTGTCAGCCTCCAAGAGGGTGATCCCCGACACCAGGAGACAATAACACACAGACCCAGCAACCCCCCAGTCCCATGCCAGCCCCACGGCCCGCAAACCCCGATCTTAACAGGAATGAGCACCCTACCTGCACTCCCAAGAGGCCCGTCCTGCCAGGACCTCCCGATTGACATAAGGACCCATCTGCAGCAGCCAAACTCCGGACCCAGCCGCAGTCCAAACCACAACAGCCCCAAACCAGCCCTGTTGGAGGAACAGCAGCACGGACTGGAACAACACAGCACCCTCAGCACCACCAGGCGAACGCCGTCCCCGAGATCAGCAGCCACCCGTCCAGGAACCATACGGCAACCTGCAAAAGAAAAAACCCGAAGCAACAGCAAATGATCCCCCCCAAACAACGTATACCAAAAAGGCAACATCGGACCCATACAGGAACTGTAAGTGTACAAAATAAGATACAGAACCTGAGAACAATCCTTTTTTTTTTTTTTTTTTTTTTTTTTTTTTGGACGGATTAACACAATAGATAGACCAGATCATGACATACAATCACAAAGCCATTGAAGACCGCATTATTGTAGTCTGTAGGAGCACACTCCCCCCGGACAAGCTCCAACCCCTGACCACCCCCCAATTCATATTTTTTTTTTTTTTTTTTTTTTTTTTTTGTGTATTGTAGTCAGTAGGAGCACACTCCCCTCAAACAAGCGCCATCCCCTTACCACCCCCCAATGGAGAGGAACCCAGCCCGCACGGGGGAGCAACCCAAAGCAGGCCCCCTCCAGCAACTCGTAGCCGCCATCCGCAGCAGCAAAACTGGAACCGGGAATGGAAGGAAGTCCGCCTCCCTGTAAGGCTGAAAGGAAGCAAGGGAAGAGAAGGAGGAGGAGAGGGAGGGGGGTGCAGAAATAGATAGAGCTACCACACCCGGAAAAACAGGAGAAGAAAAGATGAGAAGACCACCAAAAGGAGCGAGGAGGGGGGGGGGGGAGAGAAAAAGGGGGGTGGGAGGAGAGAAAAAAGGGGGGGGGGAAGGAGAGAAAAAAGGGGGGTGAGGGAAAGGAGAGAAAGGGAGGCGAGGGAAAGGAAAGAAAGGGGAGGAGGGAAAGGAGAGAAAAAAGGGGGGGGGAGAGGAAAAGGAGAGAAAAGGGGGGTGAGGGAAAGGAGAGAAAGGGAGGCGAGGGGAAGGAAAGAAAGGGGGGGAGGGAAAGGAGAGCAAAAAAAAGGGGGGGGAGAGGGAAGGAAAGAAAGGGAAGCGAGGGAAAGGAAAGAAAAGGGGGGGGTGAGGGAAAGGAGAGAAAAAGGGGGGGAGAGGGAAAGGAGAGAAAAAAGGGGGGGGTGAGGGAAAGGAGCGAAAAAGAGGGGGGGTGAGGGAAAGGAGAGAAAAAGGGGTGAGGAAAAGGAGAGAAAAAAAGGGGGGTGAGGGAAAGGAGAGAAAAGGGGGGGTGGGGGAAAGGAGAGAGGAGGGGGAGGGGGGGGGTCGAGGACAAGGAGAGAAGTAGGAGGCCCAGCGGGACAAAGGAGACAAAGCGAACAAGACCAACAAAGGAGAAGGAAGGTGCACGAAGCAAGGGGCTTAAGCAGCCCATGGAGCTGACATAAAGAAACAGGGAAAGAAAGGCAGCCGGGGGCACTCACACGACAACACAGCACAGCAGGTCATCCACCCCACCGACAGCCTCCGTCACCACTCTCAAAGCGCCAGATCTCCACACACTGCCAGCCAAATGCAACCGCCACTCCAGCCGGACCGACCGCCGTGTCCGGAGTCCAGAACCGCAGCTCCCACCGCCGGGGAAACCGTCTGCGCTGGAGGACAAGCCGCATGTCGCCAGCCATTCCTGCACAACTGACCACCTCACTGCTGCTCCTGTCCCAGCCTCCGCTGCAAGAAGAAGGGCTCGCTCCGGCCAACCTGAACCGCCACAGCACCACCACCCGAAGCCGCACAAAGAGAAGCCAAGACAGGAGCCGCTCCACACCGCAAGCGCCGGAGACAGCCGCCAGACCAACAGGTACAGAAACCAGCTGCATGTGTACGCTGTTCCATTGTCCACTGCAAAGGAAGTACATCAATAGCTCTGACCTATACATATAGACCTTACTAAGACCTCCTCCTCATCACTTCCTGTCCCACCTACTTACTTTCCTTGTCCTCCCCCAGCTCAGACATGCCTCCCCTTCTTATTTTCACGGGGAGTTCTGAAGTAAGTAAATGGTATTTTAGCAGCAGATAGCGCCGGTAGATGGAGGGAAGGGTAGTGGGTTAAAATTGTGCGTATTATACCCGAGATTTTATGGTACTTTACTGCCCTTACTATAAAAAATCCCTGCTTTTATTCTGTCAAAAGTGCCTTTCCTGTAGTCTTTTGCTCAGCTGTTTGAGTAAATAGTTCCTTACAGAGTTTTTTTTTGTATTGGATACCTCTCTGGCACCCAAATGGTTAATGGGCATTATGCGCAGGAGATCACAAGACTAGCAATTTGCCTGTATGCTCTACATTGCCGGAAGCTTTGGACAGGGACATGTATGAGCAGAAAGGCCACTCTAATTAGAAGGTTGGGTGTGTAAATCGAAATGCATTTCCCCAAGCCCCAAAGCTGTGACAGATCACAGAGATCGGAGGAGACAGCCTGTTGATTCCCTGTAGAAGCAACCAGGGGCAAGAATGGCAACCCATGGCTTTTCAGCTATTACATTCCAGCTCCCATCATACTCAGCCAGCAAGTTTCATTCACAACATTGAATAAATCATTGGTTATAGTCCTAATTGAATTAAACCTGGAATGTAATTGACATTATTTCATATATATATATATATATATATATATATACTAGTTGAACAGCCCGTTACACGGGCCACAGTGCCTCTGGCAGCCGGTCGACGGGCAGTCACGCGCAGAGGCGCGGGCAGTCTGTAACGCGCATGACTGCCGCACGCGCAGCAGTGTCTACTGCGCATGTCGGGCGTTACACACAACTTAGCGAATTATTATATAGGATACTAGCAACATGGGACGGCGTTGCCCGTCATGTTATGACCATTGGGCGCACGTGTGTGAAATGCAGACACACTGATAAACACAGACATATGCAGCATACAGGCAGACACATACCATACATCCCAAGTGTCCCTCTTTAGGAGGGACAGTCCCTCTTTGAGGGCCAAATCCCTCTGTCCCTCTTTCCCACCCTGTTGTCCCTCTTTTTAGGAGGTCAGACTGTGTGCAGGGCCGGCTCCACCTATAGGCGAGGTAGGCGCCGGCCTAGGGCGCACACGTACTGGGGGCGCGGGCATGCAGCGGAGAAGAGCTGCGCCCACACACCGCGCCAGGAACCACAACACAGTCAGGCCTGTGTTGCTACAGTGCTCCCTCATCTGGTCGGATCTTTAGTAATGCAGAGCGCGCTGGGAGTCATGATCTCCAGCCGCGCTCTGCATTACTGAAGAGAAGACTGCGCGGGAGATACAGGTATGTGATGGGGGGCAAGTTGGAGCTGAGGGGGCATAGTGGAGCTGAGGGGGCAAGTTGGAGCAGATGTGGGGCAAAGTGGAGATGATGGGGGCAAGTTGGAGCTGTTAGGGGAAAGCTGGAGCTGAGGGGGCATAGTGGAGCTGGTGGTGGCAAGTTGGAGATGATGGGGGCAAGTTGGAGCTGATGAGGGTCAAAGTGGAGCTGATGAGGGTCAAAGTGGAGCTGAGGGGGGGCAAAGTGGAGCTGGTGGGGCAAGTTGGAGCGGATGGGGGGGCAAGTTGGAGCGGATGGGGGCAAGTTGGAGCCGCTGGGGGCATAGTGGAGCTGATAGTGGAAAGTTGGAGCTGAGAGGGCATAGTGGAGCTGGTGGGGGCAAGTTGGAGCGGATGGGGGCAAGTTGGAGCGGATGGCGGGCAAAGTGGAGCTGATGGGGGTAAGTTGGAGAGGATGGGGGGCAAAGTGGAGCTGATGGGGGTAAGTTGGAGCTGAGGGGGCAAAATGGAGCTGGTGGGGGCACGTTGGAGCTGATGGGGGCAAGTTGGAGTTGATAGGGGCAAAGTGGAGCTGGTGGGCCAAATAAACTTCAGTATATGTGTGTATACATTAGTCTGTGCAAATAAAATACTTTGGTCTTGAATTAAATCATTTATTCAGTTACATAAATAGCCAGTAATAGGTCATGAAATAACCTAAAAATTCTTACTAATGCCCCGCCCACCAGCCACACCCCCAATAATATTACCTAAAACTAACGTGTCCCTCTTTGGCCCTGTGAAATGTTGGGAGGTATGCACATACACACAGTGAGCGGCAGAAACATGCAAAAGACATGTACACACAGACACACTGGAGATGCACATATGGACACACATATGTAACAGAGATGTACACACACAGACACGCAACATATATGAGCAGAAACACATGTGCTCATGAGTTGTGTACCCCTCTGGCACTCAAAGGGTTAAGGTATAGAGAGGCATGTCAGAGTTAAATAGCAGTGGGAAGTGTGTTCATACCTGGGAACACTGACTTGTGAAGTCCCTAGAGGGGACTGATGTGGTGCTGATGTGGAGAGACAAATGGGGCAATCTGGGTTAAAAGTGGGTGGGGCTTAATCGCGAGTAGGGGGCGGGGCTTAACATAAATGTGGAAAAAGTGTTAGTAATAGGCTGGGGAAGGAGGAGAAGTGGGAGGGGAATGCAAGTTTACAGTGTGAGGGGTTTGAACACACTCCATGAGGGGTAAAACTTGATACAGAACCCTGTGGCAGTCAGTGGGTTAAGTGTGAATCTGATGGCTGTCTGTCCTGTGTCTTGCATGGCAAATGGTGACAATGAAGAAGTAATTCAGCAATGAGGGCCTACCTTAACCCTTTGAGTGCCATTTTGTTCCCCTGCTGATGCAGCACCATTCAGTGGCTTTACTACAGGTCCTGCTGAGGCCACTGGGAGTCAAGGTGAGTGACTGTGTGTCAGCCATCTTTCTTTCTGGCTTTGTGTGTGTGTATGGGTGTTTGGTGCTGTGTGAGTGAGGCATGTATGTGTTATACCTGGGAATTTTTACTTGTGGAGTCCCTCATGTGGTGCTGATGTGGAGAGAGCAATGGGGCAATCTGGGTTAAAAGGGGGCGGGGCTTAATCGCGAGTAGGGGGCGGGGCTTAACATAAATATGGAAAAGTGTTAGTAATAGGCTGGGGAAGGAGGAGAAGTGTGAGAGAAATGCAAGTTTACAGTGTGAGGAGTTTGAACACACTCCCTGAGGGGTAAAACTTGATACACAACCCTGTGGCAGTCAGTGGGTTAAGTGTGAATCTGATGGCTGTCTGTCCTGTGTCTTGCATGGCAAATGATGACAGTGAAGAAATAATTGAGCAATGAGGACCTACCTTAACCCTTTGAGTGCAATTTTGTTCCTCTGGTGCTGCACTACAGGTCCTGCTGAGGCCTCTGGGAGTCAGGGTGAGTGACTGTGTGTGTGTGTCAGCCATATGTATTTCTGGCTTTGTGTGTGTATGTGGTGTATGTGGTGCTGTGTGTGTGAGTGGGGGCATGTCTGCTTGGTGCTGTGTGAGTGGGGCATGTGTTTGTGTGGTGCTGTGTGAGTGGGGCATGTGTGTGTGTTTGTGTGGTGCTGTGTGAGTGGGGCATGTGTGTGTGTTTGTGTGGTGCTGTGTGAGTGGGGCATGTGTGTTTGTCTGTGGTGTAGGAGCAAGTGGCGGCCATATTGTTTTTTTCTGACTTTGATAGTGGTGGGTGGGCTACATAGTGGGGGCGGGCCAACTCCCTGCATGATTGAATCACCCAATGGGAACAGTAACTCCTCCTTAATACCACCCCTGGGTGTGTTTTGGCAGGCACAAAGTCTTCTTTTATATATATAGATATATATTACTGATGATCGAGCACCCCAATGCTCGGGTGTTCGGGTGCTCTGACCGAGCACCCCCGGAGGCTCGAGTGCTCGGCCGAGCACCCGAGCCCCATTGAAGTCAATGGGAGGACTCGAGCATTACACCAGGCACCCCCTGCTCTGATGAGGGGAGGGTGCCTGGTCCATAGGAAAAGGGCAGAAAATGATGGAAACACCACAGAAATGGTTCAGGGACAGCATAGGGAGGATGTCTGGATGCATCTTGGACTCCAACGTCGCTGCTGGGAACGATGTTTCGCCCGTAGTACGCCATTTTTACAGACTGACCGTAAAACACACAAAAAGGAAGATAAAAACGACTTTAGGCGAAAAATTGTTACCAAACAGAATGTGATGCTAATCTGCGGCTAGGCACAGTGAACGGAATATGTGACGTTTATTTTTTAAACTTTGCACACTGAACAATATGTGCCGCTAATCTGCGGCTAGGCACAGTGAACGGAATATGTGACGTTTATTTTTTAAACTTTGCACACTAAACAGAATGTGCTGCTAATCTGCAACTTTGCACACTAAACAGAATGTGCTGCTAATCTGCGGCTAGGCACAGTGAAAGGAATATGTGACGTTTATTTTTTACACTTTGCACACTAAACAGAATGTGCTGCTTATCTGCGGCTAGGCACAGTGAATGGAATATGTGACTTTTATTTTTTACACTTTGCACACTAAACAGAATGTGCTGCTAATCTGCAACTTTGCACACTAAACAGAATGTGCTGCTTATCTGCGTCTCGGCACAGTGAACGGAATAAGTGACTTTTATTTTTTACACTTTGCACACTAAACAGAATGTGCTGCTTATCTGCGGCTAGGCACAGTGAATGGAATATGTGACTTTTATTTTTTACACTTTGCACACTAAACAGAATGTGCTGCTAATCTGCAACTTTGCACACTAAACAGAATGTGCTGCTTATCTGCGGCTAGGCACAGTGAACGGAATAAGTGACTTTTATTTTTTACACTTTGCACACTAAACAGAATGTGCTGCTAATCTGCAACTTTGCACACTAAAAAGAATGTGCTGCTAATCTGCAACTTTGCACACTAAACAGAATGTGCTGCTAATCTGCAACTTTGCACACTAAAAAGAATGTGCTGCTAATCTGCAACTTTGCACACTAAACAGAATGTGCTGCTAATCTGCAACTTTGCACACTAAACAGAACGTGCTGCTAATCTGCGGCTAGGCACAGTGAACGGAATATGTGACGTTTTTTTTAAAACTCTGCCCCCCAAAACAAAATATAACTTCTGCCCCCACACACAATAGTCCTAAAAAGGACTTTTGGGTCTTTTTGTTGTTCAAACACACTTTTCTTCTCCCTACACTGACTTTCCATTCCTATCCTCATCTCTCCCTGGCTAAGACTGAGCCGAACTCGCTGGTCAGGTGCTATACAGCACCCGATCATGGGTTCTGGCCAGCCAATCAGTGTAATGCCAGCAGCCAACATGGCTGCTGGCATTACACTGATGTCAGAGCCTCCCCGCACGTTTATTGGCTGCGCAGCAGCCGCGAAACGTGCGGGGAGGAGACCCGAACATGGCGGGCGAGCACATGCGGTACTCGTACGAGTACCGCCATGTGCCGAGCAGAGCGATGCTCGAGCCGAACCGAGCTTCGGCCGAGCATGCTCGCTCATCACTAATATATATATCTATATATATAAAAGAAGACTTTGTGCCTGCCAAAACACACCCAGGGGTGGTATTAAGGAGGAGTTACTGTTCCCATTGGGTGATTCAATCATGCAGGGAGTTGGCCCGCCCCCACTATGCAGCCCACCCACCACTATCAAAGTCAGAAAAAAACAATATGGCCGCCACTTGCTCCTACACCACAGACAAACACACATGCCCCACTCACACAGCACCACACAAACACACACACATGCCCCACTCACACAGCACCACACAAACACATGCCCCACTCACACAGCACCAAGCAGACATGCCCCCACTCACACACACAGCACCACATACACCACATACACACACAAAGCCAGAAATACATATGGCTGACACACACACACAGTCACTCACCCTGACTCCCAGAGGCCTCAGCAGGACCTGTAGTGCAGCACCAGAGGAACAAAATTGCACTCAAAGGGTTAAGGTAGGTCCTCATTGCTCAATTATTTCTTCACTGTCATCATTTGCCATGCAAGACACAGGACAGACAGCCATCAGATTCACACTTAACCCACTGACTGCCACAGGGTTGTGTATCAAGTTTTACCCCTCAGGGAGTGTGTTCAAACTCCTCACACTGTAAACTTGCATTTCTCTCACACTTCTCCTCCTTCCCCAGCCTATTACTAACACTTTTCCATATTTATGTTAAGCCCCGCCCCCTACTCGCGATTAAGCCCCGCCCCCTTTTAACCCAGATTGCCCCATTGCTCTCTCCACATCAGCACCACATGAGGGACTCCACAAGTAAAAATTCCCAGGTATAACACATACATGCCTCACTCACACAGCACCAAACACCCATACACACACACAAAGCCAGAAAGAAAGATGGCTGACACACAGTCACTCACCTTGACTCCCAGTGGCCTCAGCAGGACCTGTAGTAAAGCCACTGAATGGTGCTGCATCAGCAGGGGAACAAAATGGCACTCAAAGGGTTAAGGTAGGCCCTCATTGCTGAATTACTTCTTCATTGTCACCATTTGCCATGCAAGACACAGGACAGACAGCCATCAGATTCACACTTAACCCACTGACTGCCACAGGGTTCTGTATCAAGTTTTACCCCTCATGGAGTGTGTTCAAACCCCTCACACTGTAAACTTGCATTCCCCTCCCACTTCTCCTCCTTCCCCAGCCTATTACTAACACTTTTTCCACATTTATGTTAAGCCCCGCCCCCTACTCGCGATTAAGCCCCACCCACTTTTAACCCAGATTGCCCCATTTGTCTCTCCACATCAGCACCACATCAGTCCCCTCTAGGGACTTCACAAGTCAGTGTTCCCAGGTATGAACACACTTCCCACTGCTATTTAACTCTGACATGCCTCTCTATACCTTAACCCTTTGAGTGCCAGAGGGGTACACAACTCATGAGCACATGTGTTTCTGCTCATATATGTTGCGTGTCTGTGTGTGTACATCTCTGTTACATATGTGTGTCCATATGTGCATCTCCAGTGTGTCTGTGTGTACATGTCTTTTGCATGTTTCTGCCGCTCACTGTGTGTATGTGCATACCTCCCAACATTTCACAGGGCCAAAGAGGGACACGTTAGTTTTAGGTAATATTATTGGGGGTGTGGCTGGTGGGCGGGGCATTAGTAAGAATTTTTAGGTTATTTCATGACCTATTACTGGCTATTTATGTAACTGAATAAATGATTTAGTTCAAGACCAAAGTATTTTATTTGCACAGACTAATGTATACACACATATACTGAAGTTTATTTGGCCCACCAGCTCCACTTTGCCCCTATCAACTCCAACTTGCCCCCATCAGCTCCAACGTGCCCCCACCAGCTCCATTTTGCCCCCTCAGCTCCAACTTACCCCCATCAGCTCCACTTTGCCCCCCATCCTCTCCAACTTACCCCCATCAGCTCCACTTTGCCCCCCATCCGCTCCAACTTGCCCCCATCCGCTCCAACTTGCCCCCACCAGCTCCACTATGCCCTCTCAGCTCCAACTTTCCACTATCAGCTCCACTATGCCCCCAGCGGCTCCAACTTGCCCCCATCCGCTCCAACTTGCCCCCCCATCCGCTCCAACTTGCCCCACCAGCTCCACTTTGCCCCCCCTCAGCTCCACTTTGCCCCCCCTCAGCTCCAACTTGCCCCCCCTCAGCTCCACTTTGACCCTCATCAGCTCCACTTTGACCCTCATCAGCTCCAACTTGCCCCCATCATCTCCAACTTGCCACCACCAGCTCCACTATGCCCCCTCAGCTCCAGCTTTCCCCTAACAGCTCCAACTTGCCCCCATCATCTCCACTTTGCCCCACATCTGCTCCAAATTGCCCCCTCAGCTCCACTATGCCCCCTCAGCTCCAACTTGCCCCCCATCACATACCTGTATCTCCCGCGCAGTCTTCTCTTCAGTAATGCAGAGCGCGGCTGGAGATCATGACTCCCAGCGCGCTCTGCATTACTAAAGATCCGACCAGATGAGGGAGCGCTGTAGCAACACAGGCCTGACTGTGTTGTGGTTCCTGGCGCGGTGTGTGGGCGCAGCTCTTCTCCGCTGCATGCCCGCGCCTACCTCGCCTATAGGTGGAGCCGGCCCTGCACACAGTCTGACCTCCTAAAAAGAGGGACAACAGGGTGGGAAAGAGGGACAGAGGGATTTGGCCCTCAAAGAGGGCTGTCCCTCCTAAAGAGGGACACTTGGGATGTATGGTATGTGTCTGCCTGTATGCTGCATATGTCTGTGTTTATCAGTGTGTCTGCATTTCACACACGTGCGCCCAATGGTCATAACATGACGGGCAACGCCGTCCCATGTTGCTAGTATATATATATATAGAAGGAGAGAAAGGAAGCACTCACGATAAATAGACGAATGCCTGGGTGCCTGATTGAAAAGTAATAATCACAGCCGAAGAAATCAGCACTCAAAGTCCTGTGAGTGCTGATTTCTTCGGCTGTATATATATATATATATATATATATATATATATATATATATATAAAGAGGTCAAATTTATGGCGGAGGAAGATGTATTAGAAGAATGTTCTCCATCAGGTCAGTGGTTTGACATACAGCGATAGATACATATTTTCAGAAGTAGAGCAAAGACATACCTGCCAACATTTCTAATTGCCAAAGAGGGACACTTGTGTTTTAGGGGGTGTGGCTGGGGGTGTGGCTGGTGGTCAGGGCATTAATGAGAATTTTGAGGCTATTTCATGACCTATTGACAGCTCCTTGTGTAACCTTATCAATGACTTATAACAAGACCAAAGCATTTTATGTACACAGACTAATTTATAAACAAATATACTGACGTTTAACACACAATAATGTGAGTTTTATTGCTGCTGAGCAATGTGATACACTTATATATACACACCACACAGTCTGATCTCTTAAACACAGGGACACCAGGGTGATACACTTATATACACACCGCACAGTCTGATCTCCTAAACACAGGGACACCAGGGTGATACACTTATATACACACCGCACAGTCTGATCTCCTAAACACAGGGACACCAGGGTGATACACTTATATACACACCACATAGTCTGATCTCCTAAACACAGGAACACCAGGGTGATACATTTATATACACACCACACAGTCTTGTCTCCTAAACACAGGGACATCAGGGTGATACACTTATATACACACCACACAGTCTGATCTCCTAAACACAGGGACACCAGGGTGATACACTTATATACACACCACATAGTCTGATCTCCTAAACACAGGAACACCAGGGTGATACATTTATATACACACCACACAGTCTTGTCTCCTAAACACAGGGACATCAGGGTGATACACTTATATACACACCGCACAGTCTGATCTCCTAAACACAGGGACACCAGGGTGATACACTTATATACACACCACATAGTCTGATCTCCTAAACACAGGAACACCAGGGTGATACATTTATATACACACCACACAGTCTTGTCTCCTAAACACAGGGACATCAGGGTGATACACTTATATACACACCGCACAGTCTGATCTCCTAAACACAGGGACACCAGGGTGATACACTTATATACACACCACATAGTCTGATCTCCTAAACACAGGGACACCAGTGTGATACACTTATATACACACCACACAGTCTGATCTCCTAAACACAGGGACACCAGGGTGATACACTTATATACACACCACACAGTCTGATCTCCTAAACACAGTGACACCAGGGTGATACACTTCTATACACACCACACAGTCTGATCTCCTAAACACAGGGACACCAGGGTGATACACTTCTGTACACACCACACAGTCTGATCTCCTAAACACAGGGACACCGGGGTGATTCACTTATATACACACCACACACAGTCTGATCTCCTACACACAGGGACACCAGGGTGATACACTTCTATACACACCACACAGTCTGATCTCCTAAACACAGGGACACCGGGGTGATTCACTTATATACACACCACACACAGTCTGATCTCCTACACACAGGGACACCAGGGTGATACACTTATATACACATCACACAGTCTGATCTCCTAAACACAGGGACACCAGGGTGATACACTTATATACACACCACACAGTCTGATCTCCTAAACACAGGGACACCAGGGTGATACACTTATATACACACCGCACAGTCTGATCTCCTAAACACAGGGACACCAGGGTGATACACTTCTATACACACCGCACAATCTGATCTCCTACACACAGGGACACCAGGGTGATACACTTATATACACCTCACACAGTCTGATCTCCTAAACACAGGGACACCAGGGTGATACACTTATATACACACCGCACAGTCTGATCTCCTAAACACAGGGACACCAGGGTGATACACTTATATACACACCACATAGTCTGATCTCCTAAACACAGGGACACCAGTGTGATACACTTATATACACACCACACAGTCTGATCTCCTAAACACAGGGACACCAGGGTGATACACTTATATACACACCACACAGTCTGATCTCCTAAACACAGTGACACCAGGGTGATACACTTCTATACACACCACACAGTCTGATCTCCTAAACACAGGGACACCAGGGTGATACACTTATATACACACCACACAGTCTGACCTCCTAAACACAGGGACACCAGGGTGATACACTTATATACACACCACACAGTCTGATCTCCTAAACACAGGGACACCGGGGTGATACACTTCTATACACACCACACAGTCTGATCTCCTAAACACAGGGACACCGGGGTGATTCACTTATATACACACCACACACAGTCTGATCTTCTACACACAGGGACACCAGGGTGATACACTTCTATACACACCACACAGTCTGATCTCCTAAACACAGGGACACCAGGGTGATACACTTATATACACACCACACAGTCTGATCTCCTAAACACAGGGACACCAGGGTGATACACTTATATACACACCGCACAGTCTGATCTCCTAAACACAGGGACACCAGGGTGATACACTTCTATACACACCGCACAATCTGATCTCCTACACACAGGGACACCAGGGTGATACACTTATATACACACCACACAGTCTGATCTCCTAAACACAGGGACACCAGGGTAATACACTTCTATACACACCACACAGTCTGATCTCCTAAACACAGGGACATCAGGGTGATACACTTATACATACACCACACAGTCTCAACTCCTAAACACATTGACACCAGGGTGATACACTTCTATACACACCACACAGTCTGATCTCCTAAACACAGGGACACCAGAGTGATACACTTCTATACACACCACACAGTCTCAACTCCTAAACACATTGACACCAGGGTGATACACTTCGATACACACGCCACACACTCCTAAAAAGAGGGACATCAGGTTGGGAAAAGGGACAGTGGGATTTGGGTCTAAAAGAAGGGCTGTCCCTCCTTAAGAGGGACACCTGCTAGTATTAACACTACTTACCTTACCATGGCCAGGAAATCCTAATGGCCACTATGAATTTTGTCTTTGTGCCTTGGTTCAAGATACAACATATTCAATCAGCCGGCTCTAGGAGGCATTGTTAGGAGCCGTTCGGCTCCGGAAGGGACTGACAGAGCAGGCGCACTGACATCATTATGGCAAGATGTCCTCAATCCGTCCTGCCTGTCAGCCCTGGAAGAATTGATAAATCTATTAAACAAGGTAATAATACTGGTGACTAGCGCTAATAAGCATCTAGTCACCAGATGGGGAATCATTGAAGATAAAGTTGTTTAAAGGTGGTAATTCCTATTTAACTGTACATTTGATGGTGTTTTGGCTAACATGACACATAAGCTGTTTTTAATGCAGTTTTCAAATAGACAAATTTAAATTAACCCTTTGAGTGCCAGAGGGGTATGGAACGCATTGCTCTGCAATGCGTTGCATACCCCTCTGGCGCTCAAAGGGTTAAGGTGAACGTTCCTCTTGTTATCATGTTATCTCTAGAATGAAAGAGCAAAGACAAAAATTCATAAGGACCAGTATGATTTTCTGGGCATAGTAAAGTAAATGGAGGGTTATTATTCAGAACATTTAACCCTTTGAGTGCCGGAAGGGTGTCCAATACATCGCTTTACAATGCAACAGACATTATCGATATCTAAACTCCACATTAAAAACGTATCCAGATGCATTGAGGCTCATAGCCAATCAACCTTTTAGTGACGAGCACAGACCATGCATATAATAAAGGGTTAAAATTCAAATGTAAAAACAACAAAAGCAGAGCCAGGCAGCCAAAAACCATGGACTTTCCCTGCAAAACTGGGACATTTGGAAAGTATGCACCCCCACCCCCTTCCCTGCAGATCACTCTCAAAGAGACTGTGACTTGCACGCCACATGATTTTTATCTGTTTATTTAGAAAATGTTTTACCAGGAAGAATACACTGAGATTTCTCTTGTTTTCAAGTATGTCGTACAGAGCTTTTACAGTAAGAAGTTACAAGTGTCTAGAATACACTTAAAGGGACAGAAATGTTTCACAATAAAAGCAATAATCTTCATAGTATTTGGGCCATGGAGAGTGTTATTATAATACTGTCAGAGTTCTAGTTCAAGAGTAATTGAATGATAAAGTATCCCTCTTCCTCCTCTTTTACTGATGTAACACTGCTCAACTCAGAGCAGCAAGACTGTCCAGATGGATCACAGAGAGGGACAATCTTCAGTGAGCATAAGGAAAAACCTGAAAAACCTGTCAAGGAGGCAGGGTTTTCCTTATGATCACAAAGAGAAGATTGTCCCTTGCTGTGAGCTGTCTGGTCTGTGGACCAGATTCCACATCTGATGGGAGGTGTCTTACACTAGGTAAAAGGGGCGGGAGGGGGATACTTTATCATTCAATTACTCTTGTACTGCAACTCTATTGAAATAACACTCTCTATGGCTCAAATACTATGAAGATTAATTGGAGTTGCTGTATTTGTGAAACATTACCATCTCTTTAATACCTAATCTAGACTCAGCAATTTACTTTTTTAACTCAGAGTTCTTGCAGGTCTGTAATACCCATGCCCCACTAAGTAAGATCAGAGTAAGGGGGATCCATCTACCCTGGGTCTCAGCTGAACTGCTTGAGTTATACAGTTTCAGAGATGTCGTATGGACAAAATGTAAACAACAAGACTGCAGAATACCTGCTCAAAGCAAGCAAAATCAAAAAAAGCACAATATTTTACTGACACCTTGAACAGTAACAAAACAGGCCAACTTTTGGAAGGTTATTAAAATAGCTACAATCCCCCCCTGACCATTATCACCGAACAACTATAAAATCGGCAATGAAACAACACATAGGGTTGCCACCTTTTCTTCAGAAAAATACCGGCCAAGGCATTCCCTCCATAGACTTAACATTGGACAGAAGCCAATTTTTTACCGGCCTGCCGGTACAATACCGGCCGGGTGGCAACCCTAACAACACAATGCCCCACATCAATCGCTACTGTATTCAACAGCTATTTTTGCTGCATGTGCCACTGCCCTGATTACACAAAACAGTTAATTCTTAAAGGGATAGTATTGTTTCATAATAAAAGCAGCTCTAATTAATCATCATAGTATTTGGACTTTGGAGAGTGTTATTTCAGTTCTGTCAGAGTTGTAGTACAAAAGTAATTCAATGACAAAGTATCCCCCTCCCTACCCTTTTACTGATGTAACACTGCTCAGCCAGATCAGAAGGGAGGTGCCCAGGTAGACTGCAGAGAGGGACAATCTTCAATTAAGATAATGGAAAAACCTGAAAAACTTATCAAGGGGGGCAGGGCTTTCATTGTTTTCATAGTAAGAAGATTGTCCCCTTCTGTTATCTGTCTGGTCTATGGACTAGATTCCACATCTGAGAAGAGATGGCTTACACTAGGTAAAAGGGGCGGGAGGGGAAACTTTGCTTGTGAATATCTCTCAAACCATAAAGGTTTGAGAGATAAGACTTATATCGTTCTTCATGTTTTTTTAATGCCTACAAAATAAAATAAAGATAAAGCGAAGTATTACTATCCCTTAGAAACGTAGAAACATGCATGGAACAGTCTCTGTCACGTACTATGTGGTTCAGTGATACTAGTGAATTCACTTTCACTCCAGTAAATGACAGTGAAATATATGACAACCTCCTCAACCCAAAAAATGAAATTGCAATCTGGTCCCATTGCATCCCTAATTAATGCTTCCCAGGCGTCTGGGTATATGGAAAAAACCTGGAAAGGGGCTAGAGCTGCACCTTTCCATAAAATTGTGGATAAGCATGTAGTATCAAATTACAGACCAACATCCCCACTCCTCTAAAATCCTAGAGAAATGTGCCCACATACAACTATATAAGTACTACTGACTGTCCAGCTTTTTTGCCTCCAGTCAGGCTTTCGTCCAAATCACTCAACAGTCACTGTCCTCCTAAAAATATGCAATGATATCCAGACTGGCCTGGAAAATGGTGAACTCACTGGAGTTATAGTCCAATATTCTGCAAAGGTCTTTGATACAGTAGACCATAGCATTCTGATAAGCAAACGCCAAAGTTTGGGTAATCATTCTCTAATCGGGTTCTGATCCTTTTTATCAGACAGAATGCAATATGTGTCTATTGCCGACGATATATCCCTCCTGCTCAAAGTAACAATTGGGGTTCCCCAAGACTCCATTCTTGGCCCTCTTCTATTTCCTCTACTTATAAATGATCTGCCCACGGTTTGCAAAGCATCTTCTGTGCATATGTATGCAGATTACACCATAATCTAAATGCATCTCAACCTCAGGCCGTATTACAGCATGATTTCGCTGAAGCTGAAATATGGATAGCCAAAAACAAACTGTTTGTAAAGTGTTAGTAATGTTTCATAACAACAGCAGCTACAATTGTTCTTTATAGTTAATACTAGCAATGTGGGACGGCGTTGCCCGTCCTATTATTTACACAGAGAGACATTGTGTGAAACAGAAATATGCAGTGTTACAGACACGCACTTAAAGAGACAGAGAGTGTCACACACTGTGAAACGCATACATACAGAGAGACACAGACATACATGGACCTATGTCAGATATGTAGACAGTGTGTGACAGACGCAGTGGTGATGTAGATATGCTGAAAAGAGTGGTAAAAACGGTTTTAATTGCAGCTCTTCAGCTTGATGAATAAGGCCCTGTATCCTTACAGTTGAAGTGAGTGTGCTGTATTACTTGATGAATAAGACTCTGTATACTTACAGATGAAGTGAGTGTGCTGTGTTACTTGATGAATAAAGCCCTGTATCCTTACAGTTGAAATGAGTGTGCTGTGTTACTTGGTGAATAAGACCCTGTATCCTTATAGTTGAAGTGAGTGTGCTGTGTTACTTGATGAATAAGGCCCTGTATCCTTACAGTTGAAGTGAGTGTGCTGTGTTACTTGGTGAATAAGAGCCTGTATCCTTACAGTTGAAGTGAGTGTGCTGTGTTACTTGATGAATAAGGCCATGTATCCTTACAGTTGAAGTGATTGTGCTGTGTTACATGATGAATAAGGCCCTGTATCCTTACAGTTGAAGTGAGTGTGCTGTGTTACTTGGTGAATAAGGCTCTGTATCCTTACAGTTGAAGTGAGTGTGCTGTGTTACTTGGTGAAGGTCACAGTGAGAAGATGTTTGTGAGTAAAGGAATAATTTAGATTACAGCAGTGGATACTGCAGTACATTTGAAGAAATAGGTTGGCAGACAGAGGGTTAAGTGACAGATGCAGTGATAGATAATGTAATAGTGATGTGGGAGTAAAATGGCGAGATTGGGACTATGGATGAATGGCAAGGAGATAGGTGAGTGGGGGTGACAAGGGAGGAGATGAGAGATTGAGGAGAAGAGGGACAGTGAAGTGTTACAGTAAAGTAATGGGTGAGGGGGAGAAATGACTATACATACACAGTGAAGTAGACATGAAATACAGGGCTGTAGGGTTACTACATTATACAGACCTAGTGTAGCAGTTGGTTGGAGTGAAGCACTTTAATGCTTTGAGTGTGAGAGAGGTACACAACACATTGCTGTGTAATGAGTTGTGGGCAGCTTGTGAGGAAGGAGTGTGCTGCACAATACCCAAATGTGGAAGCTTTCCAAACAGATATTAACCCTTTGAGTGACAGAGATACGCAGAGCAATGTGCTGCATATCATCTCTGGTACTCCAAGGTTAATGGGCTTAACCCTCTGAGTGCCAGAGAGGTATCCAAGGCATTGCAACAGCACTCAAAGGGTTAAATTGAAACAAAGTGAGTCCATCAGCCCCAGTTCTTACCATGGAAACTGAAGATCTGTGTGTTCTAACCTATTCCCCAGCTGACTCCACTCACCTGATTCCAATCTGTCTCTGAATGTCCCAGTGCATTATGGGACAGGGGGTGGAAACAGAAGTATTTATGCGCTTTGAAATAAGTGATCAATGTGTGGCTCCCCAGCAACTGGTTGGTGGGTTATATTATTGTGCCATGAGTTGTTTACTGTAGGAGTTGTAAGTCGAGAGAAGTGATGTAGCAGTAGGTGAGTTGTGGAGGAGAGGGTTAACCCTTTGAGTGTCAGAGAAGTACGCAACGCATTGCCTACCTTAACCCTTTGAGTGCCATTTTGTTCCCCTGGTGCTGCAGAATCCTTCAATTGCTGTACTACCGGTCCTGCTGAGGCCACTGGGAGTCAGGGTGAGTGACTGTGTGTGTGTGTGTGTGTGTGTGTCAGCCATATTTCTTTCTGACTTTGTGTGTGTTTGGTGCTCTGTGTGTTTGATGCTCTGTGTGTGTGAGTGGGGCATGTGTGTTTGATGCTCTGTGTGTGTGAGTGGGGCATGTGTGTTTGGTGCTCTGTGTGAGTGGGGCATGTGTGTTTGGTGCTCTGTGTGAGTGGGGCATGTTTGTGTGTTTGGTGCTGTGTGAGTGGGGCATGTGTGTTTGTGATGTAGGAGCAAGTGGCATCCATTTTGTTTTTTTCTGACTTTCATAGTGGTGGGTGGGCTGCATAGTGGGGGTGGGCCAACTCCCTGCATAATTGAATCACCCAATGGGAGCAGTAACTCCTCCTTTCTGCCTCCCCTGGGTGTGTTTTGGCAGGCACAAAGTCTTCTTTTATATATATAGAATACTGATCTCCGATATTGACACTGTACATATTTCTGTATTTACACTGAAATTAGATTATGAAGTGTACCCCTCCTATCTCTTTTACCAACGTCAGTCTTCTTTGCCTCAGAGCAATGAAGGGCAATCTTCTGTCAGTATCAGTTTTCCTTATACTGACAGAGGGGACATTGTCCCTTGTTGTGATCTGTCAGGTCCAATTACCAAATTTCAGTTCGGGGAGGGGGGGGTGGCTTACACTAGGGAAAAGAGTGAGGGGTACACTTCATAATCTAATTTCAGCGTAACTAGAGAGATATGAATAGTGGCAACATCAGAGATCAGTAGTATTAACTATAAAGAACAATCATAGCTGCTGTTATTATGAAACATTACTAACCCTTTAAACACTGACAAAATGGACACTTGGACCCAGTTAACTCCTACAAATATCTTGGTATGTAGCTTGACCCCAGCTTCACTTTGGGTCTTCATATTTATAAATTAACATCCGAACTTTATCCCAAAATAGGTGCTCTGTTTAGAAAGAAATCCTGTTTAAGTCCTCTGGTAAGAAAATATATTGTACAGCAGATGTAATGCCAGTCATAGTCTATGGGGGCGTAGTATCTCAAATCCATCTTGGTAAACTCGACACTGTGTATAACTCATTATGCCTATTTATCCTCCAGCATAATTACACTATCCATCACTGTGATATGTTTAAAGACCTAAATACTACATACCTCCCAAGAGCCCCTCTTTAGGAGATATTAGGGGTACATAACTCCCAGGTGTCCCTGTTTAGGAGATATTAGGGGTACATACCTCCCAGGTGTCCGTGTTTAGGAGATATTAGGGGTCCATACCTCCCAGGTGTCCCTCTTTAGGAGATATTAGGGCTCCATACCTCCCAAGTGTCCCTCTTTGCCAGTTTGGAATGCTGGGAAATCAGCTCTGGGGGGGGGGGAGGTATCTATTTAAATGGTCACAAGTGAATGAGCCATTTAACAAGTCACCTGAATAAAAATGACGGCATGACAGCGTGAAATTGTCCTGTTGTGTTTGAAAGGGTGCACTAGAAATGCCCAGAAAAGGGATCCCACAAATGGCCAGAATTTAAAACGTGAATTTACTACTGCACTACTACTGTTGGACTACCTGTGCCTTGAAGTACAGGAACAAGCCACTGCGTAAAGTTTATCTGCTGCTGAGTCAAAGTGAGAGCTATGAGCTGATTGGTGGGAATATTGGAGGCCAAATAAATTTTACGTTGCGGCTTGTTCCTGTACCTCAAGGCACAGGTGAGAAATGAGGCAATCGTGCCAGCAAGCGGCATGTGAATAAGATGATAAATGTAGTCCAACACTAGTAGTGCAGTAGTAAACTCAAGTTTTAAATTCTGGCCATTTGTGGGATCCCTTTTCTGCACATTTCTAGTGCGTCCTTTCAAACACAACATGTCATGCAGCGCAAGATTGTCATACTGACATTTTTATTCAGGCGACTTGTTAAATGGCTCATGTGGTTGCACGCTCGTTCTTGTGCGACCATTTAAAAGTAAACCTCTCTGGGGTGCGATATTGGATTGCTTCCTTATATATTACAGGAACGATTCAATAACCTGAAGGGGTGCAGTTCTGGAGCAAACTAACAGCCCCATATGGGAGAAATTAAAATTCCCTTTCACACTGACGTAAAAGAGGGGTTTAACTGTTTGAATGATAGACGGGTCTGCAACTCATTACTTAGCAATGCGTTGAAGACCTCTCAAGCATTTAATGTGTTAAAATCCCAATTTAAATCAATGGAAATTTGCATACATTTTATATTTCCTCTATGGTGCAGTTGGTTTGCTCTAGAAAGGTACCAAGGGTCCTCTGGTCTTTTTTGTTTTCTATGTTCCATTTGTACTGTTTAAAGTGTTAGTAATGTCCCATAATAAATAGCTTTTATTTTGTAGAGCTTTAAAAGTGGAATATAATGCAAAAAACGTATCTCTCAAACTGCTATGGTTTGAGAGATATCGGCATTCAAATTTTGATGTATCTACCGTAAAGCTGTCAGTAGGAGATCCATGTCGGTCGACACGGAGGCTCTGCAGCAGAGCCGCAATTCCATTATTTAAAACGAATGACTTCCTTGGAATGGTATACAAAGTGTGCCTGGTTTGCAAGCACACTTTTTAGACCATTCCAGGGAAGTCCTTCGTTTTAAATAATGCAATTGCGGCTCTGCAGTGTCGGCCGCCATGGATCTCCTGCTGACAGCTTTACAGCTGACAACAGAACACATCAAAGTTTGAATGCCGATATCTCTCAAACCATAGCAGTTTGAGAGATATGTTTTTTTGCTTTATATTGCATTAGATTCAACTTTTGAAGCTCTACAAAACAAAGGCTATTTACAATGGGACATTACTAACACTTTAATGTCTCGGTATGTCTCTTCCCTGTTACAAAGCACTGTTGAATATATTGGTGCTATGTTAAACTTGCAGAGTAAGCCTTAATCCTTCAGTTGATCGACAAAGGCTGGAGATGATGATGATATATATATATAGATAGATAGATAGATAGATAGATAGATAGATAGATAGATTAGATGACCTTTGTTGCAGTGTCATTTTTAAGAAATCTATAAAACATAGTATGAAGTGCTCTAAGCTGATACAATAAGATGATACAATCTGTGATATAATCAGGAATGGTATTTGAGCAGGGAGAGTAATGGGGAAAACCCAAGCATAAACAAGCAGTGACAAGGTTTAGACAAATGAAAGGGTGAGGAGGGGGCTGAGTACTCGGTCTTTTAACATGCATCTCTGTCCAACACCTCCATGAGCAGACAACTCAACTTTATATAACTTTATAAATGTGGTCTACTAACTTTTAAGCCTTGTTAGTCCTCTTCAGTGAGGTAAAAAAAGAAAAAAAAAAGACTGCCCTTTAATTGCACTCCAAATGATTGTCCCTTAAATGTGAGGTGTCAGAAAGTACTGACCAAATAATGGGGAAGAATAACAAGTAATCTTTATTAATTTAGGTAAAAAGATCAAACAAGAGTGAGTAGGGTAATTTACCGTTAAATCTCGGGTATAATATGCACAATTTTACCCCACTTCGCCTTATGTGAAGTGTGGGGGGGTGCGTATTATACATAAGAGTTTTTACAATGAAAAAAATATAGTGTTAGCACTGCCTCCCACTTCCATCAATTGGGGTTACAGGACCTTCTGCCTCCAGCCAATGGTAATACCCTGATACACAGGGCCCTGATACACAGGGCATTACCATTGGCTGGAGGCAGAAGGTCCTGTAAGCCCAATTGAAGGAAGCGGGCGGCATGGCGGCAAGTGCAGGAAGTTTTGCCTTCTCTTCAGCAGTTCACTTGCACAAAAGTAAGGTTTATCTTCAAAGTGGAGCGCCGGGGGAGGGAGGGAAGAGGTCTGCTAACACTATATTTTTTTTGTAGTAAGGGAGAAAACAAGGGTGCATATTATACAGAGGCACTCTTGTTTCCCCCTAAAATCTTAGGCATAATATACACCTGCGTATTATACCTGAGATCTTACGGGTAATTAAGATCAAAAATAACCCAAACAGACTATCGTTCTGGTTGTTAAGCAAACTTTTAGATAAAATACCTATAAACACCCTGACAAGAGTAGATATTTCGGAGGTTGAATATCAATAGCCTGAATCCAAATAGACAGTCTTGGCTAAAGCATATACACCTCTCAAAATCTCAAAGGGGTTAAATAATCACCAACAGCAAGTGATATCTGTTTTTGGGTTATTGATATCTCAATAGGTAAAGTCCGTGAATCATAAATCCCCTAATATATTCTTTTTATGGTGAGTTGACAATTATAAACATATGGGGATAAGATGATATATTGCCTTTTTTAAGCTACTCTACAATCCTAAAACTATGGTTTGTTCAAGAACCCAGAGTGTACGTTATCAGCTGGACAGTATCACGAATGTGAATAAAATTTGCAATTGTGCCTGAGTTCAGGACCAACAATGGAATTCATGTTAGTGCTGTCTCTCTTTACACTCATTAAAGGGATAGTAATGTCTCATAATAAAAGCAGCTCTAATTACTCATCATAGTATTTGGACGTTGGGGAGTGTTATTTCAATTCTGTCAGAGTTGTAGTTCAAGAGTAACTGAATGATAAAGTATCCCCCTCCCGCCCCTTTTACTGATGTAACACTGCTCAGCCAGATCAGAAGGGAGGTGCCCAGGTAGACTGCAGAGAGGGACAATCTTCAATTAAGATAAGGGCAAAACCTGAAAAACTTGTCAAGGGGGGCAGGGATTTCATTGTTCTCACAGGAAGAAGATTGTCCCCTGCTGTTATCTGTCTGGTCTATGGACTGGATTCCACATCTGAGAAGAGATGGCTTACACTAGGTAAAAGGGACGGGAGGGGAAACTTTGCTTGTGAATATCTCTTAAACCATAAAGGTCTGAGAGATAAGACTTATATCGTTCTTCATGTTTTTTTAATGCCTACTAAATAAAATAAAGTTAAAACTAAGTATTACTATCCCTTTAAGATGTAACGAGCTAGCTGTAGCAGAACAAAATACTTCTAAAGGCAGGCACGGCACACTGACTAACAGAGGTAAGCTGTATTAAGTTGTACTAGATACAGACTACTAGTTTAGGGTAATGACATGACACGTAGAGTCCCTGCTGGAACGGCAAAGATGTGCAATGCCTCGGAGTGCAGAAGCTGTGATCAAAAGGATTAAAATTATTAGTTCTGTCTAATTTAACACTTGGTGTAATCGTGCTGATTAACAGTGTAAATTCTATGGATAGACAGCATGCACTCAACAAGGAAGCTGTGTGATATCAAGTAGTGTCTGAATACCAACCGCTGGTATAAGACAGTGCAGCCTAATGTTACAAAGGAAAGCAAAACGCGGACTGCAAGACTAAGAAGTCTGATAGATTGTATTTTATTCACTCTGTTTATTGTTACACATTTTCATAAACTGTAAAGATGGCTGGAGTCACACTCCCTGACTTGTAAGTTGTATCGTACTGTCTTAATGACGTACAAAGACGCAGCTTGGAGGAGGGAGTGAAAGAGTAAAAAGTAACGATGTAAAGATATTTCACTAAAACCGACTCTACCTAATCTCAATTAGAGACCAATAACCCATCTGCCATTCATACATATTGCCGGGGCATATCCAGTTTGCCACTTATCCATACAGAGAGGGGTTAATGAAACTCTGGCCGATTCTGTGAATGTGCAAGAAAGAGAATAGTTTGTTACTCATTCACTGCAGTAGATTTTTCAGATTGCATGTAAAGTATGGGGAAACTGTATAGTAACTGGTAAAAATCCAAAAAGTGTCAAAGAGGACTGCAGGAGATTGTAATCTCGTTAGTTATATAATATGAGTTCCGTGTGTCATTGGACTTCTACTGGTACTGCAGGAGTAACTTGAAATCTTGCTTCTTTGTATACATAAACTATCAATCTTGATAGAAAACAAAGTAGCCAGAAATCGAGGCACAACAAAGTTATTTCAAAAGATTGTGCTAGAGATTTCTATCTAGTCTTATATGCACCAATAGTCATGATAAGATCAAAATTGAGGAAGAAGGGTGGGACAGGGGAGATGACATGCACCTAGGGGATAGGGGGTTACAAGAGTTTATTCAGGCTATGGGGGAAGGCCTAATGGTTAGTATGAGGTCACAGCAAAAGGGGGGGCATAGAGGGTACAGAATTTAGGAATCCCCTCTATGGGTGGCTGGTGTGGGCGCTTCTAGGGCCCCAACATTGCGGCATAGCCGAGATGGTAAAGGTGGGCAGGTGGGTTTGTGCATTGAGGCCAGGTCAGCCTGCAAAAAGGGCGGACGAATGCCAGAAAGCACTGTGAGAGGGGAGGCATGGAGGTAGTGTCATGGTGGATCGACACTGGGGCCTCACTCGTCTCCCCTGGTATGGTTGGTTGTGGCAGCCATGGAGACGGACCAGAGGTGGGGAGGCAGTGATTGCCTGAAAGATCTCACCCTTTACATATGCCATGGTCTCAAGCTGGGTATAGGTATGACCCAGATGGATAGGGACCCTAGGGGCATCATGTAGTAAGAGGGAGGATACTCCATGGGGCGCCTTTAAATAGGTCAAAACCCAATTAAATAAAGCTGTGACCTCACAATTTGCCACCTTACTCAGTTGTACGTGTGTTTATTTAGGGGGGGAGGTGGGGTGTTGGTATTGTGTTGTTGGTGGCTGGAGGGAAGGAAAATAGCGAGTGTGGGCCTTAATGGATTTATCCAAAAAAAAAAGGAATATTTCACTGTGAAGGAACACCAGACCAGATATTCTTTCGAGCTGGATGTAAGATTATAAAGCCTCATAGCATACCTCCCAACATTTCAAACAGCCAAAGAGGGACACTTTTGTTGTAGGGGGTGTTACTGGGGGCGTGGTTGGTGGGCAGGGCATTACCAAGAATTTATAGGTGATTTCATGACCTACTGACACCTCTTTGTGTAACTTAATCAATGATTTAGAGAGAGACCAAAGTATTTAATTTACACAGACTAATTTATAAACACATATAATGACATTTAAAAAACAATAATGTGTGTTTTACGGTTGTGGAGCAATGTGATATAAATATATACACACCACGCAGTCTGATCCCCTAAAAAGAGGGACACTAGGGTGGGAAAGAGGGACAGAGGGATTTGGGTCTCAAAGAGGGACTGTCCCTCCTAAAGAGGAACACTTGGACGGTATGTCATAGCTATGTGCAAACGGATTCACAAGCTGGTCCTGTAACCCTGACGAGCGTTTTGATTTGACTTCATCAGAGTTGAGGCTCGGATAAAAGGCGCCAGTATTTAAATCAAATTCGCCACCTGTTGGCGAATAAGTGTAATAACACTGTCAACAAAAGATCCTATGTGTAATAGTAGCAAAACAAAGTTAGAGCAATGATATTAATCTGAAAAGTGCCAAGGGCTACCTATCCAATGTAATAAACTTCAGACCAGACCAAAAGTAAGAAAATTAAATAAAGTACCAGCCATAAGGTAAAAATAGTAAAATCTATCTCTGGCTGTGTATGTGAGATTGTACAATAACATCTCTGATGAAAAATATAACCTTGTCAAAAAATGAATATGATACTAACACTGGAACATGATAAGTGCCAGTCTATGTAGGTGTGATATGTCCCTTCAGACCAGTAAAAAGCAAGTGTCAAGGTTTAATGAAAGTAAACAGTAAAACATGTATATATATATATATATATATATATATATATATATATATTTAGTGTGTATATATGCTTATATATTAGTAAACCTCAAAGTAAGTTGAACCCATACTGAGAGGATTGGTCAACAAAGAAACATAGAATCTGACGGCAGATAAGAACAATTCGGCCCATCTAGTTGCCCATTTTCCTACAGTAATACCCTCAAACCTTTTTGGGCCTTGGTCTTTTCTTATGTTCAGGACAGCCTTATGCCTATCCCATGCATTCTGTCACTGTATTAATTTCTACCACATCTACTGGTAGGCTATTCCACTTATCTACTACTCTCTCAGTGAAATAAAATGTTCTTACATTACATCTAAACCTGTGTCCCTCTAGTTTTAGACTATGGCCTCTTGTCCTAACATTTTTACTCCTTTGAAATATACTTTCATCCTGTACTTTTTTGAATCCCTTCATGTATGTGAATGTGTCTATCATATCCCCTCTCTCTTCTCTCCTTCAAGCTATACATGTTCAGATCCTTTATTCTATCCTGATATTTCTTTTCCTGTAAACCAGTCACCATTTTAGTAGCCCTTCTCTGAATTTTCTCTAGAGTATCAATATCCTTCTGGATCGATAGCCAGAGTAAAATGAGTATTAGAAACACACATCTTACCGTAATAAGTGGCTGGTAGGATGGTATTAAACTGAAGCTGATTTAAGAAGTAATCATTTCAAACAGTAGAGCATATAAATATATTGGTCGGATAGTATAAGTTATTACGCTGGAATGAAAACACAAGGGGGTTATTATAAATGTGCTGTTAGGCACATTTCCTCATTTAAAGTGTTAGTAATGTCCAAGAAAAAAATATTTATTGTTTTGTAGTGCTTAAAAAGTTCAACTAAATGCAACAAATCCTATCTCTCATCGCTATGGTTTGAAAGATATTCGCATTTAAAGTTTGACGTTTCCTGCTGTCAGCTGTAAAACTGACAGCAGGAGATCCGTGTTGGCTGATATGAGGAAGCTCTTCAGCAGAGCTGCAATCGTGCGATTTAAAACAAATTACTTCATTGGAATGGTCTACAAAGTGTGCTTGCAAACCAGACACACTTTGTAGACCTATCCAATTAAGTCATTCTTTTTAAATAACGGGATTGCTGCTCTACTGCAGAGCCACCAGTTGGTCCCCAGACAGGATTCCCCTGCAGTCAGCACAGCACTGACATCAGGGAAAGAGGAGGGAGGGGTGAATTTTGAATAGGAATATCACTCAAACCATAGTGGTTTGAGAGATAGGATTTGTTGCATTTAGTTGAACTTTTTAAGCACTACAAAACTATACATATTTTTTTCTTGGACATTACTAACAGTTTAATTCTCTGGGAGTCATATGGCGCGATGCAGGAAACGTGCGCAATTACTATTTCCCATGTGAAAACCACTAGGGAATAGGTTTGCGCATGATTTTGTTGAATTGCACATGAAAATTCAAGATTACCGAACAGCTGCGTATATTTATTGTTTTTGTGGGCGTGGCTAAGATTAACAAATCTGTGTGAGTGGAATAGCAAATGAGCCTAATGCAAGAACTGCTATTGAGAATTAATTTATACGTCTGTGTACTGTTGTCGTAAAATGGAATTTTTCATGCGCAATTCAAGAAGCGTTGGGTATTTAGCTTCCTGGATTAGAATATGCGCAATATCTATCTGCGCACAAAAACGCCTTTATCCGATGCGAACATTTCTTGCATCGCGCCAATAGTGTCAAGTAAACAAAACAAGATTTCAGGTTACTCCTGCGGTACCAGTAGAAGTCCAATGACACACTGAACACATATCACATAACTAACGAGATTACAATCACCTACAATCCTCTTTGTCACTTTTTGGGTTTGTACCGGATATGCCCCGGCATATGCATGAATGGCAGATGGGTTATTAGTGTCCCTACAAGACTAGATAGAGCTCTCTAGCACCATCTATTGTAATTGCTTTGTTGTGCCTCGACTTCTTGCTACTTTGCTTTCTATCAAGAGTGATAGTTTATGTATAGAAAGAAACACGATTTCAAGTTTCTCCTGCGGTACCAGTAGAAGTCCAATGACACACTGAACGCATATCACATAACTAACGAGATTACAATCGTCTGCAATCCTCTTTATCACTTTTTTTTAATTTTTGCCAATCACTATACAGTTTCCCCAGGGCCAGCCCAAGACACTATGCTGCCTTGGTCCAAGGATGAAATGCTGCTTCCCCCCAAAACCACGCGCACCAAAACCACACCCAATAAAACATGCAGACCTCACACCCACACTCCGGGAGAAGAAGATGCTCCACGAAGTGTGCGTTTGGGCAGCTATGCGAGGTGGGGGATTGCCATCCTCAGGTGGCAGCTAAGCTAATTAGACACACATATCACCCAAAATACACTGCCACACACACCACCCAAAATAGACTGCCACACACACACACACATACCACCCAAAATACACTGCCACACCCACACAAACCAGCCAAAATACACTGCCACACACACATTGCCAAAAATAGACTGCCACACACGGAGCCTGCTGAAAGGGTTGTCACAAACCACACATACTGACTGAATGGGGCAATATTATAGCCTGGCAGCGGATGATGAAGAATAATGGGATATACACAATAATTTAATAGGGTAAAACAAAGCTAGTACAGGTGTACTTATACTTGTATAAAGCTGAAGCAGGCAAGTATTAAATCCAGGGATTGTTGAAATCACACAAGTGCAGCATGTAGTTAGTATCAGCAGGTAAAAGTGCTGGTAAAAACGTACCCTTACTTTCAAGTGAGAAAATGAGCCTCTTAACCCTTTGAGTGACAGAGGGGGACACAACGCATTGCAAAGCAATGCATTGCGTACCCATCTGGCATTCAAACAGTTAATGTACAGAAGGATTTGCCCACTCTGTTATGGTCTGCAGCGATCCACGATTTATCTCTCTGCTGGTCATCTTGAGAAGACTGCTTCAAGATAGCATCCATTCACAATGCTGGATAGAACAACTCCATTTTAGCAGCCCGCACAGCTACTTTAGGCCAGCATAGTGTGAGGATGCATAACCTGTGTTTCTTCACCTCCTGCCTTCAGGAGACTATTCAGGAGCAGATGCAGGTGCAGCATAGCAGCCACTCACTGGCAGGGGAAGAAAATAAGCACCGTGGGAGCCTCTGCTACACCTCTTCTTGGTGCAAATTGTCGCCCCTGTCAAAGTACTGCCTGGGTCCCTTGGACCCACCGGGACCCAT
Source organism: Rhinophrynus dorsalis (assembly GCA_037306005.1). Lineage (NCBI taxonomy): Eukaryota > Metazoa > Chordata > Amphibia > Anura > Rhinophrynidae > Rhinophrynus > Rhinophrynus dorsalis. Next base: position 19,040,802 of record CM074724.1, on the reverse strand, counting down.
GTAAGGCCCTGAGTTTCCCCATACTTTACTTGCAATCTGAAAATTGTGCTGCGGTGAATTAGTAACAAACTATTCTCTTTCTTGCACATTCACAGAATCGGCCGGAGTTTCATTAACCCCTCTCTGTATGGATAAATGGCAAACCGGATATGCCCCGGCAATATGTATGAATGGCAGATGGGTAATTGGTCTCTAAATGAGTTTAGGTAGAGTCGGTTTTAGTGAAATATCTTTACATCGTTACTTTTTACTCTTTCACTCCCTCCTCCAAGCTGCGTCTTTGTACGTCATTAAGACAGTACGATACAACTTACAAGTCAGGCAGTATGTCTCCAGCCATCCTTACAGTTTATGAAAATGTGTAACAATAAACAGAGTGCATAAAATACAATGTATCAGACTTCTTAGTCTTGCAATCCGCGTTTTGCTCTCCTTTGTAACATTAGGCTGCACTGTCTTATACCAGCGGTTGGTATTCAGCCTCTACTTGATATCACACAGCTTCCTTGTTGAATGCATGCTGTCTATCCATAGAATTTACACTGATAATCAGCACGATTACACCAGGTGTTACATTAGAACTATTAATTGTAACAGGGACATGCACAGACACTTTGGGGGGCAGGGGCTCAAATGAAAAAAAGGGCACTTCGGACTGATTAATTTTTTTTTTTTTGTTAAAAGGGCACTAGGGCACTTTGGACAAAAAGGGCAGGTGCTCAAGCCCCCTTTGGTGTCTATGTGTGCAGGTGTCTGAATTGTAATCCTTTTGATCACAACTTCTGCACTCCAAGGCATTGCACATCTTTTGCCGTTCCAGTAGGGACTCTACATGTCATGTCATTACCCTATACCAGCAGTTTGTATCTAGTACAACTTAAAGGCATAGTAATACTTCGTTTTATCTTTATTTTATTTTGTAGGCATTAAAAAAACATGAAGAATGATATAAATCTTATCTCACAAATCTTTATGGTTTGTGAGATATTCACAAGCAAAGTTTCCCCCTCCCGCCCCTTTTACCTAGTGTACCCCATCTCTTCTCAGATGGGGAATCTGGTTGTAAGACCAGATAGATAACAGCAGGGGACAATCTTCTTCCTATGAAAACAATGAAAGCCCTGCCCCCCTTGACAAGTTTTTCAGGTTTTTCCCTTATCTTAATTGAAGATTGTCCCTCTCTGCAGTCTACCTGGGCACCTCCCTTCTGATCTGGCTGAACAGTGTTACATCAGTAAAAGGGGTGAGAGGGGGATACTTTGTCATAGAATTACTCTTGTACTACAACTCTGACAGAATTGAAATAACATTCTCCAAGGTCCAAATACTATGATGATTAATTAGAGCTGCTTTTATTATGAAACATTACTATCCCTTTAATATAGCTTACCTCTGTTAGCCAGTGTGCCATGCCTGCCTCTGGAAGTATTTAGTTCTCCTACAGCTATCTCGTTACATCTCAATGAGTGTACAGAGAGACAGCACTAACATGAATTCCATTGTTGGTCCTGAATTCAGGCACAATTGCAAATTTTATTCACATTCTTGATACTGTCCAGCTGATAACGTACACTCTGGGGTCTTGAACAGACCATAGTTTTAGGATCATAGAGTAGATTAAAAAAGGCAATATATCATCTTATCCCCATATGTTTATAATTGTCAACTCACCATAAAAAAAGAATATATTAGGGGATTTATGATGCATGGACTTTACCTACTGAGATACCATTAACTCAAAAAGATATCACTTGCTGTTGGTCATTATTTAACCCCTTTGAGATTTTGAGAGGTGTATATGCTTTAGCCAAGACTGTCTATTTGGATTCAGGCTATTGATATTCAACCTCCAAAATATCTTATCTTGTAAGGGAGTTTGTAGGTATCGTATCTAACAGTTTGCTTAAAGGGGATCTATCACCCCTAAACAAGTTTGTCTGAATAGGTAGGTTATATAGCGAATATGTGTAATATTGTATACATTTTTTTTTCGATCGCTATTTAGCCGAAATCTAAACAATAAATATTGCCCTGCACCCTACTTCCGGACAGAGTGTGGTTACCAGCTCTGTACCGCAGCCTCTCACCCCTCATCTGATCCGCTCCCTCTATCCAGCCTCCTCCAATGATGGAGGCTTTCTGTCTGTAAGATGGAACGATTTCTTGCCAATGAGATCCCTCCAGCTTACATGCAGATATCTTCCATCATTGGAGGAGACCTGATAGAGGGAGGGGAGTAGAGGAAGAGTGACAGACTGTGGTACATAGCTGGTAACCCCAGTCAATCCAGAAGTAGGGTGCAGAACGGTAGTTATTATTTATATTTCGGCCAAATGGCTATCTAAAAACATAAATTGATGCAATATTACACATATTTGCTATATAACCTACATATTCAGACAAACTTGTTTAGAGATGATAACAACCAGGGGCTCGATTCTATTACCAGTGCGAAAACCGTCGCTACAGTAAAAATAAACATATTCTAGAAACGTGTTTTGACGATATTCTATTGCAGAACAGCATTAACCCTTTGAGTGCCAGAGAGGTACGCAACGCGTTTCAAAGCAATGCATTGCGTACACCTCTGGCACTCAAAGGGTTAAACAAAAACAACGTAGAAAGCACATTTCTATGAACTAACAAAACCGCTGCTGTCTGCTTCAATTCAACTACCGCCTAAAAAAACACTCGAAATGTCAAAATCCAAAGAAATAGGAGTACATCTGACAACAGAAAGATCAAGTTTAGCAATAAATGTGTTCCCCACATTATCAAAATCCGACATAGAGTGCCCCCCTTGTACATATTAACCCCCTTTGAAATTCGACTGATAGTGCTCCCATGAACTTCTTTCTCCATTTAAATTCGACCAATATTGCCCCCTTCATTGATGAAAGCGCAGCACTGCGCTTTCTATGAATGAACCCGGTGACAGGGTTCACTACAAGCTACTACTGGAGCCGGCTTATACAGAGGCCCCAGTAGTAAGAAAGGAAAGCAGAAAATGCCTCCCTTGTCGCCACATGGATCATCTATCCTTCTGGATAGGTGATCGATGCTAAGGGGGTGTCATGAGGGATCCTGATGACCCCCTCAAGGTCTGAAGTTTATATTTTTAAAAAAACATAAAAAGAATTATAAGAAGAAAGCCCATATAACATACGTAACGCATATGTTATGTGGGCTTTATTGAAAATGTCGGCAATTGTCACTTGCATTGATCACCTACCCTACTGGAGTGTGTGAGGGGGGTGTCAGGAGGGGTCCTGATGACCCCTTTGAGGTCTGAAGTTTTTTTTTTTTTTTAACATACAATAAAAATAAACTTTTTACACATATACAGGCAAGGTATGCAGCCTCATACCTTGCCTTATAAGTTTGAGTGCCAGATGGGTAGCAAACACATTGCAATGCATTGCTACCTCTCTGGTACTCATAGGGTTAATCATACAATACTTATTCAACAAGGGCATGTCACATATAATTGGAGAAGAAACAATATTGAAATGGGAGCAATATTGGTCGAATTTAAATTGAGAAAAAAGGTCATGGGTGCAATATCATTCAAATTTCAAAGGAGGAGTTAAAATGTTGAATGTGAACAATATCTGTTGAATTAAAATGGTGAAAGCACTATAAGTCAGTTTGTAAAAGTGGGGTTACTATGTCGATGGGGGGGGCGCTCTATATGTCGGATTTCTATGCTGTATACTGTATTCTGCACTTCTTTTGTTCGAACAATGATGGTTTGGAAACCGTCATCGTGGCTTCTACGCCTCAACTCTGAGGCACAGGATTACAGACAGAAAATGTAGCCACAAAACACACGGTAATACTGAACGTAGGTAATAGAATGCTACTTGCACTTTGTTATTAGTTGTTTCCTATGGGCTTTTATTGACTGGCAGTATGTATAATTACCGCTGAATTTGTTTTCACAACTCAGGTAATAGGATACTAAAACCTGACTTAAAAAAACACATACTTTTTTTTTTTAGCATTGGTAATAGAATTGAGCCCCAGGACTATAGCCTTTTTTGGGTTATTTTAGGATAGCAGGAAAAGTGTTGTGCTGTTCTAAATACGAGTTAGTTCAGATTTCTTTTGGACAATTTATTATTTGGGAGACTCAGGATCACTTGGATCAGGACATAGATGTTTTTGATCTTAATTAGAGTGCTCTAACCACTTGCGTTTGATCTTTTTACCTAAATTAATAAAGATTACTTTTACCCTTTCCCATTATTTAGTCAGTATTTTCTGACAACACACATCTAAGGGACAATCATTAGGAGTGCAATTAAAGGGCAAACTTTTTTCTTTCTTTTGCTTGCAAATATATGTAACTACCCTCTCACTCTATGTTCAGATCTGTATCTTAATCCCTTCTCATGGATAGTGCAACTTAGATTCTTTTCTTTTCCTCTTCAGTGAAGTGTAGCTGATCTCTCTAGGCACTATGAGCAAGGGGTCCACATCTGGATTCTCCTATTAACCTTAGGTGACCAAACCTAAGGATAATTTGCATATGCAAACAAACTGGCCAACTAGGAACAAGCCCACCATAGAACTGAGCAGGCTCTACAGGAGTGGTGTGAATCTCAATTGTGTTAACTCAAAGGGTCACCAGTACCTACAGGCCCTCACTGTCTCAACCACTGGAAAAAATTCACATGGTGGACTATACCAACCTGTGGCAACAGGTGCCCAAAGATGTTAAAACAAAAAGTGGGGTGGCACTAATGCCAATCCACCTAAAAGTGTGCCACTTAATACACAAGAGTGTCCAAAAGCTCCTCTGTAATGGAGCATAGGCCATTACTAGGGGCTCTTGTAAGAGCCATGGAAAAGACCACAAAAAACTGGAAGGCACTGGGAGAAGTCCCAGCTCCTGGGGCTTGGCAGCCACAACATTTCAGCCAGGCAGGTCAAATTCCCCACCGTTCATGTTGGAATGTAGGCAGCTTCTGATTGGCCGCCTATCAGTCTATGTTAAACCAGTACTGAATTGTGTGCAGAAGGTAGGCGATCTTCTGATTGGTTGCCACGTGTCCCCTAGTTGTCGCTCCGGTTCACATTGGTTGGGGGTCCAGAATGCCATGATTATGTGTCAGACCCAGGTAAATCAATCTCATGTAGAGAACAATGGCCCAGGTCTGGGATTGGTCACTTGACATTTGCCACTCAAATTCCTATTGGCTAGGGATTGGTGCGGTAAGATTAAATCATGTAAAATTACCCTTCTGCCCACTACCCCAATGTATCATGTTTCCCAGTCCCATTGTCTTGTATGTACACTTTATTCTTCCCTTGTCTGGCCCAGTGTTTACTGTATACACCACCATTGTTATATTGCCACTGAATTCTGTATAAAATGTTCCCTGTCCCCTCCATAAATTGTTAGTTGTTTGGAGATACAAGAAGTGTCCTGTGTCTTCAGTCCTGAATGGTCTAAAGGTCCCTTCTGACCCCCATTCAGAAGCTCTATGTTCCAGCGATCCAGCAGCTATCCATCGGTAGCCACATCTAGGAGAGAGGACCCCTGTACGATGGCCCAAGACAACCCAGCGTCTTGGGTTCCTGTTACACTGGTGGCATTGGCGGGATTATCCCTCATTTTAAGGGATCCAAACCACCACCTGGGATCCAGCCAGTGAGACATGGCAGGAACAACTGCGTACCCAGATGCCCTGAGCCACTATGCATCTGACACACAGCTCTATGATGACTTATCGGCCCTTTGGGAGCCACTGCTGAGTGAGCATCCCCTGGCAGTATGGGAAATAGGGCTGGACAGCTGTATCAAAGAGGAGATAATGGTACTGGGCGCTATTCAGGAAAATGGACCAGGAGTATTTCCCTGGGTCACCCAGCACCCTTCCCCCGCCCACATTGTTTTGCGGCATTCAAGGACTGGGATGGGATGCTAACTTTGACTGTCAGAATTACAGCCACCACCGGGAGATCCAAGAGAGAAGGCATGATTGGTCGTTGTGACCACCTGGACCTACAGTTGGAGCTAAGTCAGCTAGCATCCTGGGATGTAGAGCTGATGTACACCACCCTGCTACAAAGAATTCAGGAGTACCAAAGAGAGCTGGAAGGCTGGGAAATCAATTTGGCTGCTCAGCTACAGGAGGAGTCATAGCCTCGTTCCCCGTGGCAGCTGGAGATGCTGGGGACTGAGAACAATGCTGGCTCTGACCCTGAAGTCGAGCCCCCCTTCAAAGAGTCATGTGACCCGGTGGCAAAGAAAGTGCAGAAACTACTGCCACTTCTGCTACCCAATCCGTTGGTAGAGACGGTGGACCGGCTTGTGATAGCAGTAGATCAGCATTACCTCTGTGAACTCAAGAAATCCTGTACTGTTTCTCAAGCCCTAGTGAGGGAGACCGAGATCCTTTCCAGTGATCCTGTTACCCCTGGCCTGGTGAGGGAGAGTGAGATCCTCACCAAACAGCTCTGATACGCCACTGTACAATTTCAGGCCACTGTGATATTGCACCTAAAAAATTTGACTTTGAAAATTAATAACTTTTGAATAAAACACCTTTCAGCAGTGGGAGTACTCTTGTTTTACTCAGGGGGGATAAACCCTACAGCATTTATTTTTTTTACATTTTAAGTATTACTATCCCTTTATCCCTATGAGTGGCAGAGGGGTACACAAAGACAACTGATACTCCAAAGTATCCCTTATTTGTAAACTTGAAATATGAAAAGTCTACAGTTGGCAGCTAGGAGACAGGCTAACAGGAAGGTTGATCACTGGGCAGTTACTGGTAGAAAGAGCAGAGAATTTGTAGAAGTAAAGCTGAGGAAGGTGGCTGGGCAAGTTAAGGAAGATATTATGTGGTTTGGCACCACAATTCTCTTGTGCGCCTGAGAACTTGAATAAATAATCCACACCTCAGATAATTATACACATCAGATATGAAATACTGTAAAAGAACAAAAGGAATGTGCCCATACCAGAGGTTACTTAGAAACAACTTTCTAAGGATGGAAAGGAAAACATCTTCAGTGATTCACACAAACGTGTCTATCTAAATCATTATCCTTCTCCTTCTCCTTCCATATTAGGACTATTTTCATCAGTGCTTTGCTGGTGACATGTAATTGAGTATTACTCTTCTGGTGGTATGTAATGGTGTATTGCTATAATGGTGGTATGTACTGGTCTATTGGTGGTATGTAATGGTGTATTGCTATAATGGTGGTATGTACTGGTCTATTGGTGGTATGTAATGGTGTATTGGTGTAGTGGAGGTATGTAATGGTGTATTGGTCTGTTGGTGGTATATAATGGTGTATTGGTGTAGTTGTGGTATGTAATGGTGTATTGCTGTTGTGGTGGTATGTAATGGTGTATTGGTGTAGTGGTGGTATGTAATGGTGTATTGCTGTAGTGGTAGTATGTAATGGTATATTGGTGTAGTGGTGGTATGTAATGGTATATTGGTGTAGCGGTAATATGTAATGGTGTATTAGTGTAGTTGTGGTATGTAATGGTGTATTGGTGTTGCGGTGGTATGTAATGGTGTATTAGTGTAGTTGTGGTATGTAATGGTGTATTGCTATACTGGTAGCATGTAATGGTGTATTGGTATAATGGAGGAATGTAATGGTGTATTGCTGTTGTGATGGTATGTAAAGGTTTATTGGTGTAGTGGTGTTATGTAATGGTGTATTGGTGTAGTGGTGGTGTGTAATGGTGTAGTGGTGGTGGTTTGTAATGGTGAATTGTTATAGTGGAGGTATGTAATGGTGTATTGCTGTAGTGGGGGTATGTAATGATGTATTGGTGTAGTGGTGGTATGTAAAGGTGTATTGGTGTAGTGGAGGTATGTAATGGTGTACTGCTTTAGTGGTGGTATGTAATAGTGTATTGGTGTAGTGGTGGTATGTAATGGTGTACTGCTTTAGTGGTGGTATGTAATAGTGTATTGGTGTAGTGGTGGTATGTAATGGTGTCTTGATCTACTAGTGGTATGAAATGGTGTATTGCTGTAATGGTGGTATCACAGTCTACCTTTATCACGGTGCCCGTGCTCCCTTGTTGTTGTTTTCCTGTCAGCTTATCCTGTGTGTGCTCCCATTGGCTGTCCTGTATTGAGCCCACCCAGTATGGCCTTTATATACTGGGCTCCAGCACCCACACGTTGACCTTTCGTGGTGTTCCTGTACCAGTGCTAGTTTTCTGCTCAGTGTTTCCCAGTGTACCGACTTGGCCTGCCTGACTACTCCGCATCGGTTCTCCTGCTCCTGTGTACCGACCCGGATTGCCTGACTACTCTTCAGTGCCTGTTCCTGTGTACCGACCTTGCCCGGCTGACGTTCCTGCTCCTGTGTACCGACCCGGCCTGGCTGACATTCCTGCTCCTGTGTACCGACCCGGCTCAATTGACGGTCCTGTTCCTGTGTGCAGACCCGGCTTGAATGACGTTCCTGCTTCTACAGCTTATTGTCGCCTTGGCGACATTATCACTCTCCAGGCGATCCGGTTCCACTTGCTCTGTTGAGCGCGAGAGTCAGTTTCCGTTACTGCTCCTGCAGGTTACTAGTGTCTGCCTCCGTTACTGCTCTGGCAGTTGCCTTTGGCCTAGTTCTCCGTTACTGCTCATACCGGTTGCTAAGTGTCTGCCTCCGTTATTGCTCCGGTAGTGCGCCATTGGCTTGTCCTCCCTTACTGCTCCTGCAGGTTGCTAGTGTCTGCCTCCATTACTGCCCCGGCAGTGTGCCTTTGGCCTAGTCCTCCGATACTGTTCATACCGGTTGCTAAGTGTCTGCCTCCGTTATTGCTCCGGTAGTGCGCCATTGGCTTGTCCTCCGTTACTGCTGCTGCAGGTTGCTAGTGTCTGCCTCCATTACTGCCCCGGCAGTGTGCCTTTGGCCTAGTCCTCCGATACTGTTCATACCGGTTGCTAAGTGTCTGCCTCCATTATTGCTCTGGTAGTGCGCCATTGGCTTGTCCTCCGTTACTGCTCCTGCAGGTTGCTAGTGTCTGCCTCCATTACTGCCCCGGCAGTGTGCCTTTGCCTAGTCCTCCAATACTGTTCATACCGGTTGCTAAGTGTCTGCCTCCATTATTGCTCTGGTAGTGCGCCATTGGCTTGTCCTCCGTTACTGCTCCTGCAGCTTGCTAGTGTCTGCCTCCTTTATTGCTCCGATAGTGCGCCATTGGCTTGTCCTCCGTTACTGCTCCTGCAGGTTGCTAGTGTCTGCCTCTGTTATTGCTCCGGTAGTGCGCCATTGGCTTGTCCTCCATTAACTGCTCCGGCAGTGTTCTCTAGCTATTGCTGTCGTACCCTGGCAGTTCAAATTTGTTCTGCTGGCGTTGAGCGTCCAGAAGCTCTCTGTCTGGGAAGTACTATCACAGTGCTTTCTCACATGGGACTGTTTACACTCCTTGATGAACTTTAACTCTTTCAGTACCAGAGTCCTGGGAAACCTACTCCTTTTGGCCTGACTTTTGTCATTATAGACTGCTCGTACGTTGATTTATACTGGACCTGTGTGGGCATTGATATTATTAACCTGTCGTGTGTCTGTATCATACTGCCTGTATACTACAGGACCTGTGAGGGTTCTTATTCTATTGTGATTTCAATAAAACTGTGTTTTTATCCTAAACCATTGTGTCTGTGTGTCGAACAAACCGTTACAACCTTTGAGGCCTAGTTATCTTGTGCTTCCTTCCTCTGTGGTGTGTCTGCCGGCATCCTTGTGGCCACCTCTGCATTACTATGTTTGTTACAGGCACTGGCTCAGACACCTGTTTATGGTCCTATTCTGGGTGGCCTAATTGGGTCCCTCCTCCTTCTGCTTCTTTATACTCCTCCTTGGGGCTAGGAGTCATTGCCCTTACGTGATCTTTCTGCTATTGTGTCTTGTGCTCCATTGTGACCCGTGCTTTACCTGAGAATCTGCTCCTTGTATGACCCCGGCTTGTCTGACTGCCCATATTGGTTCTGACCTGTGGCTCTGGCTGGCTACTCGCTCTGTGTATGACCCAGACTTGTCTGACTACCCATATCGGTTCTGACCTGTGGCTCTGGCTGGCTACTCGCTCTGTGTATGACCCCGGCTTGTCTGACTACCCACATCGGTTCTGACCTGTGGCTCTGGCTGACTACTTGCTCTGTGTATGACCACAGCTTGCCTGACCAGTGGCCTCGGCTACTACCTGCTCAGTGTAGGCTCCGGTTGCCTTCCCTAAGGGCCTGGCTACTCTCGCTCCTTGTAGTCCTCGGTTTGCCTGACCAGTGGCCCTGGTTCCTACTCTCTCAGCATAGTCTCCGGTTGCCTGACCAGTGGCCTGGTTACTCTCGCTCCATGTAGTCCTCAGCTTGTCTGACCTGTGACTTTGGCTGCCTACTCGGTCCCTACACTACCTGCTTGCCTGTCCTGTAGTCTCGGTGCCTCCTGGCTCTGGTCTGCTCTCGCTCTCTGTTGCCCCTGTAAACAGAGGGAAAATCCCCTAGTATGCTAGGGTAGTTCAGTACAGAGACGGTAGTCCCTAGAACGCTAGGGTAACCAACAGGCAGCGGTGACTGAGAATCCCTAGAACGCTCTAGGGTAACCAACTGGCAATGGTAACAGTGAATTCCTAGAACGCTAGGGTAACCAACAGGCAGTGGTGACAGAGAATCCCTAGAACGCTAGGGTAACCAACAGGTAACGGTGACTGAATCCCTAGAACGCTCTAGGGTAACCAGCAGGCAATGGTGACAGCAAATGCCTGGAATGCCAGGGTAACCAACAGGCAATGGTGGCTCAATCCCTAGAACGCTCTACAGTAACCAACAGGCAGTGGTGACTGGATCCCTAGAACACTAGGGTACCCAATGGCATAGAGCGGAACAACAGACAGCAGGAAGGCCAGTGACATGGACTGACGCAGATTGAGCACCACTCGAACGAGGCAACGCTAGGGCACGGAGAGTGCAAGCGGACACAGTAGGCCACGGGTAAAGGATAATCGGAAGTCAGTCGGAGCAGGGGTAGTCAGCCAAAGCCAGGAGTCTGATCGGAACAGGTAGCCAGCCAAAGCCAGGAGTCTGATAGGAGCAGGTAGTCAGCCAAAGCCAGGAGTCAGACCGGAACGGATAGTCAGCCAAAGCCAGGAGTCATACACGGAAATGGAGCATCGGAATAACAAGAGCTATAGCTCACAGGTACACCACGAAAGGGCAAATGAATAAAGGAAGGCTGAGGCCTATAAGGCCTAGGAAGTGGGTGGAGACTCCTTCTGGCAATTAGTGGTGGCCAATAAGGATAGTGAATGCGCTTTCAATGGGACAACCAGGAAGTACAGCAATGTCGCCTGCAAGCACAGCGTCACAGAGGCAATCACAGGCACCGTGATACACAGGCTTATTTTTCGTTAAGAAAAAAGATTGGGAGCTCAGACCATGTATTGATTTCGGGGGCCTAAATAAACTAATGGTAAAGACCGCTTTTCCTATACCATTGATCAAGGAGCTATTTCATCGTACCAAGGCTCAACAATTTTCACAAAACTTGACTTGAGGGCCACATACAACTTGGTATGAATAAGAGAGGGCAATGAATGGAAGACAGCGTTTAACACTCGGAGCGTGCACTATGAGTATTTGGTTATGCCTTTCAGATTGTTCAACGCTCCCGCTGTCTTCCAGGAGTTCATTGATGACATTTTAAGAGACCTACTCCAGAGCAGTGTTGCAGTATATTTGGACAATATACTCATCCATTCTCTTACCTTGGACACACATAGAGCAGATGTAGCCTGGATTCTACAACTGCTAAGAGAAAACAAGTTGTTCTGCAAATTAGAGAAATGTGAATTCTACAAATCCCAGGTGGCCTTCTTGGGATATGTGATTTTCATCCACTGGTCCTGCCATGGATCCTCAAAAACTGTCTGCTGTCTTACAGTAGCCGCTTCCCGTGGGGCTAAGATCCATGCAGAGGTTCCTAGGCTTCACTAATTATTACAGGAAGTTTATATGAAACTACTCACTGACATGACTCAGAAGGGCGCTAATCCTTCAGACAGGGCACCTGAAGCACTTCAGGCTTTTGAAGACATGAAGTCTGCCTTTACGAAGACCCCGATATTGTCCCACCCGAACCCCTCTCTGCCATTTACACTGGAGGTGGATGGTTCAGAGTCCGGTGTAGGCGCGTGGCTATCCCAGCGAGCGAGCCCTGGTAAACCACTGCTGCCATGTGGCTTGTTCTCTAAAAAACTGTCGAAGGCTGAGAGTTTATATGATGTGGGCGATCGGGAATTACTCGCCATCATCTTGGCCTTGAAAGAATGGCGTTATCTGCTGGAGGGCACAGCAGTTCCGATCCTGATACTGACGGATCACAAAAGCCTCACATATTAATCGGAGGCTAAGAGGTTGTCTTCACGTCAGGCCAGATGGGCCCTTTTCCTTTCGAGGTCTAATTTTGTGGTTTCCTACCTTCCCGGTACCAAAAATATTAGAGCGGATGCCCTCTCTCAACAATTTGGATCCGAGTCTCAGGAGGAGTCTCCTCCGGCGCCTGTTATTCCTAGTGACAGCATCTTGGCTAAGATATATTCTCGTATTGCATCTCCTCTGGGTGAGGAGATTTTGGCTGCCCAAGCTTCCATTCCGGCGGAGAGACCTAATAGGAGATGTTTTGTGCCCGAATCCCTCTGTACCAGAATTCTGGAGACATACCATTCCTCTAAGGCTGCAGGACATGTTGGTAGAGACCAACTGATATGGTCGATGGTGGCCCAGCATGAGGGCAGACTGTTCCGCGTTTGTTTCAGTATGTTCCACTTGTGCGCGGACTAAGACTCCTCATCACCTGCCGGTCGGCCTCCCGCAGCCCATCCTGAACAGGGAACGACCATGGTCTCACTTGTCAATTGACTTTATTAATCTCTGAGGGCGAAGGAGGTAGTTCGTCTCTATGGTATACCCACGGTGGTGGTCTCGGATCGTGGGAGCCAGTTTGTGACACGTTTCTGCAGAGCTTTTTGCTTTCAGGTGGGGGTCCAGCTCTCGTTCTCCTCAGCTTACCACTCACAGTCGAATGGTGCTGCTGAAAGGTCTAATCAGGCGCTGGAACAGTTTCTTCGTTGTTTCATTTCTGACTATCATGACAACTGGGCGAACTTGTTACCGTGGGCAGAGTTGGCCAGAAACAGTGCAGTTAATTCCTCCTCTTGGAACTCTCTGTTTCTGATTAATTCTGGTGTATTAGTGTAGTGGTGGTGAGTAATGGTGTATTGCTGTAGTGGTGGTATGTAATGGGGTATTGATGTAGTGGTGGTAGGTAATGGTGTATTAGTGTAGTGGTGGTGAATAGTGGTGTATTGCTGTAGTGGTGGTATGTAATGAGGTATTGGTGTAGTGATGAAGTGTATTGGTGGATTAGTATAGTGGTGATATGTAAAGGTGTATTGATCTACTGGTGTAACGGTTTTATGTACACTGTTACGGGTGCGGGCTGATACTGTCGGAGGCAGGGGCCGGAGAGAAGGACTGGGAAGCGTCCCATGTCTGGGACACCTACATTTAATCCCTAAAGAGCGACCTTCACAGGGTTAATGCCCACCACTGGGGCTATGCTGAACCACCGGATGGAAAGTAGGTGGCTTCCTGATTGGCCAGTCCAAGTTAAAGAGCCTCCATTGACTTTGCATGGGAAAAGTAGGCGCCCCACGGATTGGTCAATTGTTTGCCCGCCTTCTGGTCCTGATTGGCCACCGACTCACGGACAGGTTTAAAGGGACTCCATTGAGTTAAAATGGAGAAATGTCGGCGACCACCCGATTGGCCCTCTACTTTGGTCACTTTCCCTCCCATTGGCTGAGGCTTAAAAGCGGAGGCTCCATCTAGTCTGGCAGTCTTTGTGTCCCTGATTGCCCCAGTCTATTGTCCCACACTTGAAGCCCAGCCCCAACCCTTTGTTGTAATGTGTATCCCCAAACAGTCCCATTGTTCTGTAATTTGATCATGGCTGATCCTTTTGTCCCTTGACCTCAACCCCCCCCCCCATTGCACCCTCCCTCACCATTGTCTGCCTTTTGCATTTTACTGTATAAAATGTGTGCCTGTATTTCAATAAAGAGTTCTTGTTTTACCCTCAACACTGGTCCTGTCTAGTGATTGAGGGAACCAGCGATACCAGAGCTGAAGTTTGGGAGGTAGTGGTACTGCGACAGCTAACGTGACGGTGGTACTGACCTGCTGTACCGGGACTCACGTCACATACACTCAGAGACGGAAGGTTTGGTAAAAACACAGTTTTATTTAAACCACACAAAATAGGGTAACCCTCACAGGTCCAGCATACAAGTCCAAGTATAATACTGACACAGGACAGGTTACAATGAAATCAATAATCCACACGGGTCCAGTATATATAACTAAATATAATACTGACACAGGTCAGGTTACAGTAATTGAGTATTTTTTTAAAGCATTCTTGCGTTAGAGCATTTTTTTCTCACCTGCCTGTCTGAGTAAAGGGATATGATTGCAAAGTCCACTAACCATGTCACTCGTTAATATCCTGTTCATTACATCAAGTGTCTGTGTTATCTATGAAGAGAGGGCAATAAAAAGGGAATGCAACTCCTCAATCCCTTGGACGCTAGTAATGTATTCAATGCATTGCAAATAAATGCGTTATTGATGTCTCTAACATCCATCGGAATAAAATAAAGGTAAATAAAATCTAGACTGTGGGCTGTGTCCAGTCTGATGACCCATTTGATCTTGCCCACTGTTTTTGAGGCAGTAGGTAAATGTTTTCTTTAGCACTGAAGCTGGCGTCATTCCCCGCTCCTGTGTCGACCTTCTCTTATCTTCAGTGTCCCTTTGGGACCTTGACAGGGTCAGTGTGACTCACTGACATTCTCATATTGCATTGTTCCAGGCAAGGTTACAGTGGGCACTGATGAAGCGCGAGGCCAGGTCAGGTTATTGGGGATACTGCTGTATTCATGAATAAAATACAGATATGTCAGCCTTTTTGTTTAGAAGGGAAGATGGGTAAGACCTGACTATAGAGAAAAATATAAAAAATGTGTGTGAAATGAGTGTATTTGTAAGAAAGTGTTTGTGTGCGTGTGTGAGCATGTGAGAGAGGTAGGGAGAGAGAGGTGTGTTTGTACAAGAGAGTGTGTGTGCATGTAAGAGAGAGAGAGATATACAGTACTGTGCAGGTGAGAAAAAATGCTCTAACGTAAGAATGTTTTCAAAAATAGACATGTTAATAGTTTATTTTTATAAATTAAAAAAATACATAGTGAGTGAACAGAAGAAAAATCTAAATCAAATGAATATTTGGTGTGACCACCCTTTGCCTTCAAAACAACATAAATTCTTCTAGGTGCACTTGCACACAGTTTAGTAAGGAACTCGGCAGGTGGGTTGTTTCAAACATCTTGGAGAACTCACCACAGTTCTGTGGATTTAGGCACCTCAGTTGCTTCTCTTTCTTCATTTAACCCCAGACAGACTCAATGATGTTGAAATCAGGGCTTTGTGGGGGCCATACCACCACTTCCAGGACTCCTTGTTCTTCTTTAGGATGAAGATAGTTCTTAATGACTTTGGCTCTATGTTTGGGATTGTTGTCATGTTGCAGAATGGGTCTGGGAACACTTGAAACACAGAGCACATAACAAGAAAAAGAGAAACAGTAATCTAAGTGTAGTAGTTTTAATAAAATTAAAAAACAAAGTGAAGTAATAAATTGAACTCACAAAAGCCCTTCTTGGGCTTTATGCTCATCAAGCGGGTCTCCCTTCCATTATAGCCGACGAACTGCGTCCTCCAATAATCTTGTATCTTGGTCCAGATGTTTCCTGCTGTCTGCTTAGATGTAATTATTCCAGATGTTTAGATCCAAGCCGAGAATCTATCTACACCACGGTATACCTGTGGAGGTAAATCCAATTCGTAGTGGCAATATCAGATATGAAGTAGCAATGAAAGCACTACCAGCTTAGATGATAACCTTGTGGCGAGGTATTTCCAGAACGCCAAGTGGGCCGGTGTGCGGGCCTGTCAGGGGCAGAGGAAAACTCACAGGGGGCATGGAGGAGACCCGGTAATCTTGGGCAATAAGCCTGAGTGACTCCCGAACGTTTTCACAGACACAGTCTGCTTCTTCATGGAAAAAAAGTGAAAGTTGCAGAATACATTTGGGGCCAGTCAGATGCCTCCCTGATGGTACTGCATGATGGATAAGTGTAACGGATCCTACCCGTTACTGAGCCCTTGTCTGGACCTCAAACTATTTATTCAAAGACTATGGACATTTATTACTGTTTGGACTCTGTGCGGTGCCTTGGCGTACAAACTGGCCAGCTATTCCCTAAGAGAAAGACTTAAATTCATAGACTTTGGATCACATAGTATGTTTAATGTATGGCGAACGTTTTAGTTATTGTATGTAGTATGTTGAGGGTTTACTCCAAGGGAATAGGCAGTGAGGGGTTAATTATTTCATTATGTATTGCAGACTCCCAAGCCTTTTGCATAATTATTCAACCCCTGGCCATTGTTAAGGAAATGAATATTCTGGCCACTCAAGTCCTTGAAGTGAGAACTGTCCTGAGACCCCTGCAGTGTGGTAATTAGGTCAAAACCTCATGTCTTTGTCCATCAACCTTTTTGTATCTGAAATGCAATCATGTCTGAGTTATTGTGTTTGTTGGGCCATCGTCTGTTGCCCTTTTGTCTACTGTGAAATGATTGGATTAAGCCTATTGTACCTGGTTTCCCCATAAGAGGCAATGCAAGATTTCTGTATAAATATCTGTGGTCTTTGCCAATAAAAGGAGTTCTGTTTTGGAGTGAACAAGGAGTCCTGGAGTCTTGTATTGCTTATGGTCTAAAGTATCCACTCTGATACCCATCTGCGCCAAGTATCCTGAATCGCCGACCGCCTGCTGCCAGTTTCCTGCGACCTAACTTCGTGGACTGTCAGGCGGCGACGTGGACTCTTCCCTGCTTCCAGCGTTCCTTCGGCTGTTTTCAGTGACCGTCCATACTGCAACCGGTGCACCTGACGGCGCTTATCTGCGTCGAGAAGGAGAGACCCAGGAACGACGGCGGAAGGTGACGCGGCCCCTTCTCAGCTTCCGTTAAAATAAGTATCTGCCTATACTTCTAAGCATTAAGGAGACCATTAATTCTGACCAAATCCCCAACTCCATTTGCAGAAATGCGGCCCCAAACTTGCAAGGAACGTCCACCATGCTTCACTGTTGCCTGCAGACACTCATTCTTGTACCGCACTCCAGTCCTTCGGTGAACAAACTGCCTTCTGCTACAGCCAAATATTTCAAATTTTGACTCATCAGTCCAGAGCACCTGCTGCCATTTTTCCGCACCCCAGTATTTTCGTGCATAGTTGAGTCCCTTGGCCTTGTTTCCACATTGGAGGTATGGCTTTTTGGCCGCAAGTCTTCCATGAAGACCGTTTCTGACCAGACTTCTCCAGACAGTAGATGGATGTACCAGAATCCCACTGTTTTTTGCTAATTCTGAGCTGATGGCACAGCTGGACATCTTCCACTTGTGAACAGAAGTAAGCACAATGTGTCTTTCATCTGCTGATCTTGGCCGATCACTGCATCATGTCACGGAGTGACTAGGAATTAAACACACTGACAAGTACAAAATGAACTTAATATACAACTTTATTAAGTAAGCTGAAAGGCAGGAAATAAGGCAACAGGCAAATGGCAATAAATGACACATAGTAGTTATGATAGTGACAAGTGGCAGTAGATAGTGGCACACCTTATGATGACACGAGTGGCAGTAGGTAGTGGCACACTTTATTTATGACACAAGTGGCAGGAGATAGTGGCACACCTTCACGAGACCAGGTAGGAACAATGGAGGCACTTCCTTACCCTTCACAGGACAGATGGTCAGAAACGTAATGGCCCTGAGACTACACAGTAGATGTGAGGGCAGTGCAGAGCACTCCCATACACAGATGGAATGGCACACCTTCACAAGACCAGAGAGGAACAGTGTAGGCACTTTCCTCACCCTTCACAGGACAGGTGGTCAGAACGGAACGGCCCTGGGACTACACGGTAGATGTGAGGGCAGTGCAGAGCACTCCCAAACACAAAGTCGGCAAATAAGTGGAGTAGACCAGTATCCAGACAGGGGATACACAGGCGGTAGCCAGATGGAGATAGGCTAGGCAACACACACCGGCACGGCCATGGTAGGTCAGACACACGGAGTGACCGACAAGCACCGCTTAACGGAAGCAAGTGCAAAGCGGAAGGCACAGGGCAGCACGGGAATCAAACCGAAAGACGGAATGGTCACGGAGCGCAACACAGAGGGAAAACCATAGGCAGCCAAAGGTCAAAACCGGATCGGATAGTCAGACGTTGCCAATGGTCGTAACCGGAAAGGGTAGTCAGAAGAGCCAGGAGTCAGAACCGGAACGGGTAGTCAGAGGAGCCAGGAGTCAAAACCGGAACGGGTAGTAAGACGAGCCAGGAGTCAGAACCAGAACGGGTAGTCAGAGGAGCCAGGAGTCAAAACCGGAACGGGTAGTAAGACGAGCCAGGAGTCAGAACCAGAACGGATAGTCAGACGTAGACAGGTAATACACAGGAACGGTAATGCACGAACACAGTAAAGCTCAGGTACACCACGAAAAGGCACTGGGAGTGACACAGGCTGAGGTTTAAAAACGCTGACGGGTAGGTGGAGCAATGACCTCATCAGCATGGTGCCCTATAAGAATAGCGACTCAGTGAGAGCGACAGCCAGATAGTAAACAATGTCGCTTCAGGGCACTGTCAGTCACAGGCAATCATGGGGCACCATGATACATCTACGATCCTCAACACCTTTCTTTGTGCTTCTTCAAAAGAGCTTGTACAGCACATCTAAAAACCCCTGTCTGCCTTGAAATTTCTGAGTGAGAGAGACCTTGCTGATGCAGTATAACTACCTTGTGTCTTGTTACTGTGCTCAGTCTTGCCATGGTGTATGACTTTTCACATTAAACTGTCTTCAGCAACTTCACCTTGTTGATTGAGTTTGGCTGTTCTTCGCCCAGTTTTATTCCCCGTACTCAGCTATTTCTGTTTCAGTTAATGATTGTGTTTCAACCCACATATTAAATTGATGATCATTAGCACCTGTTTGATAAAATTGTTTAATCATACACCTCACTATTTGCCTACAAAATCCCTGACTTTGTGCAAGTGCACCTAGAGGAATTGTTTTGAAGGCAAAGGGTGGTCACACCAAATATTGATTTGATTTAGATATTTCTTCTGTTCTGATTTTGTTAATTGATAAAAATAAACTATTAACATGTCTATTTTTGAAAGCATTCTTACTTTACAGCATTTTTTTCACACCTGCCTAAGACTTTTGTGTGTAATGTGTATATGTGTGTGAAACAGTGTTGGTGTGTGCATGTTAGTGTGTGTATGTGTGTTAATGTGTGTGTGAAAGTGTGTAATTGTGGGTGTGTGTTCATGTAAGATATATATATATATGTATAGAGAGAGAGAGAGCGAGAGAGAGAGTGTCTGCTTGTGTGAGACAGAGTGTGTGTGTGTGTGAGAGTTAGTGTGTGTATGTGTGTTACTATGTGTGAAAGTGTTTAATTGTGTGTGTGATTGTGTAAGAAAGAATGTGTGTGAGAGAATCTGAGAGAGATACATAAAGTGTGTGTATATATGTGTGAGACAGAAAGAGAGTGTTGGTGTGTGAATGTTAATGTGTGTGTTACTGTGTGTGAAAGTGTATAATTGTGTGTCAGTGCGTATGAGAAAGAAAGAAAAATGTGTAGGACAAACATGGGCCACCTGAGCCCTAAGTGTAGCCCATCTGAGATAATTAACGTAAACATTTTGTATCTAAGTAGCTGGCAGGACCTAAGCCCCTACTCACCACTAATGTCGTACAACTGCCACTGTACAGTTCTCAAATCTCCCATGGGGGGGAGCCGCTGAAGCTGACAGAGTATATGAATCTACTGAACCCTGTAAGGACCAGCAAAGTGCTTTGCAATGCATTGTGCACCCCTCTGATCCTTAAAGATGGTATCTCTTGAATTGGGTAACAAGGCCAAAATTCATAGGGACACTGGAATTTTTTGGCCATAGAAAGGTAAGTGGAGGGTTATTATTATTAAAGCGGAACTTTCATTCAAATTAAAGTGCCCTCCAAATCATTAGGCACGTAGCGATACTACAATAATCCTGAATAAGTCCGGCATTATTGAGAAATCCAACTTGTTCGGAGACTGACAGGCAGGCATCTTGCTGTAGCGGCATCTGTGCGCCTGTGCCGACAGTCCCTTCCTGTACCTTAAGGTACAAGGCAACTCCTCATAGAAGAGACCTGGATGGACAGGGCAGGTGCACAGATGCCTCTTTGGCAAAATGTTTGCACTGATGCCTACCCGTGCATCTCAGAACACGTTGGATTTTGCAATAATGCCAGACTTGTTTAGGATAATATTAATATTGATATGAGTATCTCTATGCAAGTAATAATTTGGGGGGCACTTTAATTTAAAGGAGCAGTAAACTTTTTTTATGAAAACACATATTTTACAGAGCATTTCCTGCTGAATAAAACAAGGTCACTCCCATCGCTGTCAGATGTTTTATTCAAAATTTATAGCAGTTTAAATAATCAGGAAGTGAATTTACTGTGCATTTACTTCCTGATAGTTCTAACTGACAGGAAGTGACTCAGCAGTTTCTATCACATTCTATGGGGAACTCTATGTCTCTGACTTTTCTGACTTTCCTCTCCATTAGAATCTAACAGGAAATCTAATTAGAATTTGACCACTAGAGGGCACTGCTAATGTAAAAAAACATGGGTTTAAACTGTAATAACTCTGGAAATATAAATCTCTCGGCAGTGGGAGTACTCTTATCTTACTCAATAGGAAAATCCCTACAATATATATTTTTTCATAAAAAAAGTTGACTGCTCCTTTAAGTGATACTTCCACTTTAACAGGAAGTGTTGTTTGTTCGCTGCTAAGCGGCAACCAGCGCTTGGATAGTGCTCTATGTGCAGTCTTTTCTCTGAGAGCACTTGTACACTCTTAGCCAAAACGCGCTCTCACATTTTTTTTTTACAATTCTTGAAACTTCCTCAAGAACCTGGAGGGAGATTTATAAAAACCATTATTATCAAGGAACCGTCCTTAAGTTATGGCAATTGGAGGCAACGTCAGGGCTGATTTATAAATGATTTAAGGCATTTTTATAAATATGGCGTTATTACTCTGATGTTATATCCTGGAATGCTTAAGAAGAATCATATACCTGCGTTTCTTTATAAATTCAATATGCAACTTTTCATAAAACATTGTTACACCATTTTTTTTTTTTTTTTTTTTTAAACGTATTACATGGTGTACAGCACACCTAAATGGGTGGTCTTCATTTTATAACTATCGAAGACACTGTTACACCCATTTTAATGCTTCTTTTTGCTTAACTCCACTTTTATAAATCTCCATCCCCTGGTTCCCACCAGCATACCTGGGAACATATCATCTTGAGGCCATGAAGAGCGATCATGTTCTTCCAACCAGGGGTATGTAAATTACACGATTTGTGTTATATATGGGGCTGGCTTAATTGGATGCATGGGGCTTACCATCCTTGTATCATAAAGTGGGTGGGAAGTGGACAGGGTGAGAAGGAGGACAAGTGGGTGGAACATGGGAGGAACAGGGTCGGAAGTAGGAGACGTAAATGGGAAGTGGGCAGGACAGGGTGGGAAGCAGTAAAAGTGGTTTGGAAATGTGAGGAACGGGTGGGAAGGAAGAGAAATGGGTAGAAGGTAGGCAGAACAGGGTGGGAAGGAGGATATGTGGGTGGGAAGTGGGAGGAACCAGGTGGGAAGGAGGAGAAATGGGTGGGAAGTGGGCAGAACAAGGTGGGAAATAGGCAAATTAGGTGGGACGTGAGAGGAACAGGGTGGGAAGGAGGAGAAGTGGGTGGAAAGTGAGAGGAACAGGGTGGGAAGGAGGAGAAGTGGGTGGGTAGTGTGCAGGACAGGGTGGAAAAGAGGAGAAGTGGGTGACAAATGGGAGGAACGGGTGGTAAGGAGGAGAAGTGGGTGGAAAGTGAGAGGAACAGGGTGGGAAGGAGGAGAAGTGGGTGGGTAGTGGGCAGGACAGGGTGGAAAAGAGGAGAAGTGGGTGAGAAATGGGAGGAACGGGTGGAAAGGAGGGGAAGTGGAGGAACAGGGTGGGAAGGAGGAGAAGTTGGAGGAACAGGGTGAGAAGGAGAAGTGGGTGAGAAGTGGGAGGAACAGGATGGGCAGGAGGAGAAGTGGGTGGAAAGTGGGAGGAACATGGTGAGAAGTAGGAAAAGTGGGAGAAACAGAGGTAGAAGGAGGAGAAGTGGGAGGGACAGGGTGGGAAGGAGGAGAAGTGTGTGGGAAGTGGGAAGAACAGGATGGGAAAGAGGCAAAGTGGTTGGGAAGTGGGAAGAATAGGATGGGAAGGAGGAGAAGTGGGTGGGAAGTGGGAGGAACAGGGTGGGAAGGAGGAGAAGTGGGTGGGAAGTGGGAGGAACAGGGTGGGAAGGAGGTGAAACTCACCACTGCTGGAGAATCAGCCTCTGTCACCGGAGACCCGGTAATTCAGTCTGAAAACCGGAGTCCCTGGGGCAGATCTGCAGGGTTCCCAGCTATGACCATCAGCGGACCGTCAACCTTATTCCAATATCAATATAGTATAGATGCTATCTGACATCACTCAGGTGAATAAAACATTTTTAGAAATGTATTCTCATACCACTATGTGACTATCAGCATAATTTGTCCACAAAACAACTTTGCAAAGCTGTACACATAGTTATCTCATATAAGTTCAAACATTTATTTCAGCTCCAACACTGAACCACATGCGCTGCAAGTACCCCCCCCCCCCACCTCCGACATCCGGTAAGTGTTTCTAGGAAACCATTAAACAAATCCGTAAACAAACCACTTGGGTGTGACCATAGCCATAACTGAGAACTTTAAAGATGAGCTGACCCTGGGATCTTTTAAATATTAACCTTTAAAGCTTCCGATAACAGAGATTTTATGCAGTATGTATCTGCTTGTTTTAACCCAGAGGTGCTCCAGTTGGTCCACAAGGAATTGTTAACATCCTACAACTTAGAGATCTCACTGTCTAAACACAAACAAGACAAGTAGGAGTTCTCCTCGTGCCTTTCTGGTATAAATGGTACCAATTTAGAGACTAAAGAAATATTTAATTGGGGCAAATCATATAGTAGGTAACACAGAACTCTCTCACCCAAAGAATTTGGCCCTTCACCCTGAGACCCTAAGGTTTGGGTCAAAACTCTCAGGGAATCAAGTCCTGAGAGGTCCCAACCATGACCATCAGTGGTGGCACTACAATATAAGCAGAATAAGCAGCTGCTTAGGGCCCCCACGTGGTCGGAGGGCCATCAGTGTTTCGACAGTACTGCCACTCACTAATTAGAAATACCGACACAGGTGTAAAGCGGGGCCCTATGTGAATTTTTTGGTTGGGACCCCCAAAAACCTAGAGCCGCCTGTGATGACCATGACTAGCTTCACAAAGTTCTTGCCTGAACGGAACGTTGCTGTTTGTCGCATGCCGCTGTGAGAATATGTTTCTAAAATAATTGTAATCACCTGAGGGCCATCAGATAGCATCAGTAATTTTGTTACCCTTGAAAGCAGCTCTGCAGGGAAGAAGGGGCTGTATTGTAAACCAGTGTGAACCAGCAGGGGGCAGACAAGGCATTTGAAAAGAGACCCCAAGGGTGACTTGTTGGTCCCTCGAGACTTTGAAGCCTCCCAGTTCACTCTTGTTGGGTTACTCACAACCCCCGACAGACCTTAGTGAAGGACTTCCAAACAAGGCACTGAGGTCCAAAGAAACTGCATATAGTTTTGCAATGTATTTCCCCCTCTGAAATGCAAAGGGTTAAAACATTCTAATTGCCCTTTAACCCCTTGAGGACTAGAGGAGAGAGCAACCAGGGCTGATTACCCAATTAGGCAGAGTAGGTAACTGTCTAGAGCTCCAGATTTTGAGGGGCGGTGCTTCAGCTGTGCTGGCCACACCCACACTCTGAATTGTGGGTGTGGCCAGAGCAATATTAATGCAACAGTTTATATACCCCTTTATAGGCGATAATTTAACCCCATTGCAGAGCAAATCATTGGAGATCTCTCTAACAACCAATGTTTTTTGTTGATGTTGTTGTTCTTGCTTTTTATAGGCCAATGGTATTTTCTGTGCCAGGAATCAGTGGATGGATCAGGGGGCGGGTTCATGTGATAAGAAGGGGAGTGACCATGGGCCCTAGAGGGCCTTCCCCAGTGGACACTGGGATGTAACTCTGTCCTTGTGAGCCAAATATTACAAAGTACTGTGTGGCACATCCCTCTGATCCTCAAGTAGTTAAAAGAAGAGTTTAACCCCTTTAATCCTAGAGAGGTCTTCAATGTGTTGCTAACGGAGTGTTGGAAACTTCGAGATTGAACAGCCCCACTGAAATCAAAGTGATTTGGGAACATTTTTGTCACCTATGGTGCATTTGGTTTGCTCCAGATTTGCTCTATTGCCTTCCACAGCACATTTTGACATGTTTTTTAACCCTACGCGTGCCAGACGGGTATTCAATGCATTGTACAGTAATGCGTTTGATACCCCTCTGGCAATCAAAGGTTTAAACTTGTCACTTTGCTTATCAGAGGGATGTTCAAAAGCATTGTACTGCAATGTGTTGGGCACCCTCTGGCAGTGAAAGGGTGAGAGATTTCAGTACCAGAGATTTCAGTACCAGAGGTATGTGATAGACATTACACCTCCATACCGTCCAAGTGTCCCTCTTTAGGAGGGACAGTCCCTGTTTGAGACCCAAATCCCTCTGTCCCTCTTTCCTACCCTGGTGTCCCTGTGTGTAAGAGATCAGACTGTGTGTTGTGTATGAAAGTGTATCACCCTGGTGTCCGTGTGTTTAGGAGATCAGACTGTGTGGTGTGTATATAAGTGTATCACCCTGGTGTCCCTGTGTTTAGGAGATCAGACTGTGTGGTGTGTGTGTATATAAGTGTATCACCCTGGTGTCCCTGTGTTTAGGAGATCAGACTGTGTGGTGTGTATATAAGTGTTTCACCCTGGTGTCCCTGTGTTTAGGAGATCAGACTTGTGGTGTGTATTTAATTGTATCATCACCCTGGTGTCCCTGTGTTTAGGAGATCAGACTGTGTGGTGTGTGTGTGTGTGTGTGTGTATAGAAGTGTATCACCCTGGTGTCCCTGTGTTTAGGAGATCAGACTGTGTGGTGTGTATATAAGTGTATCACCCTGGTGTCCCTGTGTTTAGGAGATCAGATTGTGTGGTGTGTATATAAGTGTATCACCCTGGTGTCCCTGTGTATAGGAGATCAGACTGTGTGGTGTGTATAGAAGTGTATCACCCTGGTGTCCCTGTGTTTAGGAGATCAGACTGTGTGGTGTGTATAGAATAGTACCCCCCCCTTGTCCCTGTGTTTAGGAGATCAGACTGTGTGGTGTGTATATAAGTGTATCACCCTGGTGTCCCTGTGTTTAGGAGATCAGATTGTGTGGTGTGTATATATGTGTATCACCCTGGTGTCCCTGTGTTTAGGAGATCAGACTGTGTGGTGTGTATAGAAGTGTATCACCCTGGTGTCCCTGTGTTTAGGAGATCAGACTGTGTGGTGTGTATATAAGTGTATCACCCTGGTGTCCCTGTGTTTAGGAGATCAGACTTGTGGTGTGTATTTAATTGTATCATCACACTGGTGTCTCTGTGTTTAGGAGATCAGACTGCGTGGTGTGTATATATGTGTATCACCCTGGTGTCCCTGTGTTTAGGAGATCAGACTGTGTGGTGTGTATAGAAGTGTATCACCCTGGTGTCCCTGTGTTTAGGAGATCAGACTTTGGGGTGTGTATTTAATTGTATCATCACCCTGGTGTCCCTGTGTTTAGGAGATCAGACTGTGTGGTGTGTATAGAAGTGTATCACCCTGGTGTCCCTGTGTTTAGGAGATCAGACTGCGTGGTGTGTATATAAGTGTATCACCCTTGTGCCCCTGTGTTTAGGAGGTCAGACTTGTGGTGTTTATTTAATTGTATCATCACCCTTGTGTCCCTGTGTTTAGGAGATCAGACTGTGTGGTGTGCATATAAGTGTATCACCCTGGTGTCCCTGTGTTTAGGAGATCAGACTGTGTGGTGTGTATAGAAGTGTATCACCCTGGTGTCCCTGTGTTTAGGAGATCAGACTGTGTGGTGTGTACAGAAGTGTATCACCCTGGTGTCCCTGTGTTTAGGAGATCAGACTGTGTGGTGTGTATAGAAGTGTATCACCCTGGTGTCCCTGTGTTTAGGAGATCAGACTGTGTGCTGTGTATATAAGTGTATCACCCTGGTGTCCCTGTGTGTAGGAGATCAGACTGTGTGGTGTGTGTATAAGTGTATCACCCTGTTGTCCCTGTGTTTAGGAGATCAGACTGTGTGGTGTGTATATAAGTGTATCACCCTGGTGTCCCTGTGTTTAGGATATCAGACTGTGTGGTGTGTGTATATAAGTGTATCACCCTGGTGTCCCTGTGTTTAGGAGATCAGACTGTGTGGTGTGTATATAAGTGTATCACCCTGGTGTCCCTGTGTTTAGGAGATCAGACTGTGTGGTGTGTGTAGAAGTGTATCACATTGCTCCACAGCAATAAAACTCACATTAATTATTGTTTAAATATCACTATACGTGTTTATAAATTAGTCTGTGCAAATAAAATACTTTGGTCTTGTTCTAGATCATTTATTAAGTTACACAAAGAGGTGTTAGTAGGTCAAGAAATCACCTATAAATTCTTGGTAATGCCCCCACCCACCATCTACACCCCCAGTAACACCCCCTACAACAAAAGTGTCCCTCTTTGGCCATTTGACATGTTGGGAGGTAGGTAGGGTGACCACATGTCCCGGAATGACTGGGTCTGTCCCTTATTGGAGGTCTGTGTCCCGTGTCCCGGGTCACCCCCCAAAGGGACAACAAAGAGTCCCGGAATGGAGCAACATGCACCAGTCCAGCCAGCCAATGAAATATATTTGCTATATGGTCCTCATTGGCTGTCTGAGCCAGCCAATGAGGACTGTATAGCAAATACATTTCATTGGCTGGCTGGACTGGTGCGTGCGTGCGAGACAGCTGGGATGAAGCAGGTATTCTGGCGCTGCGAGTGAGACCCGCGACTGAGGCTCTCTTCAGCGCTGACCATCTTTCTGAGGCTTCCCAGTGGGAACTCTTACTCTGTGTCAGCCTCAGAAAGATGGTCAGCGCCGGCAGGAGCCGCAGACGTGGGACTACTGTGACCACATGTCCCGGAATGGCAGAACGTAAATGTGGTCACCCTAGAGGTAAGCACCTCCCTTGTGTTTCTTGGGTAAATATTTGTTTTTGTCTTGTTTGCTGTGGAAGCTATTTAACCCCTTGGACACTAAATAAATCAACACATTTGTCATGTGTCCTACAAGTGTGTGGGCATGGGTTCTTTATGGTGTCTAGTTGACCCCTAGGACACTAGCTATAGCAAAATATTGGTCTTTAGGATCCTAGGGGTTAAAATGATCAGAATAAGTACAATTGAGCGTTTATTGGCTGGGTATGGGGGTCATTTAACTCCCTTGATACCAGATACATCAGCATATTTGTTAGAATCCTAGAAGATGCAGTTATGAGAAAATGTTCATTTGTGTGGGCATGCACTGCGTATGGCGGCTATTTAACCCTTGGGATACTAGATATAACACTTTTGTCTTTGGCATCCAATGGGTTAAGCATTTGAGTGCCAGAGGGGTACTCCTCTGGCACTAAAAGGGTTAAGATGGTAAGAACAAGTACTTCTGTGTGTGTGCATGAGCTGTGTGTGATAGGTATGTACGTAACACAAAGCGACAAATAATGGACAAATAAAATTCAGCACTAAAAAATGTTTGAAGGACTGTTTTTGTGCTCTACACCCCCGCCTAAAACTTATGTTCAAAACAAACGACGTCTTCAGCAAAATATTCTACAGCAGGTAATAGGAAGCCGTTTAACAATAGATTGCTAATTTTCTTCCTCTTAAACGGAAGAATTTCTTTCTCTAGAAAAGTCTATTTACCTCTCCCTAACCTTCAGATGTTTCATTCCGTGAGGTCCAAAGGGGTGTGCAGCACATTACTTCACAAAGCGTTGCCTCTCTTGTACTTTAGGGTAAAAGATCTCTGAAAATGCACCTCTTCCGTGTATCTTATCAGATCACATAACATCTCCATAATCCCCTGCCTGGTTAAAAAAAAACTTCTAACCATCCTTCTCTGTAACGTCATCTTTTGTCACTCTGGAGGTGATAAACTAAGAGGAACTAAGGATAGACGGTCAGCTCCTGACCGTCTGGGACTGCTGCCACCAAAAAGACAAAAATAACAGCCTGTGCATGCACATTTTCTTTGGTGAGGGTGGTCTGTGGGTTCCCCACTGAAAGAGGGAATAACACAGACTCATCCCCATGTATCCGTTATTGACAGCACAATTTATTTTCCCTTAGTCCTTGCAAGAATAGATATAGTTACGGCACCTATGGAGTCATTTGGACTCCTGGGGCGAGATGTGCTAAGGCATGTTAAAGAAGTAATAAAGTGGAGATGACTTCATCAGTGAGATCACTTCTCCAGTTCCTATGTTATTCTATGGACCCTATGCACTCAGATGTATCCTACGTGGGGAACCTCAACCTCCACCCACTGCAAATGGTAATCTTCATCTTATAAGTACCAGAGGATGTGCAACAGATTGTAACGCAATGCATTGTTCATCCATGAGGTCCTTAATGAGTTAAGCAGGCTCATGCATTGTGCCCAGCAAATCTCATGTCTGTCTCCATGGGCATGACATGCAGGACGGACTAAAGATATCTCTTTAACACCTTAAGGACCCATGATGTGCCTGGACCGTCACACCGGTTCTGGCACTTAAGAACCTGTGACGGTCCTGGCACGTCATGGAATTCAGGGATGGCAGCTCCAGTTAATTAATCTTCATGGTATTTGGGCCATGGAGAGTGTTATTTCATTACTGTCAGAGTTGTAGTACAAGAGAAATTAAATGATAAAATATCCCCCTCCTGCCCCTTTTACTGATGTAACACTGCTCACCTCAGAGCAGCAAGACTGTCCAGATGGATTGCAGAGAGGGACAATCTTCAGTGATCATATGGAAAAACCTATCAAGGGGGGCAGGGTTTTCCTTATGGTCACAGTAAGAAGATTGTCCCTTGTTGTGATCTGTCCGGTCAAGAGACCAGATTCCACATCTGAGGGGAGGTGACTTAAACTAGGTAAGAGGGGTGGGAGAGCGATACTTGATCATTCAATTACTCTTGAACTACAACTCTGACAGTATTGAAATAACACTCTCCATGGCTCAAATAGTATGGAGATTAATTGGAGCTGATTTTATTGTGAAACATTACTATCCCTTTAACAGCTGCCCACGTAACGGATCAGGCTGTCATTAAAGGTTTAATGGTTGCACAAGTGCAAAATTCTTAAGGACCATTAGGATTTTTTGGGCATCTCTTGAACAAAGATATGTCTGTCTCTAGTAAGGTCAATGGGGAATTATTATTAACATGTATCGGTTCTCTTTTAAAGGGACAGTATTACTTCAAAATTACTATCCCTCATATTGTAACCCTTAATAAACTGAGAATTCGGTCTCTGAATCAAGCAGAGCCGATATCTCGTTATGGAAGGAAAAATGATTCATTGAAACAGTTTTCTACGTGTGCTTCAGTGAATCATTTTTCCTTCTATAACGAGATATCGGCTCTGCTGAAGAGCCTCCTCTTGATTCAGAGACCGAATTCTCCTGCTGGCAGCAGAACGCTGACAGCAGGGGAGAGGAAACTTTGAAAGCGGATATCTCTTAACCCCTTAAGGACCGGAGGTTATGGGACATTTCTGTCCCATAACGACCGCATAGGGGCACGTTGACACGCCGGTACACGTGACCTGTCACGTGTATCGGCGCGTCACTATGGGGCTTGAAACAGATCGCTCCGATCTTGGAGCGGTCTATTTCATGCCCTATTTTTACTTACAGCGCTCCCGGTAGAGCGCTGTAAGTCAAAAGTACGTGACGTACCAGGACCGTCAAGGGTCGTTCGAGCAAATTTACCCTTGACGGTCCTGGTACGTCAAGGGTCCCTAAGGGGTTAAACTATAAAGGTTGGAGAGATGTTGCTGGTGTCATTTAACTCAGTTTATTAAGTGCTACAATATGAGGGATAGTAATTTTGAAGTAATACTATCCCTTTAATTCCCAAAAAACTATTAATTGCACAGAAAAATTAATAGAAAAACACATAAGACAGATTGAAAGTCTCTGAAAACTAACTAAACCTGTTTGAAGACGAAAGGTCAGAGATAGCTGCCCTTAGGATAGGTTATCAAATTGCTTTATGTCATGTTTTAGGCTATATTTTCTCTGTCTATGATTAAAAGTTAAATGAGTTCAGAAGTTGTGGAATTCTTGGACACAGTCTAACATTGTTAGTGTTGCAATTTTTATGAGATTTACATCAAAATAATTAAAGCCAAACACTTTGGGAGAAAGCTGGCAGTAATCATAACATGGTTAACAAATATTTGCAGAGATAAGAACTAAAGAGCTCTTTAAAAAAAAAAAAAGTGAATGTAAGTCAATAGGATACACTGTGTTTTATGAGAGTGCAAGCATTTAAATTTACAATGTTGTTTTATTTTTACAGGACAATTATCATGTTTTACTAACCCTGCTCCAGCAAATGTGTAGACTTATTGAAAAGCCATGGGTCTTCACTGCCAGCCCTGTGGAGGCAAAAATCTGACTCCATCAGATGGCATGGGACCATGGGCGGATTGTCCTATCGGGGGATCAGGCATCCCCCGGTGGGCCGCTAGATCATGGGCCGGTGGGGGGAGATCAGAGGATCTCACCGTCCCACGATATTTTGAAGGCAAGGTCTGTGTTGCCACAGGCACTCTCTGTGTCAGCCTTCACGTTCCTTGTTAACCCTTTGAGTGCCAGAGGGGTACACAGACTCCGCTGGCACTCAAAGGGTTAATTCAGAGCGCCAGGATATGACATAATATCCTGGTGCCTGCTCTCCCATGCCGCACAGGGACCACAAGGGAGCGTTGATGGGGACGTCGGTGCAGCTAGTGGGCTGCTTTAAAAAAAAATGCCCGGGCTGGTACTCCCCTACAATCTGCCCCTGCATGGGACTCATATCCATAATTGGGAACTTTTCCATCTGGACTCCCCAGAGGGGAGTCCTGTGGTGCAGTTGGAGGAGATAAATGATGTGATTCGTGTGCAAAAAGGGAGGGGCTTAAACGAGTGTGGGGGTGGAGCTTAAGCAACATAGGAAAAAGTAGGAGGAATACGCTGGGGAAGAGGGAGAAGTGGGCAGGGAGTGGGAGGAACAGACTGGGAAAGAGCAGAAGTGGACAGAATTTTAGTTGAAACCCCACATCCAGACAATCAACCGTAGTCTCCGGGGCAAATCCAGGGAGTTCCCAACTATTCCAGTATCTCCAAATCTCAAGTGTTGTTCTATAGACCACCTGTGTTGGGCTTAACTCTTCACTGGAGTCTATGGAGGTGTAGCATGCAAACCAGGGAGACTGGTCTGTGAGACTTCAGAGTCTCTCTCTCTTAGGGGACCAATGAGGGAACACTGAGGTTCTATTTTCAGACACACATTCTGTTCCCCTATTGGTCCCCCAGGGCTTGCAATGCCACACCTCCTTCATTTGCAAGTCTACTCCCAGGGGAACCATTTTGTCATGGGTACTATCTATATGACTGTTGTCCTTTAATTATCGTTGTAGGCTTACATAGACACATACATTTGTGGCAATTCTGGAGTAAACCAAATGCACTATAGGGGACAGATATACATTCCCCAAATTCCCTTTGATTTAAATGGGGTTTTTAACCCCTTGAGTGCTAAACAGGTCTCCAACACATTGCACTGAAATGCGTTGGAGACCCCTCTAGCATTCAAGGGGTTAAAAGATCCATTTGTACAAATAGAATGTGTTATTTATCACCTGTGTTGTAGTTGGTTTTCCCAAGAATTACTGTACTCCTATTTAGTTCATCAGCCTTCATAGCGCTGGGATTGTACCAATAATAATATGGAGGAGACATTCAGAGAGTCTGATCTTCTAAGACAAGTGATCAGTTGTGAGGAAAACCTGCTGTATTTAGGGAAAGAGTAAAATTTTGTAACATTCCCGTTGATTTAATAGAAGAATGCCACCAACTTACCTGTAACACTGATAGGTATGCACTGCTGAGTATGATCGCTGTAGTGCGCACCAGTGGGCATAGGGAAATGGCGTACACTAACGCACTTTCTTCTAGGTCAGAGGTTCTCACCCCATGCCCACAGTGGCCACTAACAGGCCAGGACTTAGGAATTTCCCTGCTAGAACACAAGTGTGTTGATCAGTGGCTCATTCACATTGATTAACTCACCTGTGCTCTTAAAAGGAAATTCTAAAATCCTGGCCTGTTAATAGCTACTGAGAGCACAGGTTGAGAACCACTGCTATACAGTGCCAGACCACTGTAGAGAATTTTTAACCCTTTGAGTACCAGGGGGTAAGCAATGCATTGCATCCCCTCTGGCACTGAAATGGTTAAGTTACTCTTTGTGTAAGTGAATGATTTAGAAGAAGATGAAAGTATTTTTTACACAGACTAATTTAACAGATATATACAGAAGTTTATACCCACATTACTGTTGGTTTTATTGATGTGGAGCAATCTGATACACTGGTATATACACCACACAGTGTGATCTCCTAAATAGAGGAGCAGAGGTATTTGGGTGTTAAACAGGGACTGTCCCTCCTATACTGTATAGTGCCAGTCCTTATACACACACATGCAGACTGTATATAGCAGAGGTTCTCAGCTCCTGCCCTCAGTGGCAACTAACAGGCCAGGACTTAGGAATTTCCCTGCTAGAACACAAGTGTGGTGATCAGAGGCTCAGTCATATTGATTAACTCACCTGTGCTCTTAAAAGGAAATTCGAAAATCCTGTCCTGTTAATAGCCACTGAGGGCACGGGTTGAGAACCACTGTTCTAGTTCTGACTTAGTAATTGGTCTAAGCAACGCATACAGGAAAAGAATTCCTGAAAATGTCTGCAGACTGCCCCCTTGTTCAAGCATTGCTGCAAGTGGTGTTAACCCTCTGAGTGCCAGAGAGGAATTCAACGCATTGCAACGCAATGCATTGGATACCTTTTTGGAACCAAATGGTTAAGGAGAGGATTCTGTATATGTGTAGCTTAACCCTTTGAGTGCCAGAGGGGTACGCAGCATACCTCTCTGGCACTCAAACGGTTAATAATTTGCCATTAGGCTGGTGTAGGAACAGGACACCGATTCCACCTCCTGTTATCGCATGGAATCAGCGTGATTCAATCACCCCACTATCTCCTCCTATTAATAATTTTCCCCGCTAATCTTAAATTGCATACAAAATACTCATTTCCACTATCAATTTAACCCCTTAACGACCCTTGATGGTCATAGTACGTCAAGGGTCGATTTGACTTAACAACCGATGACGTACTATGACCGTCATCGAGTCCCGGGCTCCCCCTGCGGCTGCACGCCGTTCGGGGAGTCCGGAACGCAACGGAGCAAAAAAAAATGTGCTCCGTGGTCGTTGAGTCGCGTCCGCGGCCGGATTCCCCGGTCGTTAAGGGGTTAATTCCGCTTGGATTGGGTCCCCAAAATCTTCTGCATATCAAGTACATAGAGATTAACCTTTTGAGTGCCAGAGGGGTACGCAACTCATTGCTTTGTAATTCATCGGGTACCCCTCTGGCACTCAAAGGGTTAAAGTGTAGCTCCTTGTGGTGTCTCTCTAGTACAATGTAATACAGATCCTTTAAAAGGATCCAGACCATCTGTGTTTGTGTTGCGAGCGACAGCGTAATCACAGCATGTCTATGAACTTCAAGATACCAAGTATTCTCTTTAGTTTGAGAACTTATACATCCCAGTTTATAAGGGAGAGTATTAGAAGTGCATAGAGATCAAACAATCAGTTATTCATTTCAGGAATCAGTTTGGAGGGACGCAGAGAACATTTTGGATGTCAGATACAATTCAGAATAAATTGCATAAGGACAGAGGGAGGAGAGACGAGAGAGAGAGAGAGGTGGGAGAGCTGTAGAGTACGGAGAGGGGAGATGGGAGAGCTGGAGAGAGAATGGGGAGGTGAGGACTGTGCGAAATGGGATAGAAAGAGTAAGTTAGGGACAGAGAGGTGAAAAGATGAAGCTTGGGAGGAGAGTGAGATAATGAGAGAGAAAGAGAGAGGCAAAGCAAGGAGAATCGGGGGTTGAGAGAGAGGGGAGAGTACTCCAGCAGTCTACTAACCCACTGAAGACGCTCTCCTGCTTGTGACCCAGATAGGAACCTGTCTGACTGACATCTGAAAGTAAAACGAAACGGTTTGTTTTTTTTAATTTGCTTTTTTTTATCCAGACATCACATGAGCTATATACCGAATGTGCTTTCCACATCTGTCTGTATACTGACTGCAGATCCCATTTTCACTCAGTGTACAGCTATATACTGAATGTGGTTTCCACATCTGTCTGTATACTGACTGCTAATCTCACCCCCTCTCAATATACAGCTATATACCGACTGTGCTTTCCACATCTGTCTGTATACTGACTGCAGATCCCACCTTTACTCAGTATACAGCTATATACAAAAGCACATCTGTCTGTATACTGACTGCTAATCTCACCCCCTCTCAATATACAGCTATATACCGAATGTGCTTTCCACATCTGTCTGTATACTGACTGCAGATCCCACCTTCACTCAGTATACAGCTATATACCGAATGTGCTTTCCACATCTGTCTGTATACTGACTGCAGATCCCACCTTCACTCAGTGTACAGCTATATACTGAATGTGCTTTCCACATCTGTCTGTATACTGACTGCAGATCCCACCTTCTCTCAGTGTACAGCTATATACCGAATGTGCTTTCCACATCTGTCTGTATACTGACTGCAGATCCCACCTTCACTCAGTATACAGCTATATACCGAATGTGTTTTCCACATCTGTTTGTATACTGACTGCAGATCCCACCTTCACTCAGTGTACAGCTATATACCGAATGTGCTTTCCACATCTGTCTGTATACTGACTGCAGATCCCACCTTCACTCAGTGTACAGCTATATACCGAATGTGCTTTCCACATCTGTCTGTATACTGACTGCAGATCCCACCTTCACTCAGTGTACAGCTATATACCGAATGTGCTTTCCACATCTGTCTGTATACTGACTGCAGATCCCACCTTCACTCAGTGTACAGCTATATACCGAATGTGCTTTCCACATCTGTCTGTATACTGACTGCAGATCCCATCTTCACTCAGTGTACAGCTATATACCGAATGTGCTTTCCACATCTGTCTGTATACTGACTGCAGATCCCACCTTCTCTCCGTATACAGCTATATACCGAATGTGCTTTCCACATCTGTCTGTATACTGACTGCAGATCCCACCTTCACTCAGTGTACAGCTATATACCGAATGTGCTTTCCACATCTGTCTGTATACTGACTGCAGATCCCACCTTCACTCAGTGTACAGCTATATACCGAATGTGCTTTCCACATCTGTCTGTATACTGACTGCAGATCCCACCTTCACTCAGTGTACAGCTATATACCGAATGTGCTTTCCACATCTGTCTGTATACTGACTGCAGATCCCATCTTCACTCAGTATACAGCTATATACCGAATATGCTTTCCACATCTGTCTGTATACTGACTGCAGATCCCACCTTCTCTCAGTGTACAGCTATATACCGAATGTGCTTTCCACATCTGTCTGTATACTGACTGCAGATCCCACCTTCACTCAGTATACAGCTATATACCGAATGTGCTTTCCACATCTGTCTGTATACTGACTGCAGATCCCACCTTCACTCAGTATACAGCTATATACCGAATGTGCTTTCCACATCTGTCTGTATACTGACTGCAGATCCCACCTTCACTCAGTGTACAGCTATATACCGAATGTGCTTTCCACATCTGTCTGTATACTGACTGCAGATCCCATCTTCACTCAGTGTACAGCTATATACCGAATGTGCTTTCCACATCTGTCTGTATACTGACTGCAGATCCCACCTTCTCTCCGTATACAGCTATATACCGAATGTGCTTTCCACATCTGTCTGTATACTGACTGCAGATCCCACCTTCACTCAGTGTACAGCTATATACCGAATGTGCTTTCCACATCTGTCTGTATACTGACTGCAGATCCCACCTTCACTCAGTGTACAGCTATATACCGAATGTGCTTTCCACATCTGTCTGTATACTGACTGCAGATCCCACCTTCACTCAGTGTACAGCTATATACCGACTGTGCTTTCCACATCTGTCTGTATACTGACTGCAGATCCCACCTTCACTCAGTGTACAGCTATATACCGAATGTGCTTTCCACATCTGTCTGTATACTGACTGCAGATCCCACCTTCACTCAGTGTACAGCTATATACCGAATGTGCTTTCCACATCTGTCTGTATACTGACTGCAGATCCCACCTTCACTCAGTGTACAGCTATATACCGAATGTGCTTTCCACATCTGTCTGTATACTGACTACTAATCTCACCCCCTCTCAGAATGGTATCCTTTTGAAATGTCACATGCCGCATCAAGTGTCTCAAAATGTTGCATTTCTTTGGTCTCCAGCTTGCAAATGACGCATTAACAATGTCGCTTGCCAAACAATCGCACATTCAATATATCATCTTGCACAACATGTCGCCCTCAACATGTAACCTTCTATATGTCAGCTGCGTCAAAATGTCACTTACATCTTCACTATGTCGCACAACATCTTCACTTAGTCGCAATTTGTTATATTGTATTAAATATTGTTTTTTTTTTCAATAAAGATTGATACAATAAATGTCTGGTTAATTTGTTATACATACATACATACATATACATATCCCCTTTCATTTGTTATGTTGTATGAAATTTTGTTTTTTTCCAATAAAGATTGCTACACAATTCAAACCTTTACTAGTTTTTGTACATTATTTGTAATTTTAATTTTTTAATATATATTTTATGTTATCTACTAACAATACTGTCCAAAGTATTTGACACACAACATTGATGCGCTCGAGATAATGAGCAACGCTCATTTGACAAGCAACATTATAAAGACCCGGTCAATATACATATGACATTCTAAGCATGAGATGTTGATGCAGGCGACACTTCACATGCAACATTTTAAAGGGATAGTAAAAATTACTAATCCCTATATTAAAGTCATATTAAATTATTTTTAATATTACTTTAATATAGGGATTAGTAATAATTAAGTATTACTATCCCTTTAAGATATATGCTAATACAGGTTCTGTTTCTCTATGCCAGGGGAAGCTATTTTCCTTTGCACTCTACACTTCCTGGTCAGGAATCTGCACTGTACACTATACTCTAATACACACCAGGAAGTGAAGAGTGCAAGGGAATCTAATTCCCCCAACCTGCTGAGAAATGCACATACAGTGCTCGCGGGAAATAATTACCTTCTGCCACCTTCTTCTCTGTCTTTTTGGTACATCATGTGAAAAAGGAGCAGAGGAAAGCAAAACCTCATACTGCTCCTAAACACTTTGCCACTGTCCTCCCATTGGAGCTAGCTGGGTTAGGGTTAAAATATTTGGAATAAGTAGCTTAGTAAATTGTGTTAGACAGGTGTATGGCCTGACTAGAAAATCTGTTCCAGACCAGATTTAGTACATTCGCTCTAATGAGACTCATATATAATGGCAAAATAATGTTATCCACTCTTGCTTCAATTCCCCTTTTTATACAAGACAGGACTTTGTTTGCTTTTGCTTCTGCTGCTTGACACTGGTCACTGCTTCCAAGTTTGTAGTTTACAGGGATTCCTAGGTCTTCCTCTATCAACGAGTCTCCTAAAATGATTCCTGTACCAATGTACTAAGAGGAACGGAAGCAATTCTTGTGTATAATTCCCATTGATTTA
This sequence comes from Rhinophrynus dorsalis, assembly GCA_037306005.1. Lineage (NCBI taxonomy): Eukaryota > Metazoa > Chordata > Amphibia > Anura > Rhinophrynidae > Rhinophrynus > Rhinophrynus dorsalis. Next base: position 19,002,576 of record CM074724.1, on the reverse strand, counting down.
AAAGGAGCTTTTAACCCGTTGAGTGTTTGAGACGTCTCCAACGCATTGCAAAGCAATGCACTGGCAACCTCTCTAGCATTTAAAGGGGAACTATCACCCCAAATAAAGTCTCCCACCAACAATTAATCATCTAGCAATACGCTTAACAATAGTAGTATTCGCCAACATAATCACCGCATAACTGAGAGATCCTAATTGTGCCGAGACTGATGGCCAGGCAACAGCGCAGACATCTTTGCTTTCAGACATCTGCGCGCCTGTGCTTTCAGTCCCGGTCTCCTGTAGGAGATGTTGCCCGGTACCTTTAGGTACCAGAAGGGACTGACTGTGCGGGCACGGAGATTCCACTAAAGAACTGTTGCCTGGCCAGCAGTCTAGGCAGAAGTAAGATTTCTCAGTAACTCGGTGTAACAGATACCTAAGTCCGCGGATGGACTTAGGCCATTGTTCCAAGTTTCTCCTTCCAGCAGTCGGCTACAAACAGGCAGCCTTGCCGGCCATCCACTCCACACAGCTTCCCAGGATGGGGGTCAGTATAAGACCCTTGATACCACCCGAATAACGGAGACACAGGACGCAGGATCCAGAAGAACACACACTTTATTTTTGGCTGAATTCAGCTCTTTTATGCAGGGATAACAATATTACTATAACTTCATTAAACACAACACACAAGGCATGTACACAGGGATACAACGTGCTAGACATAACTCAATTATAGAAATAAAGGGATGGATGAATGGGAACTTCTACACAAAGGAGATGACAGTCACATACAATGGGTCGGGGAAAACAGTTAAACAATAGGGCATCAGACTTGGCGGCACCTTTGAATTGAGCCGCTTCTTGTTTTCAGCCAATGGGCGGCCGAGCTACCAAGTCTCAGTAGCCAATCCCGTGGCTGTCGACATTTTCCCATGTTGAGTGAATGGGGTCTCTTTAAACTTGTCATGGAGTTGGCGGCCAATCAAAAAACGGCCGAAATTTCCATTGTAGTTCTATGGGCCTTTTAAACCAATAGCCAATAGGAGAAGGGCCGACGTTTCCCCATGTTACTGCAATGACGGCCCTTTAACGCCTACCCGCCAATCAGGCTTCCGCCGACAGCTAAAACCTCGATGGGTCTTGTAGTGCACAAATCTTTATGACTTCAGATCTTCTTAATGGAACTGATTTGTCACGTTGTAGCCAGGGAAAAACATCCTCCAGTAACGGGTTATGGCCCGTTACACTCGGTAATTATGCTGGCTAATACTATTATTGCTAGATGCCTAATTGTTGGGGGTATACTTTATTTGGGGGTGATAGTTCCCCTTTAAGGTGTTAAATACCCCAATGGAATAAATGCGAATTAGGGGAAATTCATTTTCCCCCTGCGATGCAGCTGGGTTTTTTTTTTTTTATCCTTTATTTATATAGCGCACACAGATTCCGCAGCGCTTTACACTCATATTGGTTCCTGTCCCCATTGGGGCTCACAATCTAAATTCACCTATCAGTATGTTTTTGGAGTGTGGGAGGAAACCGGAGTACCCGGAGGAAACCCACGCAAACACAGTGAGAACATACAAACTCATTGCAGATGTTGTCCTGGGTGGGATTTGAACCCAGGACCCCAGCGCTGCAAGGCAACAGTGCTAACCACTGAGCCACTGTGCTGCCCTGGTTTGATCCAGAATGACCCCAGTTCTCCATCCATCAGCCACAGTGACTGACTGGTTAGGACTCTGAAAACATTCATGAAAATAATAGAAACCTGAAACTGTAGTGAATTCTGTACAAAACAGAATCAGCATCTCCAGGAAGTTTTCTTAATTTTTACATTTAAACCCTCTTACAATGACTTCCACCACCCCCCCACCAAAAAAAACTGTGGGTTTTTACCTAAAGCAAAAAGTCCCTTTTTTTGCTAGCTAGTTGTGAAGAGATGAGAGCGGGGAATTCCTGAGTGATCAGATTTCAGCAGTATATCTGCTCCGACGTCTACCTGGGAGGAAATCATTCCCTTCAAGTCCCAGAGAAACAAGCACACAGCAGCTTCTGGCACACACCTGTAAGTATTAGCACAGATTTTATTACACCAGTTTTAGGAATTGCTTCTACACACAGTTTGGATTGTATATAAAGTGCTTAGCAACGTTTCAAACCAAATAGCCAGGGACACTTTTTTCTTTTGGAGTTACAGCCATAGTACAGTGTAGCGAAACAGTACCAGAAAACCTTGTGTAGCAGGCAAAGCGCAACTGTTACTTTGTAACAAATTGATGATTTTGAAAGCGCTGTTGAATGCGTGTATATTCAAGTTAACCGTTTTTTAATTTAAAGCAATAGATTCTGAAATATAACGCTTCATTTGTTTGACAGTTAATACAAATCTACCAGATGCTAACAATCTACAATGCTTTAGCTTATTGAACTGCATCTATAAAACTGCTCATCTACAGCAGAACAGACATTACCTGACATAGAATCATGTAACTAACCAATATTACCTTGTAACACAAAAAGTGGGGAACCAGATAGGGAAGAGCCCATTGTGTGGAATCTTCTTAATTTCACTTGATAACCACAATGTACCCGGTGGATTTATACTCACATTGTTCATTGTGCATATATTGGCCATAGGCTTTGAAAAAGCAGCTGTATCAGCAGTGAAATGCGTCAGCGGGCCTTATACACATTGTTTTTAAAAATATTTGCATCTTTTAATATGGTAAAATTAAAAATCATATAAATATTTTCCATTCGGAGCAGCTTAGTTTTATTTATTTTTTCTATATTTTATATTTTTTTTAATACTTTTTTTAATCTTTATTATTATTTTATATTTGTTCATCTTTTTGCAAAGAGACGGTGAAGACAGACTTGTGAACTCCACAGGCGTCTTTGGTTGGGGGTGAAACTCTTATTGGAATATTGTGTTTGATAATATTACACTATTGGGCTCCCTTCTGTGTTCTTTTTTGCTACATATTAATATTACATTGCGGTGAAGCTTATAGCCTATTAACCATTTAACCCTTTGAGTGCCAAAGGGGTATGCAATGCTTTAGGTATGTCTCTGCTACTCAAAGGGCTAACAGCAAGAATATGGGATTTAAATAAAATTGTAGGACCCAGGATAAAAAGGCACAGTGGGTTCTGGGAACAAGGAATTAAAACCAGTAACTATCCTGGAAATCTGGAACAGCTGGCAGGTTATGGGTAACCAGGCTTCCCCTTTAATACAGGGGCAGGAAACCAATACAACACTGTATGCATTTTTCCATAAGCGTACTGCGTTAAAGGGGAAGTCTGTTACATAGTTTATCACTCATTGTAAATCGGTTTGTGTTTTATCAGTACTGCGTACAAGGGAAAATGATTAACCCTTTGAGTGCCAGAGAGGTACGCAACACATTGCAAAGCAATGCGTTACGTACCCTTCTGGCACCCAAAGGGTAAATGATATTACGTGTAACCGCTTTGTTGCTGGGTGAATCACTGAGACACTAGTATTTATGTTTTAGGTTGTAAGTGATATGGGTTCAAATTTAACCCTTTGAGTGCCAGAGGGGTAAGGAACGCATTGCTCTGCAATGCGTTCCGTACCCCTCTGGTACTCAAAGGGTTAAAACTTCTGCAACTCTGGGTCAGAACACTTGCACTGCAGAGAACAAACAATTCTTCCTATTGAGTTATATGTTTTAACCTACTGAGTTATATGTTTTAACCCCTTCAGGGCTAGAGAGATCTCCAAAGCATGGGCTTGCAGTGCATTAGAGACCTCTCAAGCATTTATGGGCTTAACTCTTTGAGTACCAGATGCATTGCGTACCCCTCTGGCACTCAAAGGGTTAAAAGCCCCATGTAACCAGGGAATGTGCAACACATTGAAAAGTAATGTGTTGCATATACGTCTGATCTTTAACCCCTTAACGACCCTTGACGGTCATAGTACGTCATAGGTCGATTTGAGTTAACGACCCTTGACATACTATGACCGTCATGGAATTCCGGGCTCCCCCCACGGCTGCGCGCCGTTCGGTGGAGTCCGGAACCGGAAGGAGCAAAAAAAAAATGTTCCGTGGTCCTTAACTGACCGCGCCGCACTGATTGGCCGGTCGTTAAGGGGTTAAGGGTTTAAATCTATAGGGATATTTATTCATTTACCCTCTGTTATACACTTGGTTTGACCGAGAGTTACTTCACTTTTCTTTGAACAGATGGCCCTATGTGTTCTCTTATTACTGAACACAACAGATATATGTCATTGGAATTGTTAGTATCTTCCTGGCTGTTGGACGTTGCTCCAAGTTATTAATATTTAACATGTTTCATATCATAAGGGACATAGTTACAAAGCCAACATTGGAGAAATTCTGCAGCAAACCAACTGCAGCACAATAGAGGACAAATAAAAATCCCCTTGGATTTTTAATGCTGGTGAGGACTCTAATGCATTGCAAAGCAATGCGTTGAAGGTTTATTTAGTTTCCAGTGGGTTAATCCCCTTTCTGCTTCCTAAATTTTTTAACCAGGAAAACAATTCAGTTTTTGTTTTCAAGCGTAAAGAGCATAGGGTTTTAATCCCTGTTTAACTTAAAGTAAAGTAAGAAGTGGCTTTAACCCTTCCAGTGCCAGAGAGGTGTGCAATGTGTTGGATACCTCTCTGGCACTCAAAGGGTTAAAGTGAACCTATAACAGTTGTTTAACTTTCTTTACGGAGAATTTAAATTTGCCTGTATGTTGCCATAAATATTTTCCAGTAAAATAAATAGTCTTTGAGAAATTAAACTTGATGTTTTGCTGACACAGTGTGTGTGGCACATTATGTTAATTCCCAGCACAGTATGCACAGTGTGTGGGCTCTGCCTAAATTTGTTCATATCACAGTGTGGGGTCTGCCTAGATCCATTCATATAATGGTGTGTGGGTTCTGCCTAGATCCATTCATATCACAGTGTGTGGGCTCTGCCTAGATCCATTCAAATCACAGTGTGGGCTCTGCCTAGATCCATTCATATCACAGTGTGTAGGCTCTGCCTAGATCCATTCAAATCACAGTGTGGACTCTGTCTAGATCCATTCATAACACAGTGTGTGCACTCTGCCTAGATTCATTCACATCATAGTGTGTGGTCATATTGTCCCAGAACATAAACAAATTTACAGAAAGGGTCAGACTGTGCCATCAGCAAATAAAGCATAATTTCTCAAAAACTGTTTATTTAGACAGAAACTGCCCTCCTTTCTGCTATCACACTTAGATATCCTTCCACATTACACAGAAGATTACAGTAATAAGAAAATGAGTTACAATACAATGTTACAAAATCATTTTTACAATACAAACTGCACATTTACAGTCCTATAAAACTTGCATGTGAACTTGAACATTATTGTAAAGTAAACTGCTGGCAGACCTGAAAGTGTGAAAGAGTTACAGTATTGTTTCAGGCATATAGATTTACCTGCTTACAGAGTCATGGGTCAAAGGAACTGATTAGCTAAAAAGGTTAAAGTGTAAACAGAAACACTGAGGTAGGCTGACCCAAGGAGAGATATTTTAATGGGATAGTGTTGCATAATATGGAAAAATATATATGTTGAAGGTTTTATCCTGTGCAGTAAAATGTTTATTTCTACTGCTAAGAGATGTTTCATTGAAAAGTTATTGCAGCTCAAATGTGTATTTTTGAGGTGTAGTACTCTCCATGGACTGAAATGTTACAGTGGAGCTGTTGCTGCCGCGGTCTGTGGAGGGTTATGCAAGGATTAACATCTGCTTAATGCTTAGAAAGGGTTAAACAATTTGGGTTTAATGCAGAAAGCAAAAGAGGAGAGGGGGAAAATAAAAAAAAAAAATGCCTTGATTTAAATGGGTATTTTAACCCCTCAAATGCTAGCATTCAAGGGGTTAAAAGACCTATTTAAATCTATAGGAATTTGGGAAATTTCCATGCACCTGCTTTAGTGCATTCAGTTGTTCAACTTTGCTGTCTGATTAAGGTCCTGCAAATAAAATTACCCCTAGAAATTATATATAGGGTAAAACTGCAGCCGTTATCAGTCCACTGCAGGATGAAGGCCTCTACAGCCAGCTGAGGGTATAGACCATAATCTGCCATGCTGGTTCAGTGCTGGGTGGCAGATACTTGACCTTACAAGGGACTAGAACCTGTGACCTTAAGCAGGTTCCACTGCTGGTGCATTAAATTGGATCTATCAAATATAGATATCTAATGCTCATTAGTTAAAGCATTTAGGGAAAAAGTTTAATATGTTACTCATTTTGGAAAAAAAAACGTTATCTGCGCAAAAATTCAAGTTTAAAACGTGCCCAGCATCCTACTTCCTGTTTGCAGTACTACCTCTGCTCCCGTCCCACTTCCCAGCATCCTCCAATGACGGAGGCTTTCTTTCTCTAAGCTGGATCGATCTCATTGGCAGAGATCGATATCTAGCCAATGAGATCGCTCCAGCTTAGAGACAGACATCCTCCATCATCAGAGGATGCTCGGTAGTGGGATGGGAGCAGCCTCTGTGCGGCAAGTGGAAGTAGGCTGCTGGGCACCTTTTAAACTTGAATTTTTGCTTAGATAATTTTTTTTTTTCAAAAATGACTAACATATTAAACATTTTTGCTAAATGCTCTAACTAATGAGCATTAGATATCTATATGTGATAGATCCACTTCAACCAACAGAGCTATGTCACAGGGTTTTTCACATAGGAGACTGTGCTTGTACAAAACTGGCACTATACACATGAACTCAAACATATAGTGCAGTGCACACTATAGCAGTGTTCACACAGTAATGATCCAAAGGTGATGGGAGACTTTAATGCAGTTTGCTGCAACTCCCAAATCACTAGAGATGGTCTTCAAGAAGCTGCAGAGCTGCTTATGGTGTTGTCATGCAGGCCATTCCCAGGAGCAATTGATATATTGTATGGTGACATTTCACATGCAGGCCCATGTGGGTGCCTCGGCCAAACAGTCGGATAATGCTGATTCCTATGTGGGTTGTCAGCCCTGAATGGGAAAGAAACACAGTACACTTGCTGCTGGTGATACCAGCATGGCAGAATCGATATAAACACTGTTCTACTGTGTGTCCAGTGCTTTGTTTCTTTAGAATGATAAAAAAATGTGAATCAAACAGGACAAACGTGTATTGCAGGAATTCTGAGCAAAGAAAATGCTTCAAGTTCAAAAACTGGCAAAGTATCCAATCGCCTTAGGGGATGACTGACATGAGTTGTGAACTTTTACAAGGACAAGGAGATTATAATAGAGAGCCTGTTTTTTTAACCATTTGTGTCCATATGCAGGAAACAGAAGCTGGATAAAAGAACTGCACCAATTGGAATAAATAATCCTATAAAATAATTCGCTAAGTTGTGTGTAACGCCCGACATGCGCAGTAGACACTGCTGCGCGTGCGGCAGTCATGCGCAGTACAGACTGCCTGCGCCGCGGCTGATACAGAGCTGGGCGCTCCTTAGGAGCACCCAGTTCTGTATCAGCAGCGGCGCGGCCAGTCTCTGCTGTGCGTGACTGCCCCGCGACCGGCTGCCAGAGGCACTGTGGCCCGTGTAACGGGCTGTTCAACTAGTAATGACAATAATTCACACTGATTTAAATGGGGCTTTTAAACCTTAAGGCGTGATAAAGAGGTGATCAAGCGGAGATGGCTTCTCCAGTGATATCACTTCTCCAGTTTCAGTGTTACTCTATGGAGCCTATGCAGTACGATCTCCAAAACTGGGGAAATCTCAGTGCATTGGCTCCACAGAATAACACAGGAATTGGAGAAGTGATATCACTGGAGAAGCCATCTCCGCTTGATCACCTCTTTATCACCGTTTAGTGCATCGCCCCTTGAATGCTTGAGACGTCTCACAAAAACTGTGCTATTTTAGAGACCTCTGACAGTATTTTACAGCAATGCTATATTTATTAGTTATATCTAATAATATTAATATGTGTATTTCCAGTTGGCAGGAGACGACTTACCTAGCATGGCTCCTCCTAATAGGCGCACTTCATCAGTAGGTAAGTGAACAAATATTCAGCACTTAGAGGACAAAGTCAAACATGGCGTCGGTCTCAGATGTAAAATAAAAATGTCAGTGGCACATAGCATTTGTTTGACAAAGGAATTAACCCTTTGGGCATCAGAGGGATGTCCACTGCATGTCTCCTCAAGGGCGGTGGTCACATTGGCACTCAAAGGGTTAAGGAAACTCTAAAAGCACCTAATAAAAACCTCAACTTACGTTAATATGGGCAGAAAATTCTATTGGCCACTATGAATCAATTCTGCCTGGACTTGTTCGCTCAGATTAATATTTTATTAGCAATAGATATCATGCGCATGGAGGCAGACATGATAATTCTTATGGAACCTCAGGACACAAAATTCCTCTCTATTCAGTGTAGTATTGATGACTTTATTGTCAATGTTTCGGCCCCTGAGAGCTTTTATTTTATTGATGAGGACCCTCCATGGGTCCCGAAACGTTGACAATAAAATTAACCTTACAATGAACTGCAGAGCCTTATGGTTGCTCATTTTCCACATGGTCTGTACGCCACGTATTTTACTATATACTTCTGGTTTATGCACATTATTCAGATTAGGAGTGCTCATCACATGACAATGTACGTGTAGGGTTATGTACACATATATATTAGAGATAGAGAGGAAGATATAGACAGATATGAGAGAGAGATTAGATATATTAGAAAGATTAGCTAGAGAGATACATAGGAAATACTCATTAGATGTTCTATTTTCAGATCTAGATGTGATTAAAAAAGGCTGCCTTATCAAGTCACCGCCATCTTACATAATCAACAATCAGGTAAAATAATTTTATATACTCTATTACAATTTAGGGAGTTAGTGTTAAACAAAATTACAATGACATACCTCCCAAGTGTCCCTCTTTAGGAGGGACAGTCCCTCTTTTAGACCCAAATCCCACTGACCCTCTTTCCCACCTTAATGTCCCTCATTTTAGGAGATCAGACTGTGTGGTGTATGTATATAAGTGTATCACCTTGGTGTCCCTGTGTTTAGGAGATCAGACTGTGTGGTGTGTATATAACTGTATCACCCTGGTGTCCCTGTGTTTAGGAGATCAGACTGTGTGGTGTGTATAGAAGCGTATCACCCTGGTGTCCCTGTGTTTAGGAGATCAGACTGTGTGGTGTGTATAGAAGTGTATCACCCTGATGTCCCTGTGTTTAGGAGATCAGACTGTGTGGTGTGTATAGAAGTGTATCACCCTGGTGTCCCTGTGTTTAGGAGATCATACTGTGTGGTGTGTATAGAAGTGTATCACCCTGGTGTCTCTGTGTTTAGGAGATCAGACTGTGTGGTGTATATATAAGTGTATCACCCTGGTGTTCCTGTGTTTAGGAGATCACATTGTGTGGTGTGTATAGAAGTGTATCACCCTGGTGTCCCTGTGTTTAGGAGATTAGACTGTGGTGTGTATATAAGTGTATCACCCTGGTGTCCCTGTGTTTAGGAGATCAGACTGTGTGGTGTGTATAGACGTGTATCACCCTGATGTCCCTGTGTTTACGATATCAGACTGTGTGGTGTGTATAGAAGTGTATCACCCTGGTGTCCCTGTGTTTAGGAGATCAGACTGTGTGGTGTGTATAGAAGTGTATCACCCTGGTGTCCCTGTGTTTAGGAGATCAGACTGTGTGGTGTATATATATAAGTGTATCACCCTGATGTCCCTGTGTTTAGGAGATCAGACTGTGTGGTGTGTATATAAGTGTATCACATTGCTCCACAGCAATAAAACTCACATTATTGTTTCTTTAAATGTCAGTATATGTGTTTATAAATTAGTGTCTGTGAATAAAATACTTTGGTCTTGTTATAAGTCATTTATTAGGTAACACAAGGAGGTGTCAATAGGTCATGAAAAAGCCTAAAAATTCTTGTTAATGCCCCGCCCACCAGCCACACCCCCAGCCACACCACCTAAAGCACGGTTGTCCCTCTTTGGCAATTTGAAAGGTTGGGAGGTATGCAATGAAGTGGACAATACCAGAGCTACACATTTTGTCCCTCCAGCTGTTCGGGACTAAAACTGTCATTATCTCCAACCAGGAGACTGGAATTGTAGCCTCCAACAGCTGGAAATCTACAGGTTGCCTACCCTTGTCTATGCTATTGTGTCTCCTTACCAGAACCAGTGGTGTAACTAGTCATTGGAGGGACCTCTATCACAAAAATATTTTCAGAAATGCTATTGGACACTGGGACAGATGGAGCCCCATTAGATGCTGGATTCCGGCACAACTGAGCCTTCTATAACCCTGTAGTTACTCTTCTGAGCAGAGCACATCTAAATGACAAAAAAGCATAGCTGAGAAACAGTTCACTATTGAAATGTCGCCATCTATTGGGCAGCCCACAAAATGGCACTGCTCTAGCCCTTTGAGTTCATATGCAATGCAACGGATCTGCATGTATTAATTCTCTGTTCTTCTCGACACTTATGCGGTGAGACATTCTGATGTATTGACACTCAGAACGTCACCTTGTTCAACCTGGCTACATTTTTAATGCTCCATGTATGTCGCCCAATAAATGGCGACATTTCAGAAGGATACCGCTGAGACACAGTCCGATATTCAAATAATAACCACCCTTTACCATGTGCAACAGGTTAAGGATCTCCAGCTGTTTTTGAACTACAAATCACATTTTCCTGAACTGGCCATCAATCTGCTTTATTAAAATGTATTATTTATTTATTTTTTGCTCTAGAAATCATGGAAAAGGCGTCTCTTCAAACTATGCAAGAGCACAGAAAACATCTACACCTTCAGATACTACAGTTATGGGATTAAAGAGGAGTTCAAAAGAGAGATTTTCATATCTGAGTATGTTTCAGGAATACGGTGATAACTAACAAGCTAACAACCATACCTTAGGAATTAGTGGCTCTTAATTTGTTTAAAAGAAAAACTTAACTAGATAGGCTTCCTTGGAACAGCAGTCAGTTATAGCAATATACTCTTCTTTTCAGTTGTTTTTGAACATTCTTGAGACCACTGCTAATTGTTTCAGTTTGCAACCTAATAAAGACAAGTGATCCTTATGAGTCATTCTGGTCTATTGAAGCTCATTGTTTGCTGTGAGAATCTGATCTAGAGGACTTCAAGAGAGATCAGTGCATACAGTAAACAGCAGGTATAATGCAGTTATATAGATTGTCATGACTGACACCTGATAGTCATGATGGACACTTACCTAGGTTACTTAATATGGTAAACGCATTAAGAGCCACTTGTTTCTAGGACATAGTCCTCCTGAGTTAAACATGGGTTCTCCTACTAGTAAGAGCTGTTTTATTAAAAAGTTATTGCAGCACCAAATTGCCTTTTTTTTACATGCAGTATCTCAATGGCCTAAAATGTTACAATGGCACTGTTGCTACACCATCTTGTGGACAGCTCTGGCCAGCTGACCATAAACCTCTGTTGGCCGGTGTAGCAACAGTGCCACTGTAAATTTTCAGGACATTGAACTATTGCGCCTTTAAAAATAAATAAATAAATAAAATACAGCAGTGGGATTACCCTTGTTTTACTCAAGAGGATCAACCCTACGGTATGTTTTTTTTTTCCCATATTAAGCGTTACTATCTCTTTAAGGATACATTTATATCCTCATTATCATAAAACAAAATGATCATTGCATAAATGATGTTGGAGGAAAATGTGCAAATCTGCCAGGGCAGCTAATTTTATGTCGATATACAGCAGCTTAACCCTTTGACTTCCAGAGAGGTATCCAACGCATAGCAGTTCTTGCCCTTAAGGGTATGCACTAGAGAAGGTGTGTCCACATTTTTTCAGCCATGAGCACCATGATCAGAAAACTAGATGTGTAAGGGCCACATTTTTTTTTAATTGATAACAATGTTAGTATCTGGCCAGTAGGAATTGACAGAGGTGCAGTGTTATTATCCTGATGGTAGGAAGTGGCAGCTGGTAATGTAGAGCAGTGTGGAATGTTAGTTTATGGTCAGCAAGAAGTGGCAGTTGGTTATTAGAGCAATGTGGAATGTTAGTATCTGGCCAGTAGGAAGTGGCAGTTAGTAATGTAGAGCAGTTTAGAGTGTTATTATCCTGATGGTTGTAAGAGGCAGCTGGTACCGTAGAACAGTGTAGGGTGTTAGTGCTGGCTTCCAGGCAGTGGGTGGCAGTTGTCATGTAGACCAGTGTGGAATGTAAGTACTGGCTGGTATCCAATACCCCCCATGGCACTCAGAGAGTTAAATCAATGGGAACATTGGCACTTTTATTTGTTACCAACGGTGCAGCTGGTCTCTCACAGAACTGCTCCAGTTTTGACTTTGTACATATGAACTACTATTTATGTACTGAAAATGTAAGGTCTAGGAAGGAGATACTGCACATGGTGACAGAGTGCACATTGCACAGTCCTGATCGTTTCAGGCAAATTAATTGTATCTCTCTCATTTATAGCGTTCATGATATCAAACACGGGTCCCAACTTAAGGAGGAGGAGCTTGAACTGCCTTTCAGAGTGTGTGGCTGCACCTCAGCGCACAACATTCTGTTTATAAAGACCAAGAAAAGGGATTTCTTCCTCTTTGATGAAAACAAGTGAGTTCAAAGGGTAAAATGACTAAACAATGTCATGTGATTGATAATTGTTATATGTAATGAGGATTAACTGCAATAGCAGGTGAGCAGCTAAACATACACATTCACACACACACACACACACACACACACACACACACACATGCACACAAACACAGAGACAGATATATATACTCAATTCCACCAGCTTGACTTGTTGTGCATGCCTTCATACAGTGAATAGGCAATTCCTTCACACGTAGATAGATAGATAGATAGATATGAGATAGATAGATAGATAGATAGATATGAGATAGATAGATAGATAGATAGATAGATAGATAGATAGATAGATAGATATGAGATAGAGAGAGAGATAGATTGATAAATAGATAGATAGATAGATAGATAGATATGAGATAGATAGATAGATAGATAGATAGATAGATAGATAGATATTAGATAGATAGATAGATAGATAGATAGATATGAGATAGAGAGATAGATAGATAGATAGATAGATAGATAGATAGATAGATAGATAGATTGATAAATAGATAGATAGATAGATATGAGATAGATAGATAGATAGATAGATAGATAGATAGATAGATAGATATGAGATAGAGAGAGAGATAGATAGATAGATTGATAAATAGATAGAGGAATTGAACAGAGCAACTTTTGATCTTCAAACAAGTCCTGTGAGTGCGGTTCATTTCATTTGTCTATACAGTTTTGAGACTGGCACCCAGGCAAGTTAATCCTTTGAGTGCTGGAGGGGTACGCAACGCATTGCAGAGCAATGTGTTGTGTACCCCTCTGGCACTCAAAGGGTTAAATGTTGATTGCAGTGAGTGCTCTGCCCAATGACTCTTTTATGATTATATTTAAAATTCACACACATAATTTAGTAATCTTAGAATTGTCTATTGGTTTGAAATGTATTGTATTTTAGCATTTGTGGGGTTAAATGTCTTATTTAAATCAAATGGAATTGTGAGAGGCTTTACCCACCCGGTGCTGTTGATTTGCTTGTGAACTGGTCTTCTGTCTCCTGTTTAACTCCCGGAATGTTATGTAATAATACCATCTGTTAACCCTTTGAGTGCCGGAGGGGTACGGAACGCATTGCTTTGCAATGCGTTTCGTACCCCTCCGGCACTCAAAGGGATAATAGGGACATAGGTATAAAGACAAACATGGAGTCACTGGGGAAGATTCACTAAACTGTGATAAAGAGGAGATAAAGCGGAGATGACTTCTCCAGTGATATCACTTCTCCAGTTCCTATGTTATTCTATGGAGCCAATGCACTAAGATCTCCAAAGCTGAAGAAATCTTAGTACATAGGCTCCCTAGTATGACATAGGAACTGGAGAAGTGATAAACTAGAAAAGTCATCTCCACTTTATCACCTCTTTTTCACTGCTTAGTAAATCTCCCCCATTCCGGTACACATCATTGGGCTTTTAGCCACTTGAATGATAGAGAGCCCTTGAGTCGGAGACCTCACTAACATTCAGGGTGTTAAAAACGACATTTATATCCATAAGAATTTGGGAAATATGTAATTGTTTCTCTAAGGTACAGTTCATTTTCCCCCAGTGCTATACACACGTCTCACTGGCTCTTGCTGTAGAAGTGATAATACAATAATGAGTGCAGAGTGTTTTGTGTCTGACTGATGGTTGTATCTGTCTGTGTCTGGACAGGGAGGAGATTGAGGATTGGCATCGTTGTCTCATTGAAGCCTGGAAACACACGAACCAAGTCACGGTAAGGGACATTCTATATTACTGCGCTCAGAACTACGCAGGAATCGCCATGCGCCAAACTCACCTGTGATTTTTTCACTAACACAGATGTCCTTTTTTTTTTCTTTTAAGTTGGATCAATTAAAAATATCATCTCCTCGCCTTGAAGTGAATCCTGTAAGTAACTTTATGTAAAGGAATAATTTTGTGTGCCTTGGAAAATAGATAAATTATTTATTTTTTTCCTGCAGAGTAAAACGGTTTCACTCCCACTGCTGGGAGATATTTAATTCCAAAGTTATTGCATCTGGAACTTGCATTTTTTTTTCTGTGCAGTACCTCCATGGCCTGAAATATTATAGTGGCACTATTGCTACAGCATTCTATGGAGGGTTGTTGTCACTGAGTAGAGCTGTTCATACACTGCTGTCGCAACAGCTCCACCATAACATTTCAGACCATGGCCGTACTACACCCAAAAGTGCAAGTCTGAGCTGCGGTAATTTTTGAATAAAATATCTCTCAGGAGTGGGAATGCTCTTGTTTTTCTCAACAGAGTAAAACCTGAGGAAGACTAGATAGCCTGGCCAAAACAGTTCATGCAACTCCCCCCCACCCCATTATCACTTATTAATAACAAAGGCTCATGATTTCTTAAAGCGATAGTAATGTTTCACAATAAAAGCAGCTCCAATTAATCTCCATAGTATTTGGGCCATAGAGAGTGTTATCTCAGTACTGTCAGAGTTGTAGTTCAAGAATAATTGAATGATAAAATATCCCCCTCCTGCCCCTTTTACACTTCTCACCTCAGAACAGCAAGACTGTCCAGATGGATCACAGAGAGGGACAATCTTCAGTGATCATAAGAAAAAACCTGAGAAACTGTCAAGGGGGGCAGGGCTTTCCTTATGATCACAGTAAGAAGATTGTCCCTTGCTGTGATCTGTCTGGTCAAGAGACCAGATTCCACATCTGAGGTGAGCAGTGTTACATCAGTAAAAGGAGAGGGAGGGGGATACTTTATCATTCAATTACTCTTGTACTACAACTCTGACAGTACTGAAATAACACTCTCCATGGCCTAAATACTATGAAGATTAATTGGAGCTGCCTTTTTTGTGAAACATTACTATCCCTTTAAATAGCATGAATTCCTAGCCAGTATTGGTACAAATTCTTTCATAGGTGGATACGACCCAAAATATATGATAAATGTGCTTTTTCTGCTTGAGGGTGATGCAGGAGAGGGCTGACCTGGGGTATGGGGGGCAATTGCACCCTTGGCCGGTCATATGTCTGAGACAGTGGGACTTGTGTCCTTTTTCAACCTAGTTTGCTGTGTTACTACGTCACTATGAACTTTTATTTGGCTGCCATGATGTGCTTGGTTAACTCCGGAATTATTCCCATTTGCATTGCACATCCCCGTTTTTGATTATGGATAGAATCTTCCTTCTCAGTTAACCCTTGGAGTGCCAGAGAGGTACCTAATGCATTACAGTGCAATATATTGGATACCTTTCTGGTACTCAAAGGGTTAATTACTCAGAGCTGACTAAGTAGCCTGTGTAAGCAGAAGACCATTGCTAGTCTTGATCAGCCAAGGAAAACTAATAGATGAGATTTATTATGCCTTTTTTTTATAAATATGGTTTATTTAATTTTGCAGGAAAAATTAAAGAAGAATGAAAGATACTCCTATCCCACCAATCGCCCATCTACCGGAATAGTGATGACTGATGTAAGTCCATAATGTATTTAGCCGCTTAGATGCAAGAGAGAGATTTCCAGACATCTTCAGTAACAGCAGCTCCAATTAATCATCATGGTATTTGGGCCATGGAGAGTGTTATTTCAATACTGTCAGAGGTGTAGTACAAGAGTAATTGAATGATAAAGTATCCCCCCTCCCGCCCCTTTTACTGATGTAACACTGCTCACCTCAGAGCAGCAAGACTGCAAAGAGGTGTGCAAAAGATTGCTTTTCAATGCATTATGCAATCCTCTGGTCTTCAAAGGTTTAACCCCTGAGTGCCGGAGGGGTGAGTAAAAAAACAAACAAAAAAACATTGAAGTCACTTTCAATTTAGCCCCAAGTGGGTAAAAAAAAAGACTTCCTTCCAAATGTCAGTCAGGTATTTCCCTGGATCAACATCCTATCTGCTTTCAAGTCATCTGTCATAACTCTTAATATTGCTCTGAGCTAAAAAGATATCCATTACTTTAATCGGCTACAGGATCAGGAAGCACAGCATCCTGAGGCAAAGAAGTCCGTTACTTTACTACCCGTACTGTAAAAAAAAACTCCCTGCCTTTGCTTTAGTTGAAAGTGCTTTTCCTCTAGTCCTAATGGATGGCCTCTTGTTTTTTGCTCAGCTCTTCGAGTAAATAGTTGCTTGGAGATGCATTTGTCTAATTATGTCTAATACTAAATAGTGGTTAATTTTGGGCAGCCAGTTCATGTAGAACTGAGTGTGTGTGTTTTGGTGGGGGGTATTTTTAGCAGGTGTTAATGTGTTTTAAGGCGGTGGTTCCCAACTCTCTCCTCATGGGTGTCCAGGCCATGTCTTAGGATTTTCCTATTTGAGTGAAGTTGAGTCAAGCAAAGGATTCAATCAATGTAACTCACCTGTGCACCAGCAGGAAAATCCTAAAGACGTGGCCTGTTAGGGGTCCCTGCGGACAGGTTTGGGAACCACTCCTTTAAGGCATGTGACTAATGTAGGCAATGCCCAATGGATCATGATCTTTTATAAATTCTCTTTCATGTTACTATTGTGGTTGGCACAGGATTCACAGAGGGAGCGATCCAAAACAGATCCCGTGAATTTGATGCCCACAGGAATGTGGCCGTTCACCAGTGACAACACAGAAATCATCAACAATCACCCAGTCCAGCAGGTGAGTCTTCTTACTTTAACCCTTTAAGTAACAGTGGTGATAAAAGTGCAGAGCAATGTTTTTTACACCCCTCTGGTGCCTAAATTAAAACAACTTAGGCAACTTTAAACATCTCTCAAAATTACCTATATGTTGTGATAGAGGAGTTTTACGTATTAAACCTCTGAGTGCCAGAGTGGTACGCAACGCGTACCACTCTGGCACTCACAGGGTTAAAATTGTTTTTAAGCTATTTTACATCTCAAAATTACCTGTATGTTGTGTTAGATATGTTTTATTTATTAAAATTGTTTTCACGCTAGTCTCATTTTTCTTTTTTTGCGCTATGCAGTCCCCTACTGGCACAACCAAGTACCATGTTAACCATTTGTGTTCCATGTATTTGTACAATGCATAGCAATTGCCTCTACCTATAAGAGACAGAATAATTTACATCTGTATAGTACCTTGGTTCTCATAGCAAAAAAAAATCAGAAAAATGTGGCTATATCACGTGTGAATAATTAGTAAACAAACTCTAATTAGCAAGTATCTGCTGCAATCACAGCTCTTCATAGAAAACAACAGCAACCGTGCATCGTTAAATTAGAACTTTTTTTTTTTAAATAGAAAACATTAGTCCGCCAAGAACCCATTCCGGAGACACATGACAGTGTTATAGATCCAGAGTCAGGGGATGAATATGACTTCCCGCGCTATCCTCCAGTTAAGGTAAGGTGACCACTATACCTCCTTTATTTGTACTCTGCAGTTACCTGTGCATTGTGTTACCTTTTACTGGAAATAATCCATATTTCCAATCACAAGGTAATCCTTTTTTGGTCTTGTTTTATTCATTTGACCAGTAGAGAAATTTGCGAACCTTTGAGCTGCAATTGTATTGAGCACTCAAAGGGTTAATGGAGAACTACCACCCCGCAATAACTTAACCTTCATTCATTCTTCATCTGGCGACTGTGATCATCGGTAAAACGGAGAAATCTTCGGAACCAGGTAATATTTCTGGCGGCTAGCGCTACTAAGCAGCTAGTCGCCAGATGAAGAATGAACGAAGGTTAAGTTATTGCGGGGTGGTAGTTCCCCTTTAACCAATAGGCCTGTTTCGATATTCCCCATGGTGCATTTGATTTACCCAGAGGCATAACGAGAACCTTCCAGGCCCTGGTTCAAGAAGTGCCATGGGCCCCTCTGACCACATTGGCCCCCGAGCCCTCCATAATGCCCCCATCTCCTACCTCCAAGGAGAGACAGATTGATGGGTTGAGCTCCCGCGCGGTCCTCTTCTGTAATGCAGAGCGCTGGGAGATGATGTCATCTCCCAGAGCTCTGCAGTACTAGATGATGTCATCTCCCAGCGCTCTGCAGTACTTGATGATGTCATCTCCCAGCGCTCTGCAGTACTAGATGATGTCATCTCCCAGAGCTCTGCAGTACTAGAGCACCGGAGGGAGATTGCAGGCGCCAGGTGGATAGGTCGAAAGGGGTGACCGGGGCCCTGGAGTGATGGGCAACCTCTATAGTTACGCCATTGGATTTACCCCAGAATTGTTCCAGTTGTCTTCATACATCAGCCACCTTTTCTCAACACTACGCTCATTTCCTCAATACAATACATGGTTTATATATGCAATTAGATGTTGTTTCATGATAGTTTTAATGTATAAGTGGAAATGTGGAATAATGCCCATGTCTTCCTTTATTCTGCAGCGCTGCAGCTGTTCATCTACCTCTTCTGGCCTCCAAGAACCCAGCGACACAGAATCAGAGGACTCAGCCGGTGTCTACGAACATATGGACTCTGTGTAAGTTTTGTGTTCTCTTCTGTACCAGTGGTTCTCCGACTATGTCCTATGGAACCCCAGAGAGATTCCTGAAGAAGTGCAAAGGGTTCCACAGGACAAGTGTTACTAATGGCGGACTGGGAAAGGTGTGTGGTTCTGTGAATGTGTAAAGCATTTTCATTTTGTTTTGGGTCATAATAACATCTATTATTTCAGCTGCCGATTTGGTTAGCTCCAAGAGCATGCTCTGAAAGCGCTCTGAGTCCTGTGGGAGAAAGGCACTATATAAATACTAGTTATTATTGTTACTTTTATTTTTGATTAGACTCCTCATGTAACAAGCACCGTAAACTAGTCCTTTCTATAAAAGTATTGTGCTGATATTCAAACAGTGCATGGAGTTGCAGACAGCTTTATTGTGTAAGGGGTTTAACCCCTTAGGGACCCTTGACGTACCAGGACCGTCAAGGGTAAACTTTCTTGAAAGACCCTTGACGGTCCTGGTACGTCAGGTACATTTTACTTACAGCGCTCTTCCGGGAGCGCTGTAAGTAAAAATGGGGCATGAAATAGACCGCTCCAAGATCGGAGCGATCTATTTCAAGCCCCATAATGACGCGCCGATACACGTGACAGGTCACGTGTACCGGCCCGTCAACGTGCCCCTATGCGGACGTTATGGGACGGAAATGTCCCATAATGTCCGGTCCTTAAGGGGTTAAGCTTTAAAGGAGCAGTAAACTTTTTTTTATGAAAACACATACTTTGCAGAGCATTTCCTGCTGAATAAAACAAGGTCACTCCCATCGCTGTCAGATGTTTTATTCAAAATTTATAGCAGTTCAAATAATCAGGAAGTGACTTTACTGTGTTTACTTCCTGATTACTCTAACAGGAAGTGAATTTACTGTGTTTACTTCCTGATAGTTCTAACTGACAGGAAGTGACTCAGCAGTTTCTATCACATTCTATGGAGAACTATATGTCTCTGACTTTCCTCTCCATTCGAATCTAACAGAATTTGACCACTAGAGGGCACTGCTAATGTAAAAAAACATGGGTTTAAACTGTAATAACTCTGGAAATATAAATCTCTCGGCAGAGGGAGTACCAATATTTTACTCAATAGGAAAATCCCTACAATATATATTTTTTCATAAAAAAAGTTTATTTCTCCTTTAAGCTTCTATGGACATTTCATTTGTAACAAAAGGGTTCCGCCACTGCAGTGGTAGATGTCTATCTTTGAAATGCTCCGCAAACCTAGCTAGATGCTGGAGATGTTTCTCAACGCATTTCAGATTTGCTCCTTTGTTAGACAGTGACAGTAGAAAGAGATTGTTTTTTTGTATTTCAGCAGGTGTTCCCCACAGGCAGAGGTCTGTCAGGAAACAAGCACAACATTTAAAGAGAGCGGAAGCAAAAACAATAGAAACAAGGGGAGCCAAGTGCACAGAATGGCTATTATAAAACTGAAATAGTAAGTACCATATGGTCATGTTGTTCAGTTTCAGCTTTGTGTGCACTGTTGTTCACAGGTCAAAGAGACTGATATACTGAGGAAAAGTGGAGTGAATCTAGGGTGAAAGAATTCCCATTGATTGATCCCAGTCACACTCTTAAAGGGATAGTAATTCTTTGTTTTATTTTTATTTTATTTTGTAGGCATTAAAAAAACATGAAGAATGATATAAGTCTTATCTCTCAAACCTTTATGGTTTGAGAGATATTCACAAGTAAAGTTTCCCCTCCCGCCCCTTTTACCTAGTGTAGGCCATCTCTTCTCAGATGTGGAATGTAGTCCATAGACCAGACAGATAACAGAAGGGGACAGTCTTCTTCCTATGAGAACAATGAAGGCCCTGCCCCCCTTGACAAGTTTTTCAGGTTTTTCCCTTATCTTAATTGAAGATTGTCCCTCTCTGCAGTCTACCTGGGCACCTCCCTTCTGATCTGGCTGAACAGTGTTACATCAGTAAAAGGGGTGGGAGGGGGATACTTTGTCATTGAATTACTCTTGAACTACAGCTCTGACAGAATTGAAATAACACTCTCCAAAGTCCAAATACTATGATGATTAATTAGAGCTGCTTTTATTATGAAACATTACTATCCCTTTAAAGATGCTCTCTTTAGCCATTATATTGAAGTATTATTATTCTCCTTCACCCCTGTATGTGATATCCTTCTCCATGAATGTTGATGGATGTTCACCCAACCTGGGATTGTGATGGCAGCAACCCTATCAACCTACCTACCAGTCATAGGGCTGAGACACTTTATTGTGTTTAAGTGTTGTAAATGAGTCCTGAGCACTAGCTACACTATAGCTACAATGAATACAGCCAGTGCTCAGGACTCATTATAACACAAACATAAAATGAAGCATCTGAAGCAATAAGTCATTGTGTCACGACAACCCCAGTTCTGGTGAGCATGTTTCCAAAACAGCCGCTTCCAAAGAGAAGGGACTCACGTCAGAGGGGGATGTCATAAAAATTCAGTATAACATTTTAAGTTCTAAAATGTAAAATACTGCATTTTTATTTGACTGGGTTCAATTAAAACTGGGCTTTTAAAGGGACTCTTTCACCTACAACTTGGTTGATTTTGAAAAAGCTTTAAAAATATTCTATTTTTTCTATTTAGTAGAATAGTCTTTTTTTAGTTCTATAAATGTATAGATTATACTAATATAGTAATACTATTAAGACATGCCAGACAGGCACTTCCTGTCTTAGCACTACATTACGTCCACTAACTGACACTTTTTCCTTTCAGTGTTAGGAGAAGTGGGCAATTCACTGTCAGTGAGTGGGGGAGGTAATGTAGGGCTAAGGCAGGAAGTGCGTACACTGCATACCTTAATTAGCATGATATATACATCCAATAACTAAAAAAAAGACAAATTTAAATACAATGAATACACAGCTTATACCGCATACTGGTGATTTTCATAGCTCTTTCAAAATTACCAAAATTGTTTTAGGTGGTACTGTCCGTTTAACCACTTGAGCTCAAAAGTGGTGTCTAATGTATTGCTTGGAAATGCGTTTGAGACCTCTGTAACAGCCAGTGGATTAAAAGCCCCATTTAAATCATTGTGAGTTTGTGTAATCTTTATTTCCTTTCTGTGATGTTGCCCAATAATTGCTCCACTTAATCTTTGTGCATATGGCTCATTAAGTCATACTTGTCCCTATTCTACCTTGAGTTTTTGAGCTCTCACAGGCAGTATACATACAGCTCTCCGAAAAAAATGTCATTTTATAAAAAAATATAAATAATTAAAGCCACATGCTCAGCAATCCATTATTTATTTTCAGTGAGCAAACAGACCCGGCAGACCTTGAGAAAAAAGAAATCAATGTTCTCACAGAACATCTGAAGAACTATTTAACTATTGAAGAGATTGGAGAACGCCTGTGGTAGGTATACAGTCTGGATTTAGATCTCAGGCACCCTTAGGAGACCCTAGCACTGCTTTTAACCACTCCCCCTCACGTCACTTGACTCCACCCCCAGCTCTGTTACCTCATATGACATGCTAATCAGGCATTCTTGTGTCAGTCCTGCATTACCTTCCCCACTTTCTGAAATGCCTTTCATTGCTAGGGGAGGTGGGCAATGCATTGCTGAGCAGTGTCGGTTTCATAAAAATAGAGTACTGCTCCTTTAAGCTTTCTGGAAGCAAACTTGCCTGATCTCTTTTTCCAGCGAGTATAACTGTTTGAACTGTTATAACTTTTGATCAAAACAACTGATAGCAGTGGTAATCCGGGGCAGGGGTATTAATTGTCCTCAAATATAATAATAATATATAATAATAAAATATAATAATAAAATATAATAATAATATAATAATTAATTGTCCTCAAACTTATTATTTACAGGAGAAGCCAACTACTTTTTTAAGTTATAGAGTTTTTCCTGATGAGTAAAACAAGGACGTTTTACTCATCAGGAAAAACTCTATAACTTAAAAAAGTAGTTGGCTTCTCCTGTAAATAATAAGTTTGAGGACAATTAATTTTTCAATTAAAATATCCGAGCAGTAGAAGTAGCCTTGTTTTATTTACAGGGGATCTATCACCCCTACACAAGTGTGTCTTAAAAGTTAGGTTATACAGCGACTAGGTGGAATACTTTATTAATTTAATTTTTAAAACCGTTATACGGCCGAAATTCAACGTGTAAACATTATCCTGTTCCTTACTTCCGGACAGACTGCGGTTACCAACTCTGTACTTCAGTCTGTAACTCTGCCTCTGCTATCCAGCCATCATGGAGGATTACTGTATATAAGCTGGAATGGTCTCATTGGCCAGAAAACACTCCAGCTTACCTTCAGAAATCCTCAGTCATTGGAGGAGGCCGGATAGACAGAGGGGAGCGGAGGAAGAGTGACAGAAGTAAGGAACAGGATAATGTTTACACGTTGAATTTTGGTCAAATAATGATTTAAAAAAAATAAATTAATACAGTATTCCACCTAGCCGCTATATAACCTAACTTTTAAGACAAACTTGTGTAGGGGTGATAGATCCCCTTTAACATAAATAGTACTAGGACATTTATTTTTTCATTAACCCTTTGAGTAGGTTAACCTCTTTGCAAGGCTTTGTAGATCTGTCTGTAATCCAGGGGGTTACGTTTATTACAATGTAAAGGGAAATAGGCAAAGGGTAAAGGCAGTGTGCTTTCTGGGCTGAAAACCATGTGTTTCTGAAGTGGTAGAGGGCAATGGTCTCTTCCCGCTGTACTAGAGAATAGACTAGGGCCCCCAGGAGAACCCCTGAGACCCTTTGATGAGTCCAAGGGCCACCTGTCGCTCATCACAGATTACAGGCTCTGTGGCAAGAAATTGAATGTCTCTCATTGAATTTGACTGTGTTGCGTGTGAGATAAAATGCATCTTGTTTCATTCTTTGCAGTGTTGCCAAATGGAAAGGTCCAAGAGAGATCGGCTGCCTGTTTCGCCATGGAGATCATATTGATGCCATGAACGATATCTGGCTGAATGATAAGAACCTGTTTTACCAGCTACTAAACATGTCTGTAAATAAAGAGGTGAGATTCATACAGTAAAATCCATATTCTCAGTAACAAACGGGGAGCAGTTATTGTTGATTTGACCAGTTTATATACCCCTGCCCTGGCTAGTTTCTCTAAAAAATATCCCCTACTTACCTTATTGTGCAGAAAATCCTAATGACCACTATGAATCAATTCTTTGTGGGTTGATTCACCTAAATTAATCTATAATTAGTAATGGTTATTATGTCCATGGAGATAGATATGATTCATTGTTAGCAGAATCCAGAACCTCAAACTGAAGTCTTCTTCCCTAACAAGAACACTTCGGGGGGAAGAGTTTTGTGTCTTGGAGTCCTGCATTAATTCATCATGTCCGCCTCTGTGGATTTTTTTTTATCCAGTGCTAATTAATTTTGAGGAACAATATATGCAGAATATACAGTGGACATTAATGATTTCTACTCTGCTCAGGTAGGTGAAGTGTTATTATAAACACCTGTGAACTTTCTCCTTTGGAGCCCCTAGATAGGGCTCATGTGCTGGGAATGGGCATATATAAATGGGGCAAATTATATCATAAAGTGGGTGGGGCTTAATTGGGAGGGCAGGGCTGAGAGGAGGAAAGTTGGATTTTGACTTTAGAATGGGTGGAACAGGGCAGGAAGTAGGTGGAACAGACAAGAAGTGGGTGGAGCTAATGGGGAATCTCACCGAAGCCAGGGAACCGGCCTCTGTTCCCGGTGACCCGGTCTTTAACTTTAAAACTTGGGGGGAGATTCACTAAGGGGTGATATAGAGGTGATAAAGCGGAGATGACTTCTCCAGTTCCTATATTGTTCTATAGAGCCTATTTACGAAGATCTCCAAAGCTGAAGAAATCTTAGTGCATAGGTTCCATAGAATAACATAGGAACTGGAGAAGTGATATCACTGGAGAAGTCATCTACACTTTATCACCGCTTTATCACTGCTTAGTGAATCTCCCCCCTGTTGTTTCCGGGACAGATCCAGAGAGTATCCAGGTGTGATTATAAGGTGGTTATAGTGTACCTTTAAAGGGATAGTAATACTTCGTTTTATCTTTATTTTATTTTGTAGGCATTAAAAAAACATGAAGAACGATATAAGTCTTATCTCTCAAACCTTTATGGTTTAAGAGATAGTCTCAAGCAAAGTATCCCCCCCCCTGTTCAGTCAGATCAGAAGGGAGGTGCCCAGGTAGACTGCAGAGAGGGACAATCTTCAATTAAGATAAGGGAAAAAGCTGAAAAACTTGTCAAGGGGGGAAGGGCTTTCATTGTTTTCATTGTAAGAAGAATGTCCCCTTCTGTTATCTGTCTGGTCTTACAACCAGATTCACATTTGAGAAGAGATGGTATACACTAGGAAAAAGGGGCGGGAAGGCTTTCATTGTTCTCATAGGAAGAAGACTGTCCCCTGCTGTTATCTGTCTGGTCTATGGACTGGATTCCACATCTGAGAAGAGATGGCTTACACTGGGTAAAAGGGGCGGGAGGGGAACTTTGCTTGTGAATAGCTCTTAAACCATAAAGGTTTGAGAGATAAGACTTATATCATTCTTCATGTTTTTTTAATGCCTACAAAATAAAATAAAGTTAAAACGAACTATTACTATCCCTTTAATCCCTTGCATGGTAGAAGTTGGGTTTCCAATGTACTGAGAAGAAATTTGCACAAAGTGAGAAAAATCTGACTGTTTGCTTTTCTCTGTTCATAGGTGCGGCTGTCCGTGATCAGCAACAAGAAGGCTGACACTTTCCACATGCTAGGATGCTCCTGTGTGTGACTGAGTGACCAGCTGCTCAGGTACTGACCCATGATATGACAATGTACTAAGAACTGGACATGCACTAAGGTGTGATAATGAGCTGAAAAAGTGGAACAGACTTCTCCAGTGTGATACACTCTCCAGTTCCCATGTTATTCTATGGAACTCTACACTAACATCTCCCCAACTTGATACATCTTAGTTCATAGGCTCCACAGAATACATAGGGATTGGAGAGTGTATGTCACTAGAAAAGTGATCTCCCAAGTGATCTTAGTGAAGACCTCCCCTGAAGAAATTCTGGAGTACACCACCTTTGCCATATGGTAGTGGTTTTCAACCTGTGTCCTCAGGGCTAGGATTTAAACGTGTAGTAAACTTCTCATATAAAAAATATATTATCGGTGATTTTCCTGCTGAGTAAAATAAGGGTACTCTCACTGCTGAGAGATGCATATTTGCAGATTTATTACAGTTTAAACCTGGGGTTGTTTTTACATTAACAGTACATTCATATAGTCAAAATCCATTTAGTTATGTTACATTCTATTTCAATGATAAAGAACCCTCCGTATAATGTGATAGAACTGCTGAGTCACTTCCTGTCAGAACAATCAGGTTGGAATCACACTGTAATTCCCTTATTATTTGAACTGTTATAACTATTGAATAAAACAACTGACAGCAGTGGTACTGCCTGTGTTTTACTCATCAGGATAAGCTCTATAACATATAGGTTTTCATAAAAAAAAGTTTACTGCTCCTTTAAAGATTTCCCTGCTAGAACACAGGTGAGTTAATTAGATGCCCAGTGAGTTTGATTAGCTCCCCTGTGCACTAACAATGTAAAAAAATACGTCATACAGCTTACATAGCAGTCAGTGCAGCAGGGATAGTGTAATATTGTATTGCTTGATGGTGAAAACTCTCTTGAAACAGGGACCCAGGGAACTTACAGTAAGGAACATAAAAATTAGGTGAAGATATATAAAATATATAATTACGTTATATAGGTAATTTGACTTTACATAATATGCACTTGGACAAGATTGTGAAGTCAAAGTAGAATGATGATATCCCTTTAAAGGGACAGTAATGTAACGGTATTGTTTTTTTATTAAAAGTTTTGATGTTGTATAAATTTAACTTACAAAGTCTGGGCTTCAGCTACTGCCGTGTAACCTGCGGATCACTGCGGTTAAACCGCAGCCCGATGCTCTGCCTCTGCTCTCCTCCGTCCTCTGATGACGGAGATTTCTGTCTGGAAGCTGGAGCGGTCTCATTGGCAGAGATCGATATCTAGCCAATGAGAGAGCTCCAGCTTACATTCAGAAGCTTCCGTCATTGGAGGAAGGAGGAGAGCAGAGGCAGAGCGTCGGGCTGCAGTCTATACGGAAGTGGCTGGGGGACAGACTTTATAAGTTAAAATTATACACCCTCAAAACCTTAAATAAAAAAATAAATACCGTTTTCGCCGTTTTTAATATATAGTCTATTTAAGGGATGTTGTCAATGGGTGACATTTCCCCTTTAAAAAAAAATCAATATGCTCCAAACCCGATCTCTCAAACCGCTATGGTTTGAGGAATATAGGGATTCGAAGTTCGCCCCTCTCTCCCTTTCTCCTGATGTCAGCGTCTAGCTGACAGCAGGAGATCCCGGTCAGGGGACCAGCAGGCGGCTCTGCAGCAGAGCCGAGATTGCGGTATCTATAAATAATTCATTCACTGGAAATGTCTATAAAGTGTGCTTGCAAACCAGGAACACTTTGCAGATCTTTCCAATGAATAAATTCTTTATAGATAATGCCATCTCGGTTCTGCTGCAGAGCCTCCTCGAGTCGTACGACTTGATTCTCCTGCTGTCAGCTTTACAGCTGACATCAGGAGAAGGGGAGAGAGGGGGGAACTATGAATCCCTATATCTGTCAAAACCATAGCGGTTTGAAAGATTGGGTTTGGAGCATTTTTTTTTTTTTTTTAAAGTCTACAAAACTGGATATATTTTTTTGGGACATTACTGTCCCTTTAAAATATTTTTTCGGCAAGGCATTTGTTTGTAATACAAATAGATGTAGAAAAAAACAAATCTTTCGGAGTTGGTGGCACAGTGTGGTGCATTATGCTATTTAGATTCTGTACTGCACCAACAGGACCACACTGTGCTATGAATGAATCGAAGCAGAGTCCATGCACCGTGCAGTTAACAAATCTAGCAGAGCCCATGCCCTGTGATATGAATGAATCTAGTCCACACACTGTGATATAAATGAATCTAGTCCACACACTGTGATATGAACGGATCTAGGCAGAGTCCACACACTGTGATATGAATGGATCTAGGCAGAGTCCACACACTGTGATATAAATTAATCTAGTCCACACACTGTGATATGAATGGATCTAGGCAGAGTCCACACACTGTGATATAAATTAATCTAGTCCACACACTGTGATATGAATGGATCTAGGCAGAGTCCACACACTGTGATATGAATGGATCTAGCAGACCAACGCTCTGTACATGGTTATCTTAACTCTTTAAGGACCAGAGTGTGTGCAATGCATTGCTTTTAGTGTGTTGCATACCCCTCTGGCTCTTTTGTGGATAGAGGCTGGTGGGAGGCTAGATTAAATCAGGAGGTTTGGGGCCTTCAGTGACCTCAATGTTAGTCTTCAGGACTCACAAATAAGTCACATTTCCAGTATGTCCCTGCTTGTTCTCAGGTTGGTAATCAGTGGATCAGTCATTGTGATTGCACCACCTGTGCTTGAGTGGGGAAATCCTTATCACCTGAACTGTTGGTTTGTCCCAAGGACTGGCGCTGAGAACCACCGATTTACAGGATTCGCTGTCTGTGCTCACATTCCCCATAGACTGCTCATTAGTTCTGTTTAAGGCCAGACTTATCCTTTGTTTTATTATTAGACAACCCCGGTGTGTGGGCTCTGCCTGGATTCCTTCAGAGCTCAGTGCTTGGTAATATTGACCCTGCACAGAATCTAATTAGCATAACATGCCAAGCGTGTGCCAACAACAAATATAGGTTAATTGCTCAAAGACTATTTATATTACAAGCATATGGCCAGTACATATATAGGCAGATTTTACTTCTCTTTAAAATTAACTAAACGTATCTTACGGTGACACGTCCTGTTTAGGATTAAATGGGCTCCATATGCATAAAGTAAAAGATGAGGTCTTCTGGGTCATACCAGCTGCAACATGGGGGATGGGTGGGGGTAGAATACTGCCAAAACTACCTTTGATTTAAAAGGGACACTTTATCTCCCCCCCCCCAACAAACACACCATGTTGTAGGTGATCTTACTCCAGATCATCTCATATTTTCTTTACTGCTTAAGTCCCATCACGTCTACAACATTACGCAGAGAAGAATGGGCTGTGAGGAATGTCTAATATCTGTTTTCTGTTTCTTAGGAACGTAGAACCATCGTTCTAATGATTGTTTGTTCCATGCATTATGGGGTGGGAGAAAGAACTGAACTTCTTCATCTGAAAATCCATTCATGGATGTGCACAAAGAACACCGAGTATCATGGACAGCTGTCTGTATTCAGGATAAAGGGAACACCACTTCATTTCAGCTTTATAGTGGTTGGTTCTCTTGTGACTGAAGGAAAGAACTGAGCCAAGAACCACAAAGTGTATAAATTGCATTAAAAACACATTTATCACAGTTATAATGTGACCTAGTGAGATGAGTTTAACCCAGAGGTAGGAAACCTTTGGCTGGTTGGGGGATGAAGGTTGCTTTTAACCCTTCACTTGTAAAGTAATGCATTGGTCACCTCTCTAGTACTTAAGGGGTTAAAGGATGTTTGGCATCTTCTTTCCACCATCTTACTGTTGTTCCACAAGATGATCTATAAACCAAACTATGTACAGAGATTCTCTGCTGTTAATTATAAGTACGTACTTGTGTATGTTATTTATGAACATGTATTAATGTGTTTAAGAGTTGTTACATTTTATTTATGTTATATATATTTTAAATATGTTTTTCTATATAAAAATTAAAGTCACATGCTCTGTTTCTGTATCTGTGTCGGATGACCCCCTGGGCTGGCGATCAGTGTAGCAATGTATCTGAGAGCATTCTGGGATTTGTAGTCCTGATTTTGTGACTTTTTCTTATTTCTTAGAAGCTCTTGAGCTTAGAAGACTACAAACCAGAAAAAACAAAAGGGAATTTGTGTCATTTGTTTTTTTCTTCTATAATTTATATCTGATCATTCAACCTGGCAGAGTTCTCACACTCAGTAGAACATCTGCTAGTATAATGACAACAGACTAACATGGGGATGGTAGCCTATTACTCTCCGGCTGCTAGGCTTCAACTCCCATCACCCTCAGCCAGGAGAAAAATAAAAATGAAAATATAATTTATTTTTAGATAGCTATTTCTACTTAATTGGGACAGTCTACAAAGTGTGCCTGGTTTGCAAGCACACTTGTAGACCGTTCCAATGAAGTATTTATTTTTAGTTATCCCTGTTTCGGCTCTGCTGAAGAGCCTCCGTGAGATCGCTCGACCCAAATCTCCTGCTGTCAGCTAGAGGCTGACGTCAGTGAAAGAGGAGGGAGGGGGGAACTTTAAAACCTTATATCTCTCAAACTATACACAGAGGCGTAACTAGAACGGTCCGGGACCTGGTGCAAGAAGTGCCATGGGCCCCCCCAACCCCCGAACACATTGGCCCCCGGGCCCTCCACAATGCCTCCATTTCCTACCTCCCAATCCCTGGTGGTCCAGTGGAGTGGCAGGAGAGACGGGCTGGTGCGATGTGCTCCCGCGTGGTCCTCTTCTGTAATGCAGAGCGCTAGGAGATGATGTCATCTCCCAGCGCTCTGCATTACTAGAGCGCCGGAGGGAGATTGCGGCGCCAGGAGGAGGGGGTCGCAGGGGGCAGCCGGGGCCCTGGAGTGACGGGCCCGGTCGCGGTTGCGACCCCTATAGTTACGCCACTGACTATACAAGTTTGAGAGGCAACACATACATCATTGCATTTATATTTTTAATGTCTACAATATTAAAGTTTAACAGCAGACATTACTATCAGTAACGCTCTCTTTGTCTCTTTGCTGGAAGTCAGTTCAGCAGCTCATTCACTTTTAGAACTGAACAAAAGCATTACTAAGCAAAGCACTTTAAATTATCTCTCCCTTGTCAAATTGTGATGACTGTACATAGTTCAGATTTCATGTGATACTGTGTAATACTGTATATTGTTATGTATGTAATGTACATGACCAAATGTATGGAAATATTTCCAACCCTACAATAAAATGTTTTGAATATTGAACTGAATTTGTCTAATCAGTTCCACTGCATGATGGATCAAACTTTCCACTATATTCACATCTTTTTCTGTTAGTATAATGCCCTTGCAAAAATGGGAGTAGGGGTTTGTACACTAATGTTAGCTAATCACTTCCTGTAATTCTGTGAAGCCTATGCAACAGGGATCTGCAACCTTTTCTTTAAAGTGGAAATTTCACCTCCTGCAAACTCAAAGTTAATTCATGCTTCTACTAGCAATATGTATAAACTAGTTGAACAGCCCGTTACACGGGCCACAGTGTCACAGCCAACCAGTCATGCGCAGTGGAGACTGCCCGCGCCACGGCTGATACAGAGCTCCTTCGGAGCGCCCAACTCTGTATCAGCCGCGGCGCGGGCAGTCTCCACTGCACATGAGTATAGCATGCGCAGCAGTGTGTACTGCGCATGTCGAGGCGTTACACACGATTTAGCGAATTATTATATAGGATGTGAAATTTCTTTAGTTTAACCCCTTAAGGACCAGCTGCATGGGCGCACGGTCGAAACTTAAGGACCACAGAGCATTTTTTTTGTCTTTTTGGAATCAGAGGTCCCCGAATGGAGTGCAGCCGTGCTGGGACCTCTGAATTCCATGATGTACATGTATACCATGGGTCCTTTAGGCACGTTCACCCCATGACGTACATGTATGACATTTGTCCTTAAGGGGTTAAAAAAATGATGGTGTCCGAGATATCAGGCTTCAGATAAATTACCTTGGACATTGCAATGTCCCTAGGTGCTGTACAAGTTGTACCGCCTGGGTTGTAATTTTTTACCCCCTTAATTCCCAGTCCTTCCCTCAACCCTCCATCTGCATGTGCAGATCAGTCTTTTCAGGGGAGATTAATACGCACTGGAAGGGAGAGCGTAGCCATGTTGATGACGCAATGTTTATTTGGCAGCACTCTGTCCCGCTGACAATCAAACATCACGTTATCAACATAACAGTGCTCTCCCTGTTCTTAAAAGCAAACAATACTGGCATTTCAATAGAGAGTGAGATTGTGTTTCTTATTTATATAATTATGTCTTGCAGGGATACAGAGATGGGGGTTGTTTTAGATGATAAAATCACTGTAATGGGAGTTACTTTAAGTCAATGAAATGCGTACGGAGATACTCTAAAATATATACTGAAAATATATGCATTTATAACTGTGCATATTAAACCATCTCCAAAGTTGCTCTTACCTACTCTTCAGTTCTTCCAACACCCTCCAATTACAAAGTGACGCACAGAAAACAAATGACTTTCTTAACAGTTCAATACAGGGCCGGATTTCTCAAAAGGCAGAGTAGGCCACTGCCTAGCGCTCCAAATTGTGAGTGGTGTTTCAGCTGTGCTGGCCACACCCACATTCTGTGGGTGTGGCCAGAACCATCTCAATATCCTTGCCCCAGTTTTATACCCCATTACAGTCTATTTAACCTCTTAGACACTAGAAAGATCTCCAACGCATTGCTAAGAAATGCATTGAAGATCTCTTTAGCAACCAAGGGGTTAAAGCTGTTTTGTTCTTGCTTGCTATTGACCATGGGTATTTTCTGTGCCAGGAAACAATAGATGGGACTGGGGGTGTGGCCATGGGCAGAGCTAAGGAATCCTAGATTGCCTTACTTAGGGGCTCCTGGAATGTAAACCCAGCCCTGGTTAAATGTTATAAAATTATCTTATATATACACATACATAAGACTGCCCCGCGACCGGGCTCTTCAACTAGTTAACTATAAAAGACCAAACCTTTAGCTCTCCAATGAGCCCCAGATTTTCTGACTTGACAGTGTCTTCCCATCTTTAACCCTTTGAAAGCCAGAGAGGCATCCAATGCATTTCATTGCAATGCATTGGATATCTCTCTCTGACACTCAGAGAGGACACTATCCCATATTATTATGCATGTTTAGAGCTATGAGAGTGGTTTATTAAACACGTTTAAAGAGGAATTTTCACTCTAATTAAAGTGCCCCCTAAATAATTATTCATATAGCGATATGCATACCAGTACTTGTATGGTCCTGAATAAGTCCAGCATTATTGAGAAGTCCATCTTGTTCGGAGACTCACTGGAAGGCTTCTTGCTGTACCGGCATTTGTGCAACTGAGCCATCAGTCACTTCCTGTACCTTAAGGTACAATGCAACTCCACCTCACTAGTCCTGGAGGAGACCGGGATGGAGAGCGCAGACGCACAGATACTGAAGAGGCAAGATGTCTAAGCTGATGCCTGCCCGTCAGTCTCTGAACAACATGTATTTTTCAATAATCCTGGACTTATTCAAGATCATGCAAGTATTGGTATGCATATCACTATATGAATAATTAATGGGGGGGGCATTTTAATTTGAGTGAAAGTTCCATTTTAATGACTATAACAAAGTCTGCAACTTTTGTTACAGTGGGAGAGTGAGTATTGAGTCGCACTGTTTCCCCACATTCTCTAACGCACTGACACCACATGCTGCCCACAACGCTTACCATATAAACAGTGGCGTAACTAGTCAATGAAGGGCGGACAAGCAAAGATATTTTCACAGAGGTATGACAAGACCTATTAGACCATGTGATTACCAAAGAATATCACATTAGTGCAGTACAGGAAAATACTATTAAGTATGCTACCTGCTTTACTATCAGCTCTCTCATTGGCTGCTCTTGGTACCACTGATGAAATCTGTACCCAGCTAGCCACACTTTTTCTCCTCACACGACCCCACCCCAATTGCTGATCAGCTTTCAACCACTGGACCTGTATCTGATTGGCCAGATAGCTTGATACCTGAATGGCGTGGAGAGAGCTACTCACTGGTAGCTGAAGATGTACCAGTAGCTCAGTCTCTAGTAGCTGTTGGGGACCCTACACTACACTAAAGCAGGATCAGTAAAACAACAGCACTCCAGCTATTGGGGACTACCACTCCAATCACCCCCGACCAGACAACTTTTATGGAAAATAAATAAACCCTCTCCCCATTTTCAATTAACCCTAACCCCACTACCCACTAATATGATTAACATATTTTTTGCCATGGTGGCTACAAATAACCACACTGGCTGTGGGGATAATAAGTGTCATTAAAATAAATAAATTAAATAAAACTAGTCGTAATGATCCTTGTAAAGAAATAGGAGCACAATTAACTCTCCATCCTGACAAGAGGTCCTGATGATGTCAAATCACCCCATATTTTTAAATTGTACCATTGTGACTCCCCCCCCCCAAAAAAAAAGTTATTCTGGGAACCAGACCCCACATATACATTTTTTAAAATCCCGGACCATTTCCACCCCCCAAACACACACCGGTAAGCTATTTCTATGTGTGTGTGTGTTTTAATTAAAGAGGAACTACCACCCAATAAAATATTGCCCCACATAATTGCCCATCTGGTGACTAGTTGCTCAGTAGCATTAGTCGCCAGAATTATTACCAGATTAAAGAGAAATCTCTATTCTTCCCGGACTGACAGCGGGACAGAGCGCGGACATCTTGCCATAGTGACGTCCGTGCGCCTGCGCTGTCAGTCCCTCTTGGAGCGGCCGGCTCCTAGCAAAGCCTCCTAGACCTGACTGGGATTGACAGCGCAGGCGCGCGGACGTCATTATGGCAAGGTGTCCACGCTCCGTCCTGCTGTCAGTCCTGGAAAAATAGCGATTTCTCTTTAATCTGGTAATAATTCTGGCAAATAGCCCTACTGATCAGCTAGTCTCCAGATGGGCAATTATGTGGGGCAATATTTTTATTGGGTGGTAATTCCACTTTAAAACATGTATTAACCTTCATGTTCTACTTAATTTGCTAAAAGGAAAAAAAACAAACAAACCATGAAACTCCTAAAAACAAGCCACCACATTGAACACCCATCCGCTAACCCCACCCCCACCCCCAAGTCCTGTTAACTTCTTGTCCATGATTGGCTGGGAAGAGAGACCACTCTAGGGCACGCTCAGTGCCTTGTGTAATCCCACTTTAGGAGAATGAGAAAAGTTTTGCTGTAAGGCAATCCTGTTTGTATTGCTTATAGTATCCTAGACTAATTTGTAGTGGCACATGAATGTGCTGGTGGCTTTTTAGGGATTTTACATATTTTATTTTGTAGGTAAAATGAGTGGATGACCAAGGCATAATGAACCTCACTGGACCTCTGACATCAAGGTAAGTATATGTTTTTAAACACAAACATACTATAACTAGTTTTGGGAATTGGAAGGGGTCTTTTGTTTACATTAATATGGGGCTACAGACACCATGTTAATGTTACACACCATCTGCATTAAGGAGGGCAGAGGAAGGGGTCAAGGTCCCCTTCCTTGGACATTTTTTCAGATTAATATGCATAGTAACATAGTAAATTAGGTTGAATAAAGACACAAGTCCATCAAGTTCAACCTTCTCCTCATACCCCAGTGACTGAGTAGTATATAGCTTTCCTGCTACCCAATAAGTTAGTCTTTAACAGACCTTCCTGATCTGTCTACGAATAAACAGTATAATTATGTATGTTCCCTTTTGAAAGAAATGTATCTAATCTTCTCTTGAATTTATCCATTGTATCTGTCATAACCACCTCCTTGGGCAAGGAATTCCACAATTTAACAAACCTTACTGTAAAAAAACCCTTCCTCTGCTGAAGTCTAAACCTCCTTTCCTCTAATCTCATACCTGGTAATGCTCCAGTTCTGCCTTCAAGACTCTGTTTTTTAGAGTTAATTACTGGTCTCCGAGTACAGAGTCTGATTTTCCGGTGGTGGCAAATTTCTTCTAAAACCCTGCCCACTTCTTCTCCTTCTCACTCTGTTCTGTCCACTTCTCCTCCTTCCCACCCTGTTCCTCCCACTTCCTTCCCACTTTTCCTCCTTCCAACCCTGTTCCTCCCACTTCCTGCTCACTTCTCCTCCTTTCCACCCTGTTCTGCTCACTTCATGACACAAGGACACTAAGCCCTTTCCATCTGATTAAGGCCTCCCCTTTTATGGTGCAAATCCCGTCATTTTACATCCCCATGGTTGGCAGCACATGACCCCTCTCTGGGGGCTCAAGTGGAAGATGTTCCCAGGCATGTTAATATGGGGCTCAGGAAGAAAATATCAACCTTATTTTGTTTAACCTTGTCAGTGTGTGATTTAGTACAGGCCCCATATTAAGTTCATGGTTTGGCTTTTGTTTGTTTTTTTTCAGGTTTTCTTTTTCTTTTTTTTTAAAGGGGATGTATCACCTTATAAAAAGGTGTTAGCATCTGCTTTGTTAGTAAAAGTTATTATAGGAAAGCTGTTTTTTTTTGGGGGGGGGGTTAAATCTTACTGTTTGTAGAGATAATGCCTCTTCTATTGCAGAAGAGCTTTGCCGATCAACATAGCGTGTCCCCATTATGCTAACCGGCACAGATCTTTTGCCCATCCTATTTCTCCTCCCACCTCCTTCCCAGCTGCCCCAGGGAGCACTTTCAGGCTTCCCTTCAGTGTGCTGTGAACGGCTCCTAGAGATACAGCAAGCTCTGATTAGCTTTATACTGAGGTTGCAGTAGTAGTATTGAGGTTGCAACCTCAGTATAATGCTTACCGGAGCTTGCTGCAATGCTAGGTGCAGTTCATAGCACACCAAAGGGAAGTGTGAACGTGCTCCCTGGGGCAGCTGGGAAGGAGGTGGGAGGAGAAATAGGACGGGCTGAAGATCTGTGCAGCGCACATAATGCGGAAGTGCACAGCACAGAAGAGGCATTATCTCTACAAATACTAAGATTTAAAAAAAACAGCTTTCCTACAAAAACTTTTACTAACAAAGCGGATGGTAACACCTTTTTATAAGGTGATGCATCCACTTTAAATTATTTAACACTAATATACTTCTCTTTAACAGAAATCGAATTCCGAGTCCCAGGACCTTTGTTATTTTTTGGACACTACCTTGATCTAATCACTATGGAGGAAAGGCAGATAACATTATTCCAAAAAAAATATTAATGGCCATTTAACAAATTATTCAATTCTGAACACCTCCTTTGCCTGATCAGCTGGAATGTATTCATTCCAATGCATTATCAGCTAATCTGGCAATGGAGTAGTTAATGGTGGGCCTGGTTTTGTTAGTGGGGGCACTGGGGTAGAGTATACTTATTTTTGGGACAGTTAACCAGTCTAACCCCAGACAGGAATGGGATAAAAGGGGTAAGGAAAGTTTTTTTTTGCCAGGCTCTGCAGTCCTGGTTTGCCCGAGCCCATGAAAGCCTATCTGGCCAGACAGGGAAGACCGGCAAAGGACATTCTACCATAATCCAATTTTGGTATACATACCAGCCTTAGCAGAATAACAAGAGTTTGAAATAGGCTAAAAAAAACAAAACTTTTTCCCAATACCTCTGACTGGCAATTTCCCCACCAGATGTAATAGAGTCTGGGAGGATTCCTGGCCGGCCTGGCCTGGCCGGTAATGGAATCCGACAGAATTCCCAATTGAATGTAATGGAATCCTGGATAATTCCTCTGTGGCTGTAATAGAATCCATTCTAATTCCACACAGGCTGTAATAGGATCAAGCCTAATTCCACACAGGGTGTAATAGAATCCATCCTAATTCCACACAGGCTGTAATAGAATCAAGCCTAATTCCACACAGGCTGTAATAGAATCCATTCTAATTCCACACAGGCTGTAATAGAATCAAGCCTAATTCCACACAGGCTGTAATAGAATCAAGCCTAATTCCACACAGGGTGTAATGGAATCCATCCTAATTCTACACAGGCTGTAATAGAATCCATCCTAATTCCACACCTGCTGTAAAGGAATTCAACAAAAATTCCCAATGCCTATAATATAAAACAGTCTAATTCTCCAGTAGATGAAATGGAATCTGGCCAAAAAGCCCCATAGGCTGTAATGGGATCTGGCCAAATTCCCCAATGGAATTCTGCATTAACAGAAGCTGATGGGATATGTAACGAAAACCACAGCCTTTATCATTCCATAATAGATGGAGGAAGGCATTTTAGCACTGATATAGGTCTCTTTACAGTGGGAATTGTAAATGTACTGTATAAATAAAAGGTTTCACCATCATGTCTCCAGCTTTCTTCTTCTTTTTTGTAGTCACTACACCCCCCCAATACCACCACCTCCCCACCAAAGCATAGATTATTTAATCGTACTTTATCTCCTTTTTTACTGACTCAGGGCTTTTATCTACAGTTCCACAGCACCTAGTGCATGTAGGGAAGCAGGCAGTGGAACATACAAAGTGGTCAGAGATGCTCAACTTGCAATGAGCCTGCCAGGATATAGGACAGACTGTCTAGGACATTATCCTACCCAGGGTGCAATCTTTTTCAGTTCATGGATGACATAAGCAGAGAACAAACCTCCTGCAGCGCATCATATTGATCCTGTCAGATATGACAATCAATTCAACTCTGACTAAGAAAAGCAGCTAACCCCAGATGCTTTGGGAGACAAAAAATTGTGAGGAGCACCCATCAAGCATGAAAAAGATAAAGCATCCTGTTCTACGCATGGTAGCCTCCCATGTGCCATAGCAGAGAGGAAATTTCCATATTCATATCAGACGGGTCCTGTCCACAGACAGCCCAGCTCCGAAACATCAGGCAAATCTTCTCCGCATGAGACAGCATAACCACAGGCGCAGCTGAATCCCACTAAACACATGGAAGCAAGGGCCCATGCCTGGGATGCCCTTATACTTTCGGAGACAAACAATTGTGAGGAGCACCCATCAAGCATGAACAAGATAAAGTGTCCTGTTCTAGCCATGGTAGCCTCTCAATTGTGCTATAACTCATGTTTTTCACTCCCATGTGCCATTGCAGAGAGAAATTTCCATATTCATATCAGACTGGTCCTGCCCACAGACTGCCCAGCACCAAAATGTCAAGCAAATCCTCTCCACATTAGAAAGACAGAATAACCACAGACATGCATTTCAGCCGATGTGGGCCTCATCAGTGTGGTACAGCTGAATCCCTCTAGGCACATGGAAGCAAGGGCCCATGTCTGGGTTGCCCTTATACTTTGGGAGACAAACAATTGCGAGAAGCACCCATCAAGCACGAGCAAGAAATAGTGTCCTGTTCTTGGCATGGCCTCTCAGTGGTGCTACAACTCACGTTGTATAAGGGCATCCTAGGCCCTTGCTTCAATTGCCTAGAGGGATTCAGCTGCACCACACCGACGAGGCCCACATAGGCCGAAACATACGTCTGTGGTTATGCTGTTTCTCTCGTGCAGAGACGATTTGCCTGACATTTCGGAGCTGGACTGTCTGAGGGCGGGACCAGCCTGATATGAATATAGAAATTTCCTCTCTGCAATGGCATATGGGAGTGAAAAATGTGAGTTGTAGCACCATTGAGAGGCTGCCATGCCTAGAACAGGACACTTTATCTTGTCCGTGCTTGATGGGTGCTCCTTACAATTGTTTGTCTCCCAAAGTATAAGGGCATCCCAGGCATGGGCCCTTGCTTCCATGTGCTTAGAGGAATTCAGCTGCACCACAACAATGAGACATTCATAGCCCAAAACATGCACATGGCACATGGCACATGGGAGTGAAAAATGTGAGTTGTAGAACCATTGAGAGACTACCATGCCTAGAACAGGGCACTTCATCTTGTTCTCGCTTGATGGGTGCTTCTCACAATTGTTTGAACCCCAGATGTAAGTTTCAGTCTTCTTGGGCCCTATAGGTGAGGTGCTTCTGTTCTCTATAACCATTTATGAACAAGGGGTCCACATCTGGAACATTGCTGTTTTCTGCAGTGGCTCTGTTCCTCTTCAGCTCCATTCCCTAGCTAAGAGGTAGAGCAGAGCTTTCCAAGCTTTTCATGTTGATGACACACTTTTTAGACATGCGTAATTTCGTGACACAGTAATTCAGTTTTGCTAGCAAACCGGAGGTTAAACTAATAACCCCTTATAAGAGATACGGACACATACATAAATTGTAATAACGAGATTTATGGGGACACAACATATCTCATGAAAACCTTTCATTCATACTGCAGAAGGCATTAAGCATGTTGTGTGGTTTTTAAAATGGCAACATGAGAATGTTGTGCTACATATAAGTGCAAGATTCTCATGTCGCATTAGTAAGTAGATAGCACATAACTGATTTTAGAAGTAATGTCCGTCTTTCCTATCTCATCGGCACCACAAGCAGAAGCAGCAGCCATGTGACCGGCAGTCTCGGCACACAGGGACACTCCAGCCTGGCAACCAAAAGAGATGGCAGAGGTATAGAGGAGGTGGCATCTCAAAAGATTTTAACAGTTGGAGTACCTCTGTGTGCTGCATACATATTATGTATGCAGCACACAGAGGCTCTCCAGCTGTTACAAATCTTTTGTGGTGCTCCAGCTGTATGCAGCACACGGAGGCAATCTCCCGCTGTGTAAATGCGACCATTAAGCAGTAGTGTTTTATCTCAGCTCCCAGTGTAGCTCGTGCTTGGGTTGAATGACAATCTGTTGCTGTGTAAAAGGCACCTTTGCCTGTGACACACCTACACACTGCAGCCAACACACTAACGTGTCGCGACACACAGTTTGAAAAGCACTGAGGTACAGGATTGTGTGAGAGACTGTATGGAAGTGGCAGTTGTAGTCCACAACAGCTGGAGTACTAAAGTTTTCCTAACCCTGCCCTACCTCATGGAACCTGCAGTTCACATTTCCAACGTCGTGCCCCACGTGTGTGTTCCTGCACGTGACTGCTGCAGCCTCACAGGATTCTGGGACACAGCTGGGAGTCAAATTTAAAGTTGCTGTATGTGACATTGTTCATCCACCAGCTTTCCGCTTTGCACTTCTCAATTTTTTATCAGTTGAAAGGGTCTAAAACCTCAGGTTAATTTGAAGGAAGGGGAGGTTCAAGCTCTGTACAATACAGAACACAAAATAAAGATAGGGAGCTCTATCTGTATTACAATATACAGTTAACATCACTGAAAGAATTAAATAGATTTACAGATATATATACTTCCTCTAAGATATAACATGTTTACAGTAGTAATGATAATAATAATAATAATAAAATATCTACACTGAATATAATAAAAGATAGAGAAAAATATTCCCCAAAGACTGATAAAATAGAGGCTATCTTCAATCATGTGGGCTTACCCCTATGAGTGCCAGAGGGGTATACAACATATTGTTATGCAATGCATTGCATAGGCCTCTGGTAATCAAAAGGTTAAGTGAGATATTAACCTTTTGAGTTCCAGAGTGGTACGCAACGCATTGCATTGGATTAAGCCCTACTAATCCTAAAAAAAAGAAAAAATAAATAGTAGAAAACCTTCTCTACAATATAAACATAAATTTAACAGCAGTGCACGAATAGTGAATACATAAAACAATGAAGAATGAAATAAACCTAAAGTACCATAAATGTTCAAGTACTATAGAAAGATGAAAAGTCCAAAATATAATGTCCAAAGAAACCTTTACAAACTTGTACCTAGAAAACAGGTTTTTTATAATCCCTGACAAAGTATCTTGGAGACATATGAAACACGTTGGATATTTTAGTGCCAGTTTTATAGAGGAACTAGCACCTCCACTTAATTCGTCCTGCAGTACTTATGCAGGTGGCGACTAGCTTTGTCATCATTATTTTACCTCTCAAAAGTGCACACGAATAAAGTTATTTTAAGCTTCCAAGACCGGAAGGCAGGCAGCACTGCGGACATCTTGAATGCGCACCTGTACTGTCAGTCCTCTTCACTCTTCACAGGCATAGCACTGACCCGAACTGCTCTGGAAGAGACTGACGGCGCAGGCGCACAGACTGCAGTAGTAACCTAGCCATCAGTCTCGGAAGCTTAAAGGGATAGTAATACTTTATTATTACTATCCCCCATATTGTACATATTTGTAAAATAATATAATAGCCCCCAGGTTCATCTCTCAAACTTTTATGGTTTGAGAGATAACCGAACGCAAAGTTTCCCCCTCCCTCCCCCTTCCCTGAAGTCAGAGTTGTGCTGACTGCAGGGGAAGTCTGTTGTACGATAGGCTTGCAGCTCTGCAGCAGAGCCGCGATCGCGTTAGTGGCAAAGAATTATTTAACTGAAATGGTCTTCTACGTGTGCTTGGTTTGTGTTTGGTTTGCAAGCACATGTAGAAGACCATTTGTAACGGAAGGTAAGTGAGAAGACCGGGTCGCCTTCTGCCTTAGTCCCCGGGTCTCTCCTCCTCGACGCCGGACTGGCGCCGTCGAGTGCACCGGTCGAGCAAATCAGCGTTCCGGAGGTCGACTCAAAGCAACGTCGAACCTCGGGAAGACCGACTCTGCTCGAAGGATGTGGCTACCGGAGGGGTCACGGCACTCGAACACCGTCGAACAAGCGCAGGACAGAATCAGGCAAAATGTAGCAGGAACCAAAGTGGCTATATCCCCAGCCGTTCGAGCACTCCTGTGCTCGACTCGAAGGTTGAAGCTTAGGCAGGAAACCAAAGGGCAGAGTCCACGTTGCCGCCTGACAGGATACAAAGGTCGGTAGCGGGATCCTGGCAGCAGACGAACGAACGTACAGGAACCTGGTTCGAATGGGCGGCAGAGTGGCCACTTTTACCATGGGAACAAACAGACTCCAGGACTCTGGTTCACTCCAAAAAGTAACACACTTTATTGAACAAGACACTCAACTTTTATACAGTTTACAACATGGTACCACAATAGGAAGGGGAAGGGCCAGGCATTCTAATGCAGGCTTGGCCCAGGGACCAATACAACACAATGGGCATATACAACAGA
Source organism: Rhinophrynus dorsalis (assembly GCA_037306005.1). NCBI lineage: Eukaryota > Metazoa > Chordata > Amphibia > Anura > Rhinophrynidae > Rhinophrynus > Rhinophrynus dorsalis. The sequence continues at coordinate 18,959,554 of CM074724.1, read as the reverse complement.
CCAATGGTGACAGTGAACAATGGACCAATGGCAGGGGGAACAGAGGGACCAATGGTAGCCCAAGGAAACAAGCCAATGGGAGATGGGCTCCTGAACACAACATTGACAATGGTAGACTTAACATGATTAATCAACGTCTGGACAAAGACAATGGACTGACTAGAGGGAATACACATCTGAGAACTGGGCCAGGGGTTGAAGCACGTACACACTAGTTTGAATATGCGGCTTCAACCCTGGCCAATCAGTGTGCGCAGTGAGTCGTACATCGGCCAATCCGGCGTCGACTCATTGCCTCCGGTTTCCCGCGTTCGAGATGGCGTGGATACCTCGAACAAAGGAACCGGGGAATCACCGGCTCTGGTGTCCGTGTCTCCCTCGTACATTATACCATACAATACATTAGACTTTCGACATTCTACAATATACAAACGTACAATATTCGACATAAATCCTTTAACATAATGATAGGGAAACCCCTATCAAAGTTCAAGTAAGGCCACAGGGCCATAGTCTTTGAGGAAACTTGTTTGTGGTCCAGACAAGGGCCCAAGTAACGGATAGCATCCGTTACACCATTTCAATGAAATAATTATTTGTCACTAATGCGATCGCGGCTCTGCTGCAGAGCCGCATGATGAAAATCAGACCGGATATCCCTGCAGTCAGTACAACGCTGACCTCAGGGAAGGGGAAGGGAGGGGGGAACTTTGCCTTCGGTTATCTCTCAAACCATAAAGCTTTGAGAGATGAACCTGGGGGCTATTAAATTATTTTACAAATATGTACAATATGGGGGATAGTAATAATAAAGTATTACTATCGCTTTACGGATAACTTTATTTGTGGGTACTTTTGAGAGGTAAATAATGATTAGTAAGCTAGTTGCCACCCGCATGAGTATTGCAGGGCGACTTTAGTGGAAGTGGTAGTTCCGCTTTAGGTTCATTCCATTTATCAACTAGATGGACTCTGCCCACGCGTGTAGCTTGCATTCACTTGTTTGAGGAAATGGAAGAGAAATAACACAGTTGGTTATGTTTAGCCCACAATTCACCACTACTGGGATAATACTCTCTGCCCGCTAATAATATCAAGGGACATGTGCAGACAGGAGCGCTCCCAAGATGGGATGGCAGAGTATCATACGCATGGTGGACAGATTCCTGCCCACTTCATTCTTGGCATCAAATTGTGAATTCATTATCCTCTTTATGGCTCTATAATACATGCAGAGGATGGGAGAGTGCAAAGGCATGGTTACATTTTGATAATTTTATTGGATTACTAGTTGAAGAGCCCAATACACTGGCCACAGTGCCACTACCAACCGGTCGCAGGGCAGTCATGCGCAGTAGAGACTGCCCGCGCCACAGCTGATACAGTGCCAGCCAGTCGCAGTGCAGTCATGCTGAGTAGAAACTGGCCGTACCATGGCTGATACAGTGCCAGCCAGTCGCAGTGCAGTCATGCTCAGTAGAGACGGGCCTCGCTGTGGCTGATAAAGTGCCAGCCAGTCGCTTTGCAGTCATGCTCAGTAGAGACGGGCCACGCTGTGGCTGATACAGTGCCAGCCAGTCGCGTTGCAGTCATGCTCAGTAGAGACGGGCCACACTGTGGCTGATACAGTGCCAGCCAGTTGCAGTGCAGTCATGCTCAGTAGAGACGGGCCACACCGTGGCTGATACAGTGCCAGCCAGTCGCAGTGCAGTCATGCTCAGTAGAGACTGGCCGCACCGTGGCTGATACAGTGCCAGCCAGTCGCAGTGCAGTCATGCTCAGTAGAGACTGGCCTCGCTGTGGCTGATACAGTGCCAGCCAGTCGCAGTGCAGTCATGCTCAGTAGAGACTAGCCGCGCTGTGGCTGATACAGTGCCAGCCAGTCGCATTGCAGTCATGCTCAGTAGAGACTGGCCGCACCGTGGCTGATACAGTGCCAGCCAGTTGCAGTGCAGTTATGCTCAGTAGAGACGGGCCACGCTGTGGCTGATTCAGTGCCAGCCAGTTGCAGTGCAGTCATGCTCAGTAGAGACTGGCCTCGCTGTGGCTGATACAGTGCCAGCCAGTCGCATTGCAGTCATGCTCAGTAGAGACTGGCCACGCTGTGGCTGATACAGTGCCAGCCAGTTGCATTGCAGTCATGCTCAGTAGAGACTGGCCGCACTGTGGCTGATACAGTGCCAGCCAGTCGCAGTGCAGTCATGCTCAGTAGAGACTAGCCGCACCGTGGCTGATACATTGCCAGCCAGTCGCAGTGCAGTCATGCTCAGTAGAGACTGGCCGCACCGTGGCTGATACAGTGCCAGCCAGTTGCAGTGCAGTCATGCTCAGTAGAGACTGGCCGCACCGTGGCTGATACAGTGCCAGCCAGTCGCAGTGCAGTCATGCTCAGTAGAGACTGGCCGCGCTGTGGCTAATACAGTGCCAGCCAGTCACATTGCAGTCATGCTCAGTAGAGACGGGCCACGCAGCGGCTGACACAGAGCTTGACGCTCCTTCGGAGGGCCCCGCTCTGTATCAGTCTCATCACTGGCAGTCTCTACTGCGCATGACTGCTTCGTTACACACGTTTTAGCGAATTATTATATAGGACATGTGTCACTATGTACAGGTTCCTACAGGTCTATTTGGACACTGTACATTGGACTTTTCATCTTTCTATAGTACTTAGACATTTATGGTGCTTTAGGTTTATTTTATTAATATTTGTGTACTGCAATTAAATATATGTTTATATTTTAGAGAGAGGTGTTCTCCTATTTATTTATGTTCCTTTTAAATGGATAGTAATACTTCACTTTTGCAGGAAACAATATTATATCATGGCCTTTGTAGTCAGAATAGACCTTTTTCCTCAGACTGGGAAGGCCTGTCTGGTCAAACAATGGAGCCTTGCAAAGGATGCTCAACTAGTATGGACTAGATGAGTGGCTGTTCGCAGTGCTGTTTTTGGAGTATGAATTAGACTAGCAGAGGCAGGGGAAGAAAAGCTAGAAAAGTGTCTATCTTCCTACTTGTTTGGCATGCTAATCTTATGGAAAATGGCCCTTAAAGGGGTAGTGATACTTCATTTTTGCAAGTAATAATATTGTATGTATTAAAGAGAAACTTTCATGTAATATCAAGTCGCCATGCATTCATTAAACGCGTGGTGACTAGTTTGAAAATAGATGTCTTACCGTTAAAAAATAGCTGTGTCTAAAGGAATCCTTCCCGTTTCGGGACTGACGGGCAGGTAAGTGCCCGCGCCGTCAGTCCCTTCCTGTGACTATATGGTGCACTGCAGTCTACTCTATGGAGACCAGGACTGACTGCGCAGGCGCATAGACAAGATGTCCGCTCTCTAGCCTGGGTTCCGGTCTCCAAACTGGAAGGATTTCTTTAGACACAGTTATTTTTTAACAGTAAGACATCTATTTTCAAGGTTGTCGCCATGCGTTTAATGAATGCATGGTGACTTGGTATTACATGAAAACTCCGCTTTCAAGAAATAAACCAAAACATCTATGTATTTTTCCAATAACTTTTGTGTTCTAAAGTTTACCCCTCCCGCCCCTTTTATCTACGTCACCACTCAAGCTGTCAGACTTGGATTCTGGTCCGTGGACCTGACGGATCGTCTGGAGAGCCGAATTAGGAGTAGATACCAAGGAAATCTTCATGGTTTGAGGCAATAGTGGATACCAAGGAAATCTTCATAGTTTGAGGCAGTTGTGGATACCAAGGAAATCTTCATGGTTTGAGGCAGTAGTGGATACCAAGGAAATCTTCATGGTTTGAGGCAGTAATGGATACAAAGGAAATATTCATGGTTTGAGGCAGATGTGGATACCAAGGAAATCTTCATGGTTTGAGGCAGTAGTGGATACCAAGGAAATCTTCATGGTTTGAGGCAGTAGTGGATACCAAGGAAATCTTCATGGTTTGAGGCAGTAGTGGATACCAAGGAAATCTTCATGGTTTGAGGCAGATGTGGATACCAAGGAAATCTTCATGGTTTGAGGCAGTAGTGGATACCAAGGAAATCTTCATCGTTTGAGACAGTAGTGGATCCCAAGGAAATATTCATGGTTTGAGGCAGTAGTGGATACCAAGGAAATCTTCATGGTTTGAGGCAGATGTGGATACCAAGGAGATCTTCATGGTTTGAGGCAGTAGTGGATACCAAGGAAATCTTCATTGTTTGAGACAGTAGTGGATCCCAAGGAAATCTTCATGGTTTGAGGCAGATGTGGATACCAAGGAAATCTTCATGGTTTGAGGCAGATGTGGATACGAAGGAAATCTTCATGGTTTGAGGCAGATGTGGATACGAAGGAAATCTTCATGGTTTGAGGCAGTAGTGGATATCAAGGAGATCTTCATGGTTTGAGGCAGTAGTGGATACCAAGGAAATCTTCATGGTTTGAGGCAGTAGTAGATACCAAGGAAATCTTCATGGTTTGAGGCAGTAGTGGATACCAAGGAGATCTTCATGGTTTGAGGCAATAGTAGATACCAAGGAGATCTTCATGGTTTGAGGCAATAGTGGATACCAAGGAAATCTTCATGGTTTGAGGCAGATGTGGATACCAAGGAAATCTTCATGGTTTGAGGCAGATGTGGATACCAAGGAGATCTTCATGGTTTGAGGCAGTACTGGATACCAAGGAAATCTTCATGGTTTGAGGCAGTAGTGGATACCAAGGAAATCTTCATGGTTTGAGGCAGTAGTGGATACCAAGGAAATCTTCATGGTTTGAGGCAGATGTGGATACCAAGGAAATCTTCATGGTTTGAGGCAGTAGTGGATACCAAGGAGATCTTCATGGTTTGAGGCAGTACTGGATACCAAGGAAATCTTCATGGTTTGAGGCAGTAGTGGATACCAAGGAAATCTTCATGGTTTGAGGCAGTAGTGGATACCAAGGAGATCTTCATGGTTTGAGGCAGTACTGGATACCAAGGAAATCTTCATGGTTTGAGGCAGATGTGGATACCAAGGAGATCTTCATGGTTTGAGGCAGTACTGGATACCAAGGAAATATTCATGGTTTGAGGCGGTAGTGGATACCAAGGAAATCTTCATGGTTTGAGGCAATAGTGGATACCAAGGAAATCTTCATGGTTTGCGGCAGTAGTGGATACCAAGGAAATCTTCATGGTTTGAGGCAGTACTGGATACCAAGGAAATCTTCATGGTTTGAGGCAGTAGTGGATACCAAGGAGATCTTCATGGTTTGAGGCAGTAGTGGATACCAAGGAAATCTTCATGGTTTGAGGCAGTAGTGGATACCAAGGAGATCTTCATGGTTTGAGGAAGTGGTGGATACCAAGGAAATCTTCATGGTTTGAGGCAATAGTGGATACCAAGGAAATCTTCATGGTTTGAGGCAGCAGTGGATACCAAGGAAATCTTCATGGTTTGAGACAGTAGACCATCGTCATGAAGATTTCCTTAATATCCACTCCAAACAAGTAGGAAGAAAGACACTTTTCTAGCTTTTTTTACCCCTATTTCTGCTAGTCAATTCCAGCTGGTATGTTTGCTGAACTTTCTAATTCATACTCCAAAAACGGCCGAAACAACATTGCAAACAGCCACTCAGCTAGTCCATACTAGTTGAGCATCCTTTGCAAGGTTTCCTTGTTTGACCAGATAGGCCTTCCCAGGCTGATGAAAAAGGTCTAGTCTGACTACAAAGGCCATGATTATAATAACCCTCCTGACCACACTCCCCACACTCACATATGTCCTGTCACTGGAAGGGTTAACTGGTAAAACATTAAACATACAGTACCCCAACATCCCCCCATTAGTCTAACCAGTCCCACCAGTTCCAGAGGGGTATGCAATGCATTGCAAAGCAATGGCGCTCAAAGTGCCATTGCTCCATTGATGGATCGGCTAGGGATGCACTGTAATCAATGTATTCCAGCTCTCCCATCATTGGAGGGGTTAAACATATTAACATGCCCTTAAAAATATTTGGGGAGATAAAAGTATCCCCACCCATCTCTATGTCTTTAGCAGATCATGATGGAGAGGGGGTATTGGGACCTCAAACACAGTTTTTGTTAACCCCTTGTGGATGAGAGTTTAGCTCACTCCCGAAAATTATATAACATTTTAAAGTAGGGTTTTCTTTTGATGGCAAAGTCATTTGTATAACCCATTATTTATTCTGATAATTATATAAAAAATTGAAGAAAAAAAAATAGAAAACGCACAACATTTTTATAGGCTTTCCTTTGATAATTGATGCTCAGTTAGTTAATTTTTAATAGGAACTGAGTAAAAGGTATAAACAATTGTTAATACCTCCCAAGTGTCACTTTTTAGGGGGGGTACTGTCACTCTAAGATGAAAATTCCTCCGTTCCTCTTTCCCAGCTTGAAGTCCCTCTTTTTAGATCAGACTTTGAGGTATGTACATAAGTGTATTACTTTGATCTCCAGCAATAAAATTCACATTAAGACGTGCTTAAACTTCTGTACATGCGTTTATAAATTATTCTGTATAAAAATACTTTTCTCTTGCTCTATATAATTTATTCAACTGCACAAGGAGGTGGCAATAGGTTATCAAGTGACCATACAAGCTCTATGCATAAGTCCTGCCCCAAGCACCTCCACACACAAAAAAATGTCTCCTCTTTGTCCACCTGCAGAGTAGGGAGTTTTGTTCTCTGCCTCTCTTCCTCACGATCACAGTGAGAAGGAGAGAGGCAGAGAACAGTGACAGATGTAATTTTACATACATTGGCCTTGTCATGTGGCTCCATTGGCATATGTGATCTCTGTAGCAGCAGTCACATGTACCGAGCCACTGGGGAATGGCTGGAACTGACTGCTCTGATTCTGAAGCAGTCAGTTACAGCCTTGCCACAATAATCAAATTCTGCTACAATCATTAACATCTGATGTGCCGATACCATCCTCCGTCATTAAGGCACAGAATTGTGCAATGGTCCTAGCACATCATGTGGTGTTTATGGGTTACAAGGAGGTCACTTTTCTTCTATTCTTAAACAAATTAAATGAAAAAATGTAGTAAATTCACCTCACATTTTTAAGTTAAAATACAATAAAATAATAGGGTACAAAATGCATTAAAAATAACATTAAAAAAAATGAAGACCGAGGGCCTCCATATTGAAACATACTTTGGCTAAGTCCAATTTTAAACAAAAACATTGAAATGGGGTCTGGACCCTTTCTTCTATCCTCATTAAGGAAGACAATGTTTTTAAAAACAAAAATGAATATGGTGTCCAGAGCCTGCCCCCAATCCTTACTAATTTAATTCAGAGCCTGAAAGTGGTAAAGGGGTCTGCGGGAACCCTTCCACCCCTCCCTTGCATGGTATGTGCATAAAAACATATACTAACCTTGACGTTAGATGTCCAACAGAGTCCATGACACACAGATAAGTGCCAACTTCACATAATTATATATATTTTAATACTGAAAAATAAAGTAATACATAAGTACAAAAAAAGTTAACAATTCACATTAACTTATACACAAATTCATATAAACTACAAGCGCGTGCACGTACACAAAAAAATGAATAGACGGGCAACACTGTGCTCCGATCACTTGTTCTATAATTTGCTGGGATGTTTGTCAGAAGCCGTCATGCACAGTGGAGACTGCCTGCACCATGGCTGATACGCAGCGGCTGCTCCAAATTCAGACCGGAGTCCTCTCTGCGCACCTTCCTGGGGCTGCTTGGTCCCAGGAAGGTGCACAGAGAGGATCACGGTCGGAATTCGGAGCTCCCCTCTCCGTAACAGCCATGGAGCGTTCAGGCAGTCAGTACTGAGCATGACTGCAGCGCTGCCAGTGCTGGCCCATGAACACGGGCTTTAAAGGGATAGTAACACTTCGTTTTAACTTTATTTTATTTTGTAGACATTAAAAAAACATGAAGAATGATATAAGTCTTATCTCTCAAACCTTTATGATTTAAGAGATATTCACAAGCAAAGTTCCCCTCCCGCCCCTTTTACCTAGTGTAAGCCATCTCTTCTCAGATGTGGAATGCAGTCCATAGACCAGACAGATAACAGAAATGGACAATCTTCTTCCTATGAGAACAATGAAAGCCCTTCCCCCCTTGACAAGTTTTTCAGGTTTTTCCCTTATCTTAATTGAAGATTGTCCCTCTCTGCAGTCTACCTGGGCACCTCCCTTCTGATCTGGTTGAACGGGGGGGGGGGATATTTTGTTTGTGAATATCTCTTAAACCATAAAGGTTTGAGAGATAAGACTTATATCATTCTTCATGTTTTTTTAATGCCTACAAAATAAAATAAAGTTAAAACGAAGTATTACTATCCCTTTAAAACTAGTTTGTTATAAAAGGTGCTTTGGAAGTTTTAACCCCTTGAATGGCAAAGTGGTCTGACAGATCTATGCCATACAAGAGGTTAAGAAGCTCAATCAGTGTGAGGTTGTGCACCCACTGCTGTGCAGTTGGAGAAAGATTACACAGTAACACAGTAGATAAGGCCGAATAAAGACATGCGTCCATCAAGTCCAGCCCATGCCAATAACACCCCTGTTGATCCAGAGGAAGGCAAAAAAAAAGCCCTCTGGAGCAATTTCCAGTCTAGTCCCAAGTGTATGTGTGTGTGTGTGGGGGGGAATTATTCCTTCCTGACTCCAACTGGCAGTCAAATAGTTCCCCGGATCAATATCCTATTTGCTTTGAAGCCATCTGTCATAATTGTCAATATTGTTCTGTGTTAGATAGGCATCCATTGCTTTTTTGGATGCAGTTGCATTATCTGCAAGCACAACATCCCGAGGCAAAGAATTCCATAGCCTTACCGCCCTAACCGTAAAGAATCCCTGCCTATGTTTTAGCTGAAAGCGCCTTTCCTCAAGTATTTTTTTTTTTTATATATACTTTATTGATAGAATAAAGTTAAATACAGTAAAGAAAAGTCGAAAGCAGTGCATTAACATATGTTGACATGCGAAACAGGAACAAACATGAGTATATACTGAGAGAGCATATGAGTACAATAAATGTTGGTTACGTTTAGAAGATTCATATAGCCAGGTAAGATTTAAACTGGTGAGTAAGACTGATAACAAAGGCCCATACCACAAGGTTGAAATAGGAGTAAGAGCGATGGAAAGAGGAAGGACGTGTGAAAGGATAACAAAAAAAAATAAAAATAAATAAAAAAAATGGAGAAGAATCCGACAACGGCACATCCAGGACCCAAACCGAGCTCAACAGAATGTAAATCAATGGGAAGAGATCCCCCACTTTCCTCAAGTCTTAATGGATGACCTCTTGTTCTTAGCACAGCTCTTTGCGTATATAATTCATTAGATAGTTCTTTGTATTGACCTTGAATGTATTTGTAAATGGTAATCACATCACCCCTTAGACGTCTCTTCTCTAATGTAGACAAACCCAGTTTGGCTAGTCTCTCTTTGTAACTCAGATCCTCCAATCCCTTTATCAGTTTTGTTGCACATCTCTCCACCTTTTCCAGTTCAATAATGTATTTTTTTAGAACAGGCGCCCAAAATTGTACTCCATATTCTAGATGAGGACTAATCAAGGCTTTATACAGAGGTAGGATAATATTAGCATCCCTTGCTTCTACACCTCTTTTTATTCAGGCTAGTACTCTATTTGCTCTTGCAGCAGCTGAGTGACTCTGCACACTGCTGTGAAGTCTATCTTCTATCAGTACTCCTAATCATTCTCTAATGAGGATTCCCCAAGTTGTTTCCCATTTACAGTATATGTAGCAAGTTTGTTTCTACAGCCCAAATGCAAAAACCTTACATTTATCTACATTAAATGACATCTGCCACTTTTCTGCCCATTCACTTAGCTTATCTAAATCCTTCTGTAGGGAAAAAACATCCAGCTCTGTATGTATTTCCTTACATAGCTTAGTGTCATCAGCAAAAATTGAGATGCTACTTTCAATTCCCACTTCTAGATCATTAATAAACAAATTAAAGAGCATTGGTCCCAGGACTGAACCCTGCAGAATCCCACTTATAACCCTAGACCAATTTGAAAAAGTTCCATTTACAACAACTCTCTGCAAAATCTATCATTTAACCAATTCTCAATCCATGTACAGATAACACCACCCAAAACTATAGAAAGTAAATTGTGTGCCAAGGCAAGCGGCTTGCAGGTAATAAATAATGTCCGTTCAGGAGAATTGGAAATGGATAGTTTGCCCTGTGTTGCAGTTGATTTGTTTCAGAAGAAACATACACAGAGTGGAATGCAAGAAAGTGGCGCATTCGCTGTTTTAAAAAAAAACATAAATTCATGTGCTTTTTGTGATTGCTCACATTTTGATCCTAGAAGCCTATTAATGCCTTGACACTGAATAGCACTTTCTCCTAAATTTACAGCAAAATTAGCGAATGCTCCTAAATTAACGGCAAAGTTAGCCAGCCGTATGAAAATGTGTGCTAACTGCTTTGCTGAAGTAGACGCAATTGCGAATCCTTTCACAAAATGGTAGACATTTTAGCCACGCCCACTTGTTGAAACACATTCGCTAAAAATTAACAAAAGTTCGCTACTTGAAAAAAAGAATGCGAAATTCAGTAAAATGTTGGTGCTAATCATTTTGACATCAAAAGTACACTTTATATAGCGATTGCGCACATTTCTTGGATTCTGCTGTTAGAGGCAAAAACTGGCCCAAATCGACTGTTCCATAGAGGAGATATAAGTCCCACTGAACTGAATTTCAATTATTTGTGCCCTTCATTGGTTGGTCCTACATTACATGAGCATTGGCCCCCTTCAAAGAGGCCACACACCTGGTGCAGCCTTATCGTCATGCACCCTGTCATGCATCGAATGTCTGAGGTGATCAGATTAAGTAACGGACACAAGGTGGCGATACAATGTTCTTAAAAGACAACACTTTTACTGTGCTAATCCTTGCAGAGATTTTGACAGGAGTGAGGCAGAAAATCTCCTCCTTACCACCGCCCCGGGGTGTGTGGGGCTTTGACAGAGAATTTTGGCAACCTGCAAGCCTTCTCCATTTTCTTACATAGACTAGCAGGCATGCGGTACTGCTTTGCTCATGCGGCAAACCTTTTTTACTAAACCGTTTCAGTGCCAGAAAGATATCCAACACACTGGATACACACTCTGTGGCACTCAAAGAGTTACATTTTATTAAAAGTTAGACCTCGTGGTGGGGCATCAGGTCCCCTCATGATGCCTCACAGCTACAACTGATCTCCCAGCCGAATCGTATGGGAGAACAATAGAGGAGACACAGGGAAGCAACATAGCTGGGTAGGAGTTGGCAGGATCAGGAACCTAACAAGTCAATGAGGGAAAGCCTCCCACATTGATGTGAGAGGGTTTGGCTATATAACGGTTTGTTTGACTCACAGACACAGAGTTAGGATAAAAACACAGTTTTATTAAATACAATAATACACAAAGAACCCTCACAGGTCCTGTAATATACAACTTGTAGTACAGACACACGACAGGTAAATAAGGCCCACACAGGTCCAGCACAAATATAGGAGACAAACAGTTTATGCTCACACGGGTCAGGCAGATGATAAGGTTTCCAGGTTTCAGCAATGCAGGAGTTAACATTCATCAAGATAGGAAAACAGTCCCATATGTGAAGGTATTGAGCTGATTCTTAAACACACCAAAGACTGAATTCACAGCGTGTACCAGTCCACTGAAGTAAACAGGAGCGTTACCGGTGCTGACACGGAGGCAACACTTGCAACCGGTTTTGGACAGAGTAGAGCGTAGCCAATGGCAATGTACCAGTGCAATCACAGAGGCAACACTGGTAACCGATTTTGATAGAGTGAAGCGTAGCCAATGGCAATGTACCGGTGCTATCACGGAGGCAACACTGGCAACCGGTTTAGGCAGAGTGGAGTGTAGCCAATGGCAATGTACCAGTGCAATCACGGAGGTAACACTGGCAACCGGTTTTGACAGAGTGGAGCATAGCCAATGGCAATGTACCAGTGCTATCACGGAGGCAACACTTGCAACCGGTATTGACGTAGTGGAGCATAGCCAATGGCAATGTACCGGTGCTATCATGGAGGTAACACTTGCAACCTGTTTTGACAGAGTGGAGGACTAAGCCAGAGGCGCTCCGTAGAGCCAAAATGGGACAATACTAGGCAAGCCTGCGGGTGCAGAGGTGCCAAACAGGGCAAGGCACCGGAAGTCAGAATGTCGCCGAGGTGACCAGGACCAAAACGGAGATCTGCCGAGTCAGAGTCCAGGAGCAGGAACGTCAGCCAGGCTGGATCAGGACACAGGAGCAGGAACGTCAGCCAGGCCGGATCAGGACACAGGAGCAGGAACGTCAGCCAGTCCGGGTCACTACACGGTAGCAGGAACGTCAGCCAGGCCAGGTCGATACACAGGAACGAATGCTGAAGAATAGTCAGGCAATCCGGGTCGGTACACAGGTGCAGGAACTGGAGAGTAGTCAGACAAGCCAAGTCGGTACACTGGAAACTTCATAAGCAAACGTAGCTATCACACCCACTCCTACCCAGCTATATTGCTCCCCTGTGTCTCCTCTATTGATCTCTCAGACAAATCAGCTGGGAGATCAGTGTCTGGGGGACATCAGGAGGGGTCCCAATGCCCCACCACGAGGCCTAACTTTTTTTTTTGTAGCGAGAACAAACCCATTACAGCTCTCACCGTACCTGAAAAAGGTGATAATAGGAAGGAGTAGGGGCAGGGAAAGTTGGCTTGGGCTGTGTTTTTTCCTCCTGGGACACACACGCACACACACACACATCCCATAGTGAGACATACACATCCCATAGTGAGAGACACACACACACATATACACACCCAAAGTGAGACACATACGGACACACACACACATCCCATAGTGAGACACATATGCACATACACATCCCATAGTGAGAGACAACACACACACACACACACATATACACATCCCATAGTGAGACACACACACATCCCATAGTGAGACACATACGCACACACATCCCATAGTGAAAGACACACTATCACGGTGCCCGTGATTGCTGCCTTTCTCTGTCAGTTACATGAAGGGGCTCTCCATTGGCTACCTGCCTACAGCCCACCCTGTATTGCCTATTTAGATGGAGCTTGGGCTCCCTTTGGTTGCCCTTTCGGGTTGTCTCTATGTCGCCTGCACCTGCATTGTGTTCCTGAGCTTCCTGGGCCGTGTTACCACTTTGCTCTCCTGTGATCGCCTGAGTTCCTGCCTGACAGCTTCCTCGGTTCCAGCTTCCATTCCTGATCCGGTTGGGGTTGCTGTTCCTGTTGCTGTTCCTGCTTCCGTTCCTGATCCGGTTGGGGTTGCTGTTCCTGCTGTCGTTCCTGATCCGGTTGCCTGCCATGGTGATTCCGTTCTTGTCCTGACCGGCTGTGTTCCTGCTCCTGGATTGCCTGCAGAGCGTCTCTCTCTCCTCCTGCTGCTTGGGCGACATTTTTCACTCTCTTGAAGGTTACACCAGTACGCGTGTACTGGTTCGCTTCATCTACAACCGACTGCTTGTTGCACCGGTAGAGGTTGTGTCTCTCCAGTACACGGGTACTTGTTCGCTCCACGTTAACCGGCTGCTTGTTCAGTCCCTAACAGCACCGGTCGAGATTGTGTCTCTCCAGTACGCGGGTACTGGTTCGCTCCATGTAACCGGCTGCTTGTTCAGTTCTAGACAGCACCAGTCGAGATTGTGTCTTTCCAGTACACGGGTACTGGTTCGCTCCATGTAACCGGCTGCTTGTTCAGTCCTAGACAGCACCGGTCGAGATTGTGTTTCTCCAGTACGCGGGTACTGGTTTGCTCCATGTAACCGGCTGCTGGTTCAGTCCTAGACAGCACCGGTCGAGATTGTGTCTCTCCAGTACACGAGTACTGGTTCGCTCCATGTACGACCGACTGCTGTTTGCACCGGTAGAGGTTATGTCACTCCAGTACGCCGATACTGGTTCGCTCCATGTAAACCGGCTGCTTGTTTAATCCTAGGCAACACCGGTGGTATTTGTGTCTCTCCAGCATGCGGGTACTGGTTCGCTCCTAGTACACTGGCTGCTTGTTGCACCGGTAGAGGTTGTCACTCCCGTACGCTGGTACTGGTTCGCTCCATTGTTGCATTGGGAGCTTATTACAGCTTGACAGACAAGCAGTCCTCTGTAGTCCATCATATGCAACTGGTTGTTCCATCTTAGGTCAGTGGCTGAGGTCATCTTTGCCTATGTTCCAGTCTTGCAGTCTAAGGCTGTCTTGCCCGGTATATTGGTAAGGCCGGTAGAACCTCTCCTATTCTGTGCAGTCTAAGGTTGCCTTACCCAGTATTGGCAAGGCCGGTAGAGCCTCTATACTCGTTGTACCAGTCTCAAGTCTGCCTTGCCCGGTATATTGGCAAGGGTTTAGAGTCTCTATACTAGTTGCACCAGTCTCAAGGCTGCCTTGCCCAGTATATTGGCAGGGCTGGTTGAGCCTCAATACCCGTTGTACCAGTCTCAAGGCAGTCCTGCCCGGTATATTGGCAGGACCGGTAGAGCCTTTTCTCCTCATGATACTACCCTCCCAGGCTGCCTTGCCCGGTATATTGGTAAGGCCGGTAGAACCAGTTCCATCCTGTACCAACCTATGGTTGCCTTACCCGGTATTGGCAAGGCCGGTAGAGCCTGTCCTATATTCTGTTACCACTACGCTCTATTATTGTGCATTGTGTTTAAATGTCTAAAGTGAATGCTACCCGCAAGGGTTCCCTTTAAACTTTTCAATAAAGTTATGTTTTTATCTTAACTCTGTGTCTGAGAGTCATAACAAACCGTGACACACACACACACACATCCCATAGTGAGACACATACGCGCACACACACATCCCATAGTGAAAGACACACACATATATACACATCCCATAGTGAGAGACACATACACACATCCCATAGTGAGACACATACACACACACACATCCCATAGTGAGACACATACACATATACACATCCCATAGTGAGACACACACACACATACCATAGTGAGACACATACACATATACACATCCCATAGTGAAAGACACACACACATATACACATCCCATAGCGAGACACACACACACACACACACACACACACACACACACACACACATACACACACACACACATCCCATAGTGAGACATATACACATCCCATAGAGAGATACATACACACACACACACACACACATCCCATAATGAGACACATAAACACACACAACCCCTAGTGAGACACACACATCCCATAGTGAGACACATACACACACACACATGCCATAGTGAGACACACACATACACACATACATCCCATAGTGAGACACACACGCACACACACATCCCATAGTGAGACACACATATACACGCACACACACATCCCATAGTGAGACACATACGCACACACACATCCCATAGTGAGAGACACACACACACACATCCCATAGTGAGACACATACGCGCACACACACATCCCATAGTGATACACATACACATATACACATCCCATAGTGAGACACACACACACATACCATAGTGAGACACATACACATATACACATCCCATAGTGAAAGACACACACACATATACACATCCCATAGCGAGACACACACACACACACACACACACACACACATCCCATAGTGAGACACATACACACACACATGCCATAGTGAGACACACACATACACACACACATCCCATAGTGAGACACACACACACACATCCCATAGTGAGACACACACATACACACACATCCCATAGTGAGACACATACGCACACACACATCCTATAGTGAGAGACACACACACACACATACACATCCCATAGTGAGATACACACATACACACATCCCTTAGTGAAACACACACACACACATACACATTGTAACGGAAGCTGAGAAGAGACCGCGTCGCCTTCCGCTGTCGTTCCTGGGTTTCTCCCTCTCAATGTCGGATGGTGCCGTCAGATGCACCGGTCAAAGTATGGACAGTCACTGGAAACAGTCGCAGGATCGCTGGAAGCAGGGAAGAGTCCACGTCGCCGCCTGACAGTCCACGAAGCTAGGTCGCAGGAAGCTGGCAGCAGGCGGTCGACGATTCAGGATACTTGGCGCAGATGGGTATCAGAGTGGATACTTTAGACCATAAGCAATACAAGACTCCAGGACTCCTTGTTAACTCCAAACATAACTCACTTTATTGACACAAACCACAGATATTTATACACTGATGGGTGAAACCAGATACAAAAGGGCGTGATCCAATCATAATACATCAGACAAAGGCCAACAACAGATGGTCTTAACAGATACAATGACTCAGACATGATTACATTTCAGATACAAAAAGGGTTTGATTGAACAAAGACTTGAGGGCTTGACTAATTACCACATGGCAGGGGGTCTGACTGCAGTTCACAATGGCTTAATTAACACACAGCAGGGGGTCTAGCTACAGTACACATAGTCAAATGGCTGGAGTGGCTGCAATACACATTTTAGGCTATGGAAGATATTTGCATGCCTACTCCAGGGTTCTGAGTGACCCAGCTTTCACCTCTTGCCCCCGCCGCTGAACGTTCGATCCGGTGGCTCTGATCACACACCGCGCCAGTCCCCGCCGACTGGTAATTGGTGAGTGTGTAAACCCTCGTACTACATACAATAACTAAAAACGTTCAGCATACATTAAACATAGTATATGATCCAAAGTCTATGAATTTAAGTCTTTCTCTTAGGGAATAGCTGGCCAGTTTGTACGCCAAGGCACAGCACAGAGTCCAAACAGTAATAAATGTCCATAGTCTTTGGATAAATAGTTTGAGGTCCAGACAAGGGGCTCAAGTAACAGGTAGGATCAGTTACACACATCCCATAGTGAGACACATACACACACACACACATACACATCCCATAGTGAGACACACACACATCCCATAGTGAAAGACACACACACACACACATACACATCCCATAGTGATACACATACGCACACACATACACACATCCCATAGTGAGACACACACACACAATCCATAGTGAGACACATACACACATATACACATCCCATAGTGAGAGACACACACACACACACATCCCATAGTGAGACACACACACATCCCATAGTGAAAAACACACACACATATATACACATCCCATAGTGAGACACATATGCACACACATCCCATAGTGAGACACATATGCACACACACACATCCCATAGTGAGAGACATACACACACACACATCCCATAGTGAAAGACACATACACACACACACACACACACACACACACACACACACACACACACATACACATCCCATAGTGAGACACACACACATATACACATCCCATAGTGAGACACACACACACATCCCATAGTGAAAGACACACACACATATATATATATATATATACACATCCCATAGTGAGACACATACACACACACACACACATATATCCCATAGTGAAACAGACAGACACACACACACACACACACACATATATACATTCCACAGTGAGACACACATACAGATTGCATAGTGAGACACACATGCAGATTGCATAGTGAGAGACACAAACACACACACACACATAGAGTTGCCACCCTGCCGGTATTTTTACAAATTAGTACAACATGATCACATAACTTACAGGTTTGAGGCACTAAATACACTTGGCAAAGGCTCCTTTGCAGAAGTGGTAAAGGCACACGACCACAAGCTACATCAATATGTAGCATTAATTAAAAAATATCAAGAATGCTAAAGATAGCTGCAAACTAGCTTTGCAATGCATCCCATACCCCTCTGGCACTCAAAGGGTTAATCTTCATGGTATTCAGTTCTGTCAGAGTTGTACTTCAAGAGTAATTGAATGATAAAGTATCCCCCTCTCCTGCCCCTTGTACTAATGTAACACAGCTCACCTCAGAGCAGCAAGACTGTCCGGACGGATCACAGAGAGGGACAATCTTCAGTGATCATAAGGAAAAACCTGAAAAACCTGTCAAGGGGATAGGGTTTTCCTTATGATCACAGTAAGAAGATTGTCCCTTGCTGTGATCTGTCCGGTCAAGAGACCAGATTCCACATCTGAGGGGAGGTGGTTTACACTAGGTAAAAGGGGCGGGAGGGGGATACTTTATCATTCAATTACTCTTGAACTATTTGAACTTTCAAGCCATTACTTTATGGTGTTTTATGGTGTGAACAAACAATGGGAACATTTAAATGATTCAGTTGTATAATAGAACTTTGCACTGGATATGTTAAAGGGATAGTATTGGCATATATAACTAAAAAATATTGTAGAGTGATCCTATAGCTAAAGATGATGTCAACAATATTTAGAAGTAGGAAGATACATATTACTGTGCTCCAAAAGTAATTATAATATGTAATGTTTCACTTCAAACTTATAAGCACGCTCAGATTGTTGTGGCCATAAAACTATAGAAAAAAAATCCTATATAATAATTCGCTAAGTTGTGTGTAACCCCGGACATGCGCAGTACAGACTGACCGCGCCGCGGCTGATACAGAGCTGGGCGCTCTGAAGGAGCGTCCAGCTCTGTATCAGCAGTGGCGCGGCCAGTTTCTGCTGCGCGACCGGCTGCCAGAGGCACTGTGGCCCGTGTAACGGGCTGTTCAACTAGTATATATATAAGTAGGGTAGCATCAGAGACGTATCCAATGTGGTACCTCTCTGGCACTCATGAGTCTGGCTCAGGGCTGGCGTCCACTGCTGGTGTAGGACTCCAACTTGTACTCACAGACAGGCAAGTAGTGTTAGGGCGCACACTCCGTGCATGTGCATAAGCGCGATGCATGTGTGCAGTCCAGTTTTCGGGCGGGGGGCTTTTTATGCCGCCCCCTGTAAAGTGCCGCCCAAGATACAGCACTGGCCAAGGCACCCTATTGAGAGTGAGTCCTAAACCTAACCTATACATATGACATTTGAAACATTTACATTTTAACAAGCTAGCGCTGAGGAAACGTCTTAGCAAGCCAAGATACTTTAAAAACAGATTAAAAACATCTAACGGTGTAGCTATAATGGCCTCTCATGCCAGGACTCATTGTCCAGCAGGTGCCAGTCACTGTGTGTAAGGGAGCCAGGACCCAAAAGGATCAGAATACCATCAGTCCTCTTTAATAGGCCCAGCCCTCCTACCCCACTGCAAGACACCTGGCCCAGATTTCCCAATAGGCAGAACAGGGAGCTGTCTAGTGTTCCAAATTTTGAGGGGCACTTCAGCTGTGGTGTCCGCACCCACATTCTGAACTGTGGGTGTGGCCAGACAAATCACAATGTCCCTGCACTAGTTTTATGCCTCTTTACGGGCTATAATTTAACCCTTTGGATGCTAGAGAGATCTCCAGTGCCTTGCAGAACAACAGTGGGGTTAAACTTTTTATTTTGTCCTTGCTTGTTACAGGCCAATGGTTTTTCTGTGCCAGGAAGTAGATGGGACTGTGGGTGGCGTCATCTAAGGAATGGGGGTGTGGCCATGGGTGAAATTAAGGGCACCTAGAGTGCCTTGCCTAGGGCTGCCTTGGATGTAAATTTGGCCATGTAAGTGACACATAAACTGAATAACAAAGCTTGTAGTCCATAGATTAACCTACTATGTGCCAGACAAGTCTCCAAAGTACTGCGTTCATGTTGTGGAAATTAATGGCACCTAAAGGGTTAATTCACACATACAACACATATCTGTGACTTGTGAATCATTTAATGGTTTATGAATAACAACAACAAAAAAATCATAACAACAATGTGGTGGTTCTTGTCTTTTAAGGTTTTACACCAACACAACCTGTGGCCCTCCAGCTGTTGTGAGCTACAATTCCCATAATTCACAGTAAGAGAGAGACTGGCTGGGGACTAAATGAATTGTAGTCCTCAACAGCTGAAGGGGCTCAGGTTGCTCAACTCTGCAATATCCACATTGGTCCAGTATGTCCATATATGGTAAGCATTGGAAGAGACAGAACGCTTAAGCCATTCCCATTTTATTTTAAACAGGCTAGTGCCCTTCAGCTGTTGTAGCTACATTTTCCATAAGAGGCAACACAACTAAGCCAATTCCACTTCATTATGACATCATAATGACCAGAGGTATACTAAACGGGTGCTACTGATAGAACCTTTGGTCATTATGACATCATAATGACCAGAGGTCTACTAAATGGGTGCTACTGATAGAACCTTTGGTCATTATGACATCATAATGACCAGAGGTATACTAAAAGGGTGCTACTGATAGAACCTTTGGTCATTATGATGTCATGATGACAGGGGTTATATAATCTGGAGCTGCTTAGCTATGAGCTCAGTCATAAGAGTTAAAGACCGCAAATCCACATCACTCCAAAGCAAGCAATGATAAAGTACATGACAAAGCTGACATCCTATGAGGAAATCTTCCACTGTCTTAACATAAACTTTTTAGGATTGCAGGCAAAGAAACATCAATGAGGTATGATTGGAGACCCAAACAACTGTGGTTTTGATGATGATGATGATGATGATGAAGGCTTTTACAAATTAGTGCCACATGATCACATAACTTACAGGTTTGAGGTCCTAAACACACTTGGCAAAGGCTCCTTTACAGAAGTGGTAAAGGCATACGACCACAAGCTACATCGATATGTAGCATTAATTTAAAAAAAAAATCAAGAATGCTAAAGATAGCTGCAAACTAGCAGAAAAAGAAACCCAAATTCTGAAAAAGATTAAAGGGATAGTAATGTTCCATAATAAAAGCAGCTCATATTAACCCTTTGAGTGCCAGAATACCCCTCTGGCACTTAAAGGGTTAATCTTCATGGTATTTGAGCCATGGAAAATGGTATTTCAGTGCTGTCAGAGTTATAGTTCAAGAGTAATTGAATGATAAAATATCCCCCTCCCGCCCCTTTTACTGATGTAACACTGCTCACCTCTGATCAGCAGGGTGGTGTCCAAGTGGATTGCAGAAAGGGACAATCTTCAATTAACATAAGTAAAAAACCTGTCATGGGGAGCAGGGTTTTCATTGTTCTCACAGTAAGAAGATTGTCCCTTGCTGTGATCTGTCTGGTCTGTGGACCAGATTCCACATCAGAGGTGAGGTGGCTTACACTAGGTAAAAGGGACAGGAGGGGGAAACTTTATCATTCAATTACTCTTGAACTATTTGTACTTTCAAGCCATTACTTAGGAGAGAGAATATTGTTTTATGGTGTGAACAAACAATGGAAACATTTAAATGATTCAATTGTATGTGAAATAGAACTCTCCACTGGACATGTTACAGGGATAGTACTGGCATAGATAAATAAAAAATATTGTAGATATTGAAAAAATAAATCCATCAATGCCAGTCCTATCTCTCAACCCTTTATGATTTGAGAGATATAGGGATAGATTTAAAGGCAGGCGTTAAGCAAAAAGAACACCAATGGGTATTTTAACGTGTAGTAAGCCATTCAAAGGGCCATGTAATGAACTGCTAACGGCAGTTCATCAAGTAATTTGGACGCTACACTAATGTGTGTTTTGGCCCATGATAAAAAAACCCTCCAATTTGCCATTTAAAGGACTGCGATAGCTGAAAAATACGATAAGAGACTCACTTACCGCATAAAACTTAAGACCCCGTTTGTTTAGCTGTAAAGTCCCACATCAATACATCCAAAGTGCCTAAAACGTGTTCAAAGTTAGTAGGATTAACCCTATGAGTGACAGTGGGGTATAATTACCCCACCGGCATTCATAGGGATATCCTGGTCAACTTATGTCCTTCTCTTCCTTCTATCTTCTCTTCTATCTTCTCTTCTATCTTCTCTTCAATCTTCTTCTGATTCTTCGGTCTGTAAACTAAAATATAAGATTAAAGACCAAGCATGAACAAAGACATTGTTTAACCCTTTGAGTGGCAGAGGGGTACACAACGCATTGCATACCTCACTGGCACTCAAAGGGTTAAATAGTAATGCGCCTTGAATATTCCCACATTAACTGCCTCTATTTAATGCCCAAAAGTATAATCATGCCAAGAAAAAATAGTATCCATATACACAGAAATCAATGCCATGCATTAATGCAAAGTAAATGCACTTAGCTAAATTCTTCATGTCTCCGCTGCTTGGAGCGGCCGCTAGGGCGGTGGCAGCGGAGACACAGATGTCCAACACAGGACCCTCTTCAGTGCTGTACGGGCCGATGCCCGTAACACACTGAGGGCATTGGAAGTGAGCCTGCCTTTATATATGGGCACGCTCACTTCCATTTACCTCACAGCCATTGGCTGTGATGTTCTTCACATCCCAGCCAATCAGATTAGTGCAACTATTCTTTAATCTGATTTTTTCTTAGCATGATAATACTTTTGGGCATTAAATAGAGGCAGTTAATGTGGGAATATTCATGGCGCAATACTATTTAACCCTTTTAGTGCCAGTGAGGTACGCAACGCATTGCTTTGCAATGCATTGCATACCCCACTGCCACTCAAAGGGCTAAACAATGTCTTCGTTCATGCTTGGTATTTAATCTTATATTTTATTTTACAGACAGAAGATTCAAAAGAAAGAAGACTGAAGAGTAGTTGGAAGAAAGAAGAGAAGACAGAAGGACAGTGGATGACAGGTGTAACATGGATCAGTTAAAGGGGTAGTAATGTCTAACATTAACTAACCCTAATATTGAAGGTATTAATAAGATAATATTAATGTGCCAAGTCGTATTTCTCAGACCTTTACGGTTTGAGAGATATAATCGCTGAAAATTCCTCCCTCCTGCTGACGATCTGTAAAGCTGTCAGCAGTGGATCTGTGTCGGCCAACTCGGCGGCTCTTCAACAGAGCTCCATGGACCGGACATTCTGGTAGTAACTGTCATATCCTTCTCCATTGACCTAACATCCTGCCAGTAGCTGTCATTACCTCCTCCATAGATCTGACATCCTGACAGTATGTGTCATGTCCTCTTCCATGGACCTAACATCCTGGCAATAACTGACTTGTTCTCCTCCATGGACTTTACATCCTTCCAGTTGGTGTCATGTCCTCCTCCATGGACTTGACATCCTGGCAGTATCTGTCATGTCCTCCTCCATGGACCTGACATCCTGGCAGTATCTGTCATGTCCTCCACCATCCATGGAGTAGAACATGTCACCTACTGGCAGGATGTCAAGTCCATGGAGGAGGACATGACAGTTATTGCCAGGATATCTTGTCCATGGAGCTGGAAATCACACCAACTGTAAGGATGTCAGGTCTATGGAGGAAGAAATGACAGCTACTGGCTGGATGTCAGTTCCATGGAGGAGGACATAACAGGTAGTGGCAGGATGTCAGGTCCATGGAGGAGGACATGACAGGTACTGGCAGGGTGTCATGTCCATGGAGGAGGACATGACAGTTACTACCAGATTGTCAGGTCCATGGAGGAGGACATGACACCTATGTCAGGATGGAGAGGAGGATGGAGGAGGAGGAAATAACAGCTATTGGCAGGATATCAGGTCCATGGAGGAGGACATAACATCTAGTGGCAGGATGTCAAGTCCACGGAGGAGGACATGGCAGTTACTGCCAAGATGTGAGGTCCATGGAGGAGGACATGACACATACTGTTAGGATGTCAAATCTATGGAAGAGGTAGTGACAGTTATTGCAAGGATGTCAGGTCCATGGTGGAGAACATGATAGCTACTGGCAGGATGCCACGTCCATGAAGGAGGACATGACACCTATGTCAGGATATCAGGTCCATGGAGGAGGAAATGACTGCTACTGGAAGGATGTCAGATCTATGGAGGAGAACATGGCACTTACTGCCAGGATGTCAGGTTTCATGGAGTGGAACATGACACCTACTGGCAGTATGTCAAATCCATGGAGGAGGATGTCAGGTCTATAGAGTCGAAAATGACAGCTACTAGCAGCTCGTCAGGTCCATGGAGGAGGACGTGACAGCTACTGGCAGGATGTCAGTTTCATGGAAAAGGACATGAAAGGTACTGGCAGGGTGTCAGGTCCATGGAGGAGGACATGATAGTTACTGCCAGGTTGTCAGGTCCACGGAGTAGGACATAACAGCTACTGGCTGGATGTCAGGTCAGTGGAGGTGGAAATGACAGTTACTTCCAGTATGTCAGGTCCATGGAGAAGGACATGACAGTTATTGTCAGGATGTCAGGTCCGTGGACAAGGACATGACACATACAGTCAGGATGTCAGATCTATGGAGGAGGTAATGACAGCTACTGGCAGGATGTCAAGTCTATGGAGGAGGACATGACACCTACTGGCAGAATGTCAATTCCATGGAGGAGGACATGACAGTTATTGACAGGATGTCAGGTCCATGGAGGAGGACATGACAGTTACTGCCAGGTTGTCAGGTCCATGGAGTAGGACATAACAGCTACTGGCAGGATGTCAGGTCCGTGGAGGAGGAAATGAAAGTTACTGCCAGGTTGTCAGGTCCATGGAGTAGGACATAACAGCTACTGGCAGGATGTCAGGTCCATGGAGGAGGAAATGACAGTTACTTCCAGTATGTCAGGTCCATGAAGGAGGACATGACACATATTGTGAGGATGTCATATCTATGAAGGAGGAAATGACAGCTACTGGCATGATGTCAGGTCTATGTAGGAGGACATAGCAGTTACTGCTAGGATGTCAGGTACATGGAGGAGGACATGACATCTACTGGCAGGATATCAAGTCCATGGAGGAAGATATGACAGTTATTGCCAGGATGTCAGATCCATGGAGTAGAACATGACACCTACTGGCAGGATGTCAAGTCCATGGAGCAGGATATGACAGTTATTGCCAGGATATCATGTCCATGGAGCTGGAAATGACACCAACTGTAAGGATGTCAGGTCTATGGATGAAAAAATGGCAGCTACTGGCAGGACGTCTGTTCCATGGAGGAGGACATAACAGGTAGTGGCAGGATGTCAGGTCCATGGAGGAGGACATGACAGGTACTGGCAGGGTGTCATGTCCATGGAGGAGGATATGGCAGTTACTGCCAGGATGTCAGGTCCATGGAGGAGGACATAACAGCTACTGGCAGGATGTCAAGTCCATGGAGCAGGATGTCAAGTCCATGGAGCAGGATATGACAGTTATTGCCTGGATATCATGTCCATGGAGCTGGAAATGACACCAACTGTAAGGATGTAAAGGCTATGGAGGAAGAAGTGACAGCTACTGGCAGGACGTCTGTGCCATGGAGGAGGACATAACAGGTAGTGGCAGGATGTCAGGTCCAAGGAGGAGGACATGACACATACTGTCAAAAAATGAGGTCAATAGAGGAGGAAATGACAGCTACTGGCAGATCGTAAGGTCCATGGAGTAGGACGTAACAGCTACTGGCAGGATGTCAGTTCCATGGAAGAGGATATGACAGCTACTGGCAGGGTGTCATGTCCATGGAGGAGGACATGACAGTTACTACCAGGTTGTCAGGTCCATGCAGGAGGACATGATAACTACTGCCAGGTCCATGGAGGAGGACTTGACAGCTACTGTCAGGGTGACAGGTCCATGGAGGAGGACATGACAGTTACTGCAAAGATGTCAGGTCCATGGAGAGGACATGATAGCTACTGACATGATGCCAGGTCCATAGAGGAGGACATGACAGCTACTGGCAGGGTGTCAGGTCTACGGAGGAGGACATAACAGTTACTGCAAGTTTGTCAGGTCCATGGATGAGGACATGACACCTATGTCAGGATATCAGGTCCATGGAGGAGGAAATGACTGCTACTGGAAGGATGTCAGTTCTATGGAGGAGGACATGGCAGTTACTGCCAGGATGTTAGGATCATTGAGTGGAACATGACACCTACTGGCAGTATGTGAAGTCCATGGAGGAGGATGTCAGGTCTATAGAGGAGGAAATGACAGCTACTAGCAGCTCGTCAGGTCCATGGAGGAGCACGTGACAGCTACTGGCAGGATGTCAGTTTCATGGAAACGGACATGAAAGCTACTAGCAGGGTGTCAGGTCCATGGAGGAGGACATGATAGTTACTGCCAGGTTGTCAGGTCCACGGAGTAGGACATAACAGCTACTGGCAGTATGTCAGGTCAATGGAGGAGGAAATGACAGTTACTTCTAGTATGTCAGGTCCATGGAGGAGGAAAAGACAGTTATTACCAGGATGTCAGGTCCGTGGACAAGGACATGACACATACTGTCAGGATGTCAGATCTATGGAGGACGTAATGACAGCTACTGGTAGGATGTCAGGTCTATGGAAGAGGATATGACACCTACTGGTAGAATGTAAATTCCATGGAGGAGGACATGACAGTTACTGCCAGGTTGTCAGGTCCATGAAGTAGGACATAACAGCTACTGGCAGGAGGAAATGAAAGTTACTGCCAGGTTGTCAGGTCCATGGAGTAGGACATAACAGCTACAGGCAGGATGTCAGGTCCATGGAGGAGGAAATGACAGTTACTTCCAGTATGTCAGGTCCATGGAGGAGATCAGGACACATATTGTGAGGATGTCAGATCTATGGAGGAGGAAATGACAGCTCCTGGCAGGATATCAAGTCCATGGAGGAAGATATGACAGTTATTGTCAGGATGTAAGGTCCATGGCGTAGAACATGACACCTACTGGCAGGATGTCAAGTCCATGGAGCAGGATATGACAATTATTGCCAGGATATCATGTCCATGGAGCTTGAAATGACACCAACAGTAAGGATGTCAGGTCTATGGAGGAAGAAATGACAGCTACTGGCAGGAGTCTGTTCCATGGAGGAGGACATAACAGGTAGTGGCAGGATCTCAGGTCCATGGAGGAGGACATGACAGGTACTGGCAGAGTGTCACGTCCATAGAGGAGGACATGGCAGTTACCGCCGGGATGTCAGGTTTCATGGAGTGGAACCTGACACCTAATGGCAGTATGTCAAATCTATGGAGGAAAATGGCAGGTCTATAGAGGAGGAAATGACAGCTACTGGCAGCTCGTCAGGTCCATGGAGGAGGACGTGACAGCTTCATGCAGGATGTCAGGTCCATGGAAAAGGACATGAAAGCTACTGGCAGGGTGTCAGGCCCATGGAGGAGGACATGATAGTTACTGTCAGGTTGTCAGGTCCATGGAGTAGGACATAACAACTACTTGCAGGATGTCAGGTTAATGGAGGGAGAAATTACTTGTACTTCCAGTATGTCAGGTCCATGGAGGAGGACATGGCAGTTATTGCCAGGATGTCAGGTCCATGGAGGAAGACATGACACATACTGTCAGGATGTCAGATCTATGGAGGAGGTAATGACAGCTACTGGCAGGATGTCAGGTCTATGGAGGAGGACATAACACCTACTGTCAGGATGTGAATTCCATGGAGGAGGACATGACAGTTATTAACAGGATGTCAGGTCCATGGAGGAGAACATGGCAGTTACTGCCAGATTGTCAGGTCCATAGAGTAGGACATAACAGCTACTGGCAGGATGTCAGGTCCATGGAGGAGGAAATTACAGTTACTTCCAGAATGTCAGGTCTATGGAGGAGGACATGACAGTTACTGCCAGGATGTCAGGTCCATGGAGGAGGTCAGGACACATATTATGAGGATGTCACATCTATGCAGGAGGAAATGACAGCTACTGGCAGGATGTCAGGTCTATGGAGGGTGACATGGCAATTACTGCCAGGATGTCAGGTACATGGAGGAGGACATGACATCTACTGGCAGGATGTCAAGTCCATGGCGCAGGATATGACACCAACTGTAAGGATGTAAAGGTCTATGGAGGAAGAAATGACAGCTACTGGCAGGACGTCTGTGCCATGGAGGAGGACATAACAGGTAGTGGCAGGATGTCAGGTCCATGGAGGAGGACATGAGAGGTACTGGCAGGGTGTCATGTCCATGGAGGAGGACATGACAGTTACTACCAAGTTGTCAGGTGCATGCAGGAGGACATAACAGCTACTGGCAGGATGCCAGGTCCATGGAGGTGGACATGACAGTTACTTCCAGTATGTCAGATCCATGGAGGAGGACATGACACCTATGTCAGGATGGAGAGGAGTATGGAGGAGGAGGACATGACAGCTACTGGCAGGATGCCAGGTCCATGGAGGAGGACATGACAGCTACTGGCAGGCTGTAAGGTCCATGGAGGAGGACATGACAGTTACTGCAAGGTTGTCAGTTCCATGGATGAGGACATAACTACTACTAGCAGAATGCCACGTCCATGGACGAGGACATGACACTTATGTCAGGAAATCAAGTCCATGGAGTAGGAAATTATAGGTACTGGCAGGATGTCAGGTCCATGGAGGAGGACATAACACCTAGTGGCAGGATGTCAAGTCCACAGAGGAGGACATGACATTTATTGGCAGGATGTCAGGTCCATGGAGGATGACATGGCAGTTACTGCCAGGATGTGAGTTCCATGTTGGAGGACATGACACGTACTGTTAGGATGTCAGATCTATGGAAGAGGTAATGACAGCTACTGGCAGGATGTCAGGTCCATGGAGGAGGACATGACAGCTACTGGCAGGATGCCAGGTCCATGGAGGAGGACATGACAGCTACTGGCAGGCTGTATGGTCCATGGAGGAGGACATGACAGTTACTGCAAGGTTGTCAGTTCCATGGATGAGGACATAACTACTACTAGCAGAATGCCACGTCCATGGACGAGGACATGACACTTATGTCAGGAAATCAAGTCCATGGAGTAGGAAATTATAGGTACTGGCAGGATGTCAGGTCCATGGAGGAGGACATAACACCTAGTGGCAGGATGTCAAGTCCACAGAGGAGGACATGACATTTATTGGCAGGATGTCAGGTCCATGGAGGATGACATGGCAGTTACTGCCAGGATGTGAGTTCCATGTTGGAGGACATGACACGTACTGTTAGGATGTCAGATCTATGGAAGAGGTAATGACAGCTACTGGCAGGATGTCAGGTCCATGGAGGAGAACAAGACACCTACTTGCAGGATGTCAAGTCCATGGAGGGGGACGTAACAGCTACTGGCAGGATGTCAGTTCCATGGAGGAGGACATGACAGATACTGGCAGGGTGTCAGGTCCATGGAGGAGGACATGGCAGTAACTGCCAGTTTGTCAGGTCCATGGAGCAGGACATAACAGCTACTGGCACGATGTCAGGTCCATGGAGGAGTAAATAATAGTTTCTTCAAGTATGTCAGGTCCATGGAGGAGGACATGACAGTTACTGCCAGGTTGTCAGGTCCATGGAGTAGGACATAACAGCTACTGGCACGATGTCAGGTCCATGGAGGAGTAAATAATAGTTTCTTCAAGTATGTCAGTTCCATGGAAGAGGATATGACGGCTACTGGCAGGGTGTCAGGTCCATGGAGGAGGACATGGCAGTTACTGCCAGGTTGTCAGGTCCATGGAGTAGGACATAACAGCTACTGGCACGATGTCAGGTCCATGGAGGAGTAAATAATAGTTTCTTCAAGTATGTCAGGTCCATGGAGGAGGACATGACAGTTACTGCCAGGATGTCAGGTCCATGGAGGAGGACATGACACATACTTTTAGGATATCAGATCTATGGAGGAGGTAATGACAGCTACTGGCAGAATGTCAGGTCCATTGAGGAGGACATGACAGCTACTGGCAGGATGCCAGGTCCATGCAGGAGGACATGACAGATACTGGCAGGCTGTCAGACTATGTAGGAGGACATAACAGTTACTGCAAGGTTGTCGGGTCCATGGAGGAGGACATAACAGCTACTGGCAGGATATCAGTTCCATGGAGGAGGAAATGAGAGCTAGAGGCAGGGTGTCAAGTGCATGGAGTAAGACATAACAGATACTGCCAGGATGGCAGGTCCATGGAGGTGGACATGACACCTACTGGTAGGATGTCAAGTCCATGGAGGAGTACATGACAGTTATTGCCAGGATGTCAGGTCCATGGAGTAGAACATGACACCTACTGGCAGGATGTCAAGTCCATGGAGGAGGACATGACAGTTAATGCCAGGATATCATGTCCATGGAGCTGGAAATGACACCTACTGTAAGGATGTCAGGTCTATGGAGGAGTAAATGACAGCTACTGGCAGGATGTCAGGTCCATGGAGGAGGGCATAACAGTTATTGCAAGGACGTCAGGTCCATGGAGGAGGACATGGCAGTTACTGCCAGGATGTCAGGTCCATGGAGGAGGACATGACACATACTGTCAGAATGTTAGGTCAATACAGGAGAAAATGACAGCTACTGGCAGCTCGTCAGGTCCATGGAGGAGGACAGGACAGCTACTTGCAGCTCCTCAGGTCCATGGAGGAGGACAGGACAGCTACTGGCAGGGTGTCAGGTCCATGAAGGAGGATATGACATTTACTGCCAGATTGTCAGGTCCATGGAGGAGTACATAAAACATACTGTTATGATGTTTGATCTATGGAGGAGGTAATGACAGCTTCTGTCAGGATGTCAGGTCCATGGAGGGGGACATGACAGATACTGGCATGATGCCAAGTCCATGGAGGAGGACATGACAGCTACTGGCAGGCTGGCAGGTCCATGGAGGAGGACATGACTGCTACTGGCAGGATGCCAGGTCCATGGAGGAGGACATGACAGATTCTGGCAGGCTGTCATGTAAATGGAGGGGGACATGACAGTTACTGCAAGGTTGTCAGGTCCAAGGAGGAGGACATAACAGCTACTGGCAGAATGCCAGGTCCATGGAGGAGGACAAAGCACCTATGTCAGGATATCAAGTCTATGGAGCAGGACATGACAGCTACTGGCAGGGTGTCAGGTCCATGGAGGAGGACATGACAGTTACTACTAGGTTGTCAAGTCCATGGAGGAGGATATACCAGCTACTGGCAGGATATCAGGTCCAGGGAGGAGGAAATGACAGCTAGTGGCAGGGTTTCAAGTGCGTGGAGGAGGACATGACAGATACTGCCAAGATGTCAGGTCCATGGAAGTGGACATGACACCTACTGGCAGGATGTCAAGTCCATGGAGGAGTACATGACAGTTATTGCCAGGATGTCAGGTCCATGGAGCTGGAAATGAAACCTACTGTAAGGATGTCAGGTGTATGGAGGAGTAAATGACAGCTACTGGCAGAATGTCAGGTCCATGGAGGAGGGCATAACAGTTATTGCAAGGATGTCAGGTCCATGGAGGAGGAAATGACAGCTACTGGCAGCTCGTCAGGTCCATGGAGGAGGACAGGACAATTACTGGCAGCTCGTCAGGTCCATGGAAGAGGACAGGACAGCTACTGGCAGAGTGTCAGGTCCATGAAGGAGGACAAGACATTTACTGCCAGATTGTCAGGTCCATGGAGGAGTACATAACACATACTGTTATGATGTTAGATCTATGCAGGAGGTAATGACAGCTACTAGCAGGATGACAGGTCCATGGAGGAGGACATGACAGATACTGGCACGATGCCAAGTCCATGGAGGAGGACATGACAGCTACTGGCAGGCTGGCAGATCCATGGAGGAGGACATGACTGCTACTGGCAGGATGCCAGGACCATGGACGAGGACATGACAGATTCTGGCAGGCTGTCACGTAAATGGAGGAGGACATGACAGTTACTGCAATGTTGTCAGGTCCAACGAGGAGGACATAACAGCTACTGGCAGAATGCCAGGTCCATGGAGGAGGACAAGGCACCTATGTCAGAATATCAAGTCTTTGGAGGAGGACATAACAGCTACTAGCAGGGTGTCAGGTCCATGGAGGAGGACATGACACCTACTGTAAGGATGTCAGGTCTATGGAGGAGTAAATGACAGCTACTGGCAGCATGTCAGGTCCATGGAGGAGGGCATAACTGTTATTGCAATGATGTCAGGTCCATACAGGAGGAGATGGGAGTTACTGGCACGATGTCAGGTCCATGGAGGAGGACATGACACATACTGTCAGAAAATCAGGTCAATAGAGGAGGAAATGACAGCTACTGGCAGATCGTAAGGTCCATGGAGGAGGATGTAACAGCTATTGTCAGGATGTCAGTTCCATGGAAGAGGACATGACAGCTACTGGCAGGGTGTCAGGTCCATGGAGAAGGACATGGCAGTTACTGCCAGGATGTCAGGTTCATGGAGGAGGACATGACACATACTGTAAGAAAGTCAGTTCAATAGAGGAGGAAATGACAGCTACTGGCAGCTCGTAAAGTCCATGCAGGAGGACGTGACAGCTACTGGTAGGTTGTCAGGTCCATGGAGGAGGACATAACTGCTTCCAGCAGAATGCAAGGTCCATGGACGAGGACATGACACCTATGTCAGGATACCAAGTCCATGGAGGAGTACATTACAGGTACTGGCAGGATGTAATTTCTATGGAGGAGGACATGGCAGTTACTGTCAGGATGTCAGGTCCATGGAGGAGGACATGACACCTACTGACAGCATGTCAAGTCCATGTAGGAGGACATGACAGTTATTGCTAGGATGTCAGGTCCATGGAGTAGAACATGACACCTACTGGGAGGATGTCAAGCCCATGGAGGAGGACATAACAGTTATTGCCAGGATATCATGTTCATGGAGCTGGAAATGACACCTACTGTAAGGATGTCAGGTCTATGGAGGAGGAAATGACAGCTACTGGCAGGATGTCAGGCCATGGAGGAGGACATAGCAGTTATTGCAAGGATGTCACGTCCATGGAGGAGGACATGGCAGTTACTGCCAGGATGTCAGGTCCATGGAGGAGGACATGACACATACTGTCAGGAAGTCAGGTCAAAATAGGACGAAATGACAGCTACGTGCAGCTTGGCAGGTCCATGGAGGAGGATATGACAGCTACTGAAAGGATTTCAGTTCCATGGAAGAGGACATGACAGTTACTGGCAGGGTGTGGGGTCCATGGAGGGAGACGTGACAGTTACTGCCAGGTTGTCAGATCCAAGGAGTAGGGCATAACAGCTACTGGCAGGTTGTCAGGTCCATGAAGGAGGAAATTACAGTGACTTCCAGCATGTCAGGTCCATGGAGGAGGACATGACACATACTCTTAGGATGTCAGATCTATGGAGGATGTAATGACAGCTACTGGCAGGATATCAAGTCCATGGAGGAGGACATAACAGCTACTGGCAGAATGCCAGGTCCATGGAGGAGGACATGACAGCTACTGGCAGGGTGTCAGGTCCATGGAGGAGGACATGACAGTTACTGCTAGGTTGTCAGGTCCATGGAGGAGGACATAACAGTTATTGACAGGATACCAGGTCCATGAAGGAGGAAATGACAGCTAGTGGCAGGGTGGCAAGTCCATGGAGGAGTACATGACAGATATTACCAGGATGTCAGGTCCATGGAGGTGTACATGACACCTACTGGCAGGATATCAAGTCCATGGAGGAGGACATGACAGTTATTTCCAGGATACCATGTCCATGGAGCTGGAAATGACACCTACTGTAAGGATGTCATGTCTATGGAGGACGAAATGACAGCTACTGGCAGGATGTCAGGTCCATGTAGGAGGGCATAACAGTTATTGCAAGGATGTCAGGTCCATAGAGCAGGAGATGGCAGTTACTGGCAGGATGTCAGGTCCATGGAGGAGGACATGACACATACTGTCAAAAAATCAGGTCAATAGAGGAGGAAATGACAGCTACTGGCAGATCGTAAGGTCCATGGAGGAGTACTTAAGAGCTACTGGCAGGATGTCAGTTCCATGGAAGAGGACATGACAGCTACTGGCAGGGTGTCCGGTCCATGGAGGAGGACATGACAGTTAATGTCAGGTTGTCAGGTACATGGAGGAGGACATGACACCTACCGGCAGCATGTCAAGTCCTTGGAGGAGGACATGACAGTTATTGCCAGGATATCATGTCCATGGAGCTGGAAATGGCACCTAATGTAAGGATGTCAGGTCTATGGAGGAGAAAATGACTGCAACTTGCTGGATGTCAGGTCCATGGAGGAGGACATAGCAGTTATTGCAAGGATGTCACGTCCATAGAGAAGGACATGGCAGTTACTGCCAGGATGTCAGGTCCATGGAGGAGGACATGACACATACTGTCAGGAAGTCAGGTCAAAATAAGAGGAAATGACAGCTACTGGCAGCTTGTCAGGTCCATGGAGGAGGACATGACAGATACTGGAAGGATGTCAGTTCCATGGAAGAGGACATGACAGTTACTGGCAGGGTGTGGGGTCCATAGAGGGGGACGTGAAAGTTACTGCCAGGTTGTCAGGTCCATGGAGTAGGGCATAACAGCTACTGGCAGGATGTCAGGTCCATGGAGGAGAAAATGACAGTTACTTCCAGTATGTCAGGTCCATGGAGGAGGACATGACACATACTGTTAGGATGTCAGATGTATGGAGGATGTAATGACAGCTACTGGCAGGATGTCAAGTCCATGGAGGAGGACATGACAGTTATTGCCAGGATGTCAGGTCCATGGAGTAGAACATGACACCTACTGGCAGGATGTCAAGCCCATGGAGGAGGACATGACAGTTATTGCCAGGATATCATGTCCATAGAGCTGGAAATGACACCTACTGTAAGGATGTCAGGTCTATGGAGGAGGAAATGACAGCTACAGGCAGGATGTCAGGTCCATGGAGGAGGACATAGCAGTTATTAAAGGATGTCACGTCCATGGAGGAGGACATGGCAGTTACTGCCAGGATGTCAGGTTCATGGAGGAGGACATGACACATACTGTCAGGAAGTCAGGTCAAAATAGGAGAAAATGACAGCTACTGGCAGCTTGGCAGGTCCATGGAGGAGGACATGACAGATACTGGAAGGTTGTGAGTTCCATGGAAGAGGACATGACAGTTACTGGCAGGGTGTGGGGTCCATGTAGATGGACGTGACAGTTACTGCCAGGTTGTCAGGTCCAAGGAGTAGGGCATAACAGCAACTGGCAGGATGTCAGGTCCATGGAGGAGGAAATTACAGTTACTTCCAGTATGTCAGGTCCATGGAGGAGGATATGACACATACTGTTAGGATGTCAGATCTATGGAGGATGTAATGACAGCTACTGGCAGGATGTCAGGTTCATAGAGGATGAAATGACAGATACTGGCAGGCTGTCAGGTCCATGGAGGAGGATATGACAGGTACTGCAAAGCTGTCAGGTCCATGGAGGAGGACATAACAGCTGCTGGCACAATGCCAGGTCCATGAAGGAGGACATGACACCTATGTCAGGATATCAAGTCCATTGAGGAGGACATGACAACTACTGGCAGAATGCCAGGTCCATGGAGTAGGACATGACAGCTACTGGCAGGGTGTCAGGTCCATGGAGGAGAACATGACAGTTACTGCTAGGTTGTCTGGTCCATTGAGGAGGACATAACAGCTACTGTCAGAATATCAGGTGCATGGAGGAGGAAATGAGAGCTAGAGGCAGGGTGTCAAGTGCATGGAGGAGGACATGACAGATACTGCCAGGATGTCAGGTCCATGGAAGTGGACATGACACCTACTGGCAGGATGTCAAGTCCATGGAGGAGTACATGACAGTTATTGCCAGGATGTCAGGTCCATGGAGTACAACATGACACCTACTGGCAGGATGTCAAATCCATGGAGGAGGACATGACAGTTATTGCCTGGATATCATGTCCATGGAGCTGGAAATGAAACCTACTGTAAGGATGTCAGGTCTATGGAGGAGTAAATGACAGCTACTGGCAGGATGTCAGGTCCATGGAGGAGGGCATAACAGTTATTGCAATGATGTCAGGTCCATACAGGAGGAGATGGGAGTTACTGCCAGGATGTCAGGTCCATGGAGGAGGACATGACAGCTACTGGCAGCTCGTCAGGTCCATGGAAGAGGACAGGACAGCTACTGGCAGGGTGTCAGGTCCATGAAGGAGGACAAGATATTTACTGCCAGATTGTCAGGTCCATGGAGGAGTATATAACACATACTGTTATGATGTTAGATCTATGCAGGAGGTAATGACAGCTACTGGCAGGATGACTGGTCCATGGAGGAGGACATGACAGATACTGGCACGATGCCAAGTCCATGGAGGAGGACATGACAGCTACTGGCAGGCTGGCAGGTCCATGGAGGAGGACTTGACAGATTCTGGCAGGTTGTCACGTAAATGGAGGAGGACATGACAGTTACTGCAAGATTGTCAGGTCCAACGAGGAGGACATAACAGCTACTGGCAGAATGCCAGCTCCATGGAGGAGGAAAGGCACCTATGTCAGGATATCAAGTCTTTGGAGGAGGACATAAAAGCTACTGGCAGGGTGTCAGGTCCATGGAGCAGGACATGACACCTACTGTAAGGATGTCAGGTCTATGGAGGAGTAAATGACAGCTACTGGCAGGATGTCAGGTGCATGGAGGAGAGCATAACAGTTATTGCAATGATGTCAGGTCCATACAGGAGGAGATGGGAATTACTGGCAGGATGTCAGGTCCATGGAGGAGGACATGACACATACTGTCAGAAAATCAGGTCAATAGAGGAGGAAATGACAGCTACTGGCAGATCATAAGGTCCATGGAGGAGAACGTAACAGCTACTGGCAGGATGTCAGTTCCATGGAGAGGATATGACAGCTACTGGCAGGGTGTCAGGTCCATGGAGGAGGACATGGCAGTTACTGCCAGGTTGTCAGGTCCAAGGAGAAGAACATAACAGCTACTGGCACGATGTCAGGTCCATGGAGGAGAAAATAACAGTTTCTTCAAGTATGTCAGGTCCATGGAGGAGGACATGACAGTTACTGCCAGGATGTCAGGTCCATGGAGGAGGACATGACACATACTGTTAAGATGTCAGATCTATGGAGGAGGTAATGACAGCTACTGGCAGGATGTCAGGTCCATGTAGGAGGAAATGACACATACTGTTAGGATGTCAGTTCTGTGGAGGAGGTAATGACAGCTACTGGCAGGATGTAAGATACATGGAGGAGGACAAGACTGCTACTGGCAGGATGCCAGGTCCATGGAGGAGGACATGACAGATACTGGCAGGCTGTCAGGTCCATGGAGGAGGACATGACAGTTTCTGCAAGGTTGTCAGGTCCATGGAGGAGGACATGACAGATACTGGCACGATGCCAAGTCCATGGAGGAGTACATGACAGCTACTGGCAGGCTGGCAGTTCCATGGAGGAGGACATGACTGTTACTGACAGGATGCCAGGTCCATAGAGGAGGACATGACAGATTCTGGCAGGTTGTCACATAAATGGAGGAGGACATGACAGTTACTACAAGGTTGTCAGGTCCAAGGAGGAGGACATGACAGCTACTGGAAAAATGCCAGGTCCATAGAGGAGGACATGACAGCTACTGGCAGGGTGTCAGGTCCATGGAAGAGGACATGACAGTTACTGCTAGGTTGTCAAGTCCATGGAGGAGGATATACCAGCTACTGGCAGGATATCAGGTCCATGGAGGAGGACATGACAAATACTGCCAGGATGTCAGGTCCATGGAGGTGGACATGACACCCACTGGCAGGATGTCAAGTCCATGGAGGAGTACATGACAGTTATTGCTAGGATGTCAGGTCCATGGAGTAGAACATGACACCTACTGGCAGGATGTCAAGTCCATGGAGGAAGACATGACAGTTATTGCCAGGATATCAAGTCCATGGAACTGGAAATGACACCTACTGTAAGGATGTCAGGTCCACGGAGAAGGAAATGACAGCTACTGGCAGGATTTCAGGGCCATGGAGGAGGGCATAACAGATATTGCAAGGATGCCAGGTCCATGGAGGTGGACATGACAGTTACTTCCAGTATGTCAGATCCATGGAGGAGGACATGACACCTATGTCAGGATGGAGAGGAGGATGGAGGAGGAGGAAATAACAGCTACTGGCAGGATGTCAGGTCCATGGAGGAGGACATAACACCTAGTGGCAATATCTCAAGCCCACAGAGGAGGACATGACGTTTATTGGCTGGATGTCAGGTCCATGGAGGAGGACATGGCAGTTACTGCCAGGATGTGAGTTCCATGTTGGAGGACATGACACATACTGTTAGGATGTCAGATCTATGGAAGAGGTAATGACAGCTACTGGCAGGATGTCAGGTCCATGGAAGAGGACATGACAGCTACTGACAGGATGCCAGGTCCATGGAGGAGGACTTGACAGCTATTGGCAGGCTGTCAGGTACATGGAGGAAGACATGACAGTTACTGCAAGATTGTCAGGTCCATGGAGGAGGACATAACAGCTGCTGGCACAATGCCAGGTCCATGGAGGAGGACATGACACCTATGTCAGGATATCAAGTCCATGGTGGAGGACATGACAGCTACTGGCAGAATGCCAGGTCCATAGATTAGGACATGACAACTACTGGCAGGGTGTCAGGTCCATGGAGGAGGACATGACAGTTACTGCTAGGTTGTCAAGTCCATGGAGGAGGATATACCAGCTACTGCCAGGATATCAGGTCCAGGGAGGAGGAAATGAAAGCTACTGGCAGGGTGTCAAGTCCATGGAGGAGGACATGACAGATACTGCCAGGATGTCAGGTCCATGGAGGAGGACATGACAGATACTGCAAGGTTGTTAGGTCCATGGAGTAGAACATGACACCTACTGGCAGGATGTCAAGTCCATGGAGGAGGACATGACAGTTACTGCTAGGTTGTCAAGTCCATGGAGGAGGATATACCAGCTACTGGCAGGATATCAGGTCCATGGAGGAGGAAATGAGAGCTAGAGGCAGGGTGTCAAGTTTATGGAGGAGGACATGACAGATACTGCCAGGATGTCAGGTCCATGGAGGTGGACATGACACCTACTGGCAGGATGTCAAGTCTATGGAGGAGTACATGACAGTTATTCCCAGGATGTCAGGTCCATGGAGTAGAACATGACACCTACTGGCAGGATGTCAAGTCCATGGAGGAGGACATGACAGTTATTGCCAGGATATCATGTCCATGGAGCTGGAAATGACACCTACTGTAAAGATGTCCGGTCTATGGAGGAGGAAATGACAGCTACTGGCAAGATATCAAGTCCATGGAGGAGGATATAACAGTTATTGCAAGGGTGTCAGGTCCATAGAGGAGGATATGGGATTTACTGGCAGGATGTCAGGTTCATGGAGGTGGACATGACACATACAGTCAGAAAATAAGGTCAATAGAGGAGGAAATGCAGCTACTGGCAGATCGTAAGGTCTATGGAGGAGGACGCAACAGCTACTGGCAGGATGTCAGTTCCATGGAAGAGGATATGACAGCTACTGGCAGGGTGTCAGGTCCATGGAGGAGGACATGGCAGTTACTGCCAGGTTGTCAGGTCCATGGAGTAGGACATAACAGCTACTGGTACGATGTCAGGTCCATGGAGGAGTAAATAACAGTTTCTTCAAGTATGTCAGCTCCATGGAGGAGGACATGACAGTTACTGACAGGATTTCAGGTCCATGGAGGAGGACATGACACATACTGTTAGGATGTCAGATCTATGGAGGAGGAAATGACAGCTACTGGCAGGCTGTCAGGTCCATGGAGGAGGACATGACAGCTACTGGCAGGATGCCAGGTCCATGGAGGAGGACTTGACAGCTATTGGCAGGCTGTCAGGTCCATGGAGGAGGACATGACAGTTACTGCAAGGTTGTGAGGTCCATAGAGGAGGACATAACAGCTGCTGGCACAATGCCAGGTCCATGGAGGAGGACATGACACCTACGTCAGGATATCAAGTCCATGGTGGTGGACATGACAGCTACTGGCAGAATGCCAGGTCCATGGAGTAGGACATGACAACTACTGGCAGGGTGTCAGGTCCATGGAGAAGGACATGACAGTTACTGCTAGGTTGTCAAGTCCATGGAGGAGGATATACCAGCTACTGGCAGGATATCAGGTCCAGGGAGGAGGAAATGACAGCTACTGGCAGGGTGTCAAGTCCATGGAGGAGGACATGACAGATACTGCCAGGATGTCAGGACCATGGAGGAGGACATGACAGATACTGCAAGGTTGTTAGGTCCATGGAGGAGGATATAACAGCTACTGGCAGGATATCAGGTCCATTGAG
This sequence comes from Rhinophrynus dorsalis, assembly GCA_037306005.1. Taxonomy (NCBI): domain Eukaryota; kingdom Metazoa; phylum Chordata; class Amphibia; order Anura; family Rhinophrynidae; genus Rhinophrynus; species Rhinophrynus dorsalis. Next base: position 18,919,419 of record CM074724.1, on the reverse strand, counting down.
GAGGAAATTAGAGCTAGAGGCAGGGTGTCAAGTGCATGGAGGAGGACATGACAGATACTGCCAGAATGTCAGGTCCATGGAGGTGGACATGACACCTACTGGCAGGATGTCAAGTCTATGGAGGAGTACATGACAGTTATTGCCAGGATGTCAGGTCCATGGAGTAGAACATGACACCTACTGGCAGGATGTCAAGTCCATGGAGGAGGACATGACAGTTATTGCCAGGATATCATGTCCATGGAGCTGGAAATGACACCTACTGTAAAGATGTCCGGTCTATGGAGGAGGAAATGACAGCTACTGGCAAGATATCAGGTCCATGGAGGAGGGCATAACAGTTATTGCAAGGGTGTCAGGTCCATAGAGGAGGATATGGGAGTTACTGGCAGGATGTCAGGTTCATGGAGGAGGACATGACACATACAGTCAGAAAATCAGGTCAATAGAGGAGGAAATGACAGCTACTGGCAGATCGTAAGGTCCATGGAGGAGGACGTAACAGCTACTGGCAGGATGTCAGTTCCATGGAAGAGGATATGACAGCTACTGGCAGGGTGTCAGGTCCATGGAGGAGGACATGGCAGTTACTGCCAGGTTGCCAGGTCCATGGAGTAGGACATAACAGCTACTGGTACGATGTCAGGTCCATGGAGGAGTAAATAACAGTTTCTTCAAGTATGTCAGCTCCATGGAGGAGGACATGACAGTTACTGCCAGGATTTCAGGTCCATGGAGGAGGACATGACACATACTGTTAGGATGTCAGATCTATGGAGTAGGAAATGACAGCTACTGGAAGGCTGTCAGGTCCATGGAGGAGGACATGACAGTTACTGCAAGGTTGTCAGGTCCATGGAGGAGGATATAACAGCTACTGGCAGGATATCAGGTCCATGGAGGAGGAAATGAGAGCTAGAAGCAGGGTGTCAAGTGTATGGAGGAGGACATGACAGATACTGCCAGGATGTCAGGTCCATGGAGGTGGATATGACACCTACTGGCAGGATGTCAAGTCCATGGAGGAGTACATGACAGTTATTGCCAGGATGTCAGGTCCATGGAGTAGAACATGACACCTACTGGCAGGATGTCAAGTCCATGGAGGAGGACATGACAGTTATTGGCAGGATATCAGGTCCATGGAGCTGGAAATGACACCTACTGTAAAGATGTCAGGTCTAAGGAGGAGGAAATGACAGCTACTGGCAGGATGCCAGGTCCATGGAGGAGGGCATAACAGTTACAGCAAGGATGTCAGGTCCATAGAGAAGGAGATGGGAGTTACTGGCAGAATTTCAGGTCCATAGAGGAGGACATGACACATACTGTCAGAAAATCAGATAAATAAAGGAGGAAATGACAGCTACTGGCAGATAGTAAGATCGATGGAGGAGGACGTAACAGCTACTGGCAGGATGTCAGTTCCATGGAAGAGGATATGACAGCTACTGGCAGGGTGTCAGGTCCGTGGAGGAGGACATGGCAGTTACTACCAGGTTGTCAGGTCCATGGAGTAGGACATAACAGCTACTGGCACGATGTCAGGTCCATGGAGGAGAAAATAACAGTTTCTTCAAGTATGTCAGGTCCATGGAGGTGGACCTGACATTTACTGCCAGGATGTCAGGTCCATGGAGGAGGACATGACACCTACTGTTAGGATGTCAGATCTATGGAGGAGGTAATGACAGCTACTGGCAGGCTGTCAGGTCCATGGAGGAGGACATGACAGTTACTGCAAGGTTGTCAGGTCCATGGAGGAGGACATGACAGATACTGGCACGATGCCAAGTCCATGGAGGAGGACATGACAGCTACTGGCAGGCTGGCAGGTCCATGGAGGAGTACATGACTGCTACTGGCAGGATGCCAGGTCCATGGAGGAGGACATGACAGATTCTGGCAGGCTGTCATGTAAATAGAGGAGGACATGACAGTTACTACAACGTTGTCAGGTCCAAGGAGGAGGACATGACAGCTACTGGCAGAATGCCAGGTCCATGGAGGAGGACAGGGCACCTATGTCAGGATATCAAGTCTATGCTGGAGGACATGACAGCCAGTGGCAAAATGCCAGGTCCATGGAGGAGGACATGACAGCTACTAGCAGGGTGTCAGGTCCATGGAGGAGGACATGACAGTTACTGCTAGGTTGTCAAGTCTATGGAGGAGGACATGACAGCTACTGGCAGAATGCCAGGTCCATGAAGGAGGAAATGACAGCTACTGGCAGGGTGTAAAGTCCATGGAGGAGGACATGACAGATACTGCCAGGATGTCAGGTCAATGGAGGAGGACATGACAGATACTGCAAGGTTGTTAGGTCCATGGAGGAGGATATAACAGCTACTGGCAGGATATCACGTGCATGGAGGAGGAAATGAGAGATAGAGGCAGGGTGTCAAGTGCATGGAGGAGGACATGACAGATACTGCCAGGATGTTAGGTCCATGGAGGTGGACATGACACCTACGGGCAGGATGTCAAGTCCATGAAGAAGGACATGACAGTTATTGCCAGGATATCATGTCCATGGAGCTGGAAATGACACCTACTGTAAAGATGTCAGGTCTATGGAGGAGGAAATGACAGCTACTGGCAGGATGTCAGGTCCATGGAGGAGGGCATAACAGTTATTGCAAGGATGTCAGGTCCATAGAGGAGGAGATGGGAGTTACTGGCAGGATTTCAGGTCCATGGAGGAGGACATGACACATACTGTCAGACAATCAGGTCAATAGAGGAGGAAATGACAGCTGCTGGCAGATCGTAAGGTCCATGGAGGAGGACGTAACAGCTACTGGAAGGATGTCAGTTCCATGGAGGAGGACATGGCTGTTACTGCCAGGTTGTCAGGTCCATGGAGGAGGACATGACAGTTACTGCTAGGTTGTCAAGTCCATGGAGGAGGATATACCAGCTACTGGCAGGATATCAGGTCCAGGGAGGAGTACATGACACCTACTGTCAAAAAATCAGGTCAATGGAGAAGGAAATGACAGCTACTTGCGGATCGTAAGGTCCATGGAGGAGGACATAACAGCTACTGGCAGGATGTCAGTTCCATGGAAGAGGATATGACAGCTACTGTCAGGGTGTCAGGTTCATTGAGGAGGACATGGCAGTTACTGCCAGGTTGTCAGGTCCATGGAGTAGGACATAACAGCTACTGGCACGATGACAGGTTCATGGAGGAGTAAATAACAGTTTCTTCAAGTATGTCAGGTCCATGGAGGAGGACATGACAGTTACTGCCAGGATGTCAGGTCCATGGAGGAGGACATGACACATACTGTCAAAAAATCAGGTCAATAGAGGAGGAAATGACAGCTACTGGCAGATAGTAAGGTCAATGGAGGTGGACGTAACAGCTACTGGCAGGATGTCAGTTCCATGGAAGAGGATATGACAGCTACTGGCAGGATGTCAGGTCCATGGAGGAGGGCATAACAGTTATTGCAAGGATGTCAGGTCCATAGAGGAGGAGATGGGAGTTACTGGCAGGATTTCAGGTCCATGGAGGAGGACATGACACATACTGTCAGACAATCAGGTCAATAGAGGAGGAAATGACAGCTGCTGGCAGATCGTAAGGTCCATGGAGGAGGACGTAACAGCTACTGGAAGGATGTCAGTTCCATGGAGGAGGACATGGCTGTTACTGCCAGGTTGTCAGGTCCATGGAGGAGGACATGACAGTTACTGCTAGGTTGTCAAGTCCATGGAGGAGGATATACCAGCTACTGGCAGGATATCAGGTCCAGGGAGGAGGACATGACACCTACTGTCAAGAAATCAGGTCAATGGAGAAGGAAATGACAGCTACTTGCGGATCGTAAGGTCCATGGAGGAGGACATAACAGCTACTGGCAGGATGTCAGTTCCATGGAAGAGGATATGACAGCTACTGTCAGGGTGTCAGGTTCATGGAGGAGGACATGGCAGTTACTGCCAGGTTGTCAGGTCCATGGAGTAGGACATAACAGCTACTGGCACGATGACAGGTTCATGGAGGAGTAAATAACAGTTTCTTCAAGTATGTCAGGTCCATGGAGGAGGACATGACAGTTACTGCCAGGATGTCAGGTCCATGGAGGAGGACATGACACATACTGTCAAAAAATCAGGTCAATAGAGGAGGAAATGACAGCTACTGGCAGATAGTAAGGTCCATGGAGGAGGACGTAACAGTTACTGGCAGGATGTCAGTTCCATGGAAGAGAATATGACAGCTACTGGCAGGGTGTCAGGTTCATGGAGGAGGACATGGCAGTTACTGCCAGGTTGTCAGGTCCATGGAGTAGGACATAACAGCTACTGGCACGATGTCAGGTTCATGGAGGAGTAAATTACAGTTTCTTCAAGTATGTCAGGTCCATGGAGGAGGACATGACAGTTACTGCCAGGATGTCAGGTCCATGGAGGAGGACATGACACATACTGTAAAAAAATCAGGTCAATAGAGGAGGAAATGAAAGCTAGTGGCAGATCGTAAGGTCCATGGAGGAGGATGTAACAGCTACTGGCAGGATGTCAGTTCCATGGAAGAGGATATGACAGCTACTGGCAGGGTGTCAGGTCCATGGAGGAGGACATAGCAGTTACTGCCAGGTTGTCAGGTCCATGGAATAGGACATAACAGCTACTGGCACGATGTCAGGTTCATGGAGGAGTAAATAACAGTTTCTTCAAGTATGTCAGGTCCATGGAGGAGGACATGACAGTTACAGCCAGGATGTCAGGTCAATGGAGGAGGACATGACACATACTGTTAGGATGTCAGATCTATGGAGGAGATAATGACAGCTACTGGCAGGATGTCAGGTCCATGGAGGAGGACATCACTGCTACTGGCAGGATGCCAGGTCAATGGAGGAGGACATGACATATACTGGCAGGCTGTCAGGTCCATGGAGGAAGACATGACAGTTACTGCAAGGTTGTCAGGTCCATGGAGGAGGACATAACAGCTACTGGCAGGATGTCAGTTCCATGGAAGAGGATATGACAGCTACTGTCAGGGTGTCAGGTTCATGGAGGAGGACATGGCAGTTACTGCCAGGTTGTCAGGTCCATGGAGGAGGACATAACAGCTACTGGCACGATGACAGGTTCATTGAGGAGTAAATAACAGTTTCTTCAAGTATGTCAGGTCCATGGAGGAGGACATGACAGTTACTGCCAGGATGTCAGGTCCATGGAGGAGGATATGACACATACTGTCAAAAAATCAGGTCAATAGAGGAGGAAATTACAGCTACTGGCAGATAGTAAGGTCCATGGAGGAGGATGTAACAGCTACTGGCAGGATGTCAGTTCCATGGAAGAGGATATGACAGCTACTGGCAGGGTGTCAGGTTCATGGAGGAGGACATGGCAGTTACTGCCAGGTTGTCAGGTCCATGGAGTAGGACATAACAGCTACTGGCACGATGTCAGGTTCATGGAGGAGTAAATTACAGTTTCTTCAAGTATGTCAGGTCCATGGAGGAGGACATGACAGTTACTGCCAGGATGTCAGGTCCATGGAGGAGGACATGACACATACTGTAAAAAAATCAGGTCAATAGAGGAGGAAATGACAGCTAGTGGCAGATCGTAAGGTCCATGGAGGAGGATGTAACAGCTACTGGCAGGATGTCAGTTCCATGGAAGAGGATATGACAGCTACTGGCAGGGTGTCAGGTCCATGGAGGAGGACATAGCAGTTACTGCCAGGTTGTCAGGTCCATGGAATAGGACATAACAGCTACTGGCACGATGTCAGGTTCATGGAGGAGTAAATAACAGTTTCTTCAAGTATGTCAGGTCCATGGAGGAGGACATGACAGTTACAGCCAGGATGTCAGGTCAATGGAGGAGGACATGACACATACTGTTAGGATGTCAGATCTATGGAGGAGATAATGACAGCTACTGGCAGGATGTCAGGTCCATGGAGGAGGACATCACTGCTACTGGCAGGATGCCAGGTCAATGGAGGAGGACATGACATATACTGGCAGGCTGTCAGGTCCATGGAGGAAGACATGACAGTTACTGCAAGGTGGTCAGGTCCATGGAGGAGGACATAACAGCTACTGGCAGGATATCAGGTCCATGGAGGAGGAAATGAGAGGAGGCAGGGTGTCAAGTGCATGGAGGAGGACATGACAGATACTGCCAGGATGTCAGGTCCATGGAGGGGGACATGACACCTACTGGCAGCTTGTCAAGTCCATGGAGGAGTACATGACAGTTATTGCCAGGATATCATGTCCATGGAGCTGGAAATGACACCTACTGCAAGGATGTCAGGTCTATGGAGGAGGAAATGACAGCTACTGGCAGGCTGTCAGGTCCATGGAGGAAGACATGACATTTACTGGCAGAATATCAGGTCCATGCAGGAGGAAATGAGAGCTAGAGGCAGGGTGTCAAGTGCATGGAGGAGGACATGACAGATACTGCCAGGATGTCAGGTCCATGGAGGTGGACATGACACCTACTGGCAGGTTGTCATCTCCATGGAGGAGTACATGACAGTTATTGCCAGGATGTCAGGTCCATAGAGTAGAACAGACACCTACTGGCAGGATGTCAAGTCCATGGAGGAGGACATGAAAGTTATTGCCAGGATATCATGTCCATGGAGCTGGAAATGACACCTACTGTAAGGATGTCAGGTCTATGGAGGAGGAAATGACAGCTACTGGCAGGATGTCAGGTCCATGGAGGAGGGCATAACAGTTATTGCAAGGATGTCAGGTCCATAGAGGAGGAGATGGGAGTTACTGGCAGGATTTCAGGTCCATGGAGGAGGACATGACACATACTGTCAGACAATCAGGTCAATAGAGGAGGAAATGACAGCTGCTGGCAGATCGTAAGGTCCATGGAGGAGGACGTAACAGCTACTGGAAGGATGTCAGTTCCATGGAGGAAGACATGGCTGTTACTGCCAGGTTGTCAGGTCCATGGAGGAGGACATGACAGTTACTGCTAGGTTGTCAAGTCCATGGAGGAGGATATACCAGCTACTGGCAGGATATCAGGTCCAGGGAGGAGGACATGACACCTACTGTCAAAAAATCAGGTCAATGGAGAAGGAAATGACAGCTACTTGCGGATCGTAAGGTCCATGGAGGAGGACATAACAGCTACTGGCAGGATGTCAGTTCCATGGAAGAGGATATGACAGCTACTGTCAGGGTGTCAGGTTCATTGAGGAGGACATGGCAGTTACTGCCAGGTTGTCAGGTCCATGGAGTAGGACATAACAGCTACTGGCACGATGACAGGTTCATGAAGGAGTAAATAACAGTTTCTTCAAGTATGTCAGGTCCATGGAGGAGGACATGACAGTTACTGCCAGGATGTCAGGTCCATGGAGGAGGACATGACACATACTGTCAAAAAATCAGGTCAATAGAGGAGGAAATGACAGCTACTGGCAGATAGTAAGGTCCATGGAGGAGGACGTAACAGCTACTGGCAGGATGTCAGTTCCATGGAAGAGGATATGACAGCTACTGGCAGGATGTCAGGTCCATGGAGGAGGGCATAACAGTTATTGCAAGGATGTCAGGTCCATAGAGGAGGAGATGGGAGTTACTGGCAGGATTTCAGGTCCATGGAGGAGGACATGACACATACTGTCAGACAATCAGGTCAATAGAGGAGGAAATGACAGCTGCTGGAAGATCGTAAGGTCCATGGAGGAGGACGTAACAACTACTGGAAGGATGTCAGTTCCATGGAGGAGGACATGGCTGTTACTGCCAGGTTGTCAGGTCCATGGAGGAGGACATGACAGTTACTGCTAGGTTGTCAAGTCCATGGAGGAGGATATACCAGCTACTGGCAGGATATCAGGTCCAGGGAGGAGGACATGACACCTACTGTCAAGAAATCAGGTCAATGGAGAAGGAAATGACTGCTACTTGCGGATCGTAAGGTCCATGGAGGAGGACATAACAGCTACTGGCAGGATGTCAGTTCCATGGAAGAGGATATGACAGCTACTGTCAGGGTGTCAGGTTCATGGAGGAGGACATGGCAGTTACTGCCAGGTTGTCAGGTCCATGGAGTAGGACATAACAGCTACTGGCACGATGACAGGTTCATGGAGGAGTAAATAACAGTTTCTTCAAGTATGTCAGGTCCATGGAGGAGGACATGACAGTTACTGCCAGGATGTCAGGTCCATGGAGGAGGACATGACACATACTGTCAAAAAATCAGGTCAATAGAGGAGGAAATGACAGCTACTGGCAGATAGTAAGGTCCATGGAGGAGGACGTAACAGCTACTGGCAGGATGTCAGTTCCATGGAAGAGAATATGACAGCTACTGGCAGGGTGTCAGGTTCATGGAGGAGGACATGGCAGTTACTGCCAGGTTGTCAGGTCCATGGAGTAGGACATAACAGCTACTGGCACGATGTCAGGTTCATGGAGGAGTAAATTACAGTTTCTTCAAGTATGTCAGGTCCATGGAGGAGGACATGACAGTTACTGCCAGGATGTCAGGTCCATGGAGGAGGACATGACACATACTGTAAAAAAATCAGGTCAATAGAGGAGGAAATGACAGCTAGTGGCAGATCGTAAGGTCCATGGAGGAGGATGTAACAGCTACTGGCAGGATGTCAGTTCCATGGAAGAGGATATGACAGCTACTGGCAGGGTGTCAGGTCCATGGAGGAGGACATAGCAGTTACTGCCAGGTTGTCAGGTCCATGGAATAGGACATAACAGCTACTGGCACGATGTCAGGTTCATGGAGGAGTAAATAACAGTTTCTTCAAGTATGTCAGGTCCATGGAGGAGGACATGACAGTTACAGCCAGGATGTCAGGTCAATGGAGGAGGACATGACACATACTGTTAGGATGTCAGATCTATGGAGGAGATAATGACAGCTACTGGCAGGATGTCAGGTCCATGGAGGAGGACATCACTGCTACTGGCAGGATGCCAGGTCAATGGAGGAGGACATGACATATACTGGCAGGCTGTCAGGTCCATGGAGGAAGACATGACAGTTACTGCAAGGTTGTCAGGTCCATGGAGGAGGACATAACAGCTACTGGCAGGATGTCAGTTCCATGGAAGAGGATATGACAGCTACTGTCAGGGTGTCAGGTTCATGGAGGAGGACATGGCAGTTACTGCCAGGTTGTCAGGTCCATGGAGGAGGACATAACAGCTACTGGCACGATGACAGGTTCATGGAGGAGTAAATAACAGTTTCTTCAAGTATGTCAGGTCCATGGAGAAGGACATGACAGTTACTGCCAGGATGTCAGGTCCATGGAGGAGGACATGACACATACTGTCAAAAAATCAGGTCAATAGAGGAGGAAATTACAGCTACTGGCAGATAGTAAGGTCCATGGAGGAGGACGTAACAGCTACTGGCAGGATGTCAGTTCCATGGAAGAGAATATGACAGCTACTGGCAGGGTGTCAGGTTCATGGAGGAGGACATGGCAGTTACTGCCAGGTTGTCAGGTCCATGGAGTAGGACATAACAGCTACTGGCACGATGTCAGGTTCATGGAGGAGTAAATTACAGTTTCTTCAAGTATGTCAGGTCCATGGAGGAGGACATGACAGTTACTGCCAGGATGTCAGGTCCATGGAGGAGGACATGACACATACTGTAAAAAAATCAGGTCAATAGAGGAGGAAATGACAGCTAGTGGCAGATCGTAAGGTCCATGGAGGAGGATGTAACAGCTGCTGGCAGGATGTCAGTTCCATGGAAGAGGATATGACAGCTACTGGCAGGGTGTCAGGTCCATGGAGGAGGACATAGCAGTTACTGCCAGGTTGTCAGGTCCATGGAATAGGACATAACAGCTACTGTCACGATGTCAGGTTCATGGAGGAGTAAATAACAGTTTCTTCAAGTATGTCAGGTCCATGGAGGAGGACATGACAGTTACAGCCAGGATGTCAGGTCAATGGAGGAGGACATGACACATACTGTTAGGATGTCAGATCTATGGAGGAGATAATGACAGCTACTGGCAGGATGTCAGGTCCATGGAGGAGGACATCACTGCTACTGGCAGGATGCCAGGTCAATGGAGGAGGACATGACATATACTGGCAGGCTGTCAGGTCCATGGAGGAAGACATGACAGTTACTGCAAGGTGGTCAGGTCCATGGAGGAGGACATAACAGCTACTGGCAGGATATCAGGTCCATGGAGGAGGAAATGAGAGGAGGCAGGGTGTCAAGTGCATGGAGGAGGACATGACAGATACTGCCAGGATGTCAGGTCCATGGAGGGGGACATGACACCTACTGGCAGCTTGTCAAGTCCATGGAGGAGTACATCACAGTTATTGCCAGGATATCATGTCCATGGAGCTGGAAATGACACCTACTGCAAGGATGTCAGGTCTATGGAGGAGGAAATGACAGCTACTGGCAGGCTGTCAGGTCCATGGAGGAAGACATGACAGTTACTGGCAGAATATCAGGTCCATGCAGGAGGAAATGAGAGCTAGAGGCAGGGTGTCAAGTGCATGGAGGAGGACATGACAGATACTGCCAGGATGTCAGGTCCATGGAGGTGGACATGACACCTACTGGCAGGTTGTCATCTCCATGGAGGAGTACATGACAGTTATTGCCAGGATGTCAGGTCCATAGAGTAGAACAGACACCTACTGGCAGGATGTCAAGTCCATGGAGGAGGACATGAAAGTTATTGCCAGGATATCATGTCCATGGAGCTGGAAATGACACCTACTGTAAGGATGTCAGGTCTATGGAGGAGGAAATGACAGCTACTGGCAGGATGTCAGGCCCATGGAGGAGGGCATAACAGTTATTGCAAGGATGTCAGGTCCATAGAGGAGGAGATGGCAGTTACTGGCTGGATATCAGGTCCATGGAGGAGTACATGACACATACTGTCAGAAAATCAGGTCAATAGAGGAGGAAATGACAGCTACTGGCAGATCGTAAGGTCCATGGAGGAGGACGTAACAGCTACTGGCAGGATGTCAGTTCCATGGAAGAGGATATGACAGCTACTGGCAAGGTATCAGGTCCATGGAGGAGGAAATGGCAGTTCCTGCCAGGTTGTCAGGTCCATGGAGGAGGACATGACAGTTACTGCCAGGATGTCAGGTCCATGGAGGAGGACATGACACATACTGTTAGGATGTCAGATCTATGGAGGAGGTAAAGACAGCTACTTGTATGATGTCAGGTCCATGGAGGAGGACATGACACATACTGTTAGGATGTCAGATCTATGGAGGAGGTAATGCCAGCTACTGGCAGGATGTCAGGTCCATGGAGGAGGACATGACTGCTACTGGCAGGATGCCAGGTCCATGGAGGAGGACATGACAGATATTGGCAGGCTGTCAGGTCCATGGAGGAGGACATGACAGTTACTGCAAGATTGTCAGGTCCATGGAGGAGGACATAACAGCTACTGGCAGGATATCAGGTGCATGGACGAGGAAATGAGAGCTAGAGGCAGGGTGTCAAGTGCATGGAGGAGATCATGACAGATACTGCCAGGATTTTAGGTCCATGGAGGTGGACATGACACCTACTGGCAGGTTGTCAAGTCCATGGAGGAGTACATGACAGTTATTGCCAGGATGTCAGGTCCATAGAGTAGAACATGACACCTACTGGCAGGATGTCAAGTCCATGGAGGAGGATATGACAGTTATTGCCAGGATATCATGTCCATGGAGCTGAAAATGACACCTACTGTAAGGATGTCAGGTCTATGGAGGAGGAAATGACAGCTACTGACAGGATGTCAGGTCCATGGAGGAGGGCATAACAGTTATTGCAAGGATGTCAGGTCCATAGAGGAGGAGATGGCAGTTACTGGCAGGATGTCAGGTCCATGGATGAGGACATGACACATACTGTCAGAAAATCAGGTCAATAGAGGAGGAAATGACAGCTACTGGCAGATCGTAAGGTCCATGGAGGAGGACGTAACAGATACTGCCAGAATGTCAGGTCCATGGAGGTGGACATGACACCTACTGGCAGGTTGTCAAGTCCATGGAGGAGGACATGACAGTTATTACCAGGATATCATGTCCATGGAGCTGGAAATGACACCTACTGTAAGGATGTCAGGTCTATGGAGGGGGAAATGACAGCTACTGGCAGGATGTATTTCCATGGAGGAGGACATGACACATACTGTCAGAAAATCAGGTCAATAGAGGAGGAAATGACAGCTACTGGCAGATCGTAAGGTCCATGGAGGAGGACGTAACAGCTACTGGCAGGATGTCAGTTCCATGGAAGAGGAAATGACAGCTACTGGCAGGGTGTCAGGTCCATGGAGGAGAACATGGCAGTTACTGCCAGGTTGTCAGGTCCATGGAGTAGGACATAACAGCTACTGGCACGATGTCAGGTCAATGGAGTAGAAAATAACAGTTTCCTCAAGTATGTCAGGTCCATGGAGGAGGACATGACAGTTACTGCCAGGATGTCAGGTCCATGGAGGAGGACATGACACATACTGTTAGGATGTCAGATCTATGGAGGAGGTAATGTCAGCTACTGGCAGGATGTGAGGTCCATGGAGGAGGACATGACACATACTGTTAGGATGTCAGGTCCATGGAGGAGGACATTACAGTTACTGCAAGGTTGTCAGGTCCATGGAGGAGGAAATGACACATACTGTTAGGATGTCAGTTCTGTGGAGGAGGACAAGACTGCTACTGGCAGGATAACAGGTCCATGGAGGAGGACATGACAGATACTGGCAGGCTGTCAGGTCCATGGAGGAGGAAATGACAGTTACTGCAAGGTTGTCAGGTCCATGGAGGAGGACATGACAGATACTGGCACGATGCCAAGTCCATGGAGGAGTACATGACAGCTACTGGCAGGCTGGCAGTTCCATGGAGGAGGACATGACTGTTACTGGCAGGATGCCAGGTCCATAGAGGAGGACATGACAGATTCTGGCAGGTTGTCACATAAATGGAGGAGGACATGACAGTTACTACAAGGTTGTCAGGTCCAAGGAGGAGGACATGACAGCTACTGGAAAAATGCCAGGTCCATAGAGGAGGACATGACAGCTACTGGCAGGGTGTCAGGTCCATGGAAGAGGACATGACAGTTACTGCTAGGTTGTCAAGTCCATGGAGGAGGATATACCAGCTACTGGCAGGATATCAGGTCCATGGAGGAGGACATGACAAATACTGCCAGGATGTCAGGTCCATGGAAGTGGACATGACACCTACTGGCAGGATGTCAAGTCCATGGAGGAGTACATGACAGTTATTGCTAAGATGTCAGGTCCATGGAGTAGAACATGACACCTACTGGCAGGATGTCAAGTCCATGGAGGAAGACATGACAGTTATTGCCAGGATATCAAGTCCATAAAACTGGAAATGACACCTACTGTAAGGATGTCAGGTCCACGGAGAAGGAAATGACAGCTACTGGCAGGATTTCAGGGCCATGGAGGAGGGCATAACAGATATTGCAAGGATGCCAGGTCCATGGAGGTGGACATGACAGTTACTTCCAGTATGTCAGATCCATGGAGGAGGACATGACACCTATGTCAGGATGGAGAGGAGGATGGAGGAGGAGGAAATAACAGCTACTGGCAAGATGTCAGGTCCATGGAGGAGGACATAACACCTAGTGACAGTATCTCAAGCCCACAGAGGAGGACATGACATTTATTGGCTGGATGTCAGGTCCATGGAGGAGGACATGGCAGTTACTGCCAGGATGTGAGTTCCATGTTGGAGGACATGACACATACTGTTAGGATGTCAGATCTATGGAAGAGGAAATGACAGCTACTGGCAGGCTGTCAGGTCCATGGAGGAGGACATGACAGCTACTGGCAGGATGCCAGGTCCATGGAGGAGGACTTGACAGCTATTGGCAGGCTGTCAGGTCCATGGAGGAGGACATGACAGTTACTGCAAGGTTGTCAGGTCCATGGAGGAGGACATAAAAGCTGCTGGAACAATGCCAGGTCCATGGAGAAGGACATGACACCTATGTCAGGATATCAAGTCCATGGTGGTGGACATGACAGCTACTGGCAGAATGCCAGGTCCATGGAGTAGGACATGACAACTACTGGCAGAGTGTCAGGTCCATGGAGGAGGACATGACAGTTACTGCTAGGTTGTCAAGTCCATGGAGGAGGATATACCAGCTACTGGCAGGATATCATGTCCAGGGAGGAGGAAATGACAGCTACTGGCAGGGTGTCAAGTCCATGGAGGAGGACATGACAGATACTGCCAGGATGTCAGGACCATGGAGGAGGACATGACAGATACTGCAAGGTTGTTAGGTCCATGGAGGAGGATATAACAGCTACTGACAGGATATCAGGTCCATGGAGGAGGAAATGAAAGCTAGAAGCAGGGTGTCAAGTGCATGGTGGAGTACATGACAGTTATTGCCAGGGTGTCAGGTCCATGGAGTAGAACATGACACCTACTGGCAGGATGTCAAGTCCATGGAGGAGGACATGACAGTTATTGCCAGGATATCATGTCCATGGAGCTGGAAATGACACCTACTGTAAAGATGTCCGGTCTATGGAGGAGGAAATTACAGCTACTGGCAAGATATCAGGTCCATGGAGTAGGGCATAACAGTTATTGCAAGGGTGTCAGGTCCATAGAGGAGGATATGGGAGTTACTGGCAGGATGTCAGGTTCATGGAGGAGGACATGACACATACAGTCAGAAAATCAGGTCAATAGAGGAGGAAATGACAGCTACTGGCAGATCGTAAGGTCCATGGAGGAGGACGTAACAGCTACTGGCAGGATGTCAGTTCCATGGAAGAGGATATGACAGCTACTGGCAGGGTGTCAGGTCCATGGAGGAGGACATGGCAGTTACTGCCAGGTTGCCAGGTCCATGGAGTAGGACATAACAGCTACTGGTACGATGTCAGATCCATGGAGGAGTAAATAACAGTTTCTTCAAGTATGTCAGCTCCATGGAGGAGGACATGACAGTTACTGCCAGGATTTCAGGTCCATGGAGGAGGACATGACACATACTGTTAGGATGTCAGATCTATGGAGTAGGAAATGACAGCTACTGGCAGGCTGTCAGGTCCATGGAGGAGGACATGACACTTACTGCAAGGTTGTCAGGTCCATGGAGGAGGATATAAAAGCTACTGGCAGAATATCAGGTCCATGGAGGAGGAAATGAGAGCTAGAAGCAGGGTGTCAAGTGTATGGAGGAGGACATGACAGATACTGCCTGGATGTCAGGTCCATGGAGGTGGACATGACACCTACTGGCAGGATGTCAAGTCCATACAGGAGTACATGACAGTTATTGCCAGGATGTCAGGTCCATGGAGTAGAACATGACACCTACTGGCAGGATGTCAAGTCCATGGAGGAGGACATGACAGTTATTGGCAGGATATCAGGTCCATGGAGCTGGAAATGACACCTACTGTAAAGATGTCAGGTCTAAGGAGGAGGAAATGACAGCTACTGGCAGGATGCCAGGTCCATGGAGGAGGGCATAACAGTTACAGCAAGGATGTCAGGTCCATAGAGAAGGAGATTTGAGTTACTGGCAGGATTTCAGGTCCATAGAGGAGGACATGACACATACTGTCAGAAAATCAGATCAATAAAGGAGGAAATGACAGCTACTGGCAGATAGTAAGATCGATGGAGGAGGACGTAACAGCTACTGGCAGGATGTCAGTTCCATGGAAGAGGATATGACAGCTACTGGCAGGGTGTCAGGTCCATGGAGGAGGACATGGCAGTTACTATCAGGTTGTCAGGTCCATGGAGTAGGACATAACAGCTACTGGCACGATGTCAGGTCCATGGAGAAGAAAATAACAGTTTCTTCAAGTATGTCAGGTCCATGGAGGTGGACCTGACATTTACTGCCAGGATGTCAGGTCCATGGAGGAGGAGATGACAGTTATTGCCAGGATATCATGTCCATGGAGCTGGAAATGACACCTACTGTAAGGATGTCAGGTCTATGGAGAAGGAAATGACAGCTACTGGCAGGATGTCAGGTCCATGGAGGAGTTCATAACAGTTATTGCAAGGATGCCAGGTCCATAGAGGAGGAGATGGCAATTACTAGCAGGATGTCAGGTCCATGGAGGAGGACATGACACATACTGTCAGAAAATCAGGTCAATAGAGGAGGAAATGACAGCTACTGGCAGATCTTAAGGTCCATGGAGGAGGACGTAACAGCTACTGGCAGGATGTCAGTTCCATGGAAGAGGATATGACAGCTACCGGCAGGGTGTCAGGTCCATGGAGGAGGACATGGCAGTTACTGCCAGGTTGTCAGGTCCATGGAGAAGGACATAACAGCTACTGGCACGATGTAAGGTCCATGGAGGAGAAAATAACAGTTTCTTCAAGTATGTCAGGTCCATGGAGGAGGACATGACAGATACTGGCAGGCTGTCAGGTCCATGGAGGAGGACATGACAGTTACTGCAAGGTTGTCAGGTCCATGGAGGAGGACATGACAGTTACTGCCAGGATGTCAGGTCCATGGAGGAGGACATGACACATACTGTTATGATGTCAGATCTATGGAGGAGGTAATGACAGCTACTGGCAGGATGTCAGGTCCATGGAGGAGGACATGACACATACTGTTAGGATGTCAGATCTATGGAGGAGGTAATGACAGCTACTCGCAGGATGTCAAGTCCATGGAGGAGGACATGACTTCTACTGGCAGGAAGCCAGGTCCATGGATGAGGACATGACAGATACTATTAGGCTGTCAGGTTCATGGAGGAGGACATGACAGTTACTGCAAGGTTGTCAGGTCCATGGAGGAGGATATGACAGATACTGGCTGGATGCGAGGTCCATGGACGAGGACATGACAGATTCTGGCAGCATGTCACGTAAATGGAATAGGACATGACAGTTACTACAAGGTTGTCAGGTCCAAGGAGGAGGACATGACAGCTACTGGCAGGATGTCAGGTCCATGGAGGAGAACATGACAGTTACTGTTAGGTTGTCAAGTCCATGGAGGAGGATATACCAGCTAATGGCAGGATATCAGGTCCAGGGAGGAGGAAATGACAGCTAGTGGCAGGGTGTCAACTACATGGAGGAGGACATGACACATACTGTCAAAAAATCAGGTCAATAGAGGAGTAAATGACAGCTACTGGCAGATCGTAAGGTCCATGGAGGAGGATGTAACAGCTACTGGCAGGATGTCAGTTCCATGGAAGAGGATATGACAGCTACTGGCAGGGTATCAGGTCCATGGAGGAGGACATGACAGTTACTGCCAGGATGTCAGGTCCATGGAGGAGGACATGACACATACTATCAAAAAATCAGGTCAATAGAGGAGGAAATGACAGCTACTGGCAGATCGTAAGGTCCATGGAGCAGGACGTAACAGCTACTGGCAGGATGTCAGTTCCATGGAAGAGGATATGACAGCTACTGGCAGGGTGTCAGGTTCATGGAGGAGGACATGGCAGTTACTGCCAGGTTGTCAGGTCCATGGAGTAGGACATAACAGCTACTGGCACGATGTCAGGTTCATGGAGGAGGGCATAACAGTTTCTTTAAGTATGTCAGGTCCATGGAGGAGGACATGACAGTTAATGCCAGGATGTCAGGTCCATGGAGGAGGACATGACACATACTGTCAAAAAATCAGGTCAATAGAGGAGTAAATGACAGCTACTGGCAGATCGTAAGGTCCATGATGTAGGACGTAACAGTTACTGGCAGGATGTCAATTCCATGGAAGAGGATATGACAGCTACTGGTAGGGTGTCAGGTCCATGGAGGAGGACATGGCACTTACTGCCAGGTTGTCAGGTGCATAGAATAGGACATAACAGCTACTGGCACGATGTCAAGTCCATGGAGGAGTAAATTACAGTTTCTTCAAGTATGTCAGGTCCATGGAGGAGGACATGACAGTTACTGCCAGGATGTCAGGTCCATGGAGGAGGACATGACACATTCTGTTAGGATGTCAGATCTATGGAGGAGGTAATGACAGCTACTGGCAGGCTGTCAGGTCCATGGATGAGGACATGACAGTTACTGCAAGGTTGTCAGGTCCATGGAGGAGGACATAACAGCTACTGCCAGGATGTCAGGTCCATGGAGGAGGACATGACACATACTGTTAGGATGTCAGATCTATGGAGGAGGTAATGACAGCTACTGGCAGATTGTAAGGTCCATGGAGGAGGACGTAACAGCTACTGGCAGGATGTCAGTTCCATGGAAGAGGATATGAAAGCTACTGGCAGGGTGTCAGGTCCATGGAGGAGGACATGGCAGTTACTGCCAGGTTGTCAGGTCCATGGAGTAGGACATATCAGCTACTGGCACGATGTAAGGTCCATGGAGGAGAAAATAACAGTTTCTTCAAGTATGTCAGGTCCATGGAGGAGGACATGACAGATACTGGCAGGCTGTCAGGTCCATGGAGGAGGACATGACAGTTACTGCAAGGTTGTTAGGTCCATGGAGGAGGACATGACAGTTACTGCCAGGATGTCAGGTCCATGGAGGAGGACATGACACATACTGTTAGGATGTCAGATCTATGGAGGAAGTAATGACAGCTACTGGCAGGATGTCAGGTCCATGGAGGAGGACATGACACATACTGTTAGGATGTCAGATCTATGGAGGAGGTAATGACAGCTACTGGCAGGATGTCAAGTCCAGGGAGGAGGACATGACTTCTACTGGCAGGAAGCCAAGTCCATGGAGGAGGACATGACAGATACTGGTAGGCTGTCAGGTCCATGGAGGAGGACATGACAGTTACTGCAAGGTTGTCAGGTCCTTGGAGGAGGATGTGACAGATACTGGCACGATGCCAAGTCCATGGATGAGTACATAATAGCTACTTGCAGGCTGGAAGGTCCATGGAGGAGGACATGACTGCTACTGACAGGATGCGAGGTCCATGGAGGAGGACATGACAGATTCTGGCAGGATGTCACGTAAATGGAGGAGGACATGACAGTTACTACAAGGTTGTCAGGTCCAAGGAGGAGGACATGACAGCTACTGGCAATATGCCAGGTCCATGGAGAAGGACAAGACACCTATGTCAGGATATCAAGTCTATGGAGGAGGACATGACAGCTACTGGAAAAATGCCAGGTCCATGGAGGAGGACATGACAGCTACTGGCAGGGTGTCAGGTCCATGGAGGAGAACATGACAGTTACTACTAGGTTGTCAAGTCCATGGAGGAGGATATACCAGCTACTGGCAGGATATCAGGTCCAGGGAGGAGGAAATGACAGCTAGTGGCAGGGTGTTAAGTACATGGAGGAGGACATGACACATATTGTCAAAAAATCAGGTCAATAGAGAAGGAAATGACAGCTACTAGCAGATCGTAAGGTCCATGGAGGAGGGCGTAACAGCTATTGGCAGGATGTCAGTTCCATGGAAGAGGATATGACAGCTACTGGCAGGGTGTCAGGTCCATGGAGGAGGACATGGCAGTTACTGCCAGGATGTCAGGTCCATGGAGGAGGACATGACACATACTGTTAGGATGTCAGATCTATGGAGGAGGTAATGTCAGCTACTGGCAGGATGTCAGGTCCATGGAGGAGGACATGACACATACTGTTAGGATGTCAGGTCCATGGAGGAGGACATTACAGTTACTGCAAGGTTGTCAGGTCCATGGAGGAGGACATAACAGCTACTGGCAGGATATCAGGTGCATGGAGGAGGAAATGAGAGCTAGAGGCAGGGTGTCAAGTGCATGGAGGAGGACATGACAGATACTGCCAGGATGTCAGGTCCATGGAGGTGGACATGACACCTACTGGCAGGTTGTCAAGTCCATGGAGGAGTACATGACAGTTCTTGCCAAGATGTCAGATCCATAGAGTAGAACATGACACCTACTGGCAGGATGTCAAGTCCATGGAGGAGGACATGACAGTTATTGCCAGGATATCATGTCCATGGAGCTGGAAATGACACCTACTGTAAGGATGTCAGGTCTATGGAGGAGGAAATAACAGCTACTGGCAGGATGTCAGGTCCATGGAGGAGGACATGGCACATACTGTGAAAAAATCGGGTCAATAGAGGAGGAAATGACAGCTACTGGCAGATTGTAAGGTCCATGGAGGAGGACGTAACAGCTACTGGCAGGATGTCAGTTCCATGGAAGAGGATATGACAGCTACTGGCAGGGTGTCAGGTCCATGGAGGAGGACGTGACAGTTACTGCCAGGTTGTCAGGTCCATGGAGTAGGACATAACAGCTACTGGCACGATGTCAGGTCCATGGAGGAGAAAATAATAGTTTCCTCAAGTATGTCAGGTCCATGGAGGAGGACATGACAGTTACTGCCAGGATGTCAGGTCCATGGAGGAGGACATGACACATACTGTTAGGATGTCATATCTATGGAGGAGGTAATGACAGCTACTGGCAGGATGTCAGGTCCATGGAGGAGGACATGACACGTACTGTTAGGATGACAGGTCCATGGAGGAGGACATGACAGTTACTGCAAGGTTGTCAGGTCCATGGAGGAGGACATAACAGCTACTTCCAGGATATCAGGTGCATGGAGGAGGAAATGAGAGCTGGAGGCAGGGTGTCAAGTGCATGGAGGAGGACATGACAGATACTGCCAGGATGTCAGGTCCATGGAGGTGGACATGACACCTACTGGCAGGTTGTCAAGTCCATGGAGGAGTACATGACAGTTATTGCCAGGATGTCAGATCCATAGAGTAGAACATGACACCTACTGGCAGGATGTTAAGTCCATGGAGGAGGAGATGACAGTTATTGCCAGGATATCATGTCCATGGAGCTGGAAATGACACCTACTGTAAGGATGTCAGGTCTATGGAGAAGGAAATGACAGCTACTGGCAGGATGTCAGGTCCATGGAGGAGTTCATAACAGTTATTGCAAGGATGCCAGGTCCATAGAGGAGGAGATGGCAATTACTAGCAGGATGTCAGGTCCATGGAGGAGGACATGACACATACTGTCAGAAAATCAGGTCAATAGAGGAGGAAATGACAGCTACTGGCAGATCGTAAGGTCCATGGAGGAGGACGTAACAGCTACTGGCAGGATGTCAGTTCCATGGAAGAGGATATGACAGCTACTGGCAGGGTGTCAGGTCCATGGAGGAGGACATGGCAGTTACTGCCAGGTTGTCAGGTCCATGGAGAAGGACATAACAGCTACTGGCACGATGTAAGGTCCATGGAGGAGAAAATAACAGTTTCTTCAAGTATGTCAGGTCCATGGAGGAGGACATGACAGATACTGGCAGGCTGTCAGGTCCATGGAGGAGGACATGACAGTTACTGCAAGGTTGTCAGGTCCATGGAGGAGGACATGACAGATACTGCCAGGATGTCAGGTCCATGGAGGAGGACATGACACATACTGTTATGATGTCAGATCTATGGAGGAGGTAATGACAGCTACTGGCAGGATGTCAGGTCCATGGAGGAGGACATGACACATACTGTTAGGATGTCAGATCTATGGAGGAGGTAATGACAGCTACTCGCAGGATGTCAAGTCCATGGAGGAGGACATGACTTCTACTGGCAGGAAGCCAGGTCCATGGATGAGGACATGACAGATACTATTAGGCTGTCAGGTTCATGGAGGAGGACATGACAGTTACTGCAAGGTTGTCAGGTCCATGGAGGAGGATATGACAGATACTGGCTGGATGCGAGGTCCATGGACGAGGACATGACAGATTCTGGCAGCATGTCACGTAAATGGAATAGGACATGACAGTTACTACAAGGTTGTCAGGTCCAAGGAGGAGGACATGACAGCTACTGGCAGGATGTCAGGTCCATGGAGGAGAACATGACAGTTACTGTTAGGTTGTCAAGTCCATGGAGGAGGATATACCAGCTAATGGCAGGATATCAGGTCCAGGGAGGAGGAAATGACAGCTAGTGGCAGGGTGTCAACTACATGGAGGAGGACATGACACATACTGTCAAAAAATCAGGTCAATAGAGAAGGAAATGACAGCTACTTGCTGATCGTAAGGTCCATGGAGGAGGGCGTAACAGCTACTGGCAGGATGTCAGTTCCATGGAAGAGGATATGACAGCTACTGGTAGGGTGTCAGGTCCATGTAGCAGGACATAACAGCTACTGGCACCATGTCAGGTACATGGAGGAGTAAATAACAGTTTCTTCAAGTATGTCAGGTCCATGGAGGAGGACATGACAGTTACTGCCAGGATGTCAGGTCCATGGAGGAGGACATGACACATACTGCCAGGATGTCAGGTCCATGGAGAAGGACATGACACATACTGTCAAAAAATCAGGTCAATAGAGGAGTAAATGACAGCTACTGGCAGATCGCAAGGTCCATGGAGGAGGATGTAACAGCTACTGGCAGGATGTCAGTTCCATGGAAGAGGATATGACAGCTACTGGCAGGGTATCAGGTCCATGGAGGAGGACATGACAGTTACTGCCAGGTTGTCAGGTCCATGGAGTAGGACATAACAGCTACTGGCACGATGTCAGGTCCATGGAGGAGAAAATAACAGTTTCCTCAAGTATGTCAGGTCCATGGAGGAGGACATGACAGTTACTGCCAGGATGTCAGGTCCATGGAGGAGGACATGACAGTTACTACAAGGTTGTCAGGTCCATGGAGGAGGACATGACAGTTACTGCCAGGATGTCAGGTCCATGGAGGAGGACATGACACATACTGTTAGGATGTCAGGTCTATGGAGGAGGAAATGACAGCTACTGGCAGGATGTAGGTCCATGGAGGAGGACATGACACATACTGTCAGAAAATCAGGTCAATAGAGGAGGAAATGACAGTTACTGGCAGATCGTAAGGTCCATGGAGCAGGACGTAACAGCTACTGGCAGGATGTCAGTTCCATGGAAGAGGATATGACAGCTACAGGCAGGGTGTCAGGTCCATGGAGGAGGACATGGCAGTTACTGCCAGGTTGTCTGGTTCATGGAGTAGGACATAACAGCTACTGGCACGATGTCAGGTCCATGGAGGAGTAAATTACAGTTTCTTCAAGTATGTCAAGTCAATGGAGGAGGACATGACAGTTACTGCCAGGATGTCAGGTCCATGGAGGAGGACATGACACATACTGTTAGGATGTCATATCTATGGAGGAGGTAATGACAGCTACTGGCAGGTTGTCAGGTCCATGGAGGAAGACATAACAGCTACTGTCAGGATATCAGGTGAATGGAGGACGAAATGAGAGCTAGAGGCAGGGTGTCAAGTGCATGGAGAAGCACATGACAGATACTGCCAGGATGTCAGGTCCATAGAGTAGAACATGACACATACTGTCAGAAAATCAGGTCAAAAGAGGAGGAAATGACAGCTACAGGCAGATCGTAAGGTCCATGGAGCAGGACGTAACAGCTACTGGCAGGATGTCAGTTCCATGGAAGAGGATATGACAGCTACTGGCAGGGTGTCAGGTTCATGGAGGAGGACATGGCAGTTACTGCCAGGTTGTCAGGTCCATGGAGTAGGACATAACAGCTACTGGCACGATGTCAGGTTCATGGAGGAGGGCATAACAGTTTCTTTAAGTATGTCAGGTCCATGGAGGAGGACATGACAGTTAATGCCAGGATGTCAGGTCCATGGAGGAGGACATGACACATACTGTCAAAAAATCAGGTCAATAGAGGAGTAAATGACAGCTACTGGCAGATCGTAAGGTCCATGATGTAGGACGTAACAGTTACTGGCAGGATGTCAATTCCATGGAAGAGGATATGACAGCTACTGGTAGGGTGTCAGGTCCATGGAGGAGGACATGGCACTTACTGCCAGGTTGTCAGGTGCATAGAATAGGACATAACAGCTACTGGCACGATGTCAAGTCCATGGAGGAGTAAATTACAGTTTCTTCAAGTATGTCAGGTCCATGGAGGAGGACATGACAGTTACTGCCAGGATGTCAGGTCCATGGAGGAGGACATGACACATTCTGTTAGGATGTCAGATCTATGGAGGAGGTAATGACAGCTACTGGCAGGCTGTCAGGTCCATGGATGAGGACATGACAGTTACTGCAAGGTTGTCAGGTCCATGGAGGAGGACATAACAGCTACTGCCAGGATGTCAGGTCCATGGAGGAGGACATGACACATACTGTTAGGATGTCAGATCTATGGAGGAGGTAATGACAGCTACTGGCAGATTGTAAGGTCCATGGAGGAGGACGTAACAGCTACTGGCAGGATGTCAGTTCCATGGAAGAGGATATGAAAGCTACTGGCAGGGTGTCAGGTCCATGGAGGAGGACATGGCAGTTACTGCCAGGTTGTCAGGTCCATGGAGTAGGACATATCAGCTACTGGCACGATGTAAGGTCCATGGAGGAGAAAATAACAGTTTCTTCAAGTATGTCAGGTCCATGGAGGAGGACATGACAGATACTGGCAGGCTGTCAGGTCCATGGAGGAGGACATGACAGTTACTGCAAGGTTGTTAGGTCCATGGAGGAGGACATGACAGTTACTGCCAGGATGTCAGGTCCATGGAGGAGGACATGACACATACTGTTAGGATGTCAGATCTATGGAGGAAGTAATGACAGCTACTGGCAGGATGTCAGGTCCATGGAGGAGGACATGACACATACTGTTAGGATGTCAGATCTATGGAGGAGGTAATGACAGCTACTGGCAGGATGTCAAGTCCAGGGAGGAGGACATGACTTCTACTGGCAGGAAGCCAAGTCCATGGAGGAGACATGACAGATACTGGTAGGCTGTCAGGTCCATGGAGGAGGACATGACAGTTACTGTAAGGTTGTCAGGTCCTTGGAGGAGGATATGACAGATACTGGCACGATGCCAAGTCCATGGATGAGTACATAATAGCTACTTGCAGGCTGGAAGGTCCATGGAGGAGGACATGACTGCTACTGACAGGATGCGAGGTCCATGGAGGAGGACATGACAGATTCTGGCAGGATGTCACGTAAATGGAGGAGGACATGACAGTTACTACAAGGTTGTCAGGTCCAAGGAGGAGGACATGACAGCTACTGGCAATATGCCAGGTCCATGGAGAAGGACAAGACACCTATGTCAGGATATCAAGTCTATGGAGGAGGACATGACAGCTACTGGAAAAATGCCAGGTCCATGGAGGAGGACATGACAGCTACTGGCAGGGTGTCAGGTCCATGGAGGAGAACATGACAGTTACTACTAGGTTGTCAAGTCCATGGAGGAGGATATACCAGCTACTGGCAGGATATCAGGTCCAGGGAGGAGGAAATGACAGCTAGTGGCAGGGTGTTAAGTACATGGAGGAGGACATGACACATACTGTCAAAAAATCAGGTCAATAGAGAAGGAAATGACAGCTACTAGCAGATCGTAAGGTCCATGGAGGAGGGCGTAACAGCTATTGGCAGGATGTCAGTTCCATGGAAGAGGATATGACAGCTACTGGCAGGGTGTCAGGTCCATGGAGGAGAACATGGCAGTTACTGCCAGGTTGTCAGGTCCATGGAGCAGGACATAACAGCTACTGGCACGATGTCAGGTCCATGGAGGAGTAAATAACAGTTTCTTCAAGTATATCAGGTCCATGGAGGAGGACATGACAGTTACTGCCAGGATGTCAGGTCCATGGAGGAGGACATGACACATACTGTCAAAAAATCAGGTCAATAGAGGAGGAAATTACAGCTACTGGCAGATCGTAAGGTCCATGAAGGAGGACGTAACAGCTACTGGCAGGATGTCAGTTCCATGGAAGAGGATATGACAGCTACTGGCAGGGTGTCAGGTTCATGGAGGAGGACATGGCAGTTACTGCCAGGTTGTCAGGTCCATAGAGTAGGACATAACAGCTACTGGCACGATGTCAGGTTCATGGAGGAGGGCATAACAGTTTCTTTAAGTATGTCAGGTCCATGGAGGAGGACATGACAGTTAATGCCAGGATGTCAGGTCCATGGAGGAGGACATGACACATACTGTCAAAAAAATCAGGTCAATAGAGGAGTAAATGACAGCTACTGGCAGATCGTAAGGTCCATGATGTAGGACGTAACAGTTACTGGCAGGATTTCAGTTCCATGGAAGAGGATATGACAGCTACTGGTAGGGTGTCAGGTCCATGGAGGAGGACATGGCACTTACTGCCAGGTTGTCAGGTGCATAGAATAGGACATAACAGCTACTGGCACGATGTCAAGTCCATGGAGGAGTAAATTACAGTTTCTTCAAGTATGTCAGGTCCATGGAGGAGGACATGACAGTTACTGCCAGGATGTAAGGTCCATGGAGGAGGACATGACACATTCTGTTAGGATGTCAGATCTATGGAGGAGGTAATGACAGCTATTGGCAGGATGTCAGGTCCATGGAGGAGGACCTGACAAATACTGTTAGGATGTCAGATCTATGGAGGAGGTAATGACAGCTACTGGCAGGATGTCAGGTCCATGGAGGAGTACATGACTGCTACTGGCAGGATGCCAGGTCCAAGGAGGAGGACATGACAGATACTGGCAGGCTGTTAGGTCCATGGAGGAGGACATGACAGTTACTGCAAGGTTGTCAGGTCCATGTAGGAACACATAACAGCTACTGGCAGAATATCAGGTGCATGGGGGAGGAAATGGGAGCTAGAGGCAGGGTTTCAAGTGTATGGAGGAGGACATGACAGATACTGCAAGGTTGTCAAGTCCATTGAGGAGGACATAACAGCTTCTGGCAGGATATCAGGTGCATGGAGGAGGAAATGAGAGCTAGAGACAGGGTGTCAAGTGCATGGAGGAGGACATGATAGATACTGCCAGGATGTCAGGTCCATGAGGTGGACATGACACCTATGGCAGGTTGTCAAGTCCATGGAGGAGTACATGACAGTTATTGCCAGGATGTCATGTCCATAGAGTAGAACATGACACCTACTGTCAGAAAATCAGGTCAATAGAGGAGGAAATGACAGCTACTGGCAGATCGTAAGGTCCATGGAGGAGGACGTAACAGCTACTGGTAGGATGTCAGTTCCATGGAAGAGAATATGACAGCTACTGGCAGGGTGTCAGGTCCATGGAGGAGGACATGGCAGTTACTGCCAGGATGTCAGGTCCATGGAGTAGGACATAACAGCTACTGGCACGATGTAAGGTCCATGGAGGAGAAAATAACAGTTTCTTCAAGTATCTCAGGTCTATGGAGGAGGACATGACAGATGCTGGCAGGTTGTCAGGTCCATGGAGGAGGACATGACACATACTGTCAGAAAATCAGGTCAATAGAGGAGGAAATGACAGCTACTGGCAGATCGTAAGGTCCATGGAGGAGGACGTAACAGCTACTGGCAGGATGTCAGTTCCATGGAGTAGGACATAACAGCTACTGGCAAGATGTAAGGTCCATGGAGGAGAAAATAACAGTTATTGCCAGGATGTCAGGTCCATAGAGTAGAACATGACACCTACTGTCAGAAAATCAGGTCAATAGAGGAGGAAATGACAGCTACTGGCAGATCGTAAGGTCCATGGAGGAGGACGTAACAGCTACTGGCATGATGTCAGTTCCATGGAAGAGGATATGACAGCTACTGGTAGGGTGTCAGGTTCATGGAGGAGGACAAGGCAGTTACTGCCAGGTTGTTAGGTCCATGGAGTAGGACATAACAGCTTCTGGCAAGATGTCAGGTTCATGGAGGAGGGCATAACAGTTTCTTCAAGTATGTCAAGTCCATGGAGGAGGACATGACAGTTACTGTCAGGATGTCAGGTCCATGGAGTAGGAAATGACACCTACTGTCAAAAAATCAGGTCATTAGAGGAGGAAATGACAGCTACTGGCAGATCGTAAGGTTCAGGGAGGAGGACGTAACAGTTACTGGCAGGATGTCAGTTCCATGGAAGAGGATATGACAGCTACTGGCAGGGTGTCAGGTCCATGGAGGAGGACATGGCATTTACTGCCAGGTTGTCAGGTCCATGGAATAGGACATAACAGCTACTGGCACGATGTCAGGTCCATGGAGGAGTAAATTACAGTTTCTTCAAGTATGTCAGGTCCATGGAGGAGGACATGACAGTTATTGCCAGGATGTCAGGTCCATGGAGGAGGACATGACACATACTGTTAGGATGTCAGATCTATGGAGGAGGTAATGACAGCTACTGGCAGGATGTCAGGTCCATGGAAGAGGACATCACTGCTACTGGCAGGATGCCAGGTCCATGGAGGAGGACATGACAGATACTGGCAGGCTGTCAGATCCATGGAGGAAGACATGACAGTTACTGCAAGGTTGTCAGGTCCATGGAGGAGGACATAACAGCTACTGGCAGAATATCAGGTCCATGGAGGAGGAAATGAGAGCTAGAGGCAGGGTGTCAAGTGCATGGAGGAGGACATGACAGATACTGCCAGTATGTCAGGTCCATGGAGGTGGACATGACACCTACTGGCAGGTTGTCAAGTCCATGGAGGAGTACATGACAGTTATTGCCAGGATGTCAGGTCCATAGAGTAGAAGATGACACCTACTGGCAGGATGTCAAGTCCATGGAGGAGGACATGACAGTTATTGCCAGGATATCATGTCCATGGAGCTGGAAATGACACCTACTATAAGGATGTCAGGTCTATGGAGGAGGAAATGACAGCTACTGGCAGGATGTCAGGTCCATGGAGGAGGGCATAACAATTATTGCAAGGATGTCAGGTCCATAGTGGAGGAGATGGCAGTTACTGGCAGGATGTCAGGTCCATGGAGGAGGACATGAGACATACTGTCAGAAAATCAGGTTAATAGAGTAGGAAATGACAGCTACTTGCAGATCGTAAGGTCCATGGGGGAGGACGTAACAGCTACTGGCAGGATGTCAGTTCCATGGAAGAGGATATGACAGCTACTGGCAGGGTGTCAGGTTCATGTAGGAGGACAAGGCAGTTACTGCCAGGTTGTCAGCTCGATGGAGTAGGACATAACAGCTTCTGGCAAGATGTCAGGTTCATGGAGGAGTATATAACAGTTTCTTCAAGTATGTCAGGTCCATGGAGGAGGACATGACAGTTACTGCCAGGATGTCAGGTCCATGGAGGAGGACATGACACATACTGTTAGGATGTCAGATCTATGGAGGAGGTAATGACAGCTACTGGCTGGATGTCAGGTCCATGGAGGAGGACATCACTGCTACTGGCAGGATGCCAGATCCATGGAGGAGGACATGACATATACTGGCAGGCTGTCAGGTCCATGGAGGAGGACATGGCAGTTACTGCCAGGTTGTCAGGTCCATGGAGTAGAACATAACAGCTATTGGCACGATGTCAGGTCCATGGACGAGAAAATAACAGTTTCCTCAAGTATGTCAGGTCCATGGAGAGGTACATGACAGTTACTGCCAGGATGTCAGGTCCATGGAGGAGGACATGACACATACTGTTAGGATGTCAGATCTATGGAGGAGGTAATGACAGCTACTGGCAGGATGTCAGGTCCATGGAGGAGGACATGACACATACTGGCAGGCTGTAAGGTCCATGGAGGAGGACATGACAGTTACTGCAAGGTTGTCAGGTCCATGGAGGAGGACATAACAGCTACTGGCAGGATATCAGGTGCATGGAGGAGGAAATGAGAGCTAGAGGCAGGGTGTCAAGTGCATGGAGGAGGACATGACAGATACTGCCAGGATGTAAGGTCCATGGAGGTGGACATGACACCTACTGGCAGGTTGTCAAGTCCATGGAGGAGTACATGACAGTTATTGCCAGGATGTCAGGTCCATAGAGTAGAACATGACACCTACTGGCAGGATGTCAAGTCCATGGAGGAGGACATGACAGTTATGGAGCTGGAAATGACACCTACTGTAAGTATGTCAGGTCTATGGAGGAGGAAATGACAGCTACTAGCAGGATGTCAGGTCCTTGGAGGAGGGCATAACAGTTATTGCAAGGATGTCAGGTCCATAGAGGAGGAGATAGCAGTTACTGGCAGGATGTCAGGTCCATGGAGGAGGACATGACACATACTGTCAGAAAATCAGGTCAATAGAGGAGGATATGACAGCTGCTGGCAGATCGTAAGGTCCATGGAGGAGGACATAACAGCTACTGGCAGGATGTCAGTTCCATGGAAGAGGATATGACAGCTACTGGCAGGGTGTCAGGTTCATGGAGGAGGACAAGGCAGTTACTGCCAGGTTGTCAGCTCGATGGAGTAGGACATAACAGCTTCTGGCAAGATGTCAGGTTCATGGAGGAGTAAATAACAGTTTCTTCAAGTATGTCAGGTCCATGGAGGAGGACATGACAGTTACTGCCAGAATGTCAGGTCCATGGAGGAGGACATGACACATACTGTTAGGATGTCAGATCTATGGAGGAGGTAATGACAGCTACTGGCTGGATGTCAGGTCCATGGAGGAGGACATCACTGCTACTGGCAGGATGCCAGATCCATGGAGGAGGACATGACATATACTGGCAGGCTGTCAGATCCATGGAGGAAGACATGACAGTTACTGCAAGGTTGTCAGGTCCATGGAGGAGGACATAACAGCTACTGGCAGGATATCAGGTCCATGGAGGAGAAAATGAGAGCTAGAGGCAGGGTGTCAAGTGCATGGAGGAGGACATGACAGATACTGCCAGGATGTGAGGTACACGGAGGGGGACATGTCACCTACTGGCAGGTTGTCAAGTCCATGGAGGAGGACATTACAGTTATTGCCAGGATATCAGGTCCATAGAGTAGAACATGTCACCTACTGGCAGGATGTCAAGTCCATGGAGGAGGACATTACAGTTATTGCCAGGATATCATGTCCATGAAGCTGGAAATGACACCTACTGTAAGGATGTCAGGTCTATGGAGGAGGAAATGACAGCTACTGGCAGGATGTCAGGTCCATAGAGGAGGGCATAACAGTTATTGCAAGGATGTCAGGTCCATAGAGGAGGAGATGGCAGTTACTGGCAGGATATCAGGTCCATGGAGGACGACATGACACATACTGTCAGAAAATCAGGTCAATAGAGGAGGAAATGACAGCTACTAGCAAATCGTAAGGTCCATGGAGGAGGACGTAACAGCTACTGGCAGGATGTTAGTTACATGGAAGAGGATATGACAGCTACTGGCAGGGTGTCAGGTCCATGGAGAAGAACATGGCAGTTACTGCCAGGTTGTCACGTCCATGGAGTAGGACATAACAGCTACTGGCACGATGTCAGGTCCATGGAGGAGAAAATAACAGTTTCTTCAAGAATGTCAGGTCCATGGAGGAGGACATGACAGTTACTGGCAGGATGTCAGGTACATGGAGGAGGATATGACACATACTGTTAGGATGTCAGATCTATGGAAGAGGTAATGACAGCTACTGGCAGGATGTCAGGTCCATGGAGGAGGATATGACACATACTGTTAGGATGTCAGATCTATGGAAGAGGTAATGACAGCTACTGGCAGGTTGTCAGTTCCATGGAGGAGGACATGACTGCTACTGGGAGGATGCCAGGTCCATGGAGGAGAACATGACAGATACTGGCAGGCTGTCAGGTCCATGGAGGAGGACATGACAGTTACTGCAAGGTTGTCAGGTCCATGGAGGAGGACATAACAGCTACTGGCAGGATATCAGGTGCATGGAGGAGGAAATGAGAGCTAGAGGCAAGTTTTCAAGTGCATGGAGGAGGACATGACAGATACTGCCAGGATGTCAGGTCCATGGAGGTGGACATGACACCTACTGGCAGGATGTCAGGTCCATGGAGGAGGACATGACACATACTTTTAGGATGTCAGATCTATGGAGGAGGTAATGACAGCTACTGGCAGGATGTCAGGTCCATGGAGGAGGACATGACACATACTGTTAGGATGTCAGGTCCATGGAGGAGGACATGACAGTTACTGCAATGTTGTCAGGTCCATGGAGGAGGACATAACAGCTACTGGCAGGATATCAGGTGCATGGAGGAGGAAATGAGAGCTAGAGACAGGGTGTCAAGTGCATGGAGGAGGACATGACAGATACTGCCAGGATGTCAGGTCCATGGAGGTGGACATGACACCTACTGGCAGGTTGTCAAGTCCATGGAGGAGTACATGACAGTTATTGCCAGGATGTCAGGTCCATAGAGTAGAACATGACACCTACTGGCAGGATGTCAAGTCCATGGAGGAGGACATGACAGTTATTGCCAGGATATCATGTCCATGGAGCTGGAAAAGACACCTACTGTAAGGATGTCAGGTCTATGGAGGAGGAAATGACAGCTACTGGCAGGATGTCAGGTCCATGGAGGAGAACATGGCAGTTACTGCCAGGTTGTCACGTCCATGGAGTAGGACATAACAGCTACTGGCACGATGTCAGTTCCATGGAGGAGAAAATAACAGTTTCTTCAAAAATGTCAGGTCCATGGAGGAGGACATGACAGTTACTGGCAGGATGTCAGGTCCATGGAGGAGAATATGACACATACTGTTATAATGTTAGATCTATGAAAGAGGTAATGACAGCTACTGGCAGGATGTCAGGTCGATGGAGGAGGACATGACACATACTGTTAGGATGTCAGATCTATGGAGGAGGTAATGACAGCTACTGGCAGGTTGTCAGTTCCATGGAGGAGGACATGACTGCTACTGGCAGGATGCCAGGTCCATGGAGGAGGACATGACATATACTGGCAGGCTGTCAGGTCCATGGAGGAGGACATGACAGTTACTGCAAGGTTGTCAGGTCCATGGAGGAGGACATAACAGCTACTGGCAGGATATCAGGTGCATGGAGGAGGAAATGAGAGCTAGAGGCAGGTTTTCAAGTGCATGGAGGAGGACATGACAGATACTGCCAGGACGTCAGGTCCATGGAGGTGGACATGACACCTACTGGCAGGATATCAGGTCCATGGAGGAGGACATGACACATACTTTTTGGATGTCAGATCTATGGAGGAGGTAATGACAGCTACTGGCAGGATGTCAGGTCCATGGAGGAGGACATGACACATACTGTTAGGATGTCAGGTCCATGGAGGAGGACATGATAGCTACTGCAAGGTTGTCAGGTCCATGGAGGAGGACATAAAAGCTACTGGCAGGATATCAGGTGCATGGAGGAGGAAATGAGAGCTAGAGACAGGGTGTCAAGTGCATGGAGGAGGACATGACAGATACTGCCAGGATGTCAGGTCCATGGAGGTGGACATGACACCTACTGGCAGGTTCTCAAGTCCATGGAGGAGTACATGACAGTTATTGCCAGGATGCCAGGTCCATAGAGTAGAACATGACACCTACTGGCAGGATGTCAAGTCCATGGAGGAGGACATGACAGTTATTGCCAGGATATCATGTCCATGGAGCTGGAAATGACACCCACTGTAAGGATGTCAGGTCTATGGAGGAGGAAATGACAGCTACTGGCAGGATGTCAGGTCCATGGAGGAGTGCATAACAGTTATTGCAAGGATGCCAGGTCCATAGAGGAGGAGATGGCAATTACTAGTAGGATGTCAGGTCCATGGAGGAGGACATGACAAATACTGTCAGAAAATCAGGTCAATAGAGGAGGAAATGACAGCTACTGGCTGATAGTAAGGTTCATGTAGGAGGACGTAACAGCTACTGGCAGGATGTCAGTTCCATGGAAGAGGATATGACAGCTACTGGCAGGGTGTGAGGTCCATGTAGGAGGACATGGCAGTTACTGCCAGGTTGTCAGGTCCATGGAGTAGGACATAACAGCTACTGGCACGATGTAATGTCCATGGAGGAGAAAATAACAGTTTCTTCAAGTATGTCAGGTCCATGGAGGAGGACATGACAGATACTGGCAGGCTGTCAGGTCCATGGAGGAGGACATAACAGCTACTGGCACGATGTCAGGTCCATGGAGGAGTAAATAACAGTTTCTTCAAGTATGTCAGGTCCATGGAGGAGGACATGACAGTTACTGGCAGGATGTCAGGTCCATGGAGGAGGACATGACACATACTGTCAAAAAATCAGGTCAATAGAGGAGGAAATGACAGCTACTGGCAGATCGTAAGGTTCATAGAGGAGGACGTAACAGCTACTTGCCGGATGTCAGTTCCAGGAAGAGGATATGACAGCTACTGGCTGGATGTCAGGTTCATGGAGGAGGACATGGCAGTTACTGCCAGGTTGTCAGGTCCATGGAGTAGAACATAACAGCTACTGGCACGATGTCAGGTTCATGGAGGAGTAAATAACAGTTTCTTCAAGTATGTCAGGTCCATGGAGGAGGACATGACAGTTACTGCCAGAATGTCAGGTCCATGGAGGAGGACATGACACATACTGTCAAAAAATCAGGTCAATAGAGGAGGAAATGACAGCTACTGGCAGATCGTAAGGTCCATGGAGGAGGACGTAACAGCTACTGGCAGGATTTCAGTTCCATGGAAGAGGATATGACAGCTACTGGCAGGGTATCAGGTCCATGGAGGAGGACATGGCAGTTACTGCCAGGTTGTCAGGTCCATGGAATAGGACATAACAGCTACTGGCACGATGTCAGGTCCGTGGAGGAGTAAATTACAGTTTCTTCAAGTATGTCAGGTCCATGGAGGAGGACATGACAGTTACTGCCAGGATGTCAGGTCCATGGAGGAGGTCATGACACATACTGTCAAAAAATCAGGTCAATAGAGGAGGAAATGACAGCTACTGGCACATCGTAAGGTCCATGGAGGAGGACGTAACAGCTACTGGCAGGATGTCAGTTCCATGGAAGAGGATATGACAGCTACTGGCAGGGTGTCAGGTTCATGGAGGAGGACATGGCAGTTACTGCCAGGTTGTCAGGTCCATGGAGTAGGACATAACAGCTACTGGCACGATGTCACGTTCATGGAGGAGTAAATAATAGGATTTTAGTCTTACCTGTTAAATCCTTTTCACTTAGTCCATACAGGTCACTGGTACTCTGGGAGGCGTAAGTCCCCTTTAATAGGCAGGAACAACTATGCAAATGATTTGCAAGGGGCGGAGCCTCCCCTCTCACTTAAGCCACCTTCTGGCCAGAGCCACTTTGATTGATTTGAGACCCTAAAAACTGACCACAGGTAAGCAAAAAGAAAGACTCCTGTGAGCATGCCCTGACGGTCTCCCACTGAATGCCACAGGAGAGCCCAGACTGGTCCCTTGACAGGGTGGGAGACCAGTGACCTGTATGGACTAAGTGAAAAGGATTTAACAGGTAAGACTAAAATCCTATTTTCACTGTCGTCCAATACAGGTCACTGGTACTCTGGGATGTACAAACATTGAGCTGATCCAGATGCGGGAAGTAAGGCAAGGACCAGGCGCAAGGCCCAAGTTGCTAGAACTGCAATAAATCAGTTAATTACATAGCCCAAACTGTAAGTGTCAACGGACACCAACCAAGGGAAACAATCCCTGAACTAACACAGCACACGGAAACAGAGCCAACCGGGCTCAACAGCAAGGAAGCACTAAGGATCACAGAGCGGAAGACCTAGACAGGCAAAACTGCCTCCAGGACCTTCCTTCCAAAACTGGCAGCAGCCGAAGCCAGTACATCAACTCGATAGTGCCTAGAAAATGTGTGCACAGAGGACCAAGTGGCCGCTCTGCACAGTTGATCAGCAGATGCCTGATTCTTGTATGCCCAAGAGGCCCCAATAGAGCTGGTGGAATGGGCAGTCACCCTGAAGGGAACATGCTTATTCCGCAACTTATAAGCTTCACAGATGGTAGCTTTAATCCAAGATGCAATAGTAACCTTGGCAGCCGGTCTCCCTGCCCTAGGTCACTCAGGAATGACGAATAGAGCGTCAGACTTCCTGATAGACTTGGTGCGATGAACATAAAACTTGAGGCAACGCACCACATCCAATAAATGGAGATCCCGTTCCTTGTCAGATGAAGGATTAGGGCAGAAAGAGGGAACTACAATCTCCTGATTGATGTGAAACTCGGACACAACCTTGGGTAAGAATTCCTCGGAAGTGCGAAGCACAGCCTTATCCTTGTGGAACACCAGGTAAGGAGGTTTACAAGACAGAGCTTGTAACTCTGCTACCCGGCGAACTGAGACAATAGCCAAAAGGAAGGCCATCTTCCAAGTCAAGAGACGTAATGGAATGGAAGCCAAGGATTCAAACGGGGGTCGCTGGAGAACTCCCAGCACCAAATTGAGATCCCACTGGGGAGCAGGACTCTGAAAGGCAGGTCGAACATGAGTCACACCTTGGAAGAAAACTTTCACATCAGGAAGGATAGCAATCCGGTCCTGGAAAAACACAGACAAGGCAGAGGTCTGAACTTTGAGGGAACTCAGACTGAGCCCCTTATCAACACTGTCCTGCAAGAAGGCCAGGACAGTGGGAAGATGAAATTCAAGTGACAATTGCTTATCAGTGCACCATGCAACAAAGGTTGACCATATGCGATGATAGATCTTGGAGGACACAGGCTTACGAGCACTAAGCATAGTCGACACCACAGAAGGAGAAAATCCTTTCTTAGCTAAAATCGAGGATTCAACCGCCATGCCATCAAATGGAGAGAGTGAACATCCTCCTTCCACAGATAACCCTGGAGAAGAAGATCCGGACGGGCAGGGAGCGAAATCGGATCCGATACTGACAAGGCCATCAACTCCGGAAACCAGGACTGGCGGGGCCAGTTTGGAGCGATCAAGATGACAGGACAACGCTCCTGCTTCAACTTCTGAATAACTCTGATCAATAGAGGAAGAGGAGGGAAGATGTAAGCCAGGGAGAAATCCCAAGGGATCGACAAGGCATCCACTGCTAGAGCAAGGGAGTCCCTCCACCGGGAGCAAAACACTGGAACCTCCCTGTTGTGTCTGGTAGCCATCAGGTCCACCACAGGCATCCCCCACCGCTGGGCGAGCATGTGAAACACCTCTGGATGAAGAGCCCATTCTCCGCTGTCGACGGTGTGACGACTGAGGAAGTCTGCCAAGACGTTGTCTACGCCTGGAATATGAACTGCAGATATGACAGGCACGTGCCCAAGACAAAATATCCTTGATTTCCCACCAGGCGGAACCGCTTCTTGTGCCGCCTTGCCTGTTGATGTAAGCCACTGCCGTGGCGTTGTCGGACTCCACTCTGATCGGAAGACCGGTCAGTTGAGACTCCCAGTGCCTCAGGGCAAGCCGGACAGCTCGAAGTTCCAGAACATTGATGGAGAGAAGGGATTCCTCCAGACCCCATTTCCCCTGAGCACTGAAGCGACCCCAAACTGCACCCCAGCCCCGAAGGCTGACATCCGTTGTGACTGTGGTCCAACGAGGAACTAGAAATGATCTCCCTTTCAGTCGATGAGAAAGATCCAACCACCAGGGCAGACTCGACTCGACATGAGGAGGTAGAGAGACGGCCAGATGTAGATGATCTGGATGATTCCTGCACGTCCGGATCACAAATCTCTGAAGTTCCCTGGAGTGGGCCATGGCAAATGGTACTTCTTCGATCGTGGAAATGAACTTCCCCACTACGGACGACAACTTCGGTACCGGAATTTCTTCCATGTCCAGAATCCCAGCTACTCGGACGGCTATCTGGTGAGCCACATCCTCTGGAAGAAACACCATGCATTGGCGAGTGTCGAACAGGAGACCCAGGAACAGAAGCCGCTGAGATGGAACCAAGTCCGACTTGTCCAGATTCAGGATCCAGCCATGACGGTTCAGAGAGTGCATACACTTCTGTAATTGCTGATGGAGAAGCTCCGCTGAGGAGGCTTTCAGTAGGAGATCGTCCATGTAGGGGGTCACTCTGATCCCATCCTGATGAAGCACCGCTATCAAGGAGCCTAACACCCTCTGGAAGACCTGAGGGGCTGAGGTCAGCCCAAAGGTGAGCGCTGTAAACTGAAAGTGTCCCCTGTGGCAGGCAATCCTGAGATACCGCCTGCTCCCTGGATGAATAGGGACATGAAGATAAGCATCCTGAAGGTCCAGGGAGGCAAGGAACTCCCCTGGAGACATTGCTGCAATCACAGAGCGCAGGGACTCCTGGCGGAAGTGGGAAGTCACCACATAGGCATTGAGATCTTTGAGATCCAAAATGGGACGAGCCCCTCCGTCCTTTTTGGCTACCACAAACAGGTTGGAAAAGAATCCTGAACCTGTGTCCCCCTGAGGAACCGCCTCCAGGACCTCTTTGTCCAAGAGATCCTGAATAGCGCCGTCGAACAGACGCCCTTTTGTGGGTTCCTGAGAAGGACGAGTAAAATGGAACCGAAAAGGAGGAAGGGAGGAGAAAGGGATCCTGTATCCCTCTGACACCACCTGAAGAACCCATGGGTCCGCCACTGACTCCTCCCAAGTCCGGGGAAAGAGGCAGAGACGACCACCTACAGCCGGATGCGGACCCGGGTTCGGCGAGTCATGCCGAAGCAGTCTTGGAGGTCTTGGCCTTGGGGGCAACTTTGGACTTCCAGGACTGTTTGGGCTTGGAGGAGGAGCGTGTAGCGGGAGGACCCGCCGGGGTCGAGGAGCGTGTCTCAGTATGAAAGGAACGAAAGGACCGATTGCGTTTGGCTGGAAACGTTTTCTTAAAGACTGATGGTAGAAGAGTACTTTTACCCCCAGTAGCCTCACTGATCATTTCTTTGAGTTCAGACCCAAAAAGCAAACTCCCCTGGAAGGGCAGGGAAAGCAAGGCTTTCTTAGAGGCTGTATCAGCAGACCAAAGTTTCAGCCAAAGGGCGCGTCTGGCCACCACAGAAGAAGTGGAGGCCCTCGCCATCATGCGCACAGCATCAAAAGCAGCGTCAGCAACATAATTCTGAGCTTCAGTAATATTAGCAAGAAGCTGCAACTGTTCAGACACTGGTGCATCCTGGCGAACTGCTTCAGTCAGTCGTTCAGTCCAGGCCGCGATAGCCCTGTTAACCCACGCCACTGCAAAGGTTGGACGCATGGCAGTGCCAATAGAGGCAAAAATGGACTTAAGAGAAAGTTCCAGTTTCTTATCCGTCCAATCCTGCAGGGCAGAGGCATCAGATACAGCCAAAGCGGTAGACTTGGATAGCCTGGAAACAGGGACATCCACCTTGGGAGGATGCACCCATTTAGCCAGCTCAGTCTCAGGAAAAGGGTACAGCTTAGCAAACTTTTTAGAGACAGAGGATGATCTATCAGGATTCTTCCATGCCTCAGAGACTAGACGGGCAAGAGTAGGATTAGTTGGAAAACAAACAACAGGCTTAGATGGCTTCTTCTGAAAAACATCAGTAGGATCATAAGTGGATTCCTGAGTCAGAGGAAGGTTGAGCGTATTCAGAACAGCTCTAATCAGACCCTCAGCCGAAACTTCAGGGTCACATTCATAGGGGTCCCCAATGGACCTGGTAGATTCAATAACAGTCCGTTCCTCAGCATCAGAATCCTGCAAGAGTTCTTCCTCAGAAGAATCAGTCACATCAGGAGCCCCCTGTGGCTTAGGCAGGGAGGTCCTGATGGTAGAGGGGGTCTGCCAGACCTGGAGAGCCCCCTGTACCTGAGAGGGAAAGAGTTGAAGAGCGGATCTGAGATCCCTAGTGGCAGCTTTAAACTCCCTCACCCAAGATGGCTCAATAGCGTAGCTGGGAGGCCCAGGGTTGCTATCTTGACCAGTACAATTAGGGCATAGATCCCCCACATTATCGCTAGACAGCCCAATGTGGCAAGAGGAGCAAAACGCCATGGGGGTAGCAGACCCCCCATCCTCCTTAGACTTGGGTCTAGCCCCTAGCTCCAGTGAAGTAGACATGCTCACAGCATCAATATACCCCACTAATGACACTATCACCCAGAAAAAGTGCAAAGGATTAAAGTTTCACCCCAGAAATGTCTAAATTCGGACATATCTGGCCAGCGAAGGGTTAATCTGTTGCGGAGAGAGAAGGCTCGGTCCCTGCGTAGTGTACTCGCTTAGGAAAAGTTCCACAAAATGGCGGCCGATATGACAGCCAATCAGAAACGAGCGCGAACCAGGCGCTCATGGGAAATGTAGTTTTCCCTTTACAAGTACCCCAAACAGTGCCCGAAGCCCCCCT
Source organism: Rhinophrynus dorsalis (assembly GCA_037306005.1). Taxonomy (NCBI): domain Eukaryota; kingdom Metazoa; phylum Chordata; class Amphibia; order Anura; family Rhinophrynidae; genus Rhinophrynus; species Rhinophrynus dorsalis. Next base: position 18,879,299 of record CM074724.1, on the reverse strand, counting down.
GAACACCCCACATAAATAAAACACATTCCGGATGATAGAGCAGGAGCCTAGCATTAAAATGAGCCATCTCTGAAGTTGCTGAGACAAGCGGTTCCAGAGATATGTCCCACACTGTGAATTCCCATAGAGAGTAAAGGAGCCATAGCGTTTGAGCGGGAAATTTAATAAAACATTAAAAATAGCCCAAACAAGTATAAAACACATAAGAAACATAAGTAAACTAATACCCAAAGCTCCAAAACCCAGAGAATACCACAGAAATTGCATTAAACATTGAAATGCAAATAAAAACACCCTATGAGTGCTGGAGTGCATTGCAAACTCCCAAATACAAGCCCAGCAAAGGGACACTGTGGGGACAAGTGGACCTTCAGCACTCAATGGGTGACTCACCTCTCTTGCAGGACTTCTGTCTTCAGGTGACCATGATAGAGGAGGAATAACCCAGAGGCAAATTCCCCAGCAGGGAAGCTGCTTAACTCAAGCTGTCCCCTCTTCAGGGCATAAGGTCCACAGAAATCCCTGGGAGCTGCACTAGCCACTTCGGGTGAGGGCATTCACAGCCATGGTCACCCTCCTAATGGTGGTATTCCATATTGAATAAAAAAAATAACAAATGACTAAGTTGAAAGCATAGATGTTCTCTACCTGGTGTGCATAGCACCCAGGAACAAATCAATCTGGGTGGCTCTGGCCAGAAGGTGGCTTAAGTGAGAGGGGAGGCTCCGCCCCTTGCAAATCATTTGCATAGTTGTTCCTGCCTATTAAAGGGGACTTACGCCTCCCAGAGTACCAGTGACCTGTATTGGACGACAGTGAAAACAGTTTCTTCAAGTATGTCAGGTCCATGGAGGAGGACATGACAGTTACTGCCAGGATGTCAGGTCCATGGAGGAGGACATGACACATACTGTCAAAAAATCAGGTCAATAGAGGAGGAAATGACAGCTACTGGCAGATTGTAAGGTCCATGGAGGAGGACGTAACAGCTACTGGCAGGATGTCAGTTCCATGGAAGAGGATATGACAGCTACTGGCAGGGTGTCAGGTCCATGGAGGAGGACATGGCAGTTACTGCCAGGTTGTCAGGTCCATGGAATAGGACATAACAGCTACTGGCACGATGTCAGGTCCATGGAGGAGTAAATTACAGTTTCTTCAAGTATGTCAGGTCCATGGAGGAGGACATGACAGTTACTGCCAGGATGTCAGGTCCATGGAGGAGGACATGACACATACTGTTAGGATGTCAGATATATGGAGGAGGTAATGACAGCTACTGGCAGGATGTCAGGTCCATGGAGGAGGACATCACTGCTACTGGCAGGATGCCAGGTCCATGGAGGAGGACATGACATATACTGACAGGCTGTCAGGTCCATGGAGGAAGACATGACAGTTACTGCAAGGTTGTCAGGTCCATGGAGGAGGACATAACAGCTACTGGCAGGATATCAGGTCCATGGAGGAGGAAATGAGAGCTAGAGGCAGGGTGTCAAGTGCATGGAGGAGGACATGACAGATACTGCCAGGATGTCAGGTCCATGGAGGGGGACATCACTGCTACTGGCAGGATGCCAGGTCCATGGAGGAGTACATGACATATACTGGCAGGTTGTCAAGTCCATGGAGGAGTACATGACAGTGATTGCCAGGATGTCAGGTCCATAGAGTAGAACATGACACCTACTGGCAGGATGTCATGTCCATGGAGGAGGACATGACAGTTATTGCCAGGATATGATGTCCATGGAGCTGGAAATGACACCTACTGTAAGGATGTCAGGTCTATGGAGGAGGAAATGACAGCTACTGGCAGGATGTCAGGTCCATGGAGGAGGGCATGACAGTTATTGCAAGGATGTCAGGTCCATAGAGGAGGAGATGGCAGTTACTGGCAGGATATCAGGTCCATGGAGGACGACATGACACATACTGTCAGAAAATCAGTTCCATGGAAGAGGATATGACAGCTACTGGCAGGGTGTCAGGTCCATGGAGGAGAACATGGCAGTTACTGCCAGGTTGTCACGTCCATGGAGTAGGACATAACACCTACTGGCACGATGTAAGGTCCATGGAGGAGAAAATGACAGTTTCTTCAAGTATGTCAGGTCCATGGAGGAGGACATGACAGATACTGGCAGGCTGTCAGGTCCATGGAGGAGGACATAACAGCTACTGGCACGATGTCAGGTTCATGGAGGAGTAAATAACAGTTTCTTCAAGTATGTCAGGTCCATGGAGGAGGACATGACAGTTACTGCCAGAATGTCAGGTCCATGGAGGAGGACATGACACATACTGTCAAAAAATCAGGTCAATAGAGAAGGAAATGACAGCTACTGGCAGATCGTAAGTTCCATGGAGGAGGACGTAACAGCTACTGGCAGGATGTCAGTTCCATGGAAGAGGATATGACAGCTACTGCCAGGTTGCCAGGTCCATGGAGTAGGACATAACAGTTACTGGCACGATGTCAGGTCCATGGAGGAGAAAATAACAGTTTCTTCAAGTATGTCAGGTCCATGGAGGAGGACATGACAGATGCTGGCAGGCTGTTAGGTCCATGAAGGAGGACATGACAGTTACTGCAAGGTTGTTAGGTCCATGGACGAGGACGTAACAGCTACTGGCAGGATGTCAGTTCCGTGGAAGAGGATATGACAGCTACTGGCAGGGTGTCAGGTCCATGGAGGAGAACATGGCAGTTACTGCCAGGTTGTCAGGTCCATGGAATAGGACATAACAGCTACTAGCACGATGTCAGGTCCGTGGAGGAGTAAATTACAGTTTCTTCAAGTATGTCAGGTCCATGGAGGAGGATATGACAGTTACTGCCAGGATGTCAGGTCCATGGAGGAGGTCATGACACATACTGTCAGGTCCATGGAGGAGGACATCACTGCTACTGGCAGGATGCCAGGTCCATGGAGGAGGACATGACATATACTGGCAGGCTGTCAGGTCCATGGAGGAAGACATGACAGTTACTGCAAGGTTGTCAGGTCCATGGAGGAGGACATAACAGCTACTGGCAGGATATCAGGTCCATGGAGGAGGAAATGAGAGCTAGAGGCAGGGTGTCAAGTGCATGGAGGAGGACATGACAGATACTGCCAGGATGTCAGGTCCATGGAGGGGGACATGACACCTACTGGCAGGTTGTCAAGTCCATGGAGGAGTACATGACAGTTATTGCCAGGATGTCAGGTCCATAGAGTAGAACATGACACCTACTGGCAGGATGTCAAGTCCATGGAGGAGGACATGACAGTTATTGCCAGGATATCATGTCCATGGAGCTGGAAATGACACCTACTGTAAGGATGTCAGGTCTATGGAGGAGGAAATGACAGCTACTGGCAGGATGTCAGGTCCATGGAGGAGGGCATAACAGTTATTGCAAGGATGTCAGGTCCATAGAGGAGGAGATGGTAGTTACTGGCAGGATATCAGGTCCATGGAGGACGACATGACACATACTGTCAGAAAATCAGGTCAATAGAGGAGGAAATGACAGCTACTGGCAGATCGAAAGGTCCATGGAGGAGGACGTAACAGCTACTGGCAGGATGTCAGTTCCATGGAAGAGGATATGACAGCTACTGGCAGGATGTCAGGTCCATGGAGCAGGACATGAAACATACTGTTAGGATGTCAGATCTATGGAGGAGGTAATGACAGCTACTGGCAGGATGTCAAGTCCACGGAGGAGGACATGACTGCTACTGGCAGGAAGCCAGGTCCATGGAGGAGGATATGACAGATACTGGCAGGCTGTCAGGTCCATGGAGGAGAACATGACAGTTACTGTAAGGTTGTCACGTCCATGGAGGAGGACATGACAGATACTGGCACGATGCCAAGTCTATGGAGGAGTACATAATAGCTACTGGCAGGCTGGCAGGTCCATGGAGGAGGACATGACTGCTACTGGCAGGATACCAGCTCCATGGAGGGGGATATGACAGATTCTGGCAGGATGTCACGTAAATGGAGGAGGACATGACAGTTACTACAAGGTTGTCATGTCCAAGGAGGAGGAGTTGACAGCTAATTGCAATATGCCAAGTCCATGGAGAAGGACAAGGCACCTATGTCAGGATATCAAGTCTATGGAGGAGAACATGACAGCTACTGGAAAAATGCCAGGTCCATGGAGGAGGACATGACAGCTACTGGCAGGGTGTCAGGTACATGGAGGAGAACATGACAGTTACTGCTAGCTTGTCAAGTCCATGGAGGAGGATATACCAGCTACTGGCAGTATATCAGTTCCATGGAGGAGGACATGACAGTTACTGCCAGGATGTCAGGTCCATGGAGGAGGACATGACACATACTGTCAAGAAATCAGGTCAAAAGAGGAGGAAATGACAGCTACTGGCAGATCGTAAGGTCCATGGAGGAGGACGTAACAGCTACTGGCAGGATGTCAGTTCCATGGAAGAGGATATGACAGCTACTGGCAGGGTGTCAGGTCCATGGAGGAGGACATGGCAGTTACTGTCAGGTTGTCAGGTCCATGGAATAGGACATAACAGCTACTGGCACGATGTCAGGTCCATGGAGGAGTAAATTACAGTTTCTTCAAGTATGTCAGGTCCATGGAGGAGGACATGACAGTTACTGCCAGGATGTCAGGTCCATGGAGGAGGACATGACACATACTGTTAGGATGTCAGATCTATGAAGGAGGTAATGACAGCTACTGGCAGGATGTCAGGTCCATGGAGGAGGACATTACTGCTACTGGCAGGTTGCCAGGTCCGTGGAGGACGACATGACAGCTACTGGCAGAGTGTCAGGTCCATGGAGGAAGACATGACAGTTACTGCAAGGTTGTCAGGTCCATGGAGGATGACATAACAGCTACTGGCAGGATATCAGACCATGGAGGAGGAAATGAGAGCTAGAGGCCGGGTGTCAAGTGCATGGAGGAGGACATGACAGATACTGCCAGGATGTCAGGTCCATGGAGGGGGACATGACACCTACTGGCAGGTTGTCAAGTATATGGAGGAGTACATGACAGTTATTGCCAGGATGTCAGGTCCATAGAGAAGAACATGACACCTACTGGCAGGATGTCAAGTCCATGGAGGAGGACATGACAGTTATTGCCAGGATATCATGTCCATGGAGCTGGAAATGACACCTACTGTAAGGATGTCAGGTAAATGGAGGAGGAAATGACAGCTACTGGCAGGATGTCAGGTCCATGGAGGAGGGCATAACAGTTATTGCAAGGATGTCAGGTCCATAGAGGAGGAGATGGCAGTTACTGGCAGGATATCAGGTCCATGGAGGAGGACATGACACATACTGTCAGAAAATCAGGTCAATAGAGGAGGAAATGACAGCTACTGGCAGATCGTAAGGTCCTTGGAGGAGGACGTAACAGCTACTGGCAGGATGTCAGTTCCATGGAAGAGGATATGACAGCTACTGGCAGGGTGTCAGGTCCATGGAGGAGGACATGGCAGTTACTGCCAGGTTGTCAGGTCCATGGAGTAGGACATAAAAGCTACTGGTACGATGTTAGGTCCATGAAGGAGAAAATAACAGTTTTTTCAAGTATGTCAGGTCCATGGAGAAGGACATGACAGTTACTGGCACGATGTCAGGTCCATGGAGGAGGACATGACACATACTATTAGGATGTCAAATCTATGGAGGAGGTAATGACAGCTACTGGCAGGATGTCAGGTCCATGGAGGAGGACATGACACATGCTGTTAGGATGTCAGATCTATGGAGGAGGTAATGACAGCTACTGGCAGGATGTCAGGTCCATGGAGGAGGACATGACTGCTACTGGCAGGATGCCAGGTCCATTGAGGAGGACATGACAGATACTGGCAGCCTGTCAGGTCCATGGAGGAGGACATGACAGTTACTGCAAGGTTGTCAGGTCCATGGAGGATTACATAACAGCTACTGGCAGGATATCAGGTGCATGGAGGAGGAAATGAGAGCTAGAGGCAGGGTTTCAAGTGCATGGAGGAGGACATGACAGATACTGCCAGGATGTGAAGTCCATGGAGGTGGACATGACACCTACTGGCAGGTTGTCAACTCCAATGAGGAGTAAAGGACAGTTATTGCCAGGATGTCAGGTCCATAGCGTAGAACATGACATCTACTGGCAGGATGTCAAGTCCATGGAGGAGGACATGACAGTTATTGCCAGGATATCATGTCCATGGAGCTGGAAATGACACCTACTGTAAGGATGTCAGGTCTATGGAGGAGGAAATTACAGCTACTGGCAGGAAGTCAGGTCCATGGAGGAGGGCATAACAGTTATTGCAAGGATGTTAGGTCCATAGAGGAGGAGATGGCAATTACTAGCAGGATGTCAGGTCCATGGAGGAGGACATGACACATACTGTCAGAGAATCAGGTCAATAGAGGAGGAAATGACAGCTACTGGCAGATCGTAAGGTCCATGGAGGAGGACGTAACAGCTACTGGCAGGATGTCAGTTCCATGGAAGAGGATATGACAGCTACTGGCAGGGTGTCAGGTCCATGGAGGAGGACATGGCAGTTACTGCCAGGTTGTCAGGTCCATGGAGTAGGACATAACAGCTACTGGCACGATGTAAGGTCCATGGAGGAGAAAATAACAGTTTCTTCAAGTATGTCAGGTCCATGGAGGAGGACATGAGAGCTAGAGGCAGGGTTTCAAGTGCATGGAGGAGGACATGACAGATACTGCCAGGATGTGAAGTCCATGGAGGTGGACATGACACCTACTGGCAGGTTGTCAACTCCAATGAGGAGTAAAGGACAGTTATTGCCAGGATGTCAGGTCCATAGCGTAGAACATGACATCTACTGGCAGGATGTCAAGTCCATGGAGGAGGACATGACAGTTATTGCCAGGATATCATGTCCATGGAGCTGGAAATGACACCTACTGTAAGGATGTCAGGTCTATGGAGGAGGAAATTACAGCTACTGGCAGGAAGTCAGGTCCATGGAGGAGGGCATAACAGTTATTGCAAGGATGTTAGGTCCATAGAGGAGGAGATGGCAATTACTAGCAGGATGTCAGGTCCATGGAGGAGGACATGACACATACTGTCAGAGAATCAGGTCAATAGAGGAGGAAATGACAGCTACTGGCAGATTGTAAGGTCCATGGAGGAGGACGTAACAGCTACTGGCAGGATGTCAGTTCCATGGAAGAGGATATGACAGCTACTGGCAGGGTGTCAGGTCCATGGAGGAGGACATGGCAGTTACTGCCAGGTTGTCAGGTCCATGGAGTAGGACATAACAGCTACTGGCACGATGTAAGGTCCATGGAGGAGAAAATAACAGTTTCTTAAAGTATGTCAGGTCCATGGAGGAGGACATGACAGATGCAGGCAGGCTGTCAGGTCCATGGAGGAGGACATGACATTTACTGCAAGGTTGTCAGGTCCGTGGAGGAGGACATAACAGCTACTGGCAGGATATCACGTGCATGGAGGAGGAAATGAGAGATAGAGTCAGGGTGTCAAGTGCATGGAGGAGGACATGACAGATACTGCCAGGATGTCAGGTCCATGGAGGTGGACATGACACCTACTGGCAGGTTGTCAAGTCCATGGAGCAGTACATGACAGTTATTGCCAGGATGTCAGGTCCATAGAGTAGAACATGACACCTACTGGCAGGATGTCAAGTCCATGGAGGAGGACATGACAGTTATTGCCAGGATATCATGTCCATGAAGCTGGAAATGACACCTACTGTAAGGATGTCAGGTATATGGAGGAGGAAATGACAGCTACTGGCAGGATGTCAGGTCCATGGAGGAGGGCATAACAGTTATTGCAAGGATGTCAGGTCCATAGAGGAGGAGATGGCAGTTACTGGCAGGATATCAGGTCCATGGAGGAGGACATGACACATACTGTCAGAAAATCAGGTCAATAGAGGAGGAAATGACAGCTACTGGCAGATCGTAAGGTCCTTGGAGGAGGACGTAACAGCTACGGGCAGGATGTCAGTTCCATGGAAGAGGATATGACAGCTACTGGCAGGGTGTCAGGTCCATGGAGGAGGACATGGCAGTTACTGCCAGGTTGTCAGGTCCATGGAGTAGGACATAAAAGCTACTGGTACGATGTTAGGTCCATGAAGGAGAAAATAACAGTTTCTTCAAGTATGTCAGGTCCATGGAGGAGGACATGACAGTTACTGGCACGATGTCAGGTCCATGGAGGAGGACATGACACATACTATTAGGATGTCAGATCTATGGAGGAGGTAATGACAGATACTGGCAGGATGTCAGGTCCATGGAGGAGGACATGACACATGCTGTTAGGATGTCAGATCTATGGAGGAGGTAATGACAGCTACTGGCAGGATGTCAGGTCCATGGAGGAGGACATGACTGCTACTGGCAGGATGCCAGGTCCATGGAGGAGGACATGACAGATACTGGCAGGCTGTCAGGTCCATGGAGGAGGACATGACAGTTACTGCAAGGTTGTCAGGTCCATGGAGTAGGACATAACAGCTACTGGCACGATGTAAGGTCCATGGAGGAGAAAATAACAGTTTCTTCAAGTATGTCAGGTCCATGGAGGAGGACATGACAGATGCAGGCAGGCTGTCAGGTCCATGGAGGAGGACATGACATTTACTGCAAGGTTGTCATGTCCGTGGAGGAGGACATAACAGCTACTGGCAGGATATCACGTGCATGGAGGAGGAAATGAGAGATAGAGTCAGGGTGTCAAGTGCATGGAGGAGGACATGACAGATACTGCCAGGATGTCAGGTCCATGGAGGTGGACATGACACCTACTGGCAGGTTGTCAAGTCCATGGAGTAGTACATGACAGTTATTGCCAGGATGTCAGGTCCATAGAGTAGAACATGACACCTACTGGCACGATGTCAAGTCCATGGAGGAGGACATGACAGTTATTGCCAGGATATCATGTCCATGGAGCTGGAAATGACACCTACTGTAAGGATGTCAGGTCTATGGAGGAAGTAATGACAGCTACTGGCAGGATGTCAGGTCCATGGAGGAGGACATGACTGCTACTGGCAGGATGCCAGGTCCATGGAGGAGGACATGACAGATACTGGCAGGCTGTAAGGTCCATGGAAGAGGACATGACAGTTACTTCAATGTTGTCAGGTCCATGGAGGATTACATAACAGCTACTGGCAGGATATCAGGTGCATTGAGGAGTAAATGAGAGCTAGAGGCAGGGTTTCAAGTGCATGGAGGAGGACATGACAGTTATTGCCAGGATATCATGTCCATGGAGCTGGAAATGACACCTACTGTAAAGATGTCAGGTCTATGGAGGAGGAAATTACAGCTACTGGCAGGAAGTCAGGTCCATGGAGGAGGGCATAACAGTTATTGCAAGGATGTTAGGTCCATAGAGGAGGAGATGGCAATTACTAGCAGGATGTCAGGTCCATGGAGGAGGACATGACACATACTGTCAGAAAATCAGGTCAATAGAGAAGGAAATGACAGCTACTGGCAGATCGTAAGGTCCATGGAGGAGGACGTAACAGCTACTGGCAGGATGTCAGTTCCATGGAAGAGGATATGACAGCTACTGGCAGGGTGTCAGGTCCATGGAGGAGGACATGGCAGTTACTGCCAGGTTGTCAGGTCCATGGAGTTGGACATAACAGCTACTGGCACGATGTAAGGTCCATGGAGGAGAAAATAACAGTTTCTTCAAGTATGTCAGGTGCATGGAGGAGGACATGACAGATGCAGGCAGGCTGTCAGGTCCATGGAGGAGGACATGACATTTACTGCAAGGTTGTCAGGTCCGTGGAGGAGGACATAACAGCTACTGGCAGGATATCACGTGCATGGAGGAGGAAATGAGAGATAGAGTCAGGGTGTCAAGTGCATGGAGGAGGACATGACAGATACTGCCAGGATGTCAGGTCCATGGAGGTGGACATGACACCTACTGGCAGGTTGTCAAGTCCATGGAGCAGTACATGACAGTTATTGCCAGGATGTCAGGTCCATAGAGTAGAACATGACACCTACTGGCACGATGTCAAGTCCATGGAGGAGGAAATGACAGTTATTGCCAGGATATCATGTCCATGGAGCTGGAAATGACACCTACTGTAAGGATGTCAGATCTATGGAGGAGGAAATGACAGCTACTGGCAGGATGTCAGGTCCATGGAGGAGGGCATAACAGTTATTGCAAGGATGTCAGGTCCATAGAGGAGGAGATGGCAGTTATTGGCAGTTTATCAGGTCCATGGAGGAGGACATGACACATACTGTCAGAAAATCAGGTCAATAGAGGAGGAAATGACAGCTCCTGGCAGATCGTAAGGTCCATGGAGGAGGAAGTAACAGCTACTGGCAGGATGTCAGTTCCATGGAAGAGGATAGGACAGCTACTGGCAGGGTGTCAGGTCCATGGAGGAGGACATGGCAGTTACTGCCAGGTTGTCAGGTCCATGGAGTAGGACATAACAGCTACTGGCACGATGTAAGGTCCATGGAGGAGAAAATAACAGTTTTTTCAAGTATGTCAGGTCCATGGAGGAGGACATGACAGATGCTGGCAGGCTGTCAGGTCCATGGAGGAGGACATGACAGTTACTGCAAGGTTGTCAGGTCCATGGAGGAGGGCATAACAGTTATTGCAAGGATGTCAGGTCCATAGAGGAGGAGATGGCAATTACTAGCAGGATGTCAGGTCCATGGAGGAGGACATGACACATACTGTTAGGATGTCAGATCTATGGAGGAGGTAATGACAGCTACTGGCAGGATGTCAAGTCCATGGAGGAGGACATGACTGCTACTGGCAGGAAGACAGGTCCATGGAGGAGGATATGACAGATACTGGCAGGCTGTCAGGTCCATGGAGGAGAACATGACAGTTACTGTAAGGTTGTCACGTCCATGGAGGAGGACATGACAGATACTGGCACGATGCCAAGTCCATTGAGGAGTAAATAATATCTACTGGCAGGCTGGCAGGTCCATGGAGGAGGACATGACTGCTACTGGCAGGATGCCAGGTCCATGGAGGAGGATATGACAGATTCTGGCAGGATGTCACGTAAATGGAGAAGGACATGACAGTTACTACAAGGTTGTCAGGTCCAAGGAGGAGGACATGACAGCTAATGGCAATATGCCAAGTCCATGGAGAAGGACAAGGCACCTATGTCAGAATATCAAGTCTATGGAGGAGGACATGACAGCTACTGGAAAAATGCCGGGTCCATGGAGGAGAACATGACAGCTACTGGCAGGGTGTCAGGTCCATGGAGGAGAACATGACAGTTACTGCTAGCTTGTCAAGTCCATGGAGGAGGATATATCAGCTACTTGCAGGATATCAGTTCCATGGAGGAGGACATGACACATACTGTCAAGAAATCAGGTCAATAGAGGAGGAAATGACAGATACTGGCAGATCGTAAGGTCCATGGAGGAGAACGTAACAGCTACTGGCAGGATGTCAGTTCCATGGAAGAGGATATGACAGCTACTGACAGGGAGTCAGGTCCATGGAGGAGGACATGGCAGTTACTGTCAGGTTGTCAGGTCCATGGAATAGGACATAACAGCTACTGGCACGATGTCAGATCCATGGAGGAGTAAATAACAGTTTCTTCAAGTATGTCAGGTCCATGGAGGAGGACATGACAGTTACTGCCAGGATGTCAGGTCCATGGAGGAGGACATGACACATACTGTTAGGATGTCAGATCTATGGAGGAGGTAATGACAGCTACTGGCAGGATGTCAGGTCCATGGAGGAGGACATTACTGCTAATCGCAAGTTGCCAGGTCCATGGAGGAGGACATGACAGATACTGGCAGGCTGTCAGGTCCATGGAGGAAGACATGACAGTTACTGCAAGGTTGTCAGGTCCATGGAGGATGACATAACAGCTACTGGCACGATGTCAGATCCATGGAGGAGGAAATGAGAGCTAGAGGCAGGGTGTCAAGTGCATGGAGGAGGACATGACAGATACTGCCAGGATGTCAGGTCCATTGAGGAGGACATGACACATACTGTCAAAAAATCAGGTCAATAGAGGAGGAAATGACAGCTATTGGTAGATCGTAAGGTTCATGGAGGAGGACGTAACAGCTACTGGCAGGATGTCAGTTCCATGGAAGAGGATATAACAGCTACTGGCAGGGTGTCAGGTCCATGGAGGAGGACATGACAGTTACTGCCAGGATGTCAGGTCCATGGAGAAGGACATGACACATACTGTTAGGATTTCAGATCTATGGAGGAGGTAATGACAGCTACTGGCAGGATGTCAGGTCCATGGAGGAGGACATGACACATGCTGTTACGATGTGAGGTCCATGGAGGAGAAAATAACAGTTTCTTCAAGTATGTCAGGTCCATGGAGGAGAAAATAACAGCTTCTTCAAGTATGTCAGGTCCATGGAGGAGGACATGACAGTTACTGCAAGGATGTCAGGTCCATGGAGGAGGACATGACAGTTACTGCAAGGTTGTCAGGTCCATGGAGGAGGACATAACAGCTACTGGCAGGATATCAGGTCCATGGAGGAGGAAATGAGAGCTAGAGGCAGGGTGTCAAGTGCATGGAGGAGGACATGACAGATACTGCCAGGATGTCAGGTCCATGGAGGTGGACATGACACCTACTGGCAGGTTGTCAAGTCCATGGAGGAGTACATGACAGTTATTGCCAGGATGTCAGGTCCATGGAGTAGAACATGACACCTACTGGCAGTATGTCAAGTCCATGGAGGAGGACATGACAGTTATTGCTAGAATATCATGTCCATGGAGCTTGAAATGACACCTACTGTAAGGATGTCAGGACTATGGAGGAGGAAATGACAGCTTCTGCAGGATGTCAGGTCAATGGAGGTGGGATAACAGTTATTGCAAGGATGTCAGGTCCATAGATGAGGAGATGGCAATTCCTAGCAGGATGTCAGGTCCATGAAGGAGGACATGGTCGGAGGAAATGACAGCTACTGGTAGATCGTAAGGTCCATGGAGGAGGACGTAACAGCTTCTGGCAGGATGTCAGTTCCATGGAAGAGGATATGACATCTACTTGCAGGGTGTCAGGTCCATGGAGGAGGACATGGCAGTTACTGCCAGGTTGTCAGGTCCATGGAGTAGGAAATAACAGCTACTGGCACGATGTAAGGTTCATGAAGTAGAAAATAACAGTTTCTTCAAGAATGTCAGGTCCATGGAGGAGGACATGACAGATACTGGCAGGCTGTCAGGTTCATGGAGGAGGACATGACAGTTACTGCAAGGTTGTCAGGTCCATGGAGGAGGACATAACAGCTACTGGCATGATATCAGGTGCATGGAGGAGGAAATGAGAGCTAGAGGCAGGGTGTCAAGTGCATGGAGGAGGACATGACAGATACTGCTAGAATGTCAGGTCCATGGAGGTGGACATGACACCTACTGGCAGGTTGACAAGACCATAGAGGAGTACATGACAGTTATTGCCAGGATGTCAGGTCCATAGAGTAGAACATGACACCTACTGGCAGGATGTCAAGTCCATGGAGGAGAACATGACAGTTATTTCCAGGTTATCATGTCGATGGAGCTGGAAATGCACCTACTGTAAGGATGTCAGGTCTATGGATTAGGAAATGACAGCTACTGGCAGGATGTCAGGTCCATGGAGGAGGGCATAACAGTTATTGCAAGGATGTCAGGTCCAGAGAGGAGGAGATGGCAGTTACTGGCAGGATGTCAGGTCCATGGAGGAGATCATGACACATACTGTCAGAAAATCAGGTCAATAGAGGAGGAAATGACAGCTACTGGCAGATCGTAAGGTCCATGGAGGAGGACGTAACAGCTACTGGCAGGATGTCAGTTCCATGGAAGAGGATATGACAGCTACTGGCAGGGTGTCAGGTCCATGGAGGAGGACATGGCAGTTACTGCCAGGTTGTCAGGTTCATGGAGTAGGACATAACAGCTACTGGCACGATGTCAGGTCCATGGAGGAGAAAATAACAGTTTCTTCAAGTATGTCAGGTCCATGGAGGAGGACATGACAGTTACTGCCAGGATGTCAGGTCCATTGAGGAGGACATGACACATTCTGTTAGGATGTCAGATCTATGGAGGAGGTAATGTCAGCTACTGGCAGGATGTCAGGTCCATGGAGGAGGACATGACACATACTGTTAGGATGTCAGATCTATGGAGGAGGTAATGACAGCTACTGGCAGGATGTCAGGTCCATGGAGGAGGACATGACTGCTACTGGCAGGAAGCCAGGTCCATGGAGGAGGACATGACAGATACTGGCAGGCTGTCAGGTCCATGGAGGAGGACATGACAGTTACTGCAAGGTTGTCAGGTCCATGGAGGAGGACATAAAAGCTTCTAGCAGGATATCAGGTGCATGGAGGAGGAAATGAGAGCTAGAGGCAGGGTTTCAAGTGCATGGAGGAGGACATGACAGATACAGCCAGGATGACAGGTCCATGGAGGTGGACATGACATCTACTGGCAGGTTGTCAAGTCCATGGAGGAGTACATGACAGTTATTGCCAGGATGTCAGGTCCATAGAGTAGAACATGACACCTACTGGCAGGATGTCAAGTCCATGGAGGAGGATATGACAGTTATTGCCAGGATATCATGTCCATGGAGCTGGAAATGACACCTACTATAAGGATGTCAGGTCTATGGAGGAGGAAATGACAGCTACTGGCAGGAAGTCAGGTCCATGGAGGAGGGCATAACAGTTATTGCAAGGATGTCAGGTCCATAGAGGAGGAGATAGCAATTACTAGCAGGATGTCAGGTCCATGGAGGAGGACATGACACATACTGTCAGAAAATCAGGACAATAGAGGAGGAAATGACAGCTACTGGCAGATCGTAAGGTCCATAGAGGAGGACGTAACAGCTACTGGCAGGACGTCAGTTCCATGGAAGAGGATATGACAGCTACTGGCAGGGTGTCAGGTCCATGGAGGAGGACATGGCAGTTACTGCCAGGTTGTCAGTACATGGAGTAGGACATAATAGCTACTGGCACGATGTAAGGTCCACGGAGGAGAAAATAACAGTTTCTTCAAGTATGTCAGGTCCATGGAGGAGGACATGACAAATGCTGGCAGGCTGTCAGGTTCATGGAGGAGGACATGACAGTTACTGCAAGGTTGTCAGGTCCATGGAGGAGGACATAACAGCTACTGGCATGATATCAGGTGCATGGAGGAGGAAAAGAGAGCTAGAGGCAGGGTGTCAAGTGCATGGAGGAGGACATGACAGATACTGCCAGGATGTCAGATCCATGGAGGTGGACATGACACCTACTGGCAGGTTGTCAAGTCCATGGAGGAGTACATGACAGTTATTGCCAGGATGTCAGGTCCATAGAGTAGAACATGGCACCTACTGGCAGGATGTCAAGTCCATGGAGGAGGACATAACAGTTATTTCCAGGTTATCATGTCGATGGAGCTGGAAATGCACCTACTGTAAGGATGTCAGGTCTATGGAGGAGGAAATGACAGCTACTGGCAGGATGTCAGGTACATGGAGGAGGGCATAACAGTTATTGCAAGGATGTCAGGTCCATAGAGGAGGAGATAGCAGTTACTGGCAGGATGTCAGGTCCATGGAGGAGGACATGACACATACTGTCAGAAAATCAGGTCAATAGAGGAGGAAATGACAGCTACTGGCAGATCGTAAGGTCCATGGAGGAGGACGTAACAGCTACTGGCAGGATGTCAGTTCCATGGAAGAGGATATGACAGCTACTGGCAGGGTGTCAGGTCCATGGAGGAGGACATGGCACTTACTGCCAGGTTGTCAGGTTCATGGAGTAGGACATAACAGCTACTGGCACGATGTCAGGTCCACGGAGGAGAAAATAACAGTTTCTTCAAGTATGTCAGGTCCATGGAGGAGGACATGACAGATGCTGGCAGGCTGTCAGGTTCATGGAGGAGGACATGACAATTACTGCAAGGTTGTCAGGTCCATGAAGGAGGACATAACAGCTACTGGCATGATATCAAGTGCATGGAGGAGGAAAACAGAGCTAGAGGCAGGGTGTCAAGTGCATGGAGGAGGACATGACAGATACTGCCAGGATGTCAGATCCATGGAGGTGGACATGACACCTACTGGCAGGTTGACAAGACCATGGAGGAGTACATGACTGTTATTGCCAGGATGTCAGGTCCATAGAGTAGAACATGACACCTACTGACAGGATGTCAAGTCCATGGAGGAGGACATGACAATTATTTCCAGGATATCATGTCCATGGAGCTGGAAATGCACCTACTGTAAGGATGTCAGGTCTATGGAGGAGGAAATAACAGCTACTGGCAGGATGTCAGGTCCATGGAGGACGGCATAACAGTTATTGCAAGGATGTCAGGTCCAGAGAGGAGGAGATAGCAGTTACTGGCAGGATGTCAGGTCCATGTAGGACGAAATGACACATACTGTCAGAAAATCAGGTCAATAGAGGAGGAAATGACAGCTACTGGCAGATCGCAAGGTCCATGGAGGACGACGTAACAGCTACTGGCAGGATGTCAGTTCCATGGAAGAGGATATGACAGCTACTGACAGGGTGTCAGGTCCAAGGAGGAGGACATGGCAGTTACTGCCAGGTTGTCAGGTTCATGGAGTAGGACATAACAGCTACTGGCACGATGTTAGGTCCATGGAGGAGAAAATAACAGTTTCTTCAAGTATGTCAGATCCATGGAGGAGGAAATGACAGTTACTGCAAGGATGTCAGGTCCATGGAGGAGGACATGACACATACTGATAGGATGTCAGATCTATGGAGGAGGTAATGACAGCTACTGGCAGGATGTCAGGTCCATGGAGGAGGACATGAAACATACTGTTAGGATGTCAGATCTATGGAGGAGGTAATGACACCTACTGGCAGGATGTCAGGTCCATGGAGGAGGACATGACTGCTACTGGCAGGAAGCCAGGTCCATGGAGAAGACATGACAGATACTGACAGGCTGTCAGGTCCATCGAGGAGGACATGACAGTTACTGCAAGGTTGTGAGGTCCATGGAGGAGGACATAAAAGCTACTGGCAGGATATCAGGTGCATGGAGGAGGAAATGAGAGCTAGAGGCAGGGTTTCAAGTGCATGGAGGAGACATGACAGATACAGCAGGATGACAGGTCCATGGAGGTGGACATGACACCTACTGGCAGGTTGTCAAGTCCATGGAGGAGTACATGACAGTTATTGCCAGGATGTCAGGACAATAGAGTAGAACATGACACCTACTGGCAGGATGTCAAGTCCATGGAGGAGGACATGACAGTTATTGCCAGGATATCATGTCCATGGAGCTGGAAATGAAACCTACTGTAAGGATGTCAGGTCTATGGAGGAGGAAATGACAGCTACTGGCAGGAAGTCCGGTCCTTGGAGGAGGGCATAACAGTTATTGCAAGGATGTCAGGTCCATAGAGGAGGAGATAGCAATTACTAGCAGGATGTAAGGTCCATGGAGGAGGACATGACACATACTGTCAGAAAATCAGGTCAATAGAGGAGGAAATGACAGCTACTGGCAGATCGTAAGGTCCATGGAGGAGGACGTAACAGCTACTGGCAGGATGTCAGTTCCAAGGAAGAGGATATGACAGCTACTGGCAGGGTGTCAGGTCCATGGAGGAGGACATGGCAGTTACTGCCAGGTTGTCAGGTCCATGGAGTAGGACATAACAGCTACTGGCACGATGTAAGGTCCACGGAGGAGAAAATAACAGTTTCTTCAAGTATGTCAGGTCCATGGAGGAGGACATAACAGATGCTGGCAGGCTGTCAGGTCCATGGAGGAGGACATGACAGTTACTGCAAGGTTGTCAGGTCCATGGAGGAGAACATAACAACTACTGGCAGGATATCAGGTGCATGGAGGAGGAAATGAGAGCTAGAGGCAGGGTGTCAAGTGCATGGAGGAGGACATGACAGATACTGCTAGGATGTCAGGTCCATGGAGGTGGACATGACACCTACTGGCAGGTTGTCAAGTCCATGGAGGAGTACATGACAGTTATTGCCAGGATGTCAGGTCCATAGAGTAGAACATGACACCTACTGGCAGGATGTCAAGTCCATGGAGGAGTACATGATAGTTATTGCCAGGATATCATGTCCATGGAGCTGGAAATGACACCTAGTTTAAGGATGTCAGGTCTATGGAGGAGGAAATGACAGCTACTGGCAGGATGTCAGGTCCATGGAGGAGGGCATAACAGTTATTGCAAGGATGTCAGGTCCATAGAGGAGGAGATAGCACTTACTGGTAGGATGTCAGGTCCATGGAGGAGGACATGACAGATACTGGCAGGCTGTCAGGTCCATGGAGGAGGACATGACAGTTACTGCAAGGTTGTCAGATCCATGGAAGAGGACATGACAGATACTGGCACGATGCCAAGTCCATGGAGGAGTACACAACAGCTACTGGCAGGCTGGCAGGTCAACGGAGGATTTCATGACAGTTACTGCCAGGATGTCAGGTCCATGAGGAGGATATGACACATACTGGCACGATTCCAAGTCCATGGAGGAGTACACAACAGCTACTGGCAGGCTGGCAGGTCCATGGAGGAGGACATGACTACTACTGGCAGGATGCCAGATCCATGGAGGAGGACATGACAGCTACTGGAAAAATGCCAGATCCATGGAGGAGGACATGACAGCTACTGGCAGGGTGTCAGGTCCATGGAGGAGAACATGACAGTTACTGCTAGGTTGTCAAGTCCACTGAGGAGGATATACCAGCTACTGGCAGGATATCAGGTCCAGGGAGGAGGAAATGACAGCTAGTGGCAGAGTGTCAAGTCCATGGAGGAGGACATGACACATACTGTCAAAAAATCAGGTCAATAGAGAAGGAAATGACAGCTACTTGCAGATCGCAAGGTCCATGGAGGAGGACGTAACAGCTACTGGCAGGATGTCAGTTCCATGGACGAGGAAATGAGAGCTAGAGGCAGGGTGTCAAGTGCATGGAGGAGTACATGACAGATACTGTCAGGATGTCGGGTCCATGGAGGTGGACATGACACCTACTGGCAGGTTGTCAAGTCCATGGAGGAGTACATGACAGTTATTGCCAGGATGTCAGGTCCATAGAGTAGAACATGACACCTACTGGCAGGATGTCAAGTCCATGGAGGAGGACATGACAGTTATTGCCAGGATATCATGTCCATGGAGCTGGAACTGACACCTGCTGTAAGGATGTCAGGTCTATGGAGGAGGAAATGACAGCTACTGGCAGGATGTCAGGTCCATGGAGGAGGTCATAACAGTTATTGCAAGGATGTCAGGTCCATAGAGGAGGAGATAGCAGTAACTGGCAGGATGTCAGGTCTATGGAGGAGGACATGACACATACTGTCAGAAAATGAGGTCAATAGAGGAGGAAATGACAGCTACTGGCAGATCGTAAGGTCCATGGAGGAGGACGTAACAGCTACTGGCAGGATGTCAGTTCCATGGAAGAGGATATGACAGCTACTGGCAGGGTGTCAGGTCCATGGAGGAGGACATGGCAGTTACTGTCAGGTTGTCAGGTCCATGGAGTAGGACATAACAGCTACTGGCACGATGTAAGGTCCATGGAGGAGAAAATAACAGTTTCTTCAAGTATGTCAGGTCCATGGAGGAGGACATGACAGATGCTGGCAGGCTGTCAGGTCCATGGAGGAGGACATGACACATACTGTTAGGATGTCAGATATATGGAGGAGGTAATGACAGCTACTGGCAGGATGTCAGGTCCATGGAGGAGGACATGACACATACTGTTAGGATGTCAGATCTATGGAGGAGTTAATGACAGCTACTGGCAGGATGTCAAGTCCACGGAGTAGGACATGACTGCTACTGGCAGGACGCCAGGTCCATTTAGGAGGATATGACAGATACTGGCAGGCTTTCAGGTCCATGGAGGAGAACATGACAGTTACTGTAAGGTTGTAACGTCCATGGAGGAGGACATGACAGATACTGGCACGATGCCAAGTCCATGGAGGAGTACATAATAGCTACTGGCAGGCTGGCAGGTCCATGGAGGAGGACATGACTGCTACTGGCAGGATGCCAGGTCCATGGAGGAGGATATGACAGATTCTGGCAGGATGTCACGTGAATGGAGGAGGACATGACAGTTACTACAAGCTTGTCAGGTCCAAGGAGGAGGACATGACAGCTAATGGCAATATGCCAAGTCCATGGAGAAGGACAATGCACCTATGTCAGGATATCAAGTCTATGGAGGAGGACATGACAGCTACTGGAAAAATGCCAGGTCCATGGAGGGGAACATGACAGTTACTGCTAGGTTGTCAAGTTCATGGAGGAGGATATACCAGCTACTGGCAGGATATCAGGTACAGGGAGGAGGAAATGACAGCTAGTGGCAGGGTGTAAAGTCCATGGAGCAGGACATGACACATACTGTCAAAAAATCAGGTCAATAGAGAAGGAAATGACAGCTACTTGCAGATCGTAAGGTCCATGGAGGAGGACGTAACAGCTACAGGCAGGATGTCAGTTCCATGGAAGAGGATATGACAGCTACTGGCAGGGTGTCAGGTCCATGGAGGAGGACATGGCAGTTACTGCCAGGTTGTCTGGTCCATGGAGAAGGACATAACAGCTACTGGCACGATGTCAGGTCCATGGAGGAGAAATAACAGTTTCTTCAAGTATGTCAGGTCCATGGAGGAGGACATGACAGTTACTGCCAGGATGTCAGGTCCATGGAGGAGGACATGACACATACTGTCAAGAAATCAGGTCAATAGAGGAGGAAATGACAGCAACTGGCAGTGTGTCAGGTCCATGGAAGAGGACATGGCAGTTACTGTCAGGTTGTCAGGTCCATGGAATAGGACATAACAGCTACTGGCACGATGTCAGGTCCATGGAGGAGTAAATTACAGTTTCTTCAAGTATGTCAGGTCCATGGAGGAGGACATGAGAGTTACTGCCAGGATGTCAGGTCCACGGAGGAGGACATGACACATACTGTTTACATGTCAGATCTATGGAGAGGTAACGACAGCTACTGGCAGGATGTCAGGTCCATGGAGGAGGAAATTACTGCTACTGGAAGGATGCCAGGTCCATGGAGGAGGACATGACAGATACTGGCAGGCTGTCAGGTCCAAGGAGGAAGACATGACAGTTACTGAAAGGTTGTAAGGTCCATGAAGGAGGACATAACAGCTACTGGCAGCATATCAGATCCATGGAGGAGGAAATGAGAGCTAGAGGCCGGGTGTCAAGTGCATGGAGGAGGACATGACAGATACTGCCAGGATGTCAGGTCCATGGAGGGGGACATGACACCTACTGGCAGGTTGTCAAGTCCATGGAGGAGTACATGACACTTATTGCCAGGATGTCAGGTCCATAGAGCAGAACATGACACCTACTGTCAGGATGTCAAGTCCATGGAGGAGGACATGACAGTTATTGCCAGGATATCATGTCCATGGAGCTGGAAATGACACCTACTGTAAGGATGTCAGGTCTATGGAGGAGGAAATGACAGCTACTGGCAGGATGTCAGGTCCATGGAGGAGGGCATAACAGTTATTGCAAGGATGTCAGGTCCATAGAGGAGGAGATGGCAGTTACTGGCAGGATATCAGGTCCATGGAGGAGGACATGACACATACTGTTAGAAAATCAGGTCAATAGAGGAGGAAATGACAGCTACTGGCAGATCGTAAGGTCCATGGAGGAGGACGTAACAGCTACTGGCAGGATGTCAGTTCCATGGAAGAGGATATGACAGCTACTGGCAGGGTGTCATGTCCATGGAGGAGGACATAGCAGTTACTGCCAGGTTGTCAGGTCCATGGAGTAGGACATAAGAGCTACTGGCACGATGTCAGGTCCATGGAAAAAAATTACAGTTTCTTCAAGTATGTCAGGTCCATGGAGGAGGACATGACAGTTACTGCCACGATGTCAGGTCCATGGAGGAGGACATGACACATACTGTTAGGATGTCAGATCTATGGAGGAGGTAATGACAGCTACTGGCAGGATGTCAGGTCCATGGAGGAGGACATGACACATGCTGTTAGGATGTCAGATCTATGGAGGAGGTGATGACAGCTACTGGCAGGATGTCAGGTCCATGGAGGAGGACATGACTGCTACTGGCAGGATGCCAGGTCCATGGAGGAGGACATGACAGATACTGGCAAGCTGTCAGGTCCATGGAGGAGGACATGACAGTTACTGCAAGGTTGTCAGGTCCATGGAGGAGGACATGACAGAGACTGGCACGATGCCAAGTCCATAGAGGAGTACACAACAGCTACTGGCAGGCTGGCAGGTCATGGAGGAGGACATAACAGCTACTGGCAGGATATCAGGTGCATGGTGGAGGAAATGAGAGCTAGAGGCAGGGTGTCAAGTGCATGGAGGAGGACATGACAGATACTGCCAGGATGTCAGGTCCATGGAGGTGGACATGACACCTACTGGCAGGTTGTCAAGTCCATGGAGGAGTACATGACAGTTATTGCCAGGATGTCAGGTCCATAGAGTAGAACATGACACCTACTGGCAGGATGTCAAGTCCGTGGAGGAGTACATGACAGTTATTGCCAGGATATCATGTCCATGGAGCTGGAAATGACACCTACTGTAAGGATGTCAGGTCTATGGAGGAGGAAATGACAGCTACTGGCAGGATGTCAGCTCCATGGAGGAGGGCATAACAGTTATTGCAAGGATGTCAGGTCCATAGAGGAGGAGATAGCAGTTACTGGCAGGATGTCAGGTCCATGGAGGAGGACATGACACAAACTGTCAGAAAATCAGGTCAATAGAGGAGGAAATGACAGCTACTGGCAGATCATAAGGTCCATGGAGGAGGACGTAACAGCTACTGGCAGGATGTCAGTTCCATGGAAGAGGATATGACAGCTACTGGCAGGGTGTCAGGTCCATGGAGGAGGACATGGCAGTTACTGCCAGGTTGTCAGGTCCATGGAGTAGGACATAACAGCTACTGGCACGATGTCAGGTCCATGGAGGAGAAAATAACAGTTTCTTCAAGTATGTCAGGTCCATGGAGGAGGACATGACAGTTACTGCCAGGATGTCAGGTTCATGGAGGAGGACATGACACATACTGTTAGCATGTCAAATCTATGGAGGACGTAATGACAGCTACTGGCAGGATGTCAGGTCCATGGAGGAGGACATGACTGCTACTGGCAGGAAGCCAGGTCCATGGAGGAGGACATGACAGATACTGGCAGGCTGTCAGGTCCATGGAGGAGGACATGACAGTTACTGCAAGTTTGTCAGGTCCATGGAGGAGGACATGACAGATACTGGCACGATGCCAAGTCCATGGAGGAGTACACAAAAGCTACTGGCAGGCTGGCATGTCCATGGAGGAGGACATGACTGCTACAGGCAGGATGCCAGGTTGATGGAGGAGGACATGACAGATTCTGGCAGGATGTCATGTAAATGGAGGAGAACATGACAGTTACTGCAAGGTTGTCAGGTCCAAGGAGGAGGACATGACAGCTACTAGCAATATGCCAGGTCCATGGAGAAGGACAAGGCACCTATGTCAGGATATCAAGTCTATGAAGGAGGACATGACAACTACTGGAAAAATGCCAGGTCCATGGAGGAGGACATGACAGCTACTGGCATGGTGTCAGGTCCATGGAGGAGAACATAACAGTTACTGCTAGGTTGTGAAGTCCACTGAGGAGGATATACCAGCTACTGGCAGGATATCAGGTCCAGGGAGGAGGAAATGACAGCTAGTGGCAGGGTGTGAAGTCCATGGAGGAGGACATGACACATTCTGTCAATCAGGTCAATAGAGAAGGAAATGACAGCTACTTGCAGATCGTAAGGTCCATGGAGGAGGACGTAACAGCTACTGGAAGGATGTCAGTTCCATGGACGAGGAAATGAGAGCTAGAGGCAGGGTGTCAAATGCATGGAGGAGGACATGACAGATACTGCCAGGATGTCAGGTCCATGGAGGTGGACATGACACCTACTGGCAGGTTGTCAAGTCCATGGAGGAGAACATGACAGTTATTGCCAGGATGTTAGATCCATAGAGTAGAACATGACAACTACTGGCAGGATGTCAAGTCCATGGAGGAGGACATGACAGTTATTGCCAGGATATCATGTCCATGGAGCTAGAAATGACACCTACTGTAAGGATGTCAGGTCTATGGAGGAGGAAATGACAGCTACTGGCAGGATGTCAGGTCCATGGAGGAGGGCATAACAGTTATTGCAAGGATGTCAGGTCCACAGAGGAGGAGATGGCAATTACTAGCAGGATGTCAGGTCCATGGAGGAGGACATGACACATACTGTCAGAAAATCAGGTCAATAGAGGAGGAAATGACAGCTACTGGCAGATCGTAAGGTCCATGGAGGAGGACGTAACAGCTACTGGCAGGATATCAGTTCCATGGAAGAGGATATGACAGCTACTGGCAGGGTGTCAGGTCCATGGAGGAGGACATGGCAGTTACTGCCAGGTTGTCAGGTCCATGGAGTAGGACATAACAGCTACTGGCACGATGTCAGGTCCATGGAGGAGAAAATAACAGTTTCTTCAAGTATGTCAGGTCCATGGAGGAGGACATGACAGTTACTGCCAGGATGTCAGGTCCATGGAGGAGGACATGACACATACTGTTAGGATGTCATATCTATGGAGGAGGTAATGACAGCTACTGGCAGGATGTCAGGTCCATGGAGGAAGACATGACACGTACTGTTAGGATGTCAGTTCTATGGAGGAGGTAATGACAGATACTGGCAGGAGGTCAGGTCCATGGAGGAGGACATGACTGTTACTGGCAGGAAGCCATGTGCATGGAGGAGGACATGACAGATACTGCAAGGTTGTCAGGTCCATGGAGGAGTACATGACAGATACTGGCACGATGTAAGGTCCATGGAATAGAAAATAACAGTTTCTTGAAGTATGTCAGGTCCATGGAGGAGGACATGACAGTTACTGCAAGGTTGTCAGGTCCATGGAGGAGGACATAACAGCTACTGGCAGGATATCAGGTGCATGGAGGAGGAAATGAGAGCTAGAGGCAGGGTGTCAAGTGCATGGAGGAGGACATGACAGATACTGCCAGGATGTCAGGTCCATAGAGTAGAACATGACACCTACTGGCAGGATGTCAAGTCCATGGAGAAGGACATGACAGTTATTGCCAGGATATCATGTCCATGGAGCTGGAAATGACACCTACTGTAAGGATGTCAGGTCTATGGAGGAGGAAATGACAGCCACTGACAGGATGTCAGGTCCATGGAGGAGGGCATAACAGTTATTACAAGGATGTCAGGTCCATAGAGGAGGAGAAGGCAATTACTAGCAGGATGTCATGTCCATGGAGGAGGACATGACACATACTGTCAGAAAATTAGGTCAATAGAGGAGGAAATGACAGCTACTGGCAGATCGTAAGGTCCATGGAGGAGGACGTAACAGCTACTGGCAGGATGTCAGTTCCATGGAAGAGGATATGACAGCTACTGGCAGGGTGTCAGGTCCATGGAGGAGGACATGGCAGTTACTGCCAGGTTGTCAGTTCCATGGAGTAGGACATAACAGCTATTGGCACGATGTCAGGTCCATTGAGAAGAAAATAACAGTTTCTTCAAGTATGTCAGGTCCATGGAGGAGGACATGACAGTTACTGCCAGAATGTCAGGTTCATGAAGGAGGACATGACACATACTGTTAGGATGTCAGATCTATGGAGGAGGTAATGACAGCTACTGGCAGGATGTCAGGTCCATGGAGGAGGACATGACACGTACTGTTAGGATGTCAGATCTATGGAGGAGGTAATGACAGCTACTGGCAGGATGTCAGGTCCATGGAGGAGGACATGACACATACTGTTAGGATGTCAGATCTATGGAGGAGGTAATGACAGCTACTGGCAGGATGTCAGGTCTATGGAGGAGGACATGACTGCTACTGGAAGGAAGCCAGGTCCATGGAGGAGGACATGACAGATACTGGCAGGCTGTCAGGTCCATGGATGAGGACATGATAGTTACTGTAAGGTTGTCAGGTCCATGGAGGAGGACATAACAGCTACTGGTAGGATATCAGGTGCATGGATGAGGAAATGAGAGCTAGAGGCAGGGTTTCAAGTGCATGTAGGAGGACATGACAGATACTGCCAGGATGTCAGGTCCATGGAGGTGGACATGACACCTACTGGCAGGTTGTCAAGTCCATGGAGGAGTAAATGACAGTTATTGCCAGGATGTCAGGTCCATAGCGAAGAACATGACACTTACTAGCAGGATGTCAAGTCCATGGAGGAGGACATGACAGTTATTGCCAGGATATCATGTCCATGGAGCTGGAAATGACACCTACTGTAAGGATGTCAGGTCTAAGGAGGAGGAAATGACAGCTACTGGCAGGAAGTCAGGTCCATGGAGGAGGGCATAACAGTTATTGCAAGGATGTCAGGTCCATAGAGGAGGAGTTAGCAGTTACTGGCAGGATGTCAGGTCCATGGAGGAGGACATGACACAAACTGTCAGAAAATCAGGTCAATAGAGGAGGAAATGACAGTTACTGGCAGATCGTAAGTTCCATGGAGGAGGACGTAACAGCTACTGGCAGGATGTCAGTTCCATGGAAGAGGATATGACAGCTACTGGCAGGGTGTCAGGTCCATGGAGGAGGACATGGCTGTTACTGCCAGGTTGCCAGGTCCATGGAGTAGGACATAACAGTTACTGGCACGATGTCAGGTCCATGGAGGAGAAAATAACAGTTTCTTCAAGTATGTCAGGTCCATGGAGGAGGACATGACAGATGCTGGCAGGCTGTTAGGTCCATGAAGGAGGACATGACAGTTACTGCAAGGTTGTTAGGTCCATGGAGGAGGACATAACAGCTACTGGCAGGATATCAGGTGCATGGAGGAGGAAATTAGAGCTAGAGGCAGGGTGTCAAGTGCATGGAGGAGGACATGACAGATACTGCCAGGATGTCAGGTCCATGGAGGTGAACATGACACCTACTGGCAGGTTGTCAAGTCCATGGAGCAGTACATGACAGTTATTGCCAGGATGTCAGGTCCATAGAGTAGAACATGACACCTACTGGCAGGATGTCAAGTCCATGGAGGAGGACATGACAGTTATTGCCAGGATATCATGTCCATGGAGCTGGAAATGACACCTACTGTAAGGATGTCAGGTCTATGGAGGAGGAAATGACAGCTACTGACAGGATGTCAGGTCCATGGAGGAGGGCATAACAGTTATTACAAGGATGTCAGGTCCATAGAGGAGGAGAAGGCAATTACTAGCAGGATGTCATGTCCATGGAGGAGGACATGACACATACTGTCAGAAAATCAGGTCAATAGAGGAGGAAATGACCGCTACTGGCAGATCGTAAGGTCCATGGAGGAGGACGTAACAGCTACTGGCTGGATGTCAGTTCCATGGAAGAGGATATGACTAGTGTTGAGCGAGCATGCTCGGCCGATGCTCGGATCGGCTCGAGCATCGCTCTGCTCGGCACATGGCGGTACTCGTACGAGTACCGCCATGTGCTCGCCCGCCATGTTCGGGTGGCAGGGATCTGTGCCGGAGGAGGCACAGATCTTGCAGACGCTCCGCTGGACCACCAGGGACTGGAGGTTGGGGGCATTGCGGAGATGAAGGGGGCATTGCGGAGATGAAGGGGGACATATGAAGGGGGACATTGCGGAGATGAAGGCGGACATATGAAGGGGGACATTGCGGAGATGAAGGGGGACATATGAAGGGGGACATTGCGGAGATGAAGGGGGACATATGAAGGGGGACATTGCGGAGATGAAGGCGGACATATGAAGGGGGACATTGCGGAGATGAAGGGGGACATATGAAGGGGGACATTGCGGAGATGAAGGCGGACATATGAAGGGGGACATTGCGGAGATGAAGGGGGACATATGAAGGGGGACATTGCGGAGATGTAGGGTGACATATGAAGGGGGACATTGCGGAGATGAAGGCGGACATATGAAGGAAGACATTGCGGAGATGAAGGGGGACATATGAAGGGGGACATTGCGGAGATGAAGGCGGAGATATGAAGGGGGACATTGCGGAGATGAAGGGGGACATATGAAGGGGGACATTGCGGAGATGAAGGGGGACATTGCGGAGATGAAGGGGGACATTGCGGAGATGAAGGGGGACATATGAAGGGGGACATTGCGGAGATGAAGGGGGACATATGAAGGGGGACATTGCGGAGATGAAGGCGGACATATGAAGGGGGACATTGCGGAGATGAAGGGGGACATATGAAGGGGGACATTGCGGAGATGAAGGCGGACATATGAAGGGGGACATTGCGGAGATGAAGGGGGACATATGAAGGAGGACATTGCGGAGATGAAGGGGGACATATGAAGGGGGACATTGCGGAGATGAAGGCGGACATATGAAGGGGGACATTGCGGAGATGAAGGGGGACATATGAAGGGGGACATTGCGGAGATGAAGGCGGACATATGAAGGGGGACATTGCGGAGATGAAGGGGGACATATGAAGGGGGACATTGCGGAGATGAAGGGGGACATTGCGGAGATGAAGGGGGGCATTGACCAGGCACCCTCCCCTCATCAGAGCAGGGGGTGCCTGGTGTAATGCTCGAGTCCTCCCATTTAATGCAATGGGGTTCGGGTGCTCGGCCGAGCACTCGAGCCTCAGGGGGTGCTCGGTCAGAGCACCCGAACACCCGAGCATCTGGGTGCTCGCTCAACACTAGATATGACAGCTACTGGCAGGGTGTCAGGTCCATGGAGGAGGACATGGCAGTTACTGCCAGGTTGTCAGGTCCATGGAGTAGGACATAACAGCTACTGGCACGATGTCAGGTCCATTGAGAAGAAAATAACAGTTTCTTCAAGTATGTCAGGTCCATGGAGGAGGACATGACAGTTACTGCCAGGATGTCAGGTTCATGGAGGAGGACATGACACATACTGTTAGGATGTCAGATCTATGGAGGAGGTAATGACAGCTACTGGCAGGATGTCAGGTCCATGGAGGAGGGCATGACTGCTACTGGCAGGAAGCCAGGTCCATGGAGGAGGACATGACAGATACTGGCAGGGTGTCAGGTCTATGGAGGAGGAAATGACAGTTACTGCAAGGTTGTCAGGTCCATGGAGGAGGACATGACAGATACTGGTACGATGTAAGGTCCATGGAGGAGAAAATAACAGTCAGGTCCATGGAGGAGGACATGAGAGATGCTGACAGGCTGTCAGGTCCATGGAGGAGGACATGACAGTTACTGCAAGGTTGTCAGGTCCATGGAGGAGGACATAACAGCTACTGGCAGGATGTCAGTTCCATGGAAGAGGATATGACAGCTACTGGCAGGGTGTCAGGTCCATGGAGGAGTACATAACAGCTACTGGCAGGATATCAGGTGCATGGAGGAGGAAATGAGAGCTAGAGGCAGGGTGTCAAGTGCATGGAGGAGGACATGACAGATACTGCCAGGATGTAAGGTCCATGGAGGTGGACATGACACCTACTGGCAGGTTGTCAAGTCCATGGAGGAGTACATAACAGTTATTGCCAGGATGTCAGGTCCATGGAGTAGAACATGACACCTACTGGCAGGATGTCAAGTCCGTGGAGGAGGACATGACAGTTATTGCCAGGATATCATGTCCATGGAGCTGGAAATGACACCTACTGTAAGGATGTCAGGTCTATGGAGGAGGAAATGACAGCTACTGGCAGGATGTCAGGTCCATGGAGGAGGGCATAACAGTTATTGCAAGGATGTCAGGTCCATAGAGGAGGAGATAGCAGTTACTGGCAGGATGTCAGGTCCATGGGGGAGGACATGACACAAACTGTCAGAAAATCAGGTCAATAGAGGAGGAAATGACAGCTACTGGCAGATCATAAGGTCCATGGAGGAGGACGTAACAGCTACTGGCACGATGTCAGGTCCATGGAGGAGAAAATAACAGTTTCTTCAAGTATGTCAGGTCCATGGAGGAGGACATGACAGTTACTGTCAGGATGTCAGGTCCATGGAGGAGGACATGACACATACTGTTAGGATGTCAAATCTATGGAGGAGGTAATGACAGCTACTGGCAGGATGTCAGGTCCATGGAGGAGGACATGACTGCTACTGGCAGGAAGCCAGGTCCATGGAGGAGGACATGACAGATTCTGGCACGATGCCAAGTACATGGAGGAGTACACAACAGCTACTGGAAGGCTGGCAGGTCCATGGAGGAGAACATGACTGCTACAGGCAGGATGCCAGGTCGATGGAGGAGGACATGACAGATTCTGGCAGGATGTTATGTAAATGGAGGAGGACATGACAGTTACTACAAGGTTTTTTAGGTCCAAGGAGGAGGACATGACAGCTACTAGCAATATGCCAGGTCCATGGAGAAGGACAAGGCACCTATGTCAGGATATCAAGTCTATGAAGGAGGACATGACAACTACTGGAAAAATGCCAGGTCCATGGAGGAGGACATGACAGCTACTGGCATGGTGTCAGGTCCATGGAGGAGAACATAACAGTTACTGCTAGGTTGTGAAGTCCACGGAGGAGGATATACCAGCTACTGGCAGGATATCAGGTCCAGGGAGGAGGAAATGACAGCTAGTGGCAGGGTGTGAAGTCCATGGAGGAGGACATGACACATTCTGTCAATCAGGTCAATAGAGAAGGAAATGACAGCTACTTGCAGATCGTAAGGTCCATGGAGGAGGACGTAACAGCTACTGGCAGGATGTCAGTTCCATGGACGAGGAAATGAGAGCTAGAGGCAGGGTGTCAAATGCATGGAGGAGGACAAGACAGATACTGCCAGGATGTCAGGTCCATGGAGGTGGACATGACACCTACTGGCAGGTTGTCAAGTCCATGGAGGAGAACATGACAGTTATTGCCAGGATGTCAGATCCATAGAGTAGAACATGACAACTACTGGCAGGATGTCAAGTCCATGGAGGAGGACATGACAGTTATTGCCAGGATATCATGTCCATGGAGCTAGAAATGACACCTACTGTAAGGATGTCAGGTCTATGGAGGAGGAAATGACAGCTACTGGCAGGATGTCAGGTCCATGGAGGAGGACATGACACGTGCTGTTAGGATGTCAGATCTATGGAGGAGGTAATGACAGCTACTGGCAGGATGTCAGGTTCATGGAGGAGGGCATGACTGCTACTGGCAGGAAGCCAGGTCCATGGAGGAGGACATGACAGATACTGGCAGGGTGTCAGGTCTATGGAGGAGGAAATGACAGTTACTGCAAGGTTGTCAGGTCCATGGAGGAGGACATGACAGATACTGGTACGATGTAAGGTCCATGGAGGAGAAAATAACAGTCAGGTCCATGGAGGAGGACATGAGAGATGCTGACAGGCTGTCAGGTGCATGGAGGAGGACATGACAGTTACTGCAAGGTTGTCAGGTCCATGGAGGAGGACATAACAGCTACTGGCAGGATGTCAGTTCCATGGAAAAGGATATGACAGCTACTGGCAGGGTGTCAGGTCCATGGAGGAGTACATAACAGCTACTGGCAGGATATCAGGTGCATGGAGGAGGAAATGAGAGCTAGAGGCAGGGTGTCAAGTGCATGGAGGAGGACATGACAGATACTGCCAGGATGTCAGGTCCATGGAGGTGGACATGACACCTACTGGCAGGTTGTCAAGTCCATGGAGGAGTACATGACAGTTATTGCCAGGATGTCAGGTCCATGGAGTAGAACATGACACCTACTGGCAGGATGTCAAGTCCGTGGAGGAGGACATGACAGTTATTGCCAGGATATCATGTCCATGGAGCTGGAAATGACACCTACTGTAAGGATGTCAGGTCTATGGAGGAGGAAATGACAGCTACTGGCAGGATGTCAGGTCCATGGAGGAGGGCATAACAGTTATTGCAAGGATGTCAGGTCCATAGAGGAGGAGATAGCAGTTACTGGCAGGATGTCAGGTCCATGGGGGAGGACATGACACAAACTGTCAGAAAATCAGGTCAATAGAGGAGGAAATGACAGCTACTGGCAGATCATAAGGTCCATGGAGGAGGACGTAACAGCTACTGGCACGATGTCAGGTCCATGGAGGAGAAAATAACAGTTTCTTCAAGTATGTCAGGTCCATGGAGGAGGACATGACAGTTACTGTCAGGATGTCAGGTCCATGGAGGAGGACATGACACATACTGTTAGGATGTCAAATCTATGGAGGAGGTAATGACAGCTACTGGCAGGATGTCAGGTCCATGGAGGAGGACATGACTGCTACTGGCAGGAAGCCAGGTTCATGGAGGAGGACATGACAGATACTGGCACGATGCCAAGTACATGGAGGAGTACACAACAGCTACTGGAAGGCTGGCAGGTCCATGGAGGAGAACATGACTGCTACAGGCAGGATGCCAGGTCGATGGAGGAGGACATGACAGATTCTGGCAGGATGTTATGTAAATGGAGGAGGACATGACAGTTACTACAAGGTTTTTTAGGTCCAAGGAGGAGGACATGACAGCTACTAGCAATATGCCAGGTCCATGGAGAAGGACAAGGCACCTATGTCAGGATATCAAGTCTATGAAGGAGGACATGACAACTACTGGAAAAATGCCAGGTCCATGGAGGAGGACATGACAGCTACTGGCATGGTGTCAGGTCCATGGAGGAGAACATAACAGTTACTGCTAGGTTGTGAAGTCCACTGAGGAGGATATACCAGCTACTGGCAGGATATCAGGTCCAGGGAGGAGGAAATGACAGCTAGTGGCAGGGTGTGAAGTCCATGGAGGAGGACATGACACATTCTGTCAATCAGGTCAATAGAGAAGGAAATGACAGCTACTTGCAGATCGTAAGGTCCATGGAGGAGGACGTAACAGCTACTGGCAGGATGTCAGTTCCATGGACGAGGAAATGAGAGCTAGAGGCAGGGTGTCAAATGCATGGAGGAGGACAAGACAGATACTGCCAGGATGTCAGGGCCATGGAGGTGGACATGACACCTACTGGCAGGTTGTCAAGTCCATGGAGGAGAACATGACAGTTATTGCCAGGATGTCAGATCCATAGAGTAGAACATGACAACTACTGGCAGGATGTCAAGTCCATGGAGGAGGACATGACAGTTATTGCCAGGATATCATGTCCATGGAGCTAGAAATGACACCTACTGTAAGGATGTCCGGTCTATGGAGGAGGAAATGACAGCTACTGGCAGGATGTCAGGTCCATGGAGGAGGACATGACACGTACTGTTAGGCTGTCAGATCTATGGAGGAGGTAATGACAGCTACTGGCAGGATGTCAGGTCCATGGAGGAGGGCATGACTGCTACTGGCAGGAAGCCAGGTCCATGGAGGAGGACATGACAGATACTGGCAGGGTGTCAGGTCTATGGAGGAGGAAATGACAGTTACTGCAAGGTTGTCAGGTCCATGGAGGAGGACATGACAGATACTGGTACGATGTAAGGTTCATGGAGGAGAAAATAACAGTCAGGTCCATGGAGGAGGACATGAGAGATGCTGACAGGCTGTCAGGTCCATGGAGGAGGACATGACAGTTACTGCAAGGTTGTCAGGTCCATGGAGGAGGACATAACAGCTACTGGCAGGATGTCAGTTCCATGGAAGAGGATATGACAGCTACTGGCAGGGTGTCAGGTCCATGGAGGAGTACATAACAGCTACTGGCAGGATATCAGGTGCATGGAGGAGGAAATGAGAGCTAGAGGCAGGGTGTCAAGTGCATGGAGGAGGACATGACAGATACTGCCAGGATGTCAGGTCCATGGAGGTGGACATGACACCTACTGGCAGGTTGTCAAGTCCATGGAGGAGCACATGACAGTTATTGCCAGGATGTCAGGTCCATGGAGTAGAACATGACACCTACTGGCAGGATGTCAAGTCCGTGGAGGAGGACATGACAGTTATTGCCAGGATATCATGTCCATGGAGCTGGAAATGACACCTACTGTAAGGATGTCAGGTCTATGGAGGAGGAAATGACAGCTACTGGCAGGATGTCAGGTCCATGGAGGAGGGCATAACAGTTATTGCAAGGATGTCAGGTCCATAGAGGAGGAGATAGCAGTTACTGGCAGGATGTCAGGTCCATGGGGGAGGACATGACACAAACTGTCAGAAAATCAGGTCAATAGAGGAGGAAATGACAGCTACTGGCAGATCATAAGGTCCATGGAGGAGGACGTAACAGCTACTGGCACGATGTCAGGTCCATGGAGGAGAAAATAACAGTTTCTTCAAGTATGTCAGGTCCATGGAGGAGGACATGACAGTTACTGTCAGGATGTCAGGTCCATGGAGGAGGACATGACACATACTGTTAGGATGTCAAATCTATGGAGGAGGTAATGACAGCTACTGGCAGGATGTCAGGTCCATGGAGGAGGACATGACTGCTACTGGCAGGAAGCCAGGTCCATGGAGGAGGACATGACAGATACTGGCACGATGCCAAGTACATGGAGGAGTACACAACAGCTACTGGAAG
The DNA here is from genome assembly GCA_037306005.1 of Rhinophrynus dorsalis. Classification (NCBI taxonomy): domain Eukaryota; kingdom Metazoa; phylum Chordata; class Amphibia; order Anura; family Rhinophrynidae; genus Rhinophrynus; species Rhinophrynus dorsalis. The sequence continues at coordinate 18,844,628 of CM074724.1, read as the reverse complement.
GCTGGCAGGTCCATGGAGGAGAACATGACTGCTACAGGCAGGATGCCAGGTCGATGGAGGAGGACATGACAGATTCTGGCAGGATATTATGTAAATGGAGGAGGACATGACAGTTACTACAAGGTTTTTTAGGTCCAAGGAGGAGGACATGACAGCTACTAGCAATATGCCAGGTCCATGGAGAAGGACAAGGCACCTATGTCAGGATATCAAGTCTATGAAAGAGGACATGACAGCTACTGGAAAAATGCCAGGTCCATGGAGGAGGACATGACAGCTACTGGCAGGGTGTCAGGTCCATGGAGGAGAACATGACAGTTACTGCTAGGTTGTCAAGTCCACTGAGGAGGATATACCAGCTACTGGCAGGATGTCAGTTCCATGGACGAGTAAATGAGAGCTAGAGGCAGGGTGTCAAATGCATGGAGGAGGACATGACAGATACTGCCAGGATGTCAGGTCCATGGAGGTGGACATGACACCTACTGGCAGGTTGTCAAGTCCATGGAGGAGTACATGACAGTTATTGCCAGGATTTCAGGTCCATAGAGTAGAACATGACAACTACTGGCAGGTTGTCAAGTCCATGGAGGAGGACATGACAGTTATTGCCAGGATATCATGTCCATGGAGCTAGAAATGACACCTACTGTAAGGATGTCAGGTCTATGGAGGAGGAAATGACAGCTACTGGCAGGATGTCAGGTCCATGGAGGAGGGCATAACAGTTATTGCAAGGATGTCAGGTCCACAGAGGAGGAGATGGCAATTACTAGCAGGATGTCAGGTCCATGGAGGAGGACATGACACATACTGTCAGAAAATCAGGTCAATAGAGGAGGAAATAATAGCTACTGACAGATCGTAAGGTCAATGGAGGAGAAAGTAACAGCTACTGGCAGGATGTCACTTCCATGGAAGAGGATATGACAGCTACTGGCAGGGTGTCAGGTCCATGGAGGAGGACATGGCAGTTACTGTCAGGTTGTCAGGTCCATGGAGTAGGACATAACAGCTACTGGCACGATGTAAGGTCCATGGAGGTGAAAATAACAGTTTCTTCAAGTATGTCAGGTCCATGGAGGAGGACATGACAGATGCTGGCAGGCTGTCAGGTCCATGGAGGACGACATGACAGTTACTGCAAGGTTGTCAGGTCCATGGAGGAGGACATAACAGCTACTGGCAGGATATCAGGTGCATGGAGGAGGAAATGAGAGCTAGAGGCAGGGTGTCAAGTGCATGGAGGAGGACATGACAGATACTGCCAGGATGTAAGGTCCATGGAGGTGGACATGACACCTACTGGCAGGTTGTCAAGTCCATGGAGGAGTACATAACAGTTATTGCCAGGATGTCAGGTCCATGGAGTAGAACATGACACCTACTGGCAGGATGTCAAGTCCGTGGAGGAGGACATGACAGTTATTGCCAGGATATCATGTCCATGGAGCTGGAAATGACACCTACTGTAAGGATGTCAGGTCTATGGAGGAGGAAATGACAGCTACTGGCAGGATGTCAGGTCCATGGAGGAGGGCATAACAGTTATTGCAAGGATGTCAGGTCCATAGAGGAGGAGATAGCAGTTACTGGCAGGATGTCAGGTCCATGGGGGAGGACATGACACAAACTGTCAGAAAATCAGGTCAATAGAGGAGGAAATGACAGCTACTGGCAGATCATAAGGTCCATGGAGGAGGACGTAACAGCTACTGGCACGATGTCAGGTCCATGGAGGAGAAAATAACAGTTTCTTCAAGTATGTCAGGTCCATGGAGGAGGACATGACAGTTACTGTCAGGATGTCAGGTCCATGGAGGAGGACATGACACATACTGTTAGGATGTCAAATCTATGGAGGAGGTAATGACAGCTACTGGCAGGATGTCAGGTCCATGGAGGAGGACATGACTGCTACTGGCAGGAAGCCAGGTCCATGGAGGAGGACATGACAGATTCTGGCACGATGCCAAGTACATGGAGGAGTACACAACAGCTACTGGAAGGCTGGCAGGTCCATGGAGGAGAACATGACTGCTACAGGCAGGATGCCAGGTCGATGGAGGAGGACATGACAGATTCTGGCAGGATGTTATGTAAATGGAGGAGGACATGACAGTTACTACAAGGTTTTTTAGGTCCAAGGAGGAGGACATGACAGCTACTAGCAATATGCCAGGTCCATGGAGAAGGACAAGGCACCTATGTCAGGATATCAAGTCTATGAAGGAGGACATGACAACTACTGGAAAAATGCCAGGTCCATGGAGGAGGACATGACAGCTACTGGCATGGTGTCAGGTCCATGGAGGAGAACATAACAGTTACTGCTAGGTTGTGAAGTCCACGGAGGAGGATATACCAGCTACTGGCAGGATATCAGGTCCAGGGAGGAGGAAATGACAGCTAGTGGCAGGGTGTGAAGTCCATGGAGGAGGACATGACACATTCTGTCAATCAGGTCAATAGAGAAGGAAATGACAGCTACTTGCAGATCGTAAGGTCCATGGAGGAGGACGTAACAGCTACTGGCAGGATGTCAGTTCCATGGACGAGGAAATGAGAGCTAGAGGCAGGGTGTCAAATGCATGGAGGAGGACAAGACAGATACTGCCAGGATGTCAGGTCCATGGAGGTGGACATGACACCTACTGGCAGGTTGTCAAGTCCATGGAGGAGAACATGACAGTTATTGCCAGGATGTCAGATCCATAGAGTAGAACATGACAACTACTGGCAGGATGTCAAGTCCATGGAGGAGGACATGACAGTTATTGCCAGGATATCATGTCCATGGAGCTAGAAATGACACCTACTGTAAGGATGTCAGGTCTATGGAGGAGGAAATGACAGCTACTGGCAGGATGTCAGGTCCATGGAGGAGGACATGACACGTGCTGTTAGGATGTCAGATCTATGGAGGAGGTAATGACAGCTACTGGCAGGATGTCAGGTTCATGGAGGAGGGCATGACTGCTACTGGCAGGAAGCCAGGTCCATGGAGGAGGACATGACAGATACTGGCAGGGTGTCAGGTCTATGGAGGAGGAAATGACAGTTACTGCAAGGTTGTCAGGTCCATGGAGGAGGACATGACAGATACTGGTACGATGTAAGGTCCATGGAGGAGAAAATAACAGTCAGGTCCATGGAGGAGGACATGAGAGATGCTGACAGGCTGTCAGGTGCATGGAGGAGGACATGACAGTTACTGCAAGGTTGTCAGGTCCATGGAGGAGGACATAACAGCTACTGGCAGGATGTCAGTTCCATGGAAAAGGATATGACAGCTACTGGCAGGGTGTCAGGTCCATGGAGGAGTACATAACAGCTACTGGCAGGATATCAGGTGCATGGAGGAGGAAATGAGAGCTAGAGGCAGGGTGTCAAGTGCATGGAGGAGGACATGACAGATACTGCCAGGATGTCAGGTCCATGGAGGTGGACATGACACCTACTGGCAGGTTGTCAAGTCCATGGAGGAGTACATGACAGTTATTGCCAGGATGTCAGGTCCATGGAGTAGAACATGACACCTACTGGCAGGATGTCAAGTCCGTGGAGGAGGACATGACAGTTATTGCCAGGATATCATGTCCATGGAGCTGGAAATGACACCTACTGTAAGGATGTCAGGTCTATGGAGGAGGAAATGACAGCTACTGGCAGGATGTCAGGTCCATGGAGGAGGGCATAACAGTTATTGCAAGGATGTCAGGTCCATAGAGGAGGAGATAGCAGTTACTGGCAGGATGTCAGGTCCATGGGGGAGGACATGACACAAACTGTCAGAAAATCAGGTCAATAGAGGAGGAAATGACAGCTACTGGCAGATCATAAGGTCCATGGAGGAGGACGTAACAGCTACTGGCACGATGTCAGGTCCATGGAGGAGAAAATAACAGTTTCTTCAAGTATGTCAGGTCCATGGAGGAGGACATGACAGTTACTGTCAGGATGTCAGGTCCATGGATGAGGACATGACACATACTGTTAGGATGTCAAATCTATGGAGGAGGTAATGACAGCTACTGGCAGGATGTCAGGTCCATGGAGGAGGACATGACTGCTACTGGCAGGAAGCCAGGTTCATGGAGGAGGACATGACAGATACTGGCACGATGCCAAGTACATGGAGGAGTACACAACAGCTACTGGAAGGCTGGCAGGTCCATGGAGGAGAACATGACTGCTACAGGCAGGATGCCAGGTCGATGGAGGAGGACATGACAGATTCTGGCAGGATGTTATGTAAATGGAGGAGGACATGACAGTTACTACAAGGTTTTTTAGGTCCAAGGAGGAGGACATGACAGCTACTAGCAATATGCCAGGTCCATGGAGAAGGACAAGGCACCTATGTCAGGATATCAAGTCTATGAAGGAGGACATGACAACTACTGGAAAAATGCCAGGTCCATGGAGGAGGACATGACAGCTACTGGCATGGTGTCAGGTCCATGGAGGAGAACATAACAGTTACTGCTAGGTTGTGAAGTCCACTGAGGAGGATATACCAGCTACTGGCAGGATATCAGGTCCAGGGAGGAGGAAATGACAGCTAGTGGCAGGGTGTGAAGTCCATGGAGGAGGACATGACACATTCTGTCAATCAGGTCAATAGAGAAGGAAATGACAGCTACTTGCAGATCGTAAGGTCCATGGAGGAGGACGTAACAGCTACTGGCAGGATGTCAGTTCCATGGACGAGGAAATGAGAGCTAGAGGCAGGGTGTCAAATGCATGGAGGAGGACAAGACAGATACTGCCAGGATGTCAGGGCCATGGAGGTGGACATGACACCTACTGGCAGGTTGTCAAGTCCATGGAGGAGAACATGACAGTTATTGCCAGGATGTCAGATCCATAGAGTAGAACATGACAACTACTGGCAGGATGTCAAGTCCATGGAGGAGGACATGACAGTTATTGCCAGGATATCATGTCCATGGAGCTAGAAATGACACCTACTGTAAGGATGTCCGGTCTATGGAGGAGGAAATGACAGCTACTGGCAGGATGTCAGGTCCATGGAGGAGGACATGACACGTACTGTTAGGCTGTCAGATCTATGGAGGAGGTAATGACAGCTACTGGCAGGATGTCAGGTCCATGGAGGAGGGCATGACTGCTACTGGCAGGAAGCCAGGTCCATGGAGGAGGACATGACAGATACTGGCAGGGTGTCAGGTCTATGGAGGAGGAAATGACAGTTACTGCAAGGTTGTCAGGTCCATGGAGGAGGACATGACAGATACTGGTACGATGTAAGGTCCATGGAGGAGAAAATAACAGTCAGGTCCATGGAGGAGGACATGAGAGATGCTGACAGGCTGTCAGGTCCATGGAGGAGGACATGACAGTTACTGCAAGGTTGTCAGGTCCATGGAGGAGGACATAACAGCTACTGGCAGGATGTCAGTTCCATGGAAGAGGATATGACAGCTACTGGCAGGGTGTCAGGTCCATGGAGGAGTACATAACAGCTACTGGCAGGATATCAGGTGCATGGAGGAGGAAATGAGAGCTAGAGGCAGGGTGTCAAGTGCATGGAGGAGGACATGACAGATACTGCCAGGATGTCAGGTCCATGGAGGTGGACATGACACCTACTGGCAGGTTGTCAAGTCCATGGAGGAGCACATGACAGTTATTGCCAGGATGTCAGGTCCATGGAGTAGAACATGACACCTACTGGCAGGATGTCAAGTCCGTGGAGGAGGACATGACAGTTATTGCCAGGATATCATGTCCATGGAGCTGGAAATGACACCTACTGTAAGGATGTCAGGTCTATGGAGGAGGAAATGACAGCTACTGGCAGGATGTCAGGTCCATGGAGGAGGGCATAACAGTTATTGCAAGGATGTCAGGTCCATAGAGGAGGAGATAGCAGTTACTGGCAGGATGTCAGGTCCATGGGGGAGGACATGACACAAACTGTCAGAAAATCAGGTCAATAGAGGAGGAAATGACAGCTACTGGCAGATCATAAGGTCCATGGAGGAGGACGTAACAGCTACTGGCACGATGTCAGGTCCATGGAGGAGAAAATAACAGTTTCTTCAAGTATGTCAGGTCCATGGAGGAGGACATGACAGTTACTGTCAGGATGTCAGGTCCATGGAGGAGGACATGACACATACTGTTAGGATGTCAAATCTATGGAGGAGGTAATGACAGCTACTGGCAGGATGTCAGGTCCATGGAGGAGGACATGACTGCTACTGGCAGGAAGCCAGGTCCATGGAGGAGGACATGACAGATACTGGCACGATGCCAAGTACATGGAGGAGTACACAACAGCTACTGGAAGGCTGGCAGGTCCATGGAGGAGAACATGACTGCTACAGGCAGGATGCCAGGTCGATGGAGGAGGACATGACAGATTCTGGCAGGATATTATGTAAATGGAGGAGGACATGACAGTTACTACAAGGTTTTTTAGGTCCAAGGAGGAGGACATGACAGCTACTAGCAATATGCCAGGTCCATGGAGAAGGACAAGGCACCTATGTCAGGATATCAAGTCTATGAAAGAGGACATGACAGCTACTGGAAAAATGCCAGGTCCATGGAGGAGGACATGACAGCTACTGGCAGGGTGTCAGGTCCATGGAGGAGAACATGACAGTTACTGCTAGGTTGTCAAGTCCACTGAGGAGGATATACCAGCTACTGGCAGGATGTCAGTTCCATGGACGAGTAAATGAGAGCTAGAGGCAGGGTGTCAAATGCATGGAGGAGGACATGACAGATACTGCCAGGATGTCAGGTCCATGGAGGTGGACATGACACCTACTGGCAGGTTGTCAAGTCCATGGAGGAGTACATGACAGTTATTGCCAGGATTTCAGGTCCATAGAGTAGAACATGACAACTACTGGCAGGTTGTCAAGTCCATGGAGGAGGACATGACAGTTATTGCCAGGATATCATGTCCATGGAGCTAGAAATGACACCTACTGTAAGGATGTCAGGTCTATGGAGGAGGAAATGACAGCTACTGGCAGGATGTCAGGTCCATGGAGGAGGGCATAACAGTTATTGCAAGGATGTCAGGTCCACAGAGGAGGAGATGGCAATTACTAGCAGGATGTCAGGTCCATGGAGGAGGACATGACACATACTGTCAGAAAATCAGGTCAATAGAGGAGGAAATAATAGCTACTGACAGATCGTAAGGTCAATGGAGGAGAAAGTAACAGCTACTGGCAGGATGTCACTTCCATGGAAGAGGATATGACAGCTACTGGCAGGGTGTCAGGTCCATGGAGGAGGACATGGCAGTTACTGTCAGGTTGTCAGGTCCATGGAGTAGGACATAACAGCTACTGGCACGATGTAAGGTCCATGGAGGTGAAAATAACAGTTTCTTCAAGTATGTCAGGTCCATGGAGGAGGACATGACAGATGCTGGCAGGCTGTCAGGTCCATGGAGGACGACATGACAGTTACTGCAAGGTTGTCAGGTCCATGGAGGAGGACATAACAGCTACTGGCAGGATATCAGGTGCATGGAGGAGGAAATGAGAGCTAGAGGCAGGGTGTCAAGTGCATGGAGGAGGACATGACAGATACTGCCAGGATGTCAGGTCCATGGAGGTGGAAATGACACCTACTGGCAGGTTGTCAAGTCCATGGAGGAGTACATGACAGTTATTGCCAGGATGTCAGGTCCATAGAGTAGAACATGACACCTACTGGCAGAATGTCAGGTCCATGGAGGAGGACATGACAGTTATTGCCAGGATATCATGTCCATGGAGCTGGAAATGACACCTTCTGTAAGAATGTCAGGTCTATGGAGGAGGAAATGACAGCTACTGGCAGGATGTCAGGTCCATGGAGGAGGACATAACAGTTATTGCAAGGATGTCAGGTCCATAGAGGAGGAAATAGCAGTTACTGGCAGGATGTCAGGTCCATGGAGGAGGACATGACACATACTGTCAGAAAATCAGGTCAATAGAGGAGGAAATGACAGCTACTGGCAAATCGTAAGGTCCATGGAGGAGGACGTAACAGCTACTGGCAGGATGTCAGTTCAATCGAAGAGGATATGACAGCTACTGGCAGTGTGTCAGGTCCATGGAGGAGGACATGGCAGCTACTGCCAGGTTGTCAGGTCCATTGAGTAGGACATAACAGCTACTGGCACGATCTCAGGTCCATAGAGGAGAAAATAACAGTTTCTTCAAGTATGTCAGGTCCATGGAGGAGGACATGACAGTTACTACCAGGATCTCAGGTCCATGGAGGAGGACATGACACATACTGTTAGGTTGTCAGATCTATGGAGGAGGTAATGACAGCTACTGGCAGGATGTCAGGTCCATGGAGGAGGACATGACATATACTGTTAGGTTGTCAGATCTATGGAGGAGGTAATGACAGATACTGGCAGGATGTCAGGTCCATGGAGGAGGACATGACTGCTACTGGCAGGAACCCAGGTGCATGGAGGAGGACATGACAGATACTGGCAGGCTGTCAGGTCCATGGAGGAGGACATGATAGTTACTGCAAGGTTTTCAGGTCCATGGAGGAGGACATGACAGATACTGACACGATGCCAAGTCCATGGAGAAGTACATAACAGCTACTGGTAGGCTGGCAGGTCCATGAAGGAGGACATGACTGCTACTAGCAGGATGCCAGGTCCATGGAGGAGGACATGACAGATTCTGGCAGGATGTCACGTAAATGGAGGAGGACATGACAGTTACTTCAAGCTTGTCAGGTCCAAGGAGGAGGACATGACAGCTACTGGCAATATGCCAGGTCCATGTAGAAGGACAAGGCACCTATGTCAGGATATCAAGTCTATGGAGGAGGACATGACAGCTACTAGAAAAATGCCAGGTCCATTGAGGAGGACATGACAGCTACTGGCAGGGTGTCAGGTCCATGGAGGAGAACAAGACAGTTACTCCTAGGTTGTCAAGTCCATGGAGGAGGATATACCAGCTACTGGCAGAATATCAGGTCCAGGGAGGAGGAAATGACAGCTAGTGTGTAGGGTGTCAAGTCGATGGAGGAGGACATGACACATACTGTCAAAAAATCAGGTCAATAGAGAAGGAAATGACAGCTACTTGCACATCGTAAGGTCCATGGAGGAGGACGTAACAGCTACTGGCAGGATGTCAGTTCCATGGAAAAGGATATGACAGATACTGGCAGGGTGTCAGGTCCATGGAGGAGGACATGACAGTTACTGCAAGGTTGTCAGGTCCATGGAGGAGGACATAACAGCTACTTGCAGGATATCAGGTGCATGGAGGAGGAAATGAGAGCTAGAGGCAGGGTGTCAAGTGAATTGAGGAGGACATGACAGATACTGCCAGGATGTCAGGTCCATGGAGGTGGACATGACACCTGCTGTAAGGATGTCAGGTCTATGGAGGAGGAAATGACAGCTATTGGCAGGATGTCAGGTCCATGGAGGAGGGCATAACAGTTATTGCAAGGATGTCAGTTCCATGGAGGAGGACATGGCAATTACTGCCAGGATGTAAGGTCCATGGAGGAGGACATGACACATACTGTCAGAATGTCAGGTCAATAGAGGAGGAAATGACAGCTACTGGCAGCTCGTCAGGTCCATGGAGGAGGACAGAACAGCTACTGGAAGCTCGTCGGGTCCATGGAAAAGGTTAGGACAGGTACTGGAAGGGTGTCAGGTCCATAAAGAAGGACATGACATTCACTGCCAGATTGTCAGGTTCATGTAGGAGTACATATCACATACTGTTATGATGTTAGATCTATGGAGGAGATAATGACAGCTACTGGCAGGATGACTGGTCCATGGAGGAGGACATGACAGATACTGGCATGATGCTAAATCCATGGAGGAGAACATGACAGCTACTGGCAGACTGGCAGGTACATGGAGGAGGACATGATTGCTACTGGAAGGATGCCAGGTCCATTGAGGAGGACATGACAGATTATATCAGGCTGTCACGTAAATGGAGGAGGACATTACAGTTACTGCAAGGTTGTCAGGTCCTAGGAGGAGGACATAACAGCTACTGGCAGAATGCCAGGTCCACGGAGGAGGACAAGGCACCTATGTCAGGATATCAAGTCTATAGAGGAGGACATGACAGCTACTGGCAGGATATCAGGACCAGGGAGGAGGAAATGACAGATACTGGCAGGCTGTCAGGTCCATGGACGAGGACATTACAGTTACTGCAAGGTTGTCAGGTTCATCGAGGAGGACATAACAACCACTGACAGGATATCAGGTCCATGGAGGAGGAAATGAGAGCTAGAGGCAGTGTGTCAAGGGCATGGAGGAGGACAGGATAGATACTGCCAGGATGTCAGGTCCATGCAGGTGGACATGACACTTACTGGCAGGATGTCAAGTCCATGGAGGAGTACATGACAGTTATTGCCAGAATCTAAGGTCCATGGAGTAGAACATGACACCTACTGGCAGAATGTCAAGTCCATGGAGAAGGACATGGCAGTTATTGCCAGGATATCGTGTCCATGGAGCTGGAAATGACACCTACTGTAAGGATGTCAGGTCCATAGAGGAGGAGATGACAGTTACTGGCAGGATGTGAGGTCCATGGAGGAGGACATGACACATACTGTCAGAAAATCAGGTAAATAGAGGAGGAAATGACAGTTACTGGCAGATTGTAAGGTCCATGGAGGATGACGTAACAGCTACTATCAGGATGTTAGTTCCATGGAAGAGGATATGACAGCTACTGGCAGGGTATCAGGTCCATGGAGGAGGACATGGCAGTTACTGCCAGATTGTCAGGTCCATGGAGTAGGAAATAACAGCTACTGGCACGATGTCAGGTCCATGGAGGAGTAAATAAATTTCTTCAAGTATATCAGGTCCATGGAGGAGGACATGACAGTTACTGCCAGGATGTCAGGTCTATGGAGGAGGACATGACACATACTGTTAGGATATTAGATCTATGGAGGAGGTAATGACAGATACTGGCAGGATGTCAGGTCCATGGAGGAGGACATGACTGTTACTGGCAGGATGCCAGGTCCATGGAGGAGGACATGACAGTTACTGCAAGGTTGTCAGGTCCATGGAGGAGGACATAACAGCTACTGGCAGGATATCAGGTGCATGGAGGAGGAAATGAGAGCTAGAGGCAGGGTGTCAAGTGCATGGAGGAGGACATGACAGATACTGATAGGATGTCAGGTCCATGGAGGTGGACATGACACCTACTGGGAGGATGTCAAGTCCATGGAGTAGTACATGACAGTTATTGTCAGGATGTCAGGTCCATTGAGTAGAACATGACACCTACTGGCAGGATGTCAAGTCCATGGAGGAGGAAATGACAGCTACTGGAAGGATGTCAGGTCCATGGAGGAGGGCATAACAGTTATTGCAAGGATGTCAGGTCCATAGAGGAGGAGATGGGAGTTACTGACAGGATGTCAGGTCCATGGAGGAGGACGTAACAGCTACTGGCAGGATGTCAGTCCTATGGAAGAGGATATGACAGCTACTGGCAGGGTTTCAGGTCCATTGAGGAGGACATGGCAGTTACTGCCAGGTTGTCAGGTCCATGGAGTAGGACATAACAGCTACTGGCACGATGTCAGGGCCATGGAGGAGGACATGAGAGTTTACTACCTGGTTGTCAGGTCCATGGAGGAGGACATGACACATATTGTTAGGATGTCAGATCTATGGAGGAGGTAATGACAGCTACTGGCAGGATGTCAGGTCCATGGAGGAGTACATGACACATACTGTTAGGATGTCAGATATATGGAGGAGGTAATGACAGCTACTGGCAGGATGTCAGGTCCATGGAGGAGGACATGACTGATGCTGGCAGAATGCCAGGTGCATGGAGGAGGACATGACAGATACTGGCAGGCTGCCAGGTCCATGGACGAGGACATGACACCTATGTCAGGATATCAAGTCCATGGATGAGGAAATTACAGCTACTGGCAGGATGTCATTTCTATGGAGGAGGACATGGCTGTTACTGTCAGGATGTCAGGTCCATGGAGGAGGACATGACTGCTACTGGCACGATGCCAGGTCCATGGAGGAGGACATAATAGTTAATGCCAGGTTGTCAGGTCCATGGAGGAGGACATAACTACTTCCAGCAGAATGCAAGGTCCATGGACGAGGACATGACACCTATGTCAGGATATCAAGTCCATGGAGAAGGACATTACAGGTACTAGCAGGATGTAATTTCTATGGAGGAGGACATGGCAGTTACTTTTAGGATGTCAGGTCCATGGAGTAGAACATGACACCTACTGGCAGGATGTCAAGCCCATGGAGGAGGACATGACAGTTATTGCCAGGATATCATGTCCATGGAGCTGGAAATGGCACCTACTGTAAGGATGTCAGATCTATGGAGGAGGAAATGACAGCTACTGGCAGGATGTCAGGTCCATGGAGGAAGACATAGCAGTTATTACAAGGATGTCACGTTCATGGAGGAGGACATGGCAGTTACTGCCAGGATGTCAGGTCCATGGAGGAGGACATGACACATAATGTCAGAAAGTCAGGTCAAAATAAGAGGAAATGACAGCTAATGGCAGCTTGTCAGGTCCATGGAGGAGGACATGACAGCTACTGGAAGGATGTCAGTTCCTTGGAAGAGGACATGACAGTTACTGGCAGGGTGTGGGGTCCAGGCAGGGGGACGTGACAGTTACTGCCAGGTTGTCAGGTCCAAGGAGTAGGGCATTACAGCTACTGGCAGGATGTCAGGTCCATGGAGGAGGAAATGACAGTTACTTCCAGTATGTCAGGTCCATGGAGGAGGACATGACACATACTGTTAGGATGTCAGATCTGTGGAGGATGTAATGACAGCTACTGGCAGGATGTCAAGTCCATGGAGGAGGACATGACTGCTACTTGCAGGATGCCAGGTCCATGGAGGACGACATGACAGATACTGGCAGGCTGTCAGGTCCATGGAGGAGGACATGTCAGTTACTGCAAGGTTGTCAGGTCCATGGAGGAGGACATGATACATACTGTCAGGAAGTCACGTCAAAATAGGAGGAAATGACAGCTACTGGCAGCTTGTCAGGTCCATGGAGGAGGATGTGACAGCTACTGGAAGGATGTCAGTTCCATGGAAGAGGACATGAAAGTTACTGGCAGGGTGTGGGATTCATGGAGGGGGACGTGACAGTTACTGCCAGGTTGTCAGGTCCATGGAGTAGGGCATAACAGCTACTGCCAGGATGTCAGGTCCATGGAGGAGGAAATGACAGTTACTTCCAGTATGTCAGGTCCATGGAGGAGGACATGACACATACTGTTAGGATGTCAGATCTATGGAGGATGTAATGACAGCTACTGGCAGGATGTGAAGTCCATGTAGGAGAACATGACAGCTACTTGGTGGATGCCAGGTCCATGGAGGAGGACATGACAGATACTGGCAGGCTGTCAGGTCCATGGAGAAGGACATGACAGTTACTGCAAGGTTGTCAGGTCCATGGAGGAGGACATAACAGGTGCTGGCACAATGACAGGTCCATGGAGGAGGACATGACACCTATGTCAGGATATCAAGTCCATGGAGGAGGACATGACAGTTACTACAAGGTTGTCATGTCCAAGGAGGAGGACATGACAGCTACTGGCAATATGCCAGGTTCATGGAGAAGGACAAGGCACCTATGTCAGGATCTCAAGTCTATGGAGGAGGACATGACAGCTACTGGAAAAATGCCAGGTCCATGGAGGAGGACATGACAGCTACTGGTAGCGTGTCAGCTTCATGAAGGAGAACATGACAGTTACTGCTAGGTTGTCAGGTCCATGGAGGAGGAGGAAATAACAGTTATTGACAGGATATCAGGTCCATGAAGGAGGAAATGACAGCTAGTGGCAGGGTGGCAAGTCCAAGGAGTGGGACATGACAGATATTGTCAGGATGTCAGGTCCATGGAGGTGGACATGACACCTACTGACAGGATGTCAAGTCCATGGAGGAGGACATGACAGTTATTGCCAGGATATCATGTCCATGGAGCTAAAAATGACACCTATTGTAAGGATGTCAGGTCTATGGAGGAGGAAATGACAGCTACTGGCAGGATGTTAGGTCCATGGGGGAGGACATAGCAGTTATTGCAAGGATGTCACGTCCATGGAGGAGGACATGGCAGTTACTGCCAGGATGTCAGGTCCATGGAGGAGAACATGACACATACTGTCAGGAAGTCAGGTCAGAATAAGAGGAAATGACAGCTACTGGCAGCTTGTCAGGTCCATGGAGGAGGACAGGACAGCTACTGGAAGGATGTCAGTTCCATGGAATAGGACATGACTGTTACTGGCAGGGTGTGGGGTCCATGGAGGGGGACGTGACAGTTACTGCCAGGTTGTCAGGTCCAAGGAGTAGGGCATAACAACTACTGGCAGGATGTCAGGTCCATGGAGGAGGACATGACATCTACTGTTAGGATGTCAGATCTATGGAGGATGTAATGACAGCTACTGGCAGGATGTCAAGTCCATGGAGGAGGACGTGACTGCTACTTGCAGGTTGCCAGGTCCATGGAGGACGACATGACAGATACTGGCAGGCTGTCAGGTTCATGGAGGAGAACATGACAGTTACTGCTAGGTTGTCAGGTCCATGGAGGAGGAAATAACAGTTATTGACAGGATATCAGGTCCATGAAGGAGGAAATGACAGCTAGTGGCAGGGTGGCAAATCCAAGGAGTGGGACATGACAGATATTGCCAGGCTCTCAGGTCCATGGAGGAGGACATGACAGTTACTGCAAGGTTGTCAGATCCATGGAGGAGGACATGACATATACTGTCAGGAAGTCAGGTCAAAATAGGAGGAAATAACAGCTACTGGCAGCTTGTCAGGTCCATGGAGGAGGATGTGACAGCTACTGGAAGGATGTCAGTTCCATGGAAGGGGACATGACAGTTACTGGCAGGGTGTGGGATTCATGGAGGGGGACGTGACAGTTACTGCCAGGTTTTCAGGTCCATGGAGTAGGACATAACAGCTACTGGCAGGATGTCAGGTTCATGCAGGAGGAAATAACAGTTACTTCCAGTATGTCAGGTCCATGGAGGAGGACGTGACAGTTATTGCCAGGATGTGAGGTCCATAGAGGAGGACATGACACATACTGTTAGGATGTCAGATCTATGGAGGAGATAATGACAGCTACTGGCAGGATGTCAGGTCCATGGAGGAGGACATGACTTCTACTGGCAGGATGCCAGGTCCATGGAGGAGGAAATGACAGAAACTGGCAGGCTGTCAGGTCAATGGAGGAGGACATGACAGTTACTGCAAGGTTGTCAGGTCCATGGAGGAGGACATAACAGCTACTGGCAGAATGCCAGGTCCATAGAGGAGGACATGACACCTATGTCAGGATATCAAGTCCATGGAGGAGGACATGACAGCTACTGGCAGAATGCAGGTCCATGGAGGAGGAAATGACAGCTAGTGGCAGGGTGTCAAGTCCATGGAGGAGGACATGACATATACTGCCAGGATGTCAGGTCCATGAAGGTGGACATGACACCTACTGGCAGGATGTTAAATCCATGGAGGAGTACATGACAGTTATTGTCAGGATGTCAGGTCCATGGAGTAGAACATGACACCTACTGGCAGGATGTCAAGTCCTTAGAGGAGGACATGACAGTTATTGCCAGGATATCATGTCCATGGAGCTGGAAATGACACCTACTGTAAGGATGTCAGGTATATGGAAGAGGAAATGACAGCTACTGACAGACTGTCAGGTCCATGGAGGAGGGCATAACAGTTATTGCAAGGATGTCAGGTCCATGGAGGAGGACATGACACATACTGTCAGGAAGTCAGGTCAATAGAGAAGTTAATGACAGCTACTGGCAGCTCGTCAGGTCCATGGAGGAGGACGTGACAGCTACTGGCAGGATGTCAGTTCCATGGAAGAGGACATGACAGCTACAGACAGGGTGTCAGGTCCATGCAGGAGGACATGAGAGTTACTGCCAGGTTGTCAGGTCCATGAAGGACGACATGACAGCTACTGGCAGAATGCCAGGTCCATGGAGGAGGACATGACAGCTACTGGAAGGCTGTCAGGTTCATGGAGGAGGACATGACAGTTACTGGAAGGTTGTCAGATTCATGGAGGAGGACATAACTGCTACTAGCAGAATGCCAGGTCCATGGACGAGGACATGACAACTATGTAAGGATATCAAGTCCATGGATGAGGAAATTATAGCTACTGGCAGGATGTCATTTCTATGGAGGAGGACATGACACCTACTGGCAAGATGTCAAGTCCATTGAAGAGGACATGACAGTTATTGCCAGGATGTCAGGTCCATGGAGTAGAAGATGACACCTACTGGCAGGTTGTCATGTCCATGGAGGAGGACATGACAATTATTGCCAGGATATTATGGCCAATGAGCTGGAAATTACACCTACTGTAAGGATGTCAGGTCTATGGAGGAGGAAATGACAGCTACTGGCAGGATGTCAGGTCCATGGAGGAGTGCATAACAGTTATTGCCAGGATATCATGTCCATGGAGCTGGAAATTACACCTACTGTAAGGATGTCAGGTCTATGGAGGAGGAAATGACAGCTACTGGCAGGATGTCAGTTCCATGGAGGAGGACATAACAGTTTTTACAAGGATGTCAGGTCCATGGAGGAGGACATGGCAGTTACTGCCAGGATGTCCGGTCCATGGAGGAGGACATGACACATATTGTTAGGAAGTCAGGTCAAAAGAGGAGGAAATGACAGCTATTGGCAGCTCGTCAGGTCCATGGAAGAGGACGTGACAGCTACTGGAAGGATGTCAGTTCCATAGAAGAGGACATGACAGTTACTGGCAGGGTGTCAGATCCATGGTGGGGGACGTGACAGTTACTGCCAGGTTGTCAGTTCCATGGAGAAGGACATAACAGCTACTGGCAGGAAGTCAGGTCCATAGAGAAGGACATGACACATACTGTTAGGATGTCAGATCTATGGAGTAGGTAATGACAGCTACTGGAAGGATGTCAGGTACATGGAGGAGGACATGACTTCTATTGGCAGGGTGCCAGGACCATGGAGGAGGACATGACAGTTACTGCTAGGTTGTCAGGTCCATGGAGGAGGACATAACAGCTACTGGCAGGATATCAGGTCCATGGAGGAGGAAATGACAGCTAGTGGCAGAGTGTCAAGTCCATGGAGAAGGACATGACAGATACTGCCAGAATGTCAGGTCCGTGGAGGTGGACATGACACCTACTGGCAGGATGTCAAGTCCATGGAGAAGTACATGACAGTTATTGCCAGGATTTCAGGTCCATGGAGTAGAACATGACACCTACTGGCAGGATGTCAAGTCCATGGAGTAGGACATGACAGTTATTGCTAGGATATCATGTCCATGGAGCTGGAAGTGACACCTACTGTAAGGATGTCAGTTATATGGAGGAGGAAATTACAGCTACTGGCAGGATGTCAGGTCCATGGCAGAGGAAATAACAGTTACTTCCAGTATGTTAGGTCCGTGGAGGAGGATATGACAGTTATTGCCAGGATGTCAGGTCCATGGAGGAGGACATGACACATACTGTTAGAATGTCAGATCTACGGAGGAAGTTATGACAACTACTGGCAGGATGTCAGGTCCATGGAGGAGGACATCACTGCTACTGGCAGGATGCCAGGTCCATGGAGGATGACATGACAGATACTGGCAGGCTGTCAGGTCCATGGAGGAGGACATGACAGTTACTGCAAGTTTGTCAGGTCCATGGTGGAGGACATGACAGCTACTGGCAGAATGCCACGTCCATGGAGGAGGACATGACAGCTACTGGCAGGGTGTCAGGTCCATGGAGGAGGACATGATAGTTACTTCTAGGTTGCCAGGTCCATGGAGGAGGACATGACAGCTTCTGGCAGGATTTCAGTTCCATGGAAGTAAAGCTAAAAACACGGTCCACGTAGTTGACCAGTCAGACAGTGAAGAATCAGAAGAATTCTTTATTGGAATACTTAACTTACCCAAAGCTACACATAATGAGTAGGTCATTAAAGGAGCAGTAAACTTTTTTTATGAAAACACATATTTTATAGAACTTTTCCTGCTGAATAAAACAAGGTAACTCCCATCACTGTCAGATATTTTATTCAAAATTTATAGCAGTTTAAATAACCAGGAAGTGAATTTATTGTGTTTACTTCCTGATAGTTCTGACAGGAAATTTCTATCTAGGGTTGCCACCTTTTCATCAAAAAAATACCGGCCAAGGCATTCCCTCCATAGACTTAACATTGGAAAGAAGCCAATTTTTTACTGGCCTGCCGGTAAAATACCGGCTGGGTGGCAACCCTATTTCTGTCACATTCTATGGAGAACTGTATGTCTCTCACTTTTCTGACTTTCCTCTCCTTTAGAATCTAACAGGAAATCTAATTAGAATTTAACCACTAGAGGGCACTGCTAATGTAAAAAAACATGGGTTTGAACTGTAATAACTCTGGAAATATAAATCTCTCTGCAGTGGGAGTACCCTTATTTTACTCAATAGGAAAATTCCTACAATATATATTTTTTCATAAAAAAAGTTTACTGCTCCTTTAAAGCTATAACAAATCGCACTAAGACTGATTACAAAGTGGACACTGGAGCACAAGCTAACTTGATGCCTGAGAGCAAATATCACCAACTGAAGAACAAGTCAGAACTTCAGAAAAGCTCATTCAAACTAAAGACCTATAATGGGGACTTCATCCCGGGGCTAGGCAAATGCAGTGTGTTCCTGAATTGTGTTCGGGCCTAGGAGAGACTAGGATGATAAGGTGTATGTCGGATGCCTATTGCCCATTCCGACCTGTAAGGTAGGCCTAAGAGTGGGCCCACGTGTATAAGAAAAATAATTAAATTGATGGAGCTGAGAAAAGGGGTATGGGTTGGGTGGGTAACACAGAGCTCAGTCGGAGCTCTGCGCAGTCCCGAGGAAAGGATTGAGGTTGGTATTAATGTCTCCAACCGGCCCTCCCACAACTCCAGGCTAACCAATAGCCTTACATATATGGAAATCAGACGCATAAAATGAACATTCTGGTAGTTCCAGGAAACAGACCAGCTCTACTGGGTCTTCAAATGTGTGAAAAATTAGGCCTAATTTAAAGGGTGAATGCCCGGTCCATGCGGAAATATTTGAAGGAATTGGATGCCTTTCAATGCAACATAAAACACAACTAAAAGATGGTTCTCGTCCAGTAGTGCATGCCATGTGAAATGTCCCTGTTGCTTTAAAGGGATAGTAATACTTCGTTTTAACTTTATTTTATTTTGTAGGCATTAAAAAAACATGAAGAATGATATAAGTCTTATGGTTTAAGAGATATTCACAAACAAAGTATCCCTTCCCTGTTCAACCATATCAGAAGGGAGGTGCCCAGGTAGACTGCAGAGAGGAACAATCTTCAATTAAGATAAGGGAAAAAGCTGAAAAACTTGTCAAGGGGGGAAGGGCTTTCATTGTTTTAATACAAAGAAGACTGTCCCCTTCTGTTATCTGTCTGGTCATACAACCAGATTCACATCTGAGAAGAGATGGCTTACACTAGGAAAAAGGGGCGGGAGGGGAAACTTTGCTTGTGAATATCTCATAAACCATAAAAGTTTGAGAGATAAGACTTATATCATTCTTCATGTTTTTTTAATGCCTACAAAATAAAATAAAGTTAAAATGAAGTATTACTATCCCTTTAAGAGATTGTCTTAAGCGGGAACTTGCCAGAATGGAGGAAAAAGATATAAAGAAAATCAATGGGTTCATTCTACTGTGTTGATGGAAAAACCTGATGGGGGGGTCTCAGAATCTGTATTGATCCGAAGGAACTGAATAAAAGCATCTTAAAGTGGATGTATCACCTATGCACAACATCCTCTAAATAGTTAGGTGACACATCCAATAGCATTAAAACATTATTATTATTTTATTTTAAGCTTCAGTTTGGTTTAAATGTAACTTATAAAAGTCTGGGCTGCAGCCACTTCCGTATAGACTGCAGTCCGACGCTCTGCCTCTGCTCTCCTCCTTCCTTCAATGACGGAGGCTTCTGTCTGTAAGCTGGAGCGGTCACATTGGCTAGATATTGATCTCTGCCAATGAGACCGCTCCAGCTTACTGACAGACGCCTCTCTCATCGGAGGAGGGAGGGGAGCAGAGGCGGAGCTCTGTAACCGCGGAGAACCGCAGAGAACTGCAGTCACCCAGAAGTAGCTGCAGCAGTTACTTTTGTAAGTTAGTTTTAAATCAAATGGAAGCTTAAAAATAAAATAATAATAATGTTTTTATGCTATTGGATGTGCCACTTAACTATTTAGAGGATGTCGTGCATAGGTGATACATCCACTTTAAGAGAACACTTCCACTTACCAACAAAACCTGAATTGCTTGCTAAGTGGAGCAACTGTATTCAGCAAACTTGATGCATCATCTGGGTTTTAGAAGATCCCACTGGAAGAGGAAAGCATGAAGCTCTGTGTGAAGGAACAGGAGGTTCAACTTTCATGTACCTGTGATATATGAGGACTGTGGGATTACATGGACATTCCAGCAGTACATCTGTTATGGACTTTTCCTATTTCAAGTCCTTTGAGCTCAACCTCGCCATCTATTGGTTGAACCTTGCATTGCAGCACTGTACTATGCACTGCCATCTATTGGTTGAAACTTGCATTGCAGCATTGTACTATGCACTGCCATCTATTGGTTGAAACTTGCATTGCAACATTGTACTATGCACTGCCATCTATTGGTTGGTGACGTACATTGCAGCATTGCTGTGTCACATGTGAGTATGCAAATATGCCAGTGTTGCATTCTGGGACCTTCAGTTTCTCTCCAATGTTTTCATTACACTCCCCCATCCTACACCCTAAAATTGTTAGACCATGTTATGTTTGTTGTATGTCTTGTCTTCTATGTATTATGATATTTTGTTCATGTCACCTCAAGTTGAATGAAGGCTGTGAAAGGTCTGGTATTCAATTTCAATAAACTGTTTCTCTACTCTTAAAGCAGATGTTTAGGCTTTGTTATTGGGGGGAGCTGCGGATATATGACATTGGGACCGTGTATCCAAAAGTGCTTTTATAAAGGTGGTGTTGTTTTACCTGGGCAGAGGGGTGAGTTCCTGCCAGGAGGAGACACCATCGTTGCAGAGGGACCTGAACCTGTTCCCCAGGACAAGGCAGAGGGGTTAGTGGCTGCCCAGCAGAGACTTTGCAGCAGAGGGGACGATACCTGCTCTGCGGTGACCTGTTCCAGTGGGTAGAAGTGCGAGTCCCTACCCAGGTCACTGCTCCCCATTGGGCTGGCTGCACCTGGAGGTCTTCCAATCCGGTTGACCGCTCCTCCTCTGGGTGGTGCAGCTAGATCCAGTGGCAAACGGCCCAGGTCTGTCCGGTGTAAATGACCTGTTAGGCGCCCCCCTAATGCTACAGGGGTGGGTGCCTGCCGCGTTGGCCGTCACACTCTGCACTTTCAATACTCCATATGGGATGTACTGTTACAAAAGGCTGCCCTTCGGCTTGTGCTCAGCACCAGTAGTGTTTCATAATACCATGCAGCAACTTCTTGAATGAATACTGGGCACAACCGTATTCATTGATGACATTCTGAAATGGGGTAAAAACAATCAAAACCATGATGAAAGACTAAAGATGGTCTTAGATGTTGCTAAGGAGAATAATTTGAAGTTCAATAAGACAAAGTGTCAATTCAGAAAAACTTCATTTCAATATCACAGGAGGTGGGGTTTTACCAGACATGAAAAAGATTAAGGCAATTACAGAAATGCCACAGCCAGAAAATAAGCAAGATATACAATGCTTACTAGGAATGGTGAATTACCATGGCAAGTTCATACCCAACTTACGAGAGAAAACTGCTTTAATGTGACAATTACTCAGAAAAGACTATGCCTGGGAATGGTCAGAGAATCCTCAGAAAGTATGGATGTTTTTGAAGGAAATGCTTACTACTGCACCGACTCTGCAATTCTTTGAGCAAACAGCAAAAACAAAGTTGCTTCACAGAATGGATTGGGAGCAGTTCTATTCCAAAAATCAAGGTTCAGGCTGTCTGGCTTAGGCATCTAGAGCAGGCTGTCTGGCTAGAGCATTGATGGATACTGAAAAATCATATGCATAAACTGAGAGTGAAACACTTGGACTAGTTTATGGATGTGAAACATTCTCAGCAGAAACTGATCACAAACCTTTGATCCACATCTACCAAAAGGGTTTGATAGATGCACCTCCAAGAATTCAACTCCTGCTGCTGAGACTTCAAAGGTATGACTTCACCCTGGACTTTATACCTGGCAAGGAGTTGGTGGTAGCTGATGCTCTGGCACGTGCTTACTTACCCTTTAACAAGGAGGACTTAAAGTTGTAGAAAGAGGTGACTGTTCATGTCAATATGATCCTGAAGACAAGTCCATTCAGTCATGCAATGAGGGCAGCAATTGAACAAGCTACAGCAACAGATGCTCTTCTAAGTCAAGTGAAGAAAGAAATTTTCAGTGGCAAATCTGAGACACTAATGCCATCACTGCATAGACCACACATTTCTGAACTTTCTTTGATAAAAAGGGTACTTTTGAAAGGACAAAGGATTATTGTACCAGCGAGTTTGCAAAGTCAAATACTGAAAAGACTACATGGTCATTCAGGTACAGAAAAGACCAAAAGATGAGCTAGAGATATTTTGTACTGGCCACACATGAATGAAGACATTGAGACAATGACCACTCAATGCCACACTTGCCAAAAATTCAGACCTCAATTACCTAAAGAGCATATTCTGGATTATGACTTTCCTTTGGCACCCTGGAAAAAGTTGGGGATGGACTTGTTTGTTTTCAAAACCCAGCATTCTATCTTAGTAATAGATTACTTCTCTAATTTCCCAGAGACAGCATTATTGGAAGATGAGTCAGCAAGTACAGTGATCAAAAAAGTGAAAGAAATTTGGCAAGACTTGGAATTCCAAGAGTAATAATATCAGACAATGGTTCTCAATTCAGTTGTTCAGAGTTTAAGGTTTTTGCCAGTATCTATGAATTTGAACATCGCACATCTAGCCCGGGATATCCACAGGCAAATGGATTAGCAGAAGCTGGAGTAAAAATAGTGAAAAACATACTCTGTAAAGCAACAGAAGCAGACAAGGATCCATGTCTGGCTCTTCTCAGCTATAGAGCTACTCCCTTAAAATGTGTGAAGTCACCGGCAGAATTATTGCTTGGAAGACAACTGGTCAGTGGCGTAACAAAAGGGGTCACAGCGGTCGCACCTGCGACCGGGCCCATCACTCCAGGGGCCCGGCCACCCCCTGCGACCCCCTCGCCCGCATCAGCAGCTCAGCAGATCTCCCATTTGGTGCGCCGCTCTAGTAATACAGAGCGCTGGGAGATGACGTCATCTCCCAGCCTCTGCATTACTAGAGCGGCGCGCAGGACCTTCAGTAGTAGAGATCTGTGCCGAAGGAGGCACTGATCTGTTAAGCCACGCGGCTAGACCACCAGGACTGGAGGTAGGGGCAATGTGGCGATAAAGGGGAAATGTGGAGATGAAGGGGCAATGTGAAGATGGGGGTGTTGTGGAAGGGGAAATGTGGAGATGAGGGCATTGTGAAAGGGGCATTGTGGAGATGATGGGGGCATTGTGGAAGGAGCATTGTGGAGATGAAGGGGGCATTGTGGAATTGTGGAAGGGGCAATGTGGAGAAGAAGGGGGGCATTCTGGAGATGAAGGGGGCATTGTGGAGATGAAGGGGGCCAATGTGGTCGGGGGGGCCCATGGCAATTCTTGCACCAGGGCCCGGTGGCTTCTAGTTACGCCTCTGCAACTGGTTACACGAGTACCAGTCTTGAAACCTTGGAAAAGCTCTGCAAAAAAACATGTAATAGAAACCAAATTGAAACTCAGGGAAAAAAGGAATGAATACTATAACCGAGCTGCGAAGCCTTTGGAGAACCTTCAGGTACAAACTCCTGTACGAGTACAAGGTTCAAACAACTGGAATTCTGAAGGGACAGTCATCCAGCAATACTCTGCAAGATCTTACTTAGTTCAAACCAAGGATGGGCAATGCTTACGTAGGAATCGTAGACGTTTAATGGCTGTTCCATCAGTTCATAACAATTCCATGACAGAGAAGGACACCTGTGAGGATACACTGAACACTCCATTACAGCTGGAGAATGAAGATGCCACAGAAACTTTGCAAAGTTCGACTGCCTTGCCAGCCATATCATCCAGTGACGGAAAGCAAACAAAAGCAGGTCGATATATTAAAAAAAGAAATCGTCTCACTGAACAATGAGACAAATATACTTTAAAGTTTCTCTTGTTTAAAAAGAAAAGAAAAAGGGAAATGTGTGATATTGAGATTATCAGTTGTTATTTTCCAAATATACCTGTTGTTATGTGCACAATGGTATAGGACTGAAACAGGAAGTGGTCACTTACACTGTGTGTGTTTGTGTGTGTGTGCAGGCATTCTAAATAAAGTTTATAGTTAAGATGACCTGTGCTGGCTCTCCTGATATACAAGATAAAACACTGCCCACTGACAGTCAGACTCTGAAATATCAAGTAAATCTTCTTTGCATGACAGAAACAGCACAATCACAGACATACTTTTCAGCTTGTGTTTGCTGTTTTTATTTTGTAACTTCTGTATTAGACATTTTTCAGGGACTTGACTTGGCCTCATGCATATATATAGATTTGAGCACTGTCATCCTCCTCTATCTATTGAATAATTGGATATGTTCCTTTTTTCTTTTGTAGATTTTGCTTTAATTTTTAAAGAAACATCCTGTTGTGTATATTATTCATTCCATGTTTGGTAGAATGGTGTTTTTCCATTGTGTACAATTTTACATTTATTCTTTAATTTTAGAGAGTATATATCTTTAAAGGTTTGGATTTGTTTTGCTCACCTGTGTGTTTAAATCACTAACCTTCCAACCTGCTTTGCCTATGAGCAAGGACCAGTGAGGTTCGAAATGCTTAAAGGGATAGTAATACTTTATTATTACTATCCCTCATATTCTAGGTATTTGTAATATAAGTGAATAGCCCCCAGGTTCATCTCTCAAACATTTATGGTTTGAGAGATAACTGAAGGTAAAGTTTCCCCCTCCCTCCCCCTTCCCTGAAGTCAGCTTTGTACTGACTGCAGGGGAAGTCTGTTGTACGTCAGGCTCTCAAAACAGAGGCACATCTTGGTGTGGGGGGTAATGCAGCTGGGGAAGGTGAAAAGGGCAATGACCCTGTAAGAATACTCTTCAGCCAGGGCAGTTAGACAGAGGTTATTCCCCATGAAACATTACTAGGACCCATCTTCCCCCCATACATTCCAAAGAAATGACGCCCATCTTGCAATCCCTGCTGGACCAGAAAGGACCAGGGTTTTTGACTCATGGATGGTGACTAGTGATGAGCGAGCACCCCAATGCTCGGGTGTTCGGGTGCTCTGACCGAGCACCCCCGGAGGCTCGAGTGCTCGGCCGAGCACCCGAGCCCCATTGAAGTCAATGGGAGGACTCGAGCATTACACCAGGCACCCCCTGCTCTGATGAGGGGAGGGTGCCTGGTCCATAGGAAAAGGGAAGAAAATGATGGAAACACCACAGAAATGGTTCAGGGACAGCATAGGGAGGATGTCTGGATGCATCTTGGACTCCAACATTGCTGCTGGGAACGATGTTTCGCCCGTAGTACGCCATTTTTACAGACTGACCGTAAAACACACAAAAAGGAAAATAAAAACGACTTTAGGCGAAAAATTGTTACCAAACAATATTTGCTGTATATTTACTTGTATATCATCTGCAAATTCTCCCAAAAATTTCCTCGATTTTTCTGAACTGAGGCCATGATTAAGAGGGAAACGTGCGCAGAGGCAAATTCTCCCAAAAATGTCCTTGATTTTTCTGAACTGGGGCCATGATTAAGAGGGAAACGTGCGCTGAGCCGACCATCTAAAACATTATGGGTGAGGGTCTGCTGCGGAGCTGACCATCCTAAACATTATATGCGAAGGCCCGCTAGTGAGCTGACGCTATAAAACATTATATGAGAGGGCCCGCTAGAGAGCTGACCCAATAAAACATTATATAAGAAGGCCCGCTGGTGAGCTGACCTATACCAAAAGTTGTCAAACAGGGCCCGCTGGTGAGCTGGCCCTATATAAAAATTATATCACAGGGCCCGCTGGTGAGCTGGCCCTATATAAAAATTATATCACAGGGCATATGGAAGTGGAGGAGGAGGATGAGAAGATTAAGAGTCAACCATATACCCGTTTTTTGGGTGGAAGGGGTGAATGGGAATACAGAGTATTCCCATCATTGTAAATAACATATATAAAGTGAGTTTATGTTCCCCCAGGGCTTTCCTCCAGTGGAGTGGAGAAGTCAGGGGAAATCCAGGCCTAGTTCATTTTTATAAGTGTCAACCTATCAGCATTGTCGGTGGAAAGGCGGATACGCTTATCTGTTATGATGCCACCAGCAGCACTAAATACCCGCTCAGACAGAACGCTGGCGGCAGGGCAGGCCAGCACCTCCAAGGCGTAGAGTGCCAGTTCATACCACGTGTCCAGCTTGGACACCCAGTAGTTGTAAGGCACAGAGGGATCATTGAGGACGCTGACACGGTCTGCTACGTACTCCTTCACCATCTTCCAAAACTTTTCCCTCCTTGTGACACTAGGCTGCGCATCAGGGTGAGGGTGCTGGCGGGGTGTCATGAAGGTGTCCCACGCCTTGGAGAGTGTTGCCCTGCCTTTGTCGGAACTGCTGTGTGCTCCCCTTTTCTCCCCTTCTCGGTTGGCCAAGGTAGCACGTACTCTGCCACCAGCGTTGTCAGATGGAAAATTTTGGAACAATTTTTCAACAACAACCTTCTGGTATTGCACCATTTTGCTTGTCCTCTCCACCGGAGGAATGAGAGATGAGAAATTCTCTTTGTAGCGGGGGTCCAGAAGGGTGAACACCCAGTAATCCGTGTTGTCTAAAATGCGTATAACGCGTGGGTCACGGGAAAGGCAGCCTAACATAAAGTCAGCCATGTGTGCCAGAGTACCAACAGTCAAGATTTCGCTGTCCTCACCAGGAGGATGACTCTCAATCTCCTCATCCTCTTCCTCCTCTTCTGCCCACCCACGCTGAAGAGATGGAACTAAAGTTCCATGGCTACCCTCTGTAGCGGAGGCAACCGTGTCTTCCTCCTCCTCCTCCTCCTCCTCCGCCTCCTCCAATTGTCGCTGAGAAGTCGAAGTGAGGGTGCTCTGGCTATCACCTTGTGTAAGCTCTTCCTCCCGCATTTCCACCTCTTCCACATGCAAAGCGTCAGTTTTAATTGTGAGCAGCGAGCGTTTCAGTAGACACAGAAGTGGGATGGTTACACTGATAATAGCGTTATCGCCGCTCACCATCTGTGTCGATTCCTCAAAATTGCGTAAAACCTCACAGAGGTCTGACATCCATTCCCACTCCTCACTTCTGATTACAGGAAGTTGAACGGAGAGGCGACGACCATGTAACAGCTGGTACTCCACTACTGCCCTCTGCTGCTCACAAAGCCGGGCCAACATGTGGAAGGTGGAGTTCCAGCGCGTGCTCACGTCACACAGCAGCCGGTGAGCTGGCAATTGTAAGCGCTGCTGCAGCTTCAACAGGCCGGCCGAAGCTGTAGATGACTTACGGAAATGTGCACACACGCGGCGCACCTTGGTCAAGAGATCATGCACATTGGGGTAGGTTTTTAGAAATCGCTGAACCACTAAATTAAATACATGCGCTAGGCATGGTACGTGTGTGAGCTTGCCGAGCTCCAAAGCCGCCACCAAGTTACGCCCATTATCACACACAACCATGCCTGGTTGCAGGTTGAGTGGCGAGAGCCACTGCTCGGTCTGGTGACTAATCCCCTGCAACAGCTCTGAGGCCGTGTGCTGTTTGTCCCCAAGGCAGATCAGCTTCAGCACGGCCTGTTGACGCTTCCCCACTGCAGTGCTACACTGCTTCCAGCTACTGGCTGATGGGGGAGTGGTGCTGCGTGTAGAGAATTCGGAGGTGGAAACGGAGGAGGAGGAGCCAATAACGTAGGTGCTGGCGGAAACCCTGATGGAGGTAGGGCCCGCAATCCTCGGCGTGGGTAGCACCCGTGCCATCCCAGGGTCCGAGTCGCTCCCAGCCTCCACGACATTCACCCAGTGTGCCGTCAGGGAAATGTAGCGTCCCTGGCCACAAGCACTTGTCCATGTGTCAGTCGTTAAGTGGACCTTCCCAGTAACTGCGTTGGTCAGGGCACGGGTGATGTTACGGGACACATGGTGGTGTAATGCGGGGATGGCACACCGGGAAAAGTAGTGGCGGCTGGGGACCGCGTACCGAGGGACAGCTGCTGCCATCAGGCTGCGGAAGGACTCAGTGTCCACAAGCCTAAATGGCAGCATTTCGATGGCCAGTAATTTGGAAAGGTGTGAGGTTAGTGATATGGCCTGTGGGTGGGTGGCTGGGTATTTTCGCTTGCGCTCAAATGCCTGGGGTAAAGACATTTGGACGCTGTGCTGGGACAGGGAAGTGGATGTGGTCGCTGATGGTGCTTCAGATGGTACAGGTACAGGGCGGGAGGTATGCGGGCCTGCGCCTTCGACAGGCGATTGGCCGGCACCGAAAACAGGGGAAGAGGAGGCAGTGGTGTGGCCTGCAGACACAGATGGGCGATCCAGGCGTTCCTCCCACTTATTACGGTGCTTGGATGCCATGTGTCGGATCATGCTGGTGGTGGTGAGGTTTCTAGTGTTCATGCCTCGGCTCATTCTGGTGTGGCACAGGTTGCAAACTACAATTCTTTTGTCGTCCGCACTTTCCTTAAAAAAACGCCATACCGCGGAACACCTACCCCTTGGCAAGGGAGATTTACGCAAGGGGGTGCTCCGTGGAACATTTGCGGGCCGGTTTGGTGCGGTCCGCCTTCTTTCTGTAGCCACACCACTGCCTCTTCCAGCCTGTTGCGGTGCTGCAGATGGCTCACCCTCAGGACTGCTGTCATCGCTCGGCTCTACACCTTCCCAGGTGGGGTCAGTCACCTCATCGTCCACCAAGTCCTCCTCCACTTCCTCACTCTGATCATCCTCCTCATGTCTTGATCCCACCACATACTCAGTCATTGACAACTGTATAACATCCTCCTCAACAAGGTCTTGAGACAGTAATAGTGGTTGATTTAATGGCAACTGTGTCTCATCATCATCATCATCCACTACTTCCTTTGACCTTAAATGCCGTTGACATCTGTCATCTTCTTGTGATTGGGTACCCTCTAGAGGTTGTGAATCAGGGCATAAGATGTCATGTTCCTCTGCAAGCTTGCTTGGAGAGAGGGTCAAATGAAGGATTGGTGATGAGACGAGCTCCTCACTATATCCCAGTGTGGGATCACTTCTTTGACCAGACCGTCTATGGTGGGAGGAAGGATGATCAGAGTGAGGATTATGTTGACCAGACTCTTGGCTACTGAGAGTGGACTTGGTGGAAGACAGGGTGGTGCTTAACCGACTGGAAGCAGTATCAGCTGACATCCAACCGACCACCTGTTCGCAGTGGTCGGACCTCGAGAGTGATGTCCTGCGACGCCCTGTAAAATTAGACATGAAGCTAGGTATGGTGGATGTCTTTCTTTCTTGTGCTCTGGCACCAGGCACAGTTTCTCCGCGTCCTGACCCGCGCCCTGAACTATCAGGATCACGTCCACTTCCCCGTCCCTTTTTACCCTCCTTCTTCATCTTACACGGAATATGTGACTTTGATATTTTACTTTGAAGACTTAACAGTATTTCTTCCTATTCTGCAACTGTGCAGATTACACAGAATAGGCTGCTAAACTGCGGCGAAGCACACTGAATGGAATATGTGACTTTGATATTTGAGTTTGAAGACTTAACAGTATTTCTTCCTATTCTGCAACTGTGCAGAGTACACAGAATAGGCTGCTAAACTGCGGCGAAGCACACTGAATGGAATATGTGACTTTGATATTTTACTTTGAAGACTTAACAGTATTTCTTCCTATTCTGCAACTGTGCAGAGTACACAGAATAGGCTGCTAAACTGGGGTGACGCACACTGAATGGAATATGTGACTTTGATATTTTAGTTTGAAGACTTAACAGTATTTCTTCCTATTCTGCAACTGTGCAGAGTACACAGAATAGGCTGCTAAACTGCGGTGACGCACACTGAATGGAATATGTGACTTTGATATTTTACTTTGAAGACTTAACAGTATTTCTTCCTATTCTGCAACTGTGCAGAGTACACAGAATAGGCTGCTAAACTGCGGCGAAGCACACTGAATGGAATATGTGACTTTGATATTTGAGTTTGAAGACTTAACAGTATTTCTTCCTATTCTGCAACTGTGCAGAGTACACAGAATAGGCTGCTAAACTGCGGCGAAGCACACTGAATGGAATATGTGACTTTGATATTTGAGTTTGAAGACTTAACAGTATTTCTTCCTATTCTGCAACTGTGCAGAGTACACAGAATAGGCTGCTAAATTGCGGCGAAGCACACTGAATGGAATATGTGACTTTGATATTTTACTTTGAAGACTTAACAGTATTTCTTCCTATTCTGCAACTGTGCAGAGTACACAGAATAGGCTGCTAAACTGCGGCGAAGCACACTGAATGGAATATGTGACTTTGATATTTGAGTTTGAAGACTTAACAGTATTTCTTCCTATTCTGCAACTCTGCAGAGTACACAGAATATGCTGCTAAACTGCGGCGAAGCACACTGAATGGAATATGTGACTTTGATATTTGAGTTTGAAGACTTAACAGTATTTCTTCCTATTCTGCAACTGTGCAGAGTACACAGAATAGGCTGCTAAACTGCGGCGAAGCACACTGAATGGAATATGTGACTTTGATATTTGAGTTTGAAGACTTAACAGTATTTCTTCCTATTCTGCAACTGTGCAGAGTACACAGAATAGGCTGCTAAACTGCGGCGAAGCACACTGAATGGAATATGTGACTTTGATATTTTACTTTGAAGACTTAACAGTATTTCTTCCTATTCTGCAACTGTGCAGAGTACACAGAATAGGCTGCTAAACTGCGGTGACGCACACTGAATGGAATATGTGACTTTGATATTTTACTTTGAAGACTTAACAGTATTTCTTCCTATTCTGCAACTGTGCAGAGTACACAGAATAGGCTGCTAAACTGCGGCGAAGCACACTGAATGGAATATGTGACTTTGATATTTGAGTTTGAAGACTTAACAGTATTTCTTCCTATTCTGCAACTGTGCAGAGTACACAGAATAGGCTGCTAAACTGCGGCGAAGCACACTGAATGGAATATGTGACTTTGATATTTGAGTTTGAAGACTTAACAGTATTTCTTCCTATTCTGCAACTGTGCAGAGTACACAGAATAGGCTGCTAAACTGCGGCGAAGCACACTGAATGGAATATGTGACTTTGATATTTTAGTTTGAAGACTTAACAGTATTTCTTCCTATTCTGCAACTGTGCAGAGTACACAGAATAGGCTGCTAAACTGCGGCGAAGCACAGTGAATGGAATATGTGACTTTGATATTTGAGTTTGAAGACTTAACAGTATTTCTTCCTATTCTGCAACTCTGCAGAGTACACAGAATATGCTGTTAAACTGCGGCGAAGCACACTGAATGGAATATGTGACTTTGATATTTGAGTTTGAAGACTTAACAGTATTTCTTCCTATTCTGCAGCTCTGCACAGTACACAGAATGTGCTGCTAAACTGCGGCGAAGCACACTGAATGGAATATGTGACTTTGATATTTTAGTTTGAAGACTTAACAGTATTTCTTCCTATTCTGCAACTCTGCACAGTACACAGAATGTGCTGCTAAACTGCGGCGAAGCACACTGAATGGAATATGTGACTTTGATATTTTAGTTTGAAGACTTAACAGTATTTCTTCCTATTCTGCAACTCTGCACAGTACACAGAATGTGCTGCTAAACTGCGGCGAAGCACACTGAATGGAATATGTGACTTTGATATTTTAGTTTGAAGACTTAACAGTATTTCTTCCTATTCTGCAACTCTGCACAGTACACAGAATGTGCTGCTAAACTGCGGCGACGCACACTGAATGGAATATGTGACTTTGATATTTTAGTTTGAAGACTTAACAGAATGTGCTCTAATCTGCAACTTTGCACACTAAACAGAATGTGCTCTAATCTGCAACTTTGCACACTAAACAGAATGTGCTCTAATCTGCAACTTTGCACACTAAACAGAATGTGCTCTAATCTGCAACTTTGCACACTAAACAGAATATATGAAAATTTTTTTTTTTTGTTTTTTTCCCCCCACACAAAATAACCTGCTGCCCCCACACACAGTAGTCCTAAAAAGGACTTTTGGTTCTTTTTTTTTCTCAAATTTGCTTTTTTTCTCCCTACACTGACTTTCCCTTCCTATCCTCATCTCTCCCTGGCTAAGACTGAGCCGAACTCGCTGGTCAGGTGCTATACAGCACCCGACCACGGGTTCTGGCCAGCCAATCAGTGTAATGCCAGCAGCCAACATGGCTGCTGGCATTACACTGATGTCAGAGCCTCCCTGCACGTTTATTGGCTGCGCAGCAGCCGCAAAACGTGCGGGGAGGAGACCCGAACATGGCGGGCGAGCACATGCGGTACTCGTACGAGTACCGCCATGTGCCGAGCAGAGCGATGCTGGAGCCGATCCGAGCATCGGCCGAGCATGCTCGCTCAACACTAATGGAGACTCCACATATATAATGTACTAGGAGATGCATCTCATTGAGATCAGAGTGTGTGCAGTGTATGGGCTCTCTCCATTCCTTTGCATTATGAATAACAAAGTATTAGAAACCCCCAGTAGATGTCTCCCTTGGCAATTGTGGGGAGAAGAATTTCCCCTACAAGTGACAAAGAGAACAAAAAGGTGGCTAGTGATCATGGTGGTTGCCCAAACACAGCTGCTCAAACTAACTCCAATGTCTCAGTAGTGAGGCAACTGCCTAAATAGATGGGGGACAGTAAGAGGTGGTATCAGAGCAATGAGCACTCGGCCACTGTTAGCAGAGGAAGGGAGGAAGTGTCTAAGTGTGTACTGAAGAGTCTGTATGTCCTCGGGTGCGACTGGTTATCCCCGAGCTCATCAGGACAGGAGGGGGGCTAACATGGACAGGAAAAAAGGGAGGGTAGGAATAAAGAGTTAAAGGGTAGTGAAAAGGAAGGTGGGAGGATTCAGCAAAAGTGAGCGAGGGGAATAATGGGTGAAATGGAAGGATGTAGGATATGGCAAAATCCTAAGTGGAGGGTGAGGAGAAACTTAGACTGTGGGTAACAATCAAAAGGGACAGTGGGAGAATGCAGTGGTACAGAGCCATAGAGAATGTTAAGGAATGGTAAGTATGGTATTTTGTGGTTGGCAGGAGGCTGTAGTGGTAGGTATGAGCTGGACGAGGTGGTATGCTAAAGAAAGCGGCAATATTCATGCTTCAACCCCCAACTACTACTTAAAGTCATGCCCCGAGATGTATTAAAATATTCGGAATTATTTGCGGAAGGTTTATGTTTTGGCAAATGTGATAATCCATGTAAAGGTTTTGCCAAGAGTGGTCAGGGGGCACTTGACTACCCCTGTCAAAATCACAACCCTACATGTCTTGAAGGACTATCATTTCATTGCATAGATGTTCACATGAGTGGGCAGGGCAGCTTAGCGTCCATGGTAACTCATGTGAAAATCACGTCCATATGAATAGCCCTAGGAGAGCATCAATATAGATGAGACTTGAACAACCCCTTCCTTGCTGCTGCCCCTGGGAGTGTGTGCCAAGGCCACAGAATCTCGGTCTCATGACCATGTTCTTATATATATATGTTTTTCCACAGACACGCAACAGTTTCTGCCTCTCTGTTTCAGTTTCTCTTTGTCTTGCCCTTCTCTCTTTCAGTCTGCCTCTTTGTGTCTGTCGCTCTTGGTGTGTGTGTCTTGCACCCTTCCTGTCTGTGTGTCTTGCCATCTAATTTTCTGGCTGAGGGTGATGGGAGCTGAATTCTAACAGCCAGAGAGCTACAAGCTACCACCCCTGCTTCAGTCTGTTCTCATTATAGCAGCAGATGTTCTACTGAGTGTGAGAATTCTGATCAGATATAAATGATAACAACAAATATTTTTACAAATGACACAAATTACCTTTCAGTTTTGCTGATTTGTAGTTTTCTAAACTCAAACACTGTCAAGAAATAGAAAAAGAGTCACAAAATCAGGAATACAAATCCCAGAATGCCCTCACATACATTACTGCACTGATTGAAAGCCCAAGGGGTTCATCCAGCACAGATCGAGAAACAGAGCATGCGACTTTCATTTTTATGTATAAAGACATCAAAAAATGTAAGAACTCTGAAAATATTAATACACACTTATAGACAACATACATAAGTACTTATAATTAACAGCAGACAATCTCTGTACATGGTTTGGTTTATAGGTTATCTTGTGAGACAATAAGATGTTGGAAAGAAGGTGCCAAAAGATGTTGTAATGCATTGGCTACCTTCTGGCACTCAAATAGTTAAAACAGGGGTACTGGCAACTTTCCACCCCAACCAGCCAAAGGTTTCCTAACTCTGGGTTAAACTCATCTCACTTGGTCACATTATAACTGTGATAAATGTGTTAACAATGCATTTTTATACACTTTGTTATTCTTGGCTAAGTTCTTTGCTTCAGTCACCAGAGAACCAACCACTATAAAGCTGAGATGAAGTGATGTTCTCATAATCCTGAATACAGACAGCTGTCCATGATACTCGGTGTTCTTGATGCACATACATGGTTGGACTTTTAGATGAAGAAGATCAGTTTATTCTCCCACTCAATATTGCAAGGAACAAACTATTCTTAGGACGATCGTTCTACGTTCCTAAGTCCATGGAACAGGATATGGCAGATATGACCAGGATGTCAGGTCCATGGAGGAGGACATGACACATACTGGAAGGATGTCAGGTCTATAAAGGAGGAAATGAGAGCTACTGGCTGCTCGTCAGGTCCATGGAGGAGGACATGACAGCTACTGGCAGGATGTCAGTTCCATGGAAAAAATACATGAAAGATACTGGCAGGGTGTCAGGTCAATGGAGGAGGACATAACAGTTACTGCCAGGTTGTCAGGTCCATGGAGGAGGACATGACACCCATGTCAGGATGGAGAGTAGGATGGAGAAGGAGGAAATAACAACTACTATCAGGATGTCAGAGTCATGGAGGAGGACTTGACACCTAGTGGCTTGATGTCAGGTCCCTGGGGGAGAATATGAAAGTTCCCTGCAGGCAGTCATGTTCATGGATTCAGACATGACGTTTACTGGCATGATGTCATATCCATGTAGGATTACATAACAGTTACTGCAAGTATGTAAGGTCCATGGAGGAGGACATGACACCAACGTCAGAATGTCAGGTCCATGAAGTAGGAAATCACAGCGACCGGCAGGATATCACGTCCCTTGAGGAGGACATGACAGCTACTGGCCAGATGTCAGGTCCATGGAACAGGACATGACAGTTACTGCCAGGGTGTCCGGTCCATGGAGAAGGACATAACAGCTATTGACAGGATGCCAGGTCCATGGAGGAGGACATGACACCTATGTCAGGATATCAGTTCCATGGAGGACGAAATGACAGCTACTGGCAGGATTTCAGTTCCATGGCAGAGGACATGGCAATTACTGCCAGGATGACAGGTCCATGGAGGAGGACATGACACATACTGGCAGGATGTCAAGTCCATGGAGGAGGACATGGCAGTTACTGCCAGGATGTCAGGTCCATGGAGGAGGACATGACACCTAGTGGCAGATTGTCAAGTCCATGGAGGAGGATATGACAGTTATTGCCAGGATGTCAGGTGCATGGAGGAGGACATGGCAGTTAGTGCCAGGATGTCAGGTTCATGAATTAGGACATGACAGTTATTGCCAGGATGTCAGGTCAATGGAGGAGGACATGACACATACTGTCAGGATGTCAGATCTATGGAGGAGGTAATGACAGCTACTGGCCGGATGTCAGGTCCATGGAACAGGACATGACAGTTACTGCCAGGGTATCAGGTCCATGGAGGAGGACATGGCAGTAAGTGCCAGGATGTCAGGTTCATGGAAGAGGACATGACACATACTGTCAGGATGTCAGATCTATGGAGTAGGTAATGACAGCTACTGGCAGGATGTCAGGTCCATGGAGGAGGAAATGACAGCTACTGGCCGGATGTCAGTTCCATTTAGGAGGACATGACAGTTACTGCCAGGTTGTCAGGTCCATGAAGGAGGACATGACAGCTAGTGGCAGGATGTCAGGTCCATGGAGGAGGACATGGCAGCTACTGACAGGGTGTCAGGTCCATGGAGGAGGATATGACAGTTGCTGCCAGGGTGTCAGGTCCATGGAGGAGGACATGACACCTATGTCAGGATGGTGAGGAGGATGGAGGAGGAGGAAATATCAACTACTGTTAGACTGTCAGATCCATGGAGGAGGACATGACACCTAGTGGCTTGATGTCTGGTCCATGGAGGAGAATATGATAGTTCCCTGCATGCAGTCATATCCATGGAGGCAAACATGACTTTTACTGGCAGGATGTCATATCCATGAAGGATTACATGACAGTTACTGCCAGTTTGTCAGGTCCATGGAGGAGGACATGACACCAACATCAGAATGTCAGGTCCATGGAGGAGGAAATGAGAGCTACTGGCCGGATGTCAGGTCCATGGAACAGGACCTGACAGTTACTGCCAGGGTGTCAGGTCCATGGAGGAGGTCATGACACCTACAGGCAGGATGTCAAGTCCATGGAGGAGGACATGACAGTTATTGCCAGGATGTCAGGTCAATGGAGGAGGACATAACAGCTATTGACAGGATGTCAGGTCAATGGAGGAGGACATAACAGCTATTGACAGGCTGTCAGGTCCATGGAGGAGGAAATGACAACTACTGGCAGGATGTCAGTTCCATGGAGAAGGACATGGCAGTTACTGCCAGGATGTCAGGTCCATGGAGGAGGACATGACACATACTGTCAGGATTTCAGGTCTATAGAGGAGGAAATGACAGGTACTGGCAGCTCGTCAGGTCCATGGAGGAGGACGTGACAGCTACTGGAAGGATGTCAGTTCTATGGAAGAGGACATGACAGCTACTGGCAGGGTGTCAGGTCCATGGAGAGGGACATGACATTTACTGCCAGGTTGTCAGGTCAATGGAGTAGGACATAACAGCTACTGGCAGGAAGTCTGGTCCATGGAGGAGGAAATGACATTTACTTCCAGTATGGCAGCTTCATGGAGGAGGACATGACAGTTATTGCCTGGATATCAGGTCCATGGAGAAGGACATGACACATACTGTCAGGATTCCAGATCTATGGAGGAGGTAATGACAATTATTGCCAGGATGTCAGGTCCATGGAGTAGAACATGACACCTACTTGAAGGATGTCAAGTCCATGGAGTAGGACAGGACACTTATTGCCAGGATATCATGTCCATGGAGCTGGAAATGATACCTACTGTAAGGATGTCAGGTTTCTGGAGGAGGAAATAACAGCTACTGGCAGGATGTCAGGTCCATGGAGGAGGATATGACAGCTAGTGGAAGGATATTAGGTCCATGGAGGAGGACATGAAAGGTACTGACAGGGTGTCAGGTCCATGGAGGAGGACATGACAGTTACTGCCAGGTTGTCAGATCCATGCAGGAGGACATGACAGCTACTGGCACGATGCCAGGTCCATGGAGGAGGACAAGACAGTTACTTTCAGTATGTCAGGTTCATGGATGAGGACATGACACCTATGTCAGGATGGAGAGGAGGATGGAGGAGGAGGAGGAAATAACAACTACTGTCAGGATGTCAGATCCATGGAGGAGGACATGACACCTAGTGGCTTGATGTCAGGTCCATGGAGGAGATTATGATAGTTCCCTGCAGGCAGTCATATCCATGGAGGCAGACATGACTTTTACTGGCAGGATGTCATATCCATAGAGGATTACATGACAGTTACTGCCAGTATGTCAGGTCCTTAGAGAAGGACATGACACCAACGTCAGAATGTCATGTCCATGGAGGAGGACATGATAGTTACTGCCAGGTTGTCAGATCCATGCAGGAGGACATAACAGCTACTAGCAGGATGCCAGGTTCATGGAGGAGGACAGGACAGTTATTGCCAGGATGTCAGGTCCATGGAGAAGAACATAACAGCTATTTGCAGGATGCCAGGTCCATGGAGGAGGACATGACACCTATCTCAGGATATCAGTTCCATGGAGGAGGAAATGACAGCTTCTGGTAGGATGTCAGTTCCATGGAGGAGGACATGGCAGTTACTGCCAGAATGTCAGGTTCATGGACGAGGACATGACACCTACTGGAAGGATATCAAGTCCATGGAGGAGGACATGACAGTTATTGCCAGGATGTCAGGTCCATGGAGGAGGACATGACACATACTGTCAGGATGTCAGGTCTATAGAGGAGGAAATGACAGCTACTGGCAGCTCGTCGGGTCCATGGAGGAGGACATGACAGCTACTGGCAGGATGTCAGGTCCATGGAGGAGGACATGCCAGATACTGGCAGGATGCCAGGTCCATGGAGGAGGACATGATAGCTAATGGCAGGGTGTCAGGTCCATGGAGGAGGATATGACAGTTACTGCAAGGTTGTCAGGTCCATGGAGGAGGACATCACAGTTACTGCAAGGTTGTCAGGTCCATGGAGGAGGACATAACATCTACTGGCAGGTTGACAGGTCAATGGAGGAGGAGATGAAAAATGTAGTAAATTCACCTCACATTTTTAAGTTAAAATAAAATAAAATAATAAGGTACAAAATGCATTTAAAATAATATTAAAAAAATGAAGACCGAGGGCCTCCATATTGAATCATAATTTGTCCAAGTCCAATTTTAAACAAAAACATTGAAATGGGGTCTGGACCCCGATCACTTGTCCTATAATTTGCTAGGATGTTTGTCAGAAGCCGTCATGCACAGTTGAGACTGCCTGCCCCATGGCTGATACGGAGCGGCCGCTCCAAATTCAGACTGGAGTCCTCTCTGGCGCACCTTCCTGGGGCCGCTTGGTCCCAGGAAGATGCACAGAGAGGATCAAGGTCAGAATTCGGAGCTCCCCGCTCCGTATCAGCCATGGCGCGTTCAGGCAGTCAGTACTGAGCATGCCTGCAGCGCCGCCAGTGCTGGCCCATGAACACGGGATTTAAAACTAGTTTGTTATAAAAGGTGCTTTGGAAGTTTTAACCCCTTGAATGGCAAAGTGGTCTGACAGATCTGTGCCATACAAGAGGTTAAGAAGCTCAATCAGTGTGAGTTTTTGCACCCACTCCTGTGCATCTGGAGAAAGACTACACAGTAACTCAGTAGATAAGGCCGAAAAAAGACAT
Source organism: Rhinophrynus dorsalis (assembly GCA_037306005.1). Classification (NCBI taxonomy): domain Eukaryota; kingdom Metazoa; phylum Chordata; class Amphibia; order Anura; family Rhinophrynidae; genus Rhinophrynus; species Rhinophrynus dorsalis. The sequence goes on along the minus strand of CM074724.1, from coordinate 18,804,994 downwards.
GAGTCCATCAAGTCCAGCCCATGCCAATAACACCCCTGTTGATCCAGAGGAAGGCAAAAAAAAGCCCTCTGGAGCAATTTCCAATTTTGTCCCAAGTGTGTATGTGTGTGTGTGTGTGTGGGGGGGGGTAATTATTCCTTCCTGACTCCAACTGGCAGTCAAATAGTTCCCTGGATCAATATCCTATTTCCTTTGAAGCCATCTGTCATAATTGTCAATATTGTTCTGTGCTAGATAGGCATCCATTGCTTTTTTGAATGCAGTTGCATTATCTGCAAGCACAACATCCCGAGGCAAAGAATTCCATAGCCTTACCGCCCTAACCGTAAAGAATCCCTGTCTATGTTTTAGTCGAAAGCGCCTTTCCTCAAGTCTTAATGGATGACCTCTTGTTCTTAGCACAGCTCTTTGCGTATATAATTCATTAGATAGTTCTTTGTATTGACCTTGAACGTATTTGTAAATGGTAAAATATCACCCCTTAGACGTCTGTAGACAAACCCAGTTTGGCTAGTCTCTCTTTGTAACTCATATCCTCCAATCCCTTTATCAGTTTTGTTGCACGTCTCTGTACCTTTTCCAGTTCAATAATGTATTTTTTTTTAGAACAGGCGCCCAAAATTGTACTCCATATTCTAGATGAGGCCTAACCAAGGCTTTATACAGAGGTAGGATAATAATAGCATCCCTTGCTTCTACACCTCTTTTTTTGCATGCTAGTACTCTATTTGCTCTTGCAGCAGCTGAGTGACTCTGCACACTGCTGTGAAGTCTATTGTCTATCAGTACTCCTAAATCATTCTCTAATGAGGATTCCCCAAGTTGTTTCCCATTTACAGTATATGTAGCAAGTTTGTTTCTACAGCCCAAATGCATAACCTTACATTTATCTACATTAAATTACATCTGACACTTTTCTGCCCATTCACTTAGTTTATCGAAATCCTTATGTAGGGAAAAAACATCCAGCTCTGTATGTATTTCCTTACATAGCTTAGTGTCATCAGCAAAGATTGAGATGCTACTTTCAATTCCCACTTCTAGATCATTAATAAACAAATTAAAAAGCATTGGGCCCAGGACTGAACCCTGTGGCACCCCACTTATAACCATACCTGGGAACTTTTGAAACAGGGCTACCCGGAGGGTAACCCTGTCAGTGCCCAGGGGGAGGAAAATGACGCCATTTGCGTCATAAAAGGGGCGGGCTTAGTCGCGTGGGGGGGGCGGGACAAAAAAAAACTACAAAATGTATCTAAGAGGGCGGGGAGTGGGAGAAACCGGGCGGGACGGAGCGCAAGTGGGCAGAGTTTCTATTTAAACTCTTCCCACCCAAACATTGCCCCGGAGACCCGGTAATTCAGTCTGAAATCCGGAGTTTCCGGGGCAAAACCGGAGAGTTCCCAGGTATGCTTATAACCTTAGACCAATTTGAAAAAGTTCCATTTACAACAACTCTCTGCAATCTATCATTTAACCAGTTCTCAATCTATGTACAGATAACACCGCCCAAAACTATAGAAAGTCAAATGTGTGCCAAGGCAAGTGGCTTGCAGGTAATAAATAATCTCCATTCAGGAGAATTGGAAATGTAAAGTTTGCCCCGTGTTGCAGTTGATTTGTTTCACAAGAAACATACACAGAGTGGAATCAAGAAAGTGGCGCATTCGCTGTTTTATAAAAAACATAAATTCATGTGCTTTTTGTGATTGCTCACATTTTGATCCTAGAAGCCTATTAATGCCTTGACACTGAATAGCACTTTCTCCTAAATTTACAGCAAAATTAGCGAATGCTCCTAAATTAACGGCAAAGTTAGCCAGCCGTATGAAAATGTGTAGAGTTAGAGTTACATTTTATTAAAAGTTAGACCTCGTGGTGGGGCATCAGGTCCCCTCATGATGAATCTCAGCTACAACTGATCTCCCAGCCAAATCGTATGGGAGAACAATAGAGGAGACACAGGGAAGCAACATAGCTGGGTAGGAGTGGGCAGGATCAGGAACCTAACAAGTCAATGAGGGAAAGCCTCCCACATTGATGTGAGAGGGTTTGGCTATATAACGGTTTGTTTGACTCACAGACACAGAGTTAGGATAAAAACACAGTTTTATTAAATACAATAATACACAAAGAACCCTCACAGGTCCTGTAATATACAACTTGTAGTACAGACACACGACAGGTAAATAAGGCCCACACAGGTCCAGCACAAATATAGAAGACAAACAGTTTATGCTCACACGGGTCAGGCAGATGATAAGGTTTCCAGGTTTCAGCAATGCAGGAGTTAACATTCATCAAGATAGGAAAACAGTTCCATATGTGAAGGTATTGAGCTGATTCTTAAACACACCAAAGACTGAATTCACAGCGAGTACCAGTCCACTGAAGTAAACAGGAGCGTTACTGGTGCTGACACGGAGGCAACACTTGCAACCGGTTTTGGACAGAGTAGAGCGTAACCAATGGCAATGTACCAGTGCAATCACGGAGGCAACACTGGCAACCGGTTTTGACAGAGTGAAGCGTAGCCAATGGCAATGTACCGGTGCTATCACGGAGGCAACACTTGCAACCGGTATTGACATAGTGGAGCATAGCCAATGGCAATGTACCAGTGCTATCACGGAGGCAACACTGGCAACCGGTTTAGGCAGAGTGGAGTGTAGCCAATGGCAATGTACCGGTGCTATCACGGAGGCAACACTTGCAACCGGTATTGACAGAGTGGAGCATAGCCAATGGCAATGTACCAGTGCAATCATGGAGGCAACACTGGCAACCGGTTTAGGCAGAGTGGAGTGTAGCCAATGGCAATGTACCGGTGCTGACACGGAGGCAACACTTGCAACCGGTTTTGGACAGAGTGGAGCGTATCCAATGGCAATGTACCAGTGCAATCATGGAGGCAACACTGGCAACCGGTTTTGATAGAGTGAAGTGTAGCCAATGGCAATGTACCGGTGCTATCACGGAGGCAACACTTGCAACCGGTATTGACATAGTGGAGCATAGCCAATGGCAATGTACCAGTGCTATCACGGAGGCAACACTGGCAACCGGTTTAGGCAGAGTGGAGTGTAGCCAATGGCAATGTACCGGTGCTATCACGGAGGCAACACTTGCAACCGGTATTGACAGAGTGGAGCATAGCCAATGGCAATGTACCAGTGCAATCATGGAGGCAACACTGGCAACCGGTTTAGGCAGAGTGGAGTGTAGCCAATGGCAATGTACCGGTGCTGACACGGAGGCAACACTTGCAACCGGTTTTGGACAGAGTGGAGCGTATCCAATGGCAATGTACCAGTGCAATCATGGAGGCAACACTGGCAACCGGTTTTGATAGAGTGAAGTGTAGCCAATGGCAATGTACCGGTGCTATCACGGAGGCAACACTTGCAACCGGTTTTGACAGAGTGGCGCGTAACCAATGGCAACGTACCGGTGCAATCACGGAGGCAACACTGGCAACCGGTTTTGACAGAGTGGAGCGTAGCCAATGGCAATGTACCAGTGCTATCACGGAGGCAACACTGGCAACCGGTTTAGGCAGAGTGGAGTGTAGCCAATGGCAATGTACCGGTGCTATCACGGAGGCAACACTTGCAACCGGTATTGACAGAGTGGAGCATAGCCAATGGCAATGTACCGGTGCTATCACGGAGGTAACACTTGCAACCTGTTTTGACAGAGTGGAGGACTAGGCCAGAGGCGCTCCGTAGAGCCAAAATGGGACAATACTAGGGAAGCCTGCGGGTGCAGAGGTGCCAAACAGGGCAAGGCACCGGAAGTCAGAATATCGCAGAGGCGACCAGGACCAAAACGGAGATCTGCCGAGTCAGAGTCCAGGAACAGGAACGTCAGCCAGGCCGGATCAGGACACAGGAGGAGGAACGTCAGCCAGTCCGGGTCGATACACGGTAGCAGGAACGTCAGCCAGGCCAGGTCGATACACAGGAACGAATGCTGAAGAATAGTCAGGCAATCCGGGTCGGTACACATTCACAGGAACTGGAGAGTAGTCAGACAAGCCAAGTCGTTACACTGGAATCTTCATAAGCAAACGTAGCTATCACACCCACTCCTACCCAGCTATATTGCTCCCCTGTGTCTCCTCTATTGATCTCTCAGACAGATCAGCTGGGAGATCAGTGTCTGGGGGACATCAGGAGGGGTCCCAATGCCCCACCACGAGACCTAACTTTTTTTTTTGTAGCGAGAACAAACCCATTACAGCTCTCATCGTACCTGAAAAAGGTGATAATAGGAAGGAGTAGGGGCAGGGAAAGTTGGCTTGGGCTGTGTTTTTTCCTCCTGGGACACACACGCACACATATACACATCCCATAGTGAGACACACACATCCCATAGTGAGAGACACACACACACAAACACACACATATACACATCCCATAGTGAGACACACACACACGCACACATATACACATCCCATAGTGAGACATACACATCCCATAGTGAGAGACACACACACACATATACACACCCAAAGTGAGACACATACGGACACACACACACATCCCATAGTGAGACACATATGCACACACACATCCCATAGTGAGAGACACACACACGTGTACACATCCCATAGTGAGAGACACACACACACGCACACATATACACATCCCATAGTGAGACACACACACACACACATATACACATCCCATAGTGAGACACACACACATCCCATAGTGAGACACATATGCACACACACACATCCCATAGTGAGAGACACACACACGTGTACACATCCCATAGTGAGAGACACACACACACGCACACATATACACATCCCATAGTGAGACACACACACACACACATATACAGATCCCATAGTGAGACACATACGCACACACATCCCATAGTGAAAGACACACTATCACGGTGCCCGTGATTGCTGCCTTTCTCTGTCAGTTACATGAAGGGGCTCTCCATTGGCTACCTGCCTACAGCCCACCCTGTATTGCCTATTTAGACTGAGCTTGGGCACCCTTTAGTTGCCCTTTCGGGTTGTCTCTATGTCGCCTGCCCCTGCATTGTGTTCCTGAGCTTCCTGGGCCGTGTTACCACTTTGCTCTCCTGTGATCTCCTGAGTTCCTGCCTGACAGCTTCCTCGGTTCCAGCTTCCATTCCTGATCCGGTTGGGGTTGCTGTTCCTGTTGCTGTTCCTGCTTCCGTTCCTGATCTGGTTGGGGTTGCTGTTCCTGCTGCTGTTCCTGCTGTCGTTCCTGATCCGGTTGCCTGCCATGGTGATTCTGTTCCTGTCCTGACCGGCTGTGTTCCTGCTCCTGGATTGCCTGCAGTACGTCTCTCTCTCCCCCTGCCACTTGGGCGACATTTTTCACTCTCTTGAAGGTTACACCAGTACGCGTGTACTGGTTCGCTTCATCTACAACCGGCTGCTTGTTGCACCGGTAAAGGTTGTGTCTCACCAGTACACGGGTACTGGTTCGCTCCACGTTAACCGGCTGCTTGTTCAGTCCCTATCAGCACCGGTCGAGATTGTGTCTCTCCAGTACGCGGGTACTGGTTCGCTCCATGTAACCAGCTGCTTGTTCAGTTCTAGACAGCACCGGTCGAGATTGTGTTTTTCCAGTACACGGGTACTGGTTTGCTCCATGTAACCGGCTGCTGGTTCAGTCCTAGACAGAACCGGTCGAGATTGTGTCTCTCCAGTACGCGAGTACTGGTTCGCTCCATGTACGACCGACTGCTGTTTGCACCGGTAGAGGTTATGTCACTCCAGTACGCGGATACTGGTTTGCTCCATGTAAACCGGCTGCTTGTTTAATCCTAGACAACACCGGTGGTATTTGTGTCTCTCCAGCACGCGGGTACTGGTTCGCTCCTAGTACACTGGCTGCTTGTTGCACCGGTAGAGGTTGTCACTCCCGTACACTGGTACTGGTTCGCTCCATTGTTGCATTGGGAGCTTATTACAGCTTGACAGACAAGCAGGCCTCTGTAGTCCATCATATGCGACTGGTTGTTCCATCTTAGGCCAGTTGCTGAGGTCATCTTTGCCTATATTCCAGTCTTGCAGTCTAAGGCTGTCTTGCCCGGTATATTGGTAAGGCCGGTAGAACCACTCCTATACTGTGCAGTCTAAGGTTGCCTTACCCAGTATTGGCAAGGCCGGTAGAGCGTCTATACTCGTTGTACCAGTCTAAAGTCTGCCTTACCCGGTATATTGGCAGGGCCGGTAGAGCCTCTATACTAGTTATACCAGTCTCAAGGCTGCCTTGCCCGGTATATTGGCAGGGCCGGTAGAGCCTCACTACCCGTTGTACCAGTCTCAAGGCTGTCCTGCCCGGTATATTGGCAGGACCGGTAGAGCCTTTTCTCCTCATGATACTACTCTCCCAGGCTGCCTTGCCCGGTATATTGGTAAGGCCGGTAGAACCAGTTCCATCCATTACCAACTTATGGTTGCCTTACCCGGTATTGGCAAGGCTGGTAGAGCCTGTCCTATATTCTGTTACCACTACGCTCTATTATTGTGTATTGTGTTTAAATGTTGAAAGTGAATGCTACCCGCAAGGGTTCCCTTTAAACTTTTCAATAAAATTATGTTTTTATCTTAACTCTGTGTCTGAGAGTCATAACAAACCGTGACACACACACACACACACACATCCCATAGTGAGACACATACGCGCACACACACATCCCATAGTGAAAGACACACACATATATACACATCCCATAGTGAGAGACACATACACACATCCCATAGTGAGACACATACACACACACACATCCCATAGTGAGACACATACACATATACACATCCGATAGTGAGACCCGCACACACATACCATAGTGAGACACATACACATATACACATCCCATAGTGAAAGACACACACACATATACACATCCCATAGCGAGACACACACACACACACACACACACACACACACATCCCATAGTGAGACATATACACATCCCATAGAGAGACACATACACACACACACACACACATCCCATAGTGAGATACATAAACACACACAACCCCTAGTGAGACACACACATACACACACACACACACATCCCATAGTGAGACACATACACACACACATCCCATAGTGAGACACACACATACACACACACATCCCATAGTGAGACACACACACACCCATCCCATAGTGAGACACACACATACACACACACACACATCCCATAGTGAGACACATACGCACACACACATCCCATAGTGAGAGACACATACACACACATCCCATAGTGAAAGACACACACACACATACACATCCCATAGTGAGATACACACATACACACATCCCTTAGTGAAACACACACACGCATACACATTGTAACGGAAGCTGAGAAGAGACCGTGTCGCCTTCCGCTGTCGTTCCTGGGTTTCTCCCTCTCGACGCCGGATGGTGCCGTCAGATGCACCGGTCAAAGTATGGACAGTCACTGGAAACAGTCGCAGGATCGCTGGAAGCAGGGAAGAGTCCACGTCGCCGCCTGACAGTCCACGAAGTTAGGTCACAGGAAGCTGGCAGCAGGCGGTCGACGATTCAGGATACTTGGCGCAGATGGGTATCAGAGTGGATACTTTAGACCATAAGCAATACAAGACTCCAGGACTCCTTGTTAACTCCAAACATAACTCACTTTATTGACACAAACCACAGATATTTATACACTGTTGGGTGAAACCAGATACAAAAGGACGTGATCCAATCATAATACATCAGACAAAGGCCAACAACAGATGGTCTTAACAGATACAATGACTCAGACATGATTACATTTCAGATACAAAAAGGGTTTGATTGAACAAAGACTTGAGGGCTTGACTAATTACCACATGGCAGGGGGTCTGACTGCAGTTCACAGTGGCTTAATTAACACACAGCAGGGGGTCTAGCTACAGTACACATAGTCAAATGGCTGGAGTGGCTGCAATACACATTTTAGGCTATGGAAGATATTTGCATGCCTACTTCAGGGTTCTGAGTGACCCAGCTTTCACCTCTTGCCCCCGCCGCTGAACGTTCGATCCGGTGGCGCTGATCACACACCGCGCCAGTCCCCGCCAACTGGTAATTGGTGCGTGTGTAAACCCTCGTACTACATACAATAACTAAAAACGTTCAGCATACATTAAACATAGTATATGATCCAAAGTCTATGAATTTAAGTCTTTCTCTTAGGGAATAGCTGGACAGTTTGTACGCCAAGGCACAGCACAGGGTCCAAACAGTAATAAATGTCCATAGTCTTTGGATAAATAGTTTGAGGTCCAGACAAGGGGCTCAAGTAACAGGTAGGATCCGTTACACACATCCCATAGTGAGACACATACACACACACACACACACACACACATACACATCCCATAGTGAGACACACACACATCCCATAGTGAAAGACACACACACACATACACATCCCATAGTGAGACACATACACACACACACACACATACACATCCCATAGTGAGACACACACACACATACGCATCCCATAGTGATACACATACGCACACACATACACACATCCCATAGTGAGACACACACACACAATCCATAGTGAGACACATACACACATATACACATCCCATAGTGAGAGACACACACACACATCCCATAGTGAGACACACACACATCCCATAGTGAAAGACACACACACATATATACACATCCCATAGTGAGACACATATGCACACACACACACATCCCATAGTGAGACACATATGCACACACACACATCCCATAGTGAGAGACATACACACACACACACATTCCATAGTGAAAGACACATACACACACACACACCCCATAGTGAAAGACACACACACACATATATATATATACATCCCATAGTGAGACACATACACACACACACACACACACACCCATATCCCATAGTGAGACAGACACACACACACACACACACACACATATACACATTCCACAGTGAGACACACATACAGATTACATAGTGAGACACACATACAGATTGCATAGTGAGAGACACAAACACACACACACACATAGAGTTGCCACCCTGCCGGTATTTTTACAAATTAGTACAACATGATCACATAACTTACAGGTTTGAGGCACTAAATACACTTGGCAAAGGCTCCTTTGCAGAAGTGGTAAAGGCATACGACCACAAGCTACATCAGTATGTAGCACTAATTAAAAAATATCAAGAATGCTAAAGATAGCTGCAAACTAGCTTTGCAATGCATCCCATACCCCTCTGGCACTCAAAGGGTTAATCTTCATGGTATTCAGTTCTGTCAGAGTTGTACATCAAGAGTAATTGAATGATAAAGTATCCCCCTCTCCTGCCCCTTTTACTGATGTAACACTGCTCACCTCAGAACAGCAAAACTGTCCGGACGGATCACAGAGAGGGACAATCTTCAGTGATCATAAGGAAAACCTGAAAATCCTGTCAAGGGGGCAGTGCTTTCCTTATGATCACAGTAAGAAGATTGTCCCTTGCTGTGATCTGTCCGGTCAAGAGACCAGATTCCACATCTGAGGGGAGGTGTCTTACACTAGGTAAAAGGGGCGGGAGGGGGATACTTTATCATTCAATTACTCTTGAACTATTTGAACTTTCAAGCCATTACTTAGGAGAGAGAATATTGTTTTATGGTGTGAACAAACAATGGGAACATTTAAATGATTCAGTTGTATAATAGAACTTTGCACTGGATATGTTAAAGGGATAGTATTGGCATATATAACTAAAAAATATTGTAGAGTGATCCTATAGCTAAAGATGATGTCAACAATATTTAGAAGTAGGAAGATACATATTACTGTGCTCCAAAAGTAATTATAATATGTAATGTTTCACTTCAAACTTACAAGCACGCTCAGATTGTTGTGGCCATAAAACTATAAAAAAAATATATATATAAGTAGGGTAGCGTCAGAGCCGTATCCAATGCGGTACCTTTCTGGCACTCATGAGTCCGGCTCAGGGCTGGCGTCCACTGCTGGTGTAGGACTCCAACTTGTACTCACAGGCGGGCAAGTAGTGTTAGGGCGCACACTCCATGCATGTGCATAAGCGCGATGCGTGTGAGCAGTCCAATTTTCGGGCGAGGGGCTTTTTATGCCGCCCCCTGTAAAGTGCCGCCCAAGATACAGCACTGGCCAAGGCACCCTATTGAGAGCGAGTCCTAAACCTAACCTATACGTATGACATTTGAAACATTTACATTTTAACAAGCTAGCACTGAGGAAACATCTTAGCAAGCCAAGATACATTAAAAACAGATTAAAAACATCTAATGGTGTAGCTATAATGGCCTCTCATGCCAGGACTCATTGTCCAGCAGGTGCCAGTCACTGTGTGTAAGGGAGCCAGGACCCAAAAGGATCAGAATACCATCAGTCCTCTTTATAGGCCCAGCCCTCCTACCCCACTGCAAGGCACCTGGCCCACATTTCCCAATAGGCAGAACAGGGAGCTGTCTAGTGTTCCAAATTTTGAGGGGCACTTCAGCTGTGGTGTCCTCACCCACATTCTGAACTGTGGGTGTGGCCAGACGAATCACAATGTCCCTGCACTAGTTTTATGCCTCTTTATTGGCTATAATTTAACCCTTTGGATGCTAGAGAGATCTCCAGTGCCTTGCAGAACAACAGTGGGGTTAAACTTTTTATTTTGTCCTTGCTTGTTACAGGCCAATGGTTTTTCTGTGCCAGGAAGTACATGGGACTGTGGGTGGGGTCATCTAAGGAATGGGGGTGTGGCCATGGGTGAAGTTAAGGGCACCTAGAGTGCCTTGCCAAGGGCTGCCTTGGATGTAAATTTGGCCATGTAAGTGACACATAAACTGAATAACAAAGCTAGTAGTCCATAGATTAACCTACTGTGTGCCAGACAAGTCTCTAAAGTACTGCGTTCATGGTGTGGAAATTAATGGCACCTAAAGGGTTAATTCACACATACAACACAGATCTGTGACTTGTGAATCATTTAATGGTTTATGAATAACAACAACAAAGAAATCATAACAACAATGTGGTGGTTCTTGTCTTTTAAGGTTTTACACTGACACAACCTGTGGCCCTCCAGCTGTTGTGAGCTACAATTCCCATAATTCACAGTCAGAGAGAGATTGGCTGGGTACTAAATGAATTGTAGTCCTCAACAGCTGAAGGGGCTCAGGTTGCTCAACTCTGCAATATCCACATTGGTCCAATATGTCCATATATGGTAAGCACTGGAAGAGACAGTACGCTTAAGCCATTCCCACTTTATTTTAAACAGTCTAGTGCCCTTCAGCTGTTGTAGCTACATTTTCCATAAGAGGCAACACAACTAAGCCAATTCCACTTCATTATGACATCATAATGACCAGAGGTATACTAAATGGGTGCTACTGATAGAACCTTTGGTCATTATGACATCATAATGACCAGAGGTATACTAAAAGGGTGCTACTGATAGAACCTTTGGTCATTATGATGTCATGATGACAGGGGCTATATAATCTGGAGCTGCTTAGCTATGAGCTCAGTCTTAAGAGTTAAAGACGGCAAATCCACATCACTCCAAAGCAAGCAATGATAAAGTGCATGAAAAAGCTGACATCCTATGAGAAAATCTTCCACTGCCTTAACATAAACTTTTTAGGATTGCAGGCAAAGAAACATCAAGGAGGTAGGATTGGAGACCCAAACAACTGTGGTTTTGATGATGATGATGATGATGAAGGCTTTTACAAATTAGTGCCACATGATCACATAACTTACAGGTTTGAGGTCCTAAACACACTTGGCAAAGGCTCATTTACAGAAGTGGTAAAGGCATACGACCACAAGCTACATCGATATGTAGCATTAATTTTAAAAAAAATCAAGAATGCTAAAGATAGCCGCAAACTAGCAGAAAATCCAAATTCTGAAAAAGATTAAAGGGATAGTAATGTTCCATAACAAAAGCAGCTCATATTAACCCTTTGAGTGCCAGAATACCCCTCTGGCACTCAAAGGGTTAATCTTCATGGTGTTTGAGCCATGGAGAATGTTATTTCAGTGCTGTCAGAGTTATAGTTCAAGAGTAATTGAATGATAAAGTATCCCCCTCCTGCCCCTTTTACTGATGTAACACTGCTCACCTCTGATCAGCAGGGTGGTGTCCAAGTGGATTGCGGAAAGGGACAATCTTCAATTAACATAAGGAAAAAACCTGTCATGGGGAGCAGGGTTTTCATTGTTCTCACAGTAAGAAGATTGCCCCTTGCTGTGATCTGTCTGGTCTGTGGACCAGATTCCACATCAGAGGGGAGGTGGCTTACACTAGGTAAAAGGGGTGGGAGGGGGAAACTTTATCATTCAATTACTCTTGAACTATTTGTACTTTCAAGCCATTACTTAGGAGAGAGAATATTGTTTTATGGTGTGAACAAACAATGGAAACATTTAAATGATTCAATTGTATGTGAAATAGAACTCTCCACTGGACATGTTACAGGGATAGTACTGGCATAGATAAATAAAAAATATTGTAGATATTGAAAAAATAAATCCATCAATGCCAGTCCTATCTCTCAACCCTTTATGATTTGAGAGATATAGGGGTAGATTTAAAGGCAGGCGTTAAGCAAAAAGAACACCAACGGGTGTTTTAATGTATAGTAAGCCATTCAAAGGGCCATGTGATGAACTGCTAATGGCAGTTCATCAAGTAATACGGACGCTACACTAATGTGTGTTTTGGCCCATGATAAAAAAAAACCTCCAATTTGCCATTTAAAGGACTGCGTTAGCTGAAAACCATACGATAAGAGACTCACTTACCGCATAAAACTTAAGACCCAGTTTGTTTAGCCGTAAAGTCCCACATCAATACATCCAAAGTGCCTAAAACGTGTTCAAAGTTAGTAGGATTAACCCTCTGAGTGCCAGTGGGGTATAATTACCCCGCCGGCATTCCTAGGGTTATCCTGGTCAACTTATGTCCTTCTCTTCCTTCTATCTTCTCTTCAATCTTCTTCTGATTCTTCTGTCTGTAAACTAAAATATGAGATTAAAGACCAAGCATGAACGAAGACATTGTTTAACCCTTTGAGTGGCAGAGGGGTACACAACGCATTGCATACCTCACTGGCACTCAAAGGATTAAATAGTAATGCGCCATGAATATTCCCACATTAACTGCCTCTATTTAATGCCCAAAAGTATAATCATGCCAAGAAAAAATAGTATCCATATACACAGAAATCAATGCCATGCATTAATGCTAAGTAAATGCACTTATCTAAATTCTTCATGTCTCCGCTGCTTGGAGCAGCCACTAGGGCGGTGGCAGCGGAGACACAGATGTCCAACACTGGACCCTCCTCAGTGCTGTAGGGGCCGATGCCCGTAACACACTGAGGGCATTGGAAGTGAGCCTGCCTTTATATATGGACATGCTCACTTCCATTTACCTCACAGCCATTGGCTGTGATGTTCTTCACATCCCAGCCAATCAGATTAGTGCGACTGTTCTTTAATGTGATTTTTTCTTGGCATGATAATACTTTTGGGCATTAAATAGAGGCAGTTAATGTGGGAATATTCATGGCGCAATGCTATTTAACCCTTTTAGTGCCAGTGAGGTACGCAGCGCATTGCTTTGCAATGCGTTGCATACCCCACTGCCACTCAAAGGGCTAAACAATGTCTTCGTTCATACTTGGTATTTAATCTTATATTTTATTTTACAGACAGAAGATTCAAAAGAAAGAAGACTGAAGAGTAGTTGGAAGAAAGAAGAGAAGACAGAAGGACAGTGGATGACAGGTGTACATGGATCAGTTAAAGGGGTAGTAATGTCTAACAATAACTAACCCTAATATTGAAGGTATTAAAAAGATAATATTAATGTGCCAAGTCGTATCTCTCAGACCTTTACGGTTTGAGAGATATAATCGCTGAAAATTCCCCCCTCCTGCTAACGATATGTAAAGCTGTCAGCAGTGGATCTGTGTCGGCCAACTCGGCGGCTCTTCAGCAGAGCTCAATGAGCTCTATCGAAAAACAGATACTTCACTGGAATGGTCTAAAAAGTGTGCTTCGTTAGCAAGAACACATTGCAGACCATTCAGCTGAAGTATTTGTTCTTCGATAGTGCTCATTCAGCTCTGCTGAAGAGCCGCAGGCTGGTGTGGGACTGGGATCTCCTGATGTCAGCTACATGCTGACGTCTGGAAAAGGGGCGGGAGGGGGAGACTTTCAGCGCTTATATCTCTCAAACCGTAAATGTCTGAGAGATACGACTTGGCACATTAATATTATCTTTTTAATACCTTCAGTATTAGGGTTAGTAAATGTGAGACATTACTAACCCTTTATCGATCGGTGATTAGCAGTATGACAGGCACTGATAGTTAATTGTTTTTTAATGTTATGTTCCCAATATCGCTGCTGGTCCTGACATCCTTGCAATGACTGTTATGCCCTCCTCCATGGACCTGACATCCTGCCAGTAGCTGTCATTTCCTCCTCCATAGACCTGACATCCTTACAGTAGGTGTCAATTCCAGCTCCATGGACATGATATCCAGGCAATAACTGTCATGTCCTCCTCCATGGACTTGACATCCTGCCAGTAGGTGTCATGTTCTACTCTATGGATCTGACATCCTGGCAATGGAGTAGGACATAACAGCTACTGGCACGATGTCAGGTCCATGGAGGAGAAAATAACAGTTTTCTCAAGTATGTCAGGTCCATGGAGGACGACATGACAGTTACTGCCAGGATGTCAGGTCCATGGAGGAGGACATGACACATACTGTTAGGATGTCAGGTCCATGGAGGAGGACATGACAGTTACTGCAAGGTTGTCAGGTCCATGGAGGAGGACATAACAGCTACTGGCAGGATATCACGTGCATGGAGGAGGAAATGAGAGCTAGAGACAGGGTGTCAAGTGCATGGAGGAGGACATGACAGATACTGCCAGGATGTCAGGTCCATGGAGGTGGACATGACACCTACTGGCAGGTTGTCAAGTCCATGTAGGAGTACATGACAGTTATTGACAGGATGTCAGGTCCATAGAGTAGAACATGACACCTACTGGCAGGATGTCAAGTCCATGGAGGAGGACATGACAGTTATTGCCAGGATATCATGTCCATGGAGCTGGAAATGACACCTACTGTAAGGATGTCAGGTCTATGGAGGAGGAAATGACAGCTACTGGCAGGATGTCAGGTCCATGGATGAGGGCATAACACATACTGTCAAAAAATCAGGTCAATAGAGGAGGAAATGACAGCTACTGGCGGATCGTAAGGTCCATGGAGGAGGATGTAACAGCTACTGGCAGGATGTCAGTTCCATGGAAGAGGATATGACAGCTACTGGCAGGGTGTAAGGTCCATGGAGGAGGACATGGCAGTAACTGCCACGTTGTCAGGTCCATGGAGTAGGACATAACAGCTACTGGCACGATGTCAGGTCCATGGAGGAGAAAATAACAGTTTCCTCAAGTATGTCAGGTCCATGGAGGAGGACATGACAGTTACTGCCAGGATGTCAGGTCCATGGAGGAGGACATGACACATACTGTTAGGATGTCAGATCTATGGAGGAGGTAATGACAGCTACTGGCAGGCTGTCAGGTCCATGGAGGAGGATATGACAGTTACTGCAAAGTTGTCAGGTCCATGGAGGAGGACATAACAGCTACTGGTAGGATATCAGGTGCATGGAGGAGGAAATGAGAGCTAGAGGCAGGGTGTCAAGTGCATGGAGGAGGACATGTCAGATACTACCAGGATGTCAGGTCCATGGAGGTGGACATGACACCTACTGGCAGGTTGTCAAGTCCATTGAGAAGTACATGACAGTTATTGACAGGATGTCAGGTCCATAGAGTAGAACATGACACCTACTGCAGGATGTCAAGTCCATGGAGGAGGACATGACAGTTATTGCCAGGATATCATGTCCATGGAGCTGGAAATGACACCTACTGTAAGGATGTCAGGTCTATGGAGGAGGAAATGACAGCTACTGGCAGGATGTCAGGTCCATGGAGGAGGGCATAACAGTTATTGCAAGGACGTCAGGTCCATAGAGGAGGAGATAGCAGTTACTGGCAGGATGTCAGGTCCATGGAGGAGGACATTACACATACTGTCAGAAAATCAGGTCAATAGATGAGGAAATGACAGCTACTGGCAGATCGTAAGGTCCATGGAGGAGGACGTAACAGCTACTGGCAGGATGTCAGTTCCATGGAAGAGGATATGACAGCTACTGGCAGGGTGTCAGTTCCATGGAGGAGGACATGGCAGTTACTGCCAGGTTGTCAGGTCCATGTAGTAGGACATAACAGCTACTGGCATGATGTCAGGTCCATGGAGGAGTAATTTACAGTTTCTTCAAGTATGTCAAGTGCATGGAGGAGGACATGACAGTTACTGCCAGGATGTCAGGTCCATGGAGGAGGACATGACACATACTGTTATCATGTCAGATCTATGGAGGAGGACATCACTGCTACTGCAGGATGCCAGGTCCATGGAGGAGGACATGACAGATACTGGCAGGCTTTCAGGTCCATGGAGGAAGACATGACAGTTACTGCAAGGTTGTCAGGTCCATGGAGGAGGACATAACAGCTACTGGTAGGATATCAGGTCCATGGAGGAGGAAATGAGAGCTAGAAGCAGGGTGTCAAGTGCATGGAGGAGGACATGTCAGATACTACCAGGATGTCAGGTCCATGGAGGGGGACATGACACCTACTGGCAGGTTGTCAAGTCCATGGAGGAGTACATGACAGTTATTGACAGGATGTCAGGTCCATAGAGTAGAACATGACACCTACTGCAGGATGTCAAGTCCATGGAGGAGGACATGACAGTTATTGCCAGGATATCATGTCCATGGAGCTGGAAATGACACCTACTGTAAGGATGTCAGGTCTATGGAGGAGGAAATGACAGCTACTGGCAGGATGTCAGGTCCATGGAGGAGGGCATAACAGTTATTGCAAGGATGTCAGGTCCATAGAGGAGGATATGGCAGTTACTGGCAGGATGGCAGGTTCATGGAGGAGGACATGACACATACTGTCAGAAAATCAGGTCAATAGAGGAGGAAATGACAGCTACTGGCAGATCGAAAGGTCCATGGAGTAGGACGTAACAGCTACTGGCAGGATGTCAGTTCCATGGACGAGGATATGACAGCTACTGGCAGGGTGTCAGGTTCATGGAGGAGGACATGGCAGTTACTGCCAGGTTGTCAGGTCCATGGAGTAGGACATAACAGCTACTGGCACGATGTCAGGTTCATGGAGGAGTAAATAACAGTTTCTTCAAGTATGTCAGGTCCATGGAGGAGGACATGACAGTTACTGCCAGGATGTCAGGTCCATGGAGGAGGACATGACACATACTGTCAAAAAATCAGTTCAATAGAGGAGGAAATGACAGCTACTGGCAGATCGTAAGGTCCATGTAGGAGGACGTAACAGCTACTGGCAGGATGTCAGTTCCATGGAAGAGGATATGACAGCTACTGGCAGGGTGTCAGGTCCATGGAGGAGGACATGGCAGATACTGCCAGGTTGTCAGGTCCATGTAGGAGGACGTAACAGCTACTGACAGGATGTCAGTTCCATGGAAGAGGATATGACAGCTACTGGCAGGGTGTCAGGTCCATGGAGGAGGACATGGCAGATACTGCCAGGTTGTCAGGTCCATGGAGGAGGACATCACTGCTACTGCAGGATGCCAGGTCCATGAGGGAGTACATGACAGATACTGGCAGGCTGTCAGGTCCATGGAGGAAGACATGACAGTTACTACAAGGTTGTCTGGTCCATGGAGGAGGACATAACAGCTACTGGCAGGATATCAGGTCCATGGAGGAGGAAATGAGAGCTAGAGGCAGGGTGTCAAGTGCATGGAGGAGGACATCTCAGATACTGCCAGGATGTCAGGTCCATGGAGGAGGGCATAACAGTTATTGCAAGAATGTCAGGACCATTGAGGAGGAGATGGCAGATACTGTTAGGATGTCAGGTCCATGGAGGAGGACATGACACATACTGTCAGAAAATCAGGTCAATAGAGGAGGAAATGACAGCTACTGGCAGATCGTAAGGTCCATGGAGTAGGACGTAACAGCTACTGGCAGGATGTCAGTTCCATGGAAGAGGGTATGACAGCTACTGGAAGGGTGTCAGGTCCATGGAGGAGGACATGGCAGTTACTGCCAGGTTGTCAGGTCCATGGAGAAGGACATAACAGCTACTGGCACGATGTCAGCTCCATGGAGGAGAAAATAACAGTTTTCTCAAGTATTTCAGGTCCATGGAGGAGGACATGACAGTTACTGCCAGGATGTCAGGTCCATGAAGGAGGACATGAAACATACTGTTAGGATTTCAGGTCCATGGAGGAGGACATGATAGTTACTGCAAGGTTGTCAGGTCCATGGAGGAGGACATAACAG
The DNA here is from genome assembly GCA_037306005.1 of Rhinophrynus dorsalis. Classification (NCBI taxonomy): domain Eukaryota; kingdom Metazoa; phylum Chordata; class Amphibia; order Anura; family Rhinophrynidae; genus Rhinophrynus; species Rhinophrynus dorsalis. The sequence continues at coordinate 18,786,497 of CM074724.1, read as the reverse complement.
CTACTGGCAGGATATCAGGTGCATGGTGGAGCAAATGAGAGCTAGAGACAGGGTGTCAAGTGCATGGAGGAGGACATGACAGATACTGCCAGGATGACAGGTCCATGGAGTAGAACATGACACCTACTGGCAGGATGTCAAGTCCATGGAGGAGGACATGACAGTTAGTGCCAGGATATCATGTCCATGGAGCTGGAAAAGACACCTACTGTAAGGATGTCAGGTCTATGGAGGGGGAAATGACAGCTATTGGCAGGATGTCAGGTCCATGGAGGAGGACATGACACATACTGTCAAAAAATCAGGTCAGTAGAGGAGGAAATGACTGCTACTGGCAGATCGTAAGGTCCATGGAGGAGGACATGACAGTTACTGCCAGGATGTCAGGTCCATGAAGGAGGACATGACACATACTGTTAGGATGTCAGATCTATGGAGGAGGTAATGACAGCTACTGGCAGGATGTCAGGTCCATGGAGGAGGACATGACACATACTGTTAGGATGTCAGCTGCATGGAGGAGGACATGACAGTTACTGCAAGGTTGTCAGGTCCATGGAGGAGGACATAACAGCTACTGGCAGGATATCAGGTGCATGGAGAAGGAAATGAGAGCTAGAGACAGGGTGTCAAGTGCATGGAGGAGGACATGACAGATTCTGCCAGGATGTCAGGTCCATGGAGGTGGACATGACACCTACTGGCAGGTTGTCAAGTCCATGGAGGAGTACATGACAGTTATTGCCCGGATGTCAGGTCCTTAGAGTAGAACATTACACCTACTGGCAGGATGTCAAGTCCATGGAGGAGGACATGACAGTTATTGCCAGGATATCTTGTCCATGGAGCTGGAAATGACACCTACTGTAAGGATGTCAGGTATATGGAGTAGGAAATGACAGCTACTGGCAGGATGTCAGGTCCATGGAGGAGGACATGACACATATTGTCAAAAAATCAGGTCAATAGAGGAGGAAATGACAGCTACTGGCAGATCGTAAGGTCCATGGAGGAGGACATGACAGTTACTGCCAGGATGTCAGGTCCATGAAGGAGGACATGACACATACTGTTAGGATGTCAGATCTATGGAGGAGGTAATGACAGCTACTGGCAGGATGTCAGGTCCATGGAGGAGGACATGACACATACTGTTAGGATGTCAGGTGCATGGAGGAGGACATGACAGTTACTGCAAGGTTGTCAGGTCCATGGAGGAGGACATAACAGCTACTGGCAGGATATCAGGTGCATGGAGGAGGAAATGAGAGCTAGAGACAGGGTGTCAAGTGCATGGAGGACGACATGACAGATTCTGCCAGGATGTCAGGTCCATGGAGGTGGAGATGACAACTACTGGCAGGTTGTCAAGTCCATGGAGGAGTACATGACAGTTATTGCCAGGATGTCAGGTCCTTAGAGTAGAACATTACACCTACTGGCAGGATGTCAAGTCCATGGAGGAGGACATGACAGTTATTGCCAGTATATTATGTCCATGGAGCTGGAAATGACTCCTACTGTAAGGATGTCAGGTCTATGGAGTAGGAAATGACAGCTACTGGTAGGATGTCAGGTCCATGGAGCAGGACATGACACATACTGTCAAAAAATCAGGTCAATAGAGGAGGAAATGACAGCTACTGGCAGATCGGAAAGTCCATGGAGGAGGCCGTAACAGCTACGGGCAGGATGTCAGTTCCATGGAAGAGGATATTACAGCTACTGGCAGGGTGTCAGGTCCATGGAGGAGGACATGGCAGTTACTGCCAGGTTGTCAGGTCCATGGAGTAGGACATAACAGCTACTGGCACGATGTCAGGTCCATGGAGGAGAAAATAACAGTTTCCTCAAGTATGTCAGGTCCATGGAGGAGGACATGACAGTTACTGCCAGGATGTCAGATCTATGGAGGAGGTAATGACAGCTACTGGCAGGATGTCAGGTCCATGGAGGAGGACAAGACACATACTGTTAGGATGTCAGGTCCATGGAGGAGGACATGACAGTTACTGCAAGGTTGTCAGGTCCATGGAGGAGGACATAACAGCTACTGGCAGGATATCAGGTGCATGGAGGAGGAAATGAGAGCTAGAGACAGGGTGTCAAGTGCATGAAGGAGGACATGACAGATACTGCCAGGATGTCAGGTCCATGGAGGTGGATATAACACCTACTGGCAGGATGTCAAGTCCATGGAGGAGGACATGACAGTTATTGCCAGGATGTCATGTCCATGGAGCTGGAAATGACACCTACTGTAAGGATGTCAGGTCTATGGAGGAGGAAATGACAGCTACTGGCAGGATGTCAGGTCCATGGAGGAGTGCATAACAGTTATTGCAAGGATGCCAGATCCATAGAGGAGGAGATGGCAATTACTAGCAGGATGTCAGGTCCATGGAGGAGGACATGACACATACTGTCAGAAAATCAGGTCAATAGAGGAGGAAATGACAGCTACTGGCAGATTGTAAGGTCCATGGAGGAGGACGTAACAGCTAATGGCAGGATGTCAGTTCCATGGAAGAGGATATGATAGCTACTGGCAGTGTGTCAGGCCCATGTAGGAGGACATGGCAGTTACTGCCAGGTTGTCAGGTCCATGGAGTAGGACATAACAGCTACTGGCACGATGTAAGGTCCATGGAGGAGAAAATAACAGTTTCTTCAAGTATGTCAGGTCCATGGAGGAGGACATGACAGATACTGGCAGGCTGTCAGGTCCATGGAGGAGGACATGACAGTTACTGCAAGGTTGTCAGGTCCATGGAGGAGGACATGACAGTTACTGCCAGGATGTCAGGTCCATGGAGGAGGACATGACACATACTGTTAGGATGTCAGATCTATGGAGGAGGTAATGACAGCTACTGGCAGGATGTCAGGTCCATGGAGGAGGACATGACACATACTGTTAGGATGTCAGATCTATGGAGGAGGTAATGACAGCTACTGGCAGGATGTCAAGTCCATGGAGGAGGACATGACTGCTACTGGCAGGAAACCAGGTCCATGGAGGAGGATATGACAGATACTGGCACGAAGCCAAGTCCATGGAGGAGTACATAATAACTACTGGCAGGCTGGCAGGTCCATGGAGGAGGACATGACTGCTACGGGCAGGATGCGAGGTCCATGGAGGAGGACACGACAGATTCTGGCAGGATGTCACGTAAATGGAGGAGGACATGACAGTTACTACAAGGTTGTCAGATACAAGGAGGAGGACATGACACCTACTGGCAGTATGCCAGGTCCATGGAGAAGGACAAGGCACCTATGTGAGGATATCAAGTCTATGGAGGAGGACATGACATCTACTGGAAAAATGCCAGGTCCATGGAGGAGGACATGACAGCTACTGGCAGGGTGTCAGGTCCATGGAGGAGAACATGACAGTTACTGCTAGGTTGTTAAGTCCATGGAGGATGATATACCAGCTACTGGCAGGAAATCAGGTCCCGGGAGGAGGAAATGATAGCTAGTGGCAGGGTATCAAGTCCATGGAGGAGGACATGACACATACTGTCAAAAAATCAGGTCAATAGAGGAGGAAATGACAGCTACTGGCAGATCGTAAGGTCAATGGAGTAGGACGTAACAGCTACTGGCAGGATGTCAGTTCCATGGACGAGGATATGACAGATACTGGCAGGGTGTCAGGTTCATGGAGGAGGACATGGCAGTTACTGCCAGGTTGTCAGGTCCATGGAGTAGGACATAACAGCTACTGGCACGATGTCAGGTTCATGGAGGAGTAAATAACAGTTTCTTAAAGTATGTCAGGTCCATGGAGGAGGACATGACAGTTACTGCCAGGATGTCAGGTCCATGGAGGAGGACATGACACATACTGTCAAAAAATCAGGTCAATAGAGGAGGAAATGACAGCTACTGGCAGATCGTAAGGTCCATGGAGGAGGACGTAACAGCTACTGGCAGGATGTCAGTTCCATGGAAGAGGATATGACAGCTACTGGCAGGATGTCAGTTCCATGGAGGAGGACATGACAGTTACTGCCAGGATGTCAGGTCCATGGAGGAGGACATGACACATACTGTTAGGATGTCAGATCTATGGAGGAGGTAATGACTGCTACTAGCAGGATGTCAGGTCCATGGAGGAGGACATGACATATACTGGCAGGCTGTCAGGTCCATGGAGGAAGACATGAAAGTTACTGAAAGGTTGCCAGGTCCATGGAGGAGGACATAACAGCTACTGGCAGGATATCACGTCCATGGAGGAGGAAATGAGAGCTAGAGGCAGGGTGTCAAGTGCATGGAGGAGGACATGACAGATTCTGCCAGGATGTCAGGTCCATGGAGGGGGACATAACAACTACTGGCAGGTTGTCAAGTACATGGAGGAGTACATGACAGTTATTGCCAGGATGTCAGGTCCATACAGTAGAACATGACACCTACTGGCAGCATGTCAAGTCCATGGAGGAGGACATGACAGTTATTGCCAGGATATCATGTCCATGGAGCTGGAAATGACACCTACTTTAAGGATGTAAGGTCAATGGAGGAGGAAATGACAGCTACTGTCAGGATGTCAGGTCCATGGAGGAGGGCATAACAGTTATTGCAAGGATGTCAGGTCCATAGAGGAGGAGATGGCAGTTACTGGCAGGATATCAGGTCCATGGAGGAGGACATGACACATACTGTCAGAAAATCAGGTCAATAGAGGAGGAAATGACAGCTACTGGCAGATCGTAAGGTCCATGGAGGAGGACGTAACAGCTTCTGGCAGGATGTCAGTTCCATGGAAGATGATATGACAGCTACTGGCAGGGTGTCAGGTCCATGGAGTAGGACATGGCAGTTACTGCCAGGTTGTCAAGTCCATGGAGTAGGACATAACAGCTACTGGCACGATGTCTGGTCCATGGAGGAGAAAATAACAGTTTTTTCAAGTATGTCAGGTCCATGGAGGAGGACATGACAGTTACAGCCAGGATGTCAGGTCCATGGAGGAGGACATGACACATACTGTTAGGATATCAGATCTATGGAGGAGGTAATGACAGCTACTGGCAGGATGTCAGGTCCATGGAGGAGGACATGACACATACTGTTAGGATGTCAGATCTATGGAGGAGGTAATGCCAGAAACTGGCAGGATGTAAGGTCCATGGAGGAGGACATGACTGCTACTGGCAGGATGCCAGGTCCATGGAGGGGAAATGACAGATACTGGCAGGCTGTCAGGTCCATGGAGGAGGACATGACAGTTACTGCAAGGTTGTCAGGTCCATGGAGGAGGACATAACAGCTACTGGCAGGATATCAGGTGCATGGAGGAGGAAATGAGAGCTAGAGGCAGGGTTTCAAGTGCATGGAGGAGGACATGACAGATAATGCCAGGATGTCAGGTCCATGGAGGTGGACATGACAGTTACTGCAAGGTTGTCAGGTCCATGGAGGAGGACATGACAGTTATTGCCAGGATGTCAGGTCCATAGAGGAAGACATGACAGTTACTGCAAGGTTGTCAGGTCCATGGAGGAGGACATAACAGCTACTGGCAGGATATCAGGTGCATGGAGGAGGAAATGAGAGCTAAAGGAAGGGTGTCAAGTGCATGGAGGAGGACATGACAGATACTGCCAGGATGTCAGGTCCATGGAGGTGGACATGACACCTACTGGCAGGTTGTCAAGTCCATGGTGGAGTACATGACAGTTATTGCCAGGATGTCAGGTCCATAGACTAGAACATGACACCTACTGGCAGGATGTCAAGTCCATGGAGGAAGACATGACAGTTATTGCCAGGATATCATGTCCATGGAGCTGGAAATGACACCTACTGTAAGGATGTCAGGTCTATGGAGGAGGAAATGACAGCTACTGGCACGATGTCAGGTTCATGGAGGAGTAAATAACAGTTTCTTCAAGTATGTCAGGTCCATGGAGGAGGACATGACAGTTACTGCCAGGATGTCAGGTCCATGGAGGAGGACATTACACATACTGACAAAAAAATCAGGTCAATAGAGGAGGAAATGACAGCTACTGGCAGATCGTAAGGTCCATGGAGGAGGACGTAACAGCTACTGGCAGGATGTCAGTTCCATGGAAGAGGATATGACAGCTACTGGCAGGGTGTCAGGTCCATGGAGGAGGACATGACAGTTACTGCCAGGTTGTCAGGTCCATGGAGTAGGACATAACAGCTACTGGTACGATGTCAGGTCCATGGAGGAGTAAATTACAGTTTCTTCAAGTATGTCAACTCCATGGAGGAGGACATGACAGTTACTGCCAGGATGTCAGGTCCAAAGAGGAGGACATGACACAGACGGTTAGGATGTCAGATCTATGGAGGAGGTAATGACAGCTACTAGCAGGATGTCAGGTCCATGGAGGAGGACATCACTGCTACTGCAGGATGCCAGGTCCATGGGGGAGTACATGACAGATACTGGCAGGCTGTCAGGTCCATGGAGGAAGACATGACAGTTACTACAAGGTTGTCTGGTCCATGGAGGAGGACATAACAGCTACTGGCAGGATATCAGGTCCATGGAGGAGGAAATGAGAGCTAGAGGCAGGGTGTCAAGTGCATGGAGGAGGACATGTCATATACTGCCAGGATGTCAGGTCCATGGAGGAGGGCATAACAGTTATTGCAAGAATGTCAGGACCATTGAGGAGGAGATGGCAGATACTGTCAGGATGTCAGGTCCATGGAGGAGGACATGACACATACTGTCAGAAAATCAGGTCAATAGAGGAGGAAATGACAGCTACTGGCAGATCGTAAGGTCCATGGAGTAGGACGTAACAGCTACTGGCAGGATGTCAGTTCCATGGAAGAGGATATGACAGCTACTGGCAGGGTGTCAGGTCCATGGAGGAGGACATGGCAGTTACTGCCAGGTTGTCAGGTCCATGGAGAAGGACATAACAGCTACTGGCACGATGTCAGGTCCATGGAGGAGAAAATAACAGTTTTCTCAAGTATGTCAGGTCCATGGAGGAGGACATGACAGTTACTGCCAGGATGTCAGGTCCATGAAGGAGGATATGACACATACTGTTAGGATTTCAGGTCCATGGAGGAGGACATGATAGTTACTGCAAGGTTGTCAGGTCCATGGAGGAGGACATAACAGCTACTGGCAGGATATCAGGTGCATGGTGGAGCAAATGAGAGCTAGAGACAGGGTGTCAAGTGCATGGAGGAGGACATGACAGATACTGCCAGGATGTCAGGTCCATGGAGTAGAACATGACACCTACTGGCAGGATGTCAAGTCCATGGAGGAGGACATGACAGTTAGTGCCAGGATATCATGTCCATGGAGCTGGAAAAGACACCTACTGTAAGGATGTCAGGTCTATGGAGCGGGAAATAACAGCTATTGGCAGGATGTCAGGTCCATGGAGGAGGACATGACACATACTGTCAAAAAATCAGGTCAATAGAGGAGGAAATGACAGCTACTGGCAGATCGTAAGGTCCATGGAGGAGGACATGACAGTTACTGCCTGGATGTCAGGTCCATGAAGGAGGACATGACACATACTGTTAGGATGTCAGATCTATGGAGGAGGTAATGACAGCTACTAGCAGGATGTCAGGTCCATGGAGGAGGACATCACTGCTACTGCAGGATGCCAGGTCCATGGAGGAGTACATGACAGATACTGGCAGGCTGTCAGGTCCATGGAGGAAGACATAACAGCTACTGGCAGGATATCAGGTGCATGGAGAAGGAAATGAGAGCTAGAGACAGGGTGTCAAGTGCATGGAGGAGGACATGACAGATTCTGCCAGGATGTCAGGTCCATGGAGGTGGACATGACACCTACTGGCAGGTTGTCAAGTCCATGGAGGAGTACATGACAGTTATTGCCCGGATGTCAGGTCCTTAGAGTAGAACATTACACCTACTGGCAGGATGACAAGTCCATGGAGGAGGACATGACAGTTATTGCCAGGATATCTTGTCCATGGAGCTGGAAATGACACCTACTGTAAGGATGTCAGGTATATGGAGTAGGAAATGACAGCTACTGGCAGGATGTCAGGTCCATGGAGGAGGACATGACACATATTGTCAAAAAATCAGGTCAATAGAGGAGGAAATGACAGCTATTGGAAGATCGTAAGGTCCATGGAGGAGGACATGACAGATTCTGCCAGGATGTCAGGTCCATGGAGGTGGAGATGACAACTACTGGCAGGTTGTCAAGTCCATGGAGGAGTACATGACAGTTATTGCCAGGATGTCAGGTCCTTAGAGTAGAACATTACACCTACTGGCAGGATGTCAAGTCCATGGAGGAGGACATGACAGTTATTGCCAGGATATTATGTCCATGGAGCTGGAAATGACTCCTACTGTAAGGATGTCAGGTCTATGGAGGAGGAAATGACAGCTACTGGTAGGATGTCAGGTCCATGGAGCAGGACATGACACATACTGTCAAAAAATCAGGTCAATAGAGGAGGAAATGACAGCTACTGGCAGATCGTAAGGTCCATGGAGGAGGCCGTAACAGCTACGGGCAGGATGTCAGTTCCATGGAAGAGGATATTACAGCTACTGGCAGGGTGTCAGGTCCATGGAGGAGAACATGGCAGTTACTGCCAGGTTGTCAGGTCCATGGAGTAGGACATAACAGCTACTGGCACGATGTCAGGTCCATGGAGTAGAAAATAACAGTTTCCTCAAGTATGTCAGGTCCATGGAGGAGGACATGACAGTTACTGCCAGGATGTCAGATCTATGGAGGAGGTAATGACAGCTACTGGCAGGATGTCAGGTCCATGGAGGAGGACAAGACACATACTGTTAGGATGTCAGGTCCATGGAGGAGGACATGACAGTTACTGCAAGGTTGTCAGTTCCATGGAGGAGGACATGACACATACTGTTAGGATGTCTGGTCCATGGAGGAGGACATGACAGTTACTGCAAGGTTGTCAGGTCCATGGAGGAGGACTTAACAGCTACTGGCAGGATATCAGATGCATGGACGAGGAAATGAGAGCTAGAGACAGGGTGTCAAGTGCATGGAGGAGGACATGACAGATACTGCCAGGATTTCAGGTCCATGGAGGTGGATATAACACCTACTGGCAGGATGTCAAGTCCATGGAGGAGGACATGACAGTTATTGCCAGGATGTCATGTCCATGGAGCTGGAAATGACACCTACTGTAAGGATGTCAGGTCTATGGAGGAGGAAATGACAGCTACTGGCAGGATGTCAGGTCCATGGAGGAGTGCATAACAGTTATTGCAAGGATGCCAGGTCCATAGAGGAGGAGATGGCAATTACTAGCAGGATGTCAGGTCCATGGAGGAGGACATGACACATACTGTCAGAAAATCAGGTCAATAGAGGAGGAAATGACAGCTACTGGCAGATTGTAAGGTCCATGGAGGAGGACGTAACAGCTAATGGCAGGATGTCAGTTCCATGGAAGAGGTAATGACAGCTACTGGCAGGGTGTCAGGCCCATGTAGGAGGACATGGCAGTTACTGCCAGGTTGTCAGGTCCATGGAGTAGGACATAACAGCTACTGGCACGATGTAAGGTCCATGGAGGAGAAAATAACAGTTTCTTCAAGTATGTCAGGTCCATGGAGGAGGACATGACAGATACTGGCAGGCTGTCAGGTCCATGGAGGAGGACATGACAGTTACTGCAAGGTTGTCAGGTCCATGGAGGAGGACATGACAGTTATTGCCAGGATGTGAGGTCCATAGAGGAAGACATGACAGTTACTGCAAGGTTGTCAGGTCCATGGAGGAGGACATAACAGCTACTGGCAGGATATCAGGTGCATGGAGGAGGAAATGAGAGCTAGAGGAAGGGTGTCAAGTGCATGGAGGAGGACATGACAGATACTGCCAGGATGTCAGGTCCATGGAGGGGGACATGACACCTACTGGCAGGTTGTCAAGTCCATGGTGGAGTACATGACAGTTATTGCCAGGATGTAAGGTCCATAGAGTAGAACATGACACCTACTGGCAGGATGTCAAGTCCATGGAGGAGGACATGACACATACTGTTAGGATGTCAGATCTATGGAGGAGGTAATGACAGCTACTGGCAGGATGTCAGGTCCATGGAGGAGGACATGACACATACTGTTAGGATGTCAGATCTATGGAGGAGGTAATGACAGCTACTGGCAGGATGTCAAGTCCATGGAGGAGGACATGACTGCTACTGGCAGGATGCCAGGTCCATGGAGGAGGACATGACAGATACTGGCAGGCTGTCAGGTCCATGGAGGAGGACATGACAGTTACTGCAAGGTTGTAAGGTCCATGGAGGAGGACATAACAGCTACTGGTAGGATGTCAGGTCCATGGAGGAGTGCATAACAGTTATTGCAAGGATGCAAGGTCCATAGAGGAGGAGATGGCAATTACTAGCAGGATGTCAGGTCCATGGAGGAGGACATGACACATACTGTCAGAAAATCAGGTCAATAGAGGAGGAAATGACAGCTAGTGGCAGAACGTAAGGTCCATGAAGGAGGACGTAACAGCTACTGGCAGGATGTCAGTTCCATGGAAGAGGATATGACAGCTACTGGTAGGGTGTCAGGTCCATGAAGGAGGACATGGCAGTTACTGCCAGGTTGTCAGGTCCATGGAGTAGGACATAACAGCTACTGGCACGATGTAAGGTCCATGGAGGAGAAAATAACAGTTTCTTCAAGTATGTCAGGTCCATGGAGGAGGACATGACAGATACTGGCAGGCTGTCAGGTCCATGGAGGAGAACATGACAGTTACTGTAAGGTTGTCAGGTCCATGGAGGAGGACATGACAGTTACTGCCAGGATGTCAGGTCCATGGAGGAGGACATGACATATACTGTCAAAAAATCAGGTCAATAGAGGAGGAAATGACAGCTACTGGCAAATCGTAAGGTCCAAGGAGGAGGACGTAACAGCTACTGGCAGGATATCAGTTCCATGGAAGAGGATATGACAGCTACTGGCAGGGTGTCAGGTCCATGGAGGAGGACATGGAAGTAACTGCCAGGTTGTCAGGTCCATGGAATAGGACATAACAGCTACTGGCACGATGTCAGGTCCATGGAGGAGTAAATTACAGATTCTTCAAGTATGTCAGGTACATGGAGGAGGACACGACAGTTACTGCCAGGATGTCAGATCTATGGAGGAGGTAATGACAGCTACTGGCAGGATGTCAAGTCCATGGAGGAGGACATGACTGCTACCGGCAGGAAGCCAGGTCCATGGAGGAGGACGTGACAGATACTGGCAGGCTGTCAGGTCCATGGATTAGGACATGACAGTTACTGCAAGGTTGTCAGGTCCATGGAGGAGGATACGACAGATACTGGCACGATGCCAAGTCCATGGAGGAGTACATAATAACTACTGGCAGGCTGGCACGTCCATGGAGGAGGACATGACAGATTCTGGTAGGATGTCACGTAAATGGAGGAGAACATGACAGCTACTGGCACGATGTCAGGTCCATAGAGGAGTAAATAACAGTTTCTTCAAGTATGTAAGGTCCATGGAGGAGGACGTAACAGCTACTGGCAGGATGTCAGTTCCATGGAAGAGGATATGACAGCTACTGGCAGGGTGTCAGGACCATGGAGGAGGACATGGCAGTTACTGCCAGGTTGTCAGGTCCATGGAGTGGGACATAACAGCTACTGGCACAATGTAAGGTCCATGGAGGAGAAAATAACAGTTTCTTCAAGTATGTCAGGTCCATGGAGGAGGACATGACAGATGCTGACAGGCTGTCAGGTCCATGGAGGAGAACATGACAGTTACTGCAAGGTTGTCAGGTCCATGGAGGAGGACATAACAGCTACTGGCAGGATATCAGGTGCATGGAGGAGGAAATGAGAGCTAGAGGCAGGGTGTCAAGTGCATGGAGGAGGACATGACAGATACTGCCAGGATGTCAGGTCCATGGTGGTGGACATGACACCTACTGGCAGGTTGTCAAGTCCATGGAGGAGTACATGACAGTTATTGACAGGATGTCAGGTCCATAGATTAGAACATGACACCTACTGGCAGGATGTCAGCTTCATGGAGGAGGACATGACAGTTACTACAAGGTTGTCAGGTCCATGGAGGAGGACATAACAGCTTCTGGCAGGATATCAGGTGCATGTAGGAGGAAATGAGAGCTAGAGGCAGGGTGTCAAGTGCATGGAGGAGGACATGACAGATACTGCCAGGATGTCAGGTCCATGGAGGTGGACATGACACCTACTGGCAGGTTGTCAAGTCCATGGAGGAGTATATGACAGTTATTGACAGGATGTCAGGTCCATAGATTAGAACATGACACCTACTGGCAGGATGTCAGCTCCATGGAGGAGGACATGACAGTTACTGCAAGGTTGTCAGGTCCATGGAGGAGGACATAACAGCTACTGGCAGGATATCAGGTGCATGGAGGAGGAAATGAGAGCTAGAGGCAGGGTGTCAAGTGCATGGAGGAGGACATGACAGATACTGCCAGGATGTCAGGTCCATGGAGGTGGACATGACACCTACTGGCAGGTTTTCAAGTCCATGGAGGAGTACATGACAGTTATTGGCAGGATGTCAGGTCCATAGAGTAGAACATGACACCTACTGGCAGGATGTCAAGTCCATGGAGGAGGACATGACAGTTATTGCCAGGATATCATGTCCATGGAGCTGGAAATGACACCTACTGTAAGGATGTCTGGTCTATGGAGGAGGAAATGACAGCTACTGGAAGGATGTCAGGTCCATGGAGGAGGACATGACACATACTGTGAAAAAATCAGGTCAATAGAGAAGGAAATGACAGCTACTTGCAGATCGTAAGGTCCATGGAGGAGGACGTAACAGCTACTGGCAGGATGTCAGTTCCATGGACGAGGATATGACAGCTACTGGCAGGGTGTTAGGTCCATGGAGGAGGACATAGCAGTTACTGCCAGGTTGTCAGGTCCATGGAGTAGGACATAACAGCTACTGGCACGATGTCAGGTCCATGGAGAAGAAAATAACAGTTTCTTCAAGTATGTCAGGTCCATGGAGGAGGACATGACTGTTACTGCCAGGATGTCAGGTCCATGGAGGAGGACATGACACATACTGTTAGGATGTCAGATTTATGGAGGAGGTAATGACAGCTACTGGCAGGATGTCAGGTCCATGGAGGAGGACATGACACATACTGTTAGGATGTCAGATTTATGGAGGAGGTAATTACAGCGACTGTTAGGATGTCAGGTCCATGGAGGAGGACATGACAGTTACTGAAAGTTGTCAGGTCCATGGAGGAGGACATAACAGCTACTGGCAGGATATCAGGTGCATGGAGGAGGAAATGAGAGCTAGAGGCAGGGTGTCAAGTGCATGGAGGAGGACATGACAGATACTGCCAGGATGTCAGATCCATGGAGGTGGACATGACACCTACTGGCAGGTTGTCAAGTCCATGGAGGAGTACATGACAGTTATTGCCAGGATGTCAGGTCCATAGAGTAGAACATGACACCTACTGGCAGAATGTCAAGTCCATGGAGGAGGACATGACAGTTATTGCCAGTATATCATGTCCATGGACCTGGAAATGACACCTACTGTAAGGATGTCACGTCTATGGAGGAGGAAATGACAGCTACTGGCAGGATGTCAGGTCCATGGAGGAGGACATGACACATACTGTCAGAAAATCAGGTCAATAGAGGAGGAAATGACAGCTACTGGCAGATCTTAAGGTCCATGGAGGAGGACGTAATAGCTACTGGCAGGATGTCAGTTCCATGGAGGAGGACATGGTAGTTACTTCCAGGTTGTCAGGTCCATGGAGTAGGACATAACAGCTACTGGCACGATGTAAGGTCCATGGAGGAGAAAATGACAGTTTCTTCAAGTATGTCAGGTCCATGGAGGAGGACATGACAGATACTGGCAGGCTGTCAGGTCCATGGAGGAGGACATGACAGTTACTGCAAGGTTGTCAGGTCCATGGAGGAGGACATGGCAATTACTGCCAGGTTGTCAGGTTCATGGAGTAGGACATAACAGCTACTGGCACGATGTCAGGTCCATGGAGGAGAAAATAACAGTTTCCTCAAGTATGTCAGGTCCATGGAGGAGGACATGACAGTTACTGCCAGGTTGTCAGGTCCATGGAGTAGGACATAACAGCTACTGGCACGATATAAGGTCCATGGCGGAGAAAATAACAGTTTCTTCAAGTATGTCAGGTCCATGGAGGAGGACATGACAGATTCTGACAGGCTGTCAGGTCCATGGAGGAGGACATGACAGTTACTGCAAGGTTGTCAGGTCCATGGAGGAGGACATAACAGCTACTGGCAGGATATCAGGTGCATGGAGGAGGAAATGAGAGCTAGAGGCAGGGTGTCAAGTGCATGGAGGAGGACATGACAAATACTGCCAGGATGTCAGGTCCATGGAGGTGGACATGACACCTACTGGCAGGATGTCAAGTCCATGGAGGAGTACATGACAGTTATTGCCAGGATGTCAGGTCCATAGAGTAGAACATAACACCTACTGGCAGGATGTCAAGTCCATGGAGGAGGACATGACAGTTATTGCCAGGATATCATGTCCATGGAGCTGGAAATGACACCTACTGTAAGGATGTCAGGTCTATGGAGGAGGAAATGACAGCTACTGGCAGGATGTCAGGTCCATGGAGGAGGGCATAACAGTTATTGCAAGGATGTCAGGTCCATAGAGGAGGAGATGGAAGTTACTGGCAGGATATCAGGTACATAGAGGAGGACATGACACATACTGTCAGAAAATCAGGTCAATAGAGGAGAAAATGGCAGCTACTGGCAGATCGTAAGGTCCATGGAGGAGGACGTAACAGCTACTGGCAGGATGTCAGTTCCATGGACGAGGATATGACAGCTACTGGCACGGTGTCAGGTCCATGGAGGAGGACATGACAGTTACTGCCAGGTTGTCAGGTCCATGAAGTAGGACATAACAGCTACTGGCACGATGTCAGGTCCATGGAGGAGAAAATAACAGTTTCCTCAAGTATGTCAGGTCTATGGAGGAGGACATGACAGTTACTGCCAGGATGTCAGGTCCATGGAGGAGTATATGACACATACTGTTAGGATGTCAGATTTATGGAGGAGGTAATGACAGCTACTGGCAGGATGTCAGGGCCATGGAGGAGGACATGACACATACTGTTAGGATGTCAGGTCCATGGAGGAGGACATGACAGTTACTGCAAGGTTGTCAGGTCCATGGAGGAGGACATAACAGCTACTGGCAGGATATCAGGTGCATGGAGGAGGAAATGAGAGCTAGAGGCAGGGTGTCAAGTGCATGGAGGAGGACATGACAGATACTGCCAGGATGTCAGGTCCATGGAGGTGGACATGACACCTACTGGCAGCTTGTCAAGTCCATGGAGGAGTACATGACAGTTATTGCCAGGATGTCAGGTCCATAGAGTAGAACATGACACCTACTGGCAGAATGTCAAGTCCATGGAGGAGGACATGACAGTTATTGCCAGGATATCATGTCCATGGAGCTGGAAATGACACCTACTGTAAGGATGTCAGGTCTATGGAGGAGGAAATGACAGCTACTGGCAGGATGTCAGGACCATGGAGGAGTGCATAACAGTTATTGCAAGGATGCCAGGTCCATAGAGGAGGAGATGGCAATTACTAACAGGATGTCAGGTCCATGGAGGAGGACATGACACATACTGTCAGAAAATCAGGTCAATAGAGGAGGAAATGACAGCTAGTGGCAGATCGTAAGGTCCATGGAGGTGGACGTAACAGCTACTGGCCGGATGTCAGTTCCATGGAAGAGGATATGACAGCTACTGGCAGGGTGTCAGGTCCATGGAGGAGGACATGGTAGTTACTGCCAGGTTGTCAGGTCCATGGAGTAGGACATAACAGCTACTGGCACGATGTAAGGTCCATGGAGGAGAAAATGACAGTTTCTTCAAGTATGTCAGGTCCATGGAGGAGGACATGACAGATACTGGCAGGCTGTCAGGTCCATGGAGGAGGACATGACAGTTACTGCAAGGTTGTCAGGTCCATGGAAGAGGACATGGCAGTTACTGCCAGGTTGTCAGGTTCATGGAGTAGGACATAACAGCTACTGGCACGATGTCAGGTCCATGGAGGAGAAAATAACAGTTTCCTCAAGTATGTCAGGTCCATGGAGGAGGACATGACAGTTACTGCCAGGATGTCAGGTCCATGGAGGAGGACATGACACATACTGTTAGGATGTCATATCTATGGAGGAGGTAATGACAGCTACTGGCAGGATGTCTGGTCCATGGAGGAGGACATGACACATACTGTTAGGATGTCAGCTCCATGGAGGAGGACATGACAGTTACTGCAAGGTTGTCAGGTCCATGGAGGAGGACATAACAGCTACTGGCAGGATATCAGGTGCATGGAGGAGGAAATGAGAGCTAGAGGCAGGGTGTCAAGTGCATGGAGGAGGACATGACAGATACTGCCAGGATGTCAGGTCCATGGAGGAGGACATGATACCTGCTGGCAGGTTGTCAAGTCCATGGAGGAGTACATGACAGTCATTGCCAGGATGTCAGGTTCATAGAATAGAACATGACACCTACTGGCAGAATGTCAAGTCCATGGAGGAGGACATGATAGTTATTGCCAGGATATCATGTCCATGGAACTGGAAATGACACCTACTGTAAGGATGTCAGGTCTATGGAGGAGGAAATGACAGCTACTGGCAGGATGTCAGGTCCATGGAGGAGTGCGTAACAGTTATTGCAAGGATGCCAGGTCCATAGAGGAGAATATGGCAATTACTAACAGGATGTCAGGTCCATAGAGGAGGACATGACACATACTGTCAGAAAATCAGGTCAATAGAGGAGGAAATGACAGCTACTGGCAGATCATAAGGTCCATGGAGGTAGACGTAACAGCTACTGGCAGGATGTCAGTTCCATGGAAGAGGATATGACAGCTACTGGCAGGGTGTCAGGTCCATGGAGGAGGACATGGCAGTTACTGCCAGGTTGTCAGGTCCATGGAGCAGGACATAACAACTACTGGCACGATGTAAGATCCATGGAGGAGAAAATGACAGTTTCTTCAAGTATGTCAGGTCCATGGAGGAGGACATGACAGATACTGGGAGGCTGTCAGGTCCATGGAGTAGGACATGACAGTTACTGCAAGGTTGTCAGGTCCATGGAGGAGGACATGACAGTTACTGCCAGGATGTCAGGTCCATGGAGGAGGACATGACACATACTGTTAGGATGTCAGATCTATGGAGGAGGTAATGTCAGCTACTGGCAGGAAGTCAGGTCCATGGAGGAGGACATGACACATACTGTTAGGATGTCAGATCTATGGAGGAGGTAATGACAGCTACTGGCAGGATGTCAAGTCCATGGAGGAGGACATGACTGCTACTGGCAGGAAGCCAGGTCCATGGAGGAGGACATGACAGATACTGGTAGGCTGTCAGGTCCATGGAGGAGGACATGACAGTTACTGCAAGGCTGTCAGGTCCATGGAGGAGGATATGACAGATACTGGCACGATGCCAAGTCCATGGAGGAGTACATAATAGCTACTAGCAGGCTAGCAGGTCCATGGAGGAGGACATGGCAGTTACTGCCAGGTTGTCAGGTCCATGGAGCAGGTCATAACAGCTACTGGCACAATGTCAGGTCCATGGAGGAGTAAATAACAGTTTCTTCAAGTATGTCAGGTCCATGGAGGAGGACATGACAGTTACTGCCAGGATCTCAGGTCCATGGAGGAGGACATGACACATACTGTCAAAAAATCAGGTCAATAGAGGAGGAAATGAGAGCTACTGGCAGATCGTAAGGTCCATGGAGGAGGACGTAACAGCTACTGGCAGGATGTCAGTTCCATGGAAGAGGATATGACAGCTACTGGCAGGGTGTCAGGTTCATGGAGGAAGACATGGCAGTTACTGCCAGGTTGTCAGGTCCATGGAGTAGGACATAACAGCTACTGGCACGATGTCAGGTTCATGGAGGAGTAAATAACAGTTTCTTCAAGTATGTCAGGTCCATGGAGGAGGACATGACAGTTACTGCCAGGATGTCAGGTCCATGGAGGAGGACATGACACATACTGTCAAAAAATCAAGTCAATAGAGGAGTAAATGACAGCTACTTGCAGATCGTAAGGTGCATGGAGGAGGACGTAACAGCTACTGGCAGGATGTCAGTTCCATGGAAGAGGATATGACAGCTACTGGCAGGGTGTCAGGTCCATGGAGGAGGACATGACAGTTACTGGCACGATGTCAGGTCCATGGAGGAGTAAATTACAGTTTCTTCAAGTATGTCAGGTCCATGGAGGAGGACATGACAGTTACTGCCAGGATGTCAGGTCCATGGAGGAGGACATGACACATACTGTTAGGATGTCAGATCTATGGAGGAGGTAATGACAGCTACTGGCAGGATGTCAGGTCCATGGAGGAGGACATGACAAATACTGTTAGGATGTCAGATCTATGGAGGAGGTAATGAAAGCTACTGGCAGGATGTCAGGTCCATTGAGCAGGACATGACTGCTACTGGCAGGATGCCAGGTCCATGGAGGAGGACATGACAGATACTGGCAGGCTGTCAGGTCCATGGAGTAGGACATGACAGTTACTGCAAGGTTGTCAGGTCCATGTAGGAGGACATAACAGCTACTGGCAGGATATCAGGTGCATGGAGGAGGAAATGAGAGCTAGAGGCAGGGTGTCAAGTGCATGGAGGAGGACATGACAGATACTGCCAGGATGTCAGGTCCATGGATGTGGACATGACACCTACTGGCAGGTTGTCAAGTCCATGGAGGAGTACATGACAGTTATTGCAAGGATCTCAGGTCCATGGAGGAGGACATGACACATACTGTTAGAATGCCATATCTATGGAGGAGGTAATGACAGCTACTGGCAGTATGTCAGGTCCATGGAGGAGGACATCACTGCTACTGCAGGATGCCAGGTCCATGGAGTAGGACATGACAGATACTGGCAGGCTGTCAGGTCCATGGAGGAAGACATGACAGTTACTGCAAGGTTGTCAGGTACATGGAGGAAGACATAACAGCTACTGGCAGGATATCAGGTCCATGGAGGAGGAAATGAGAGCTAGAGGCAGGGTGTCAAGTGCATGGAGGAGGACATGACAGATACTGCCAGGATGTCAGGTCCATGGAGGGGGACATGACACCTACTGGCAGGTTGTCAAGTCCATGGAGGAGTACATGACAGTTATTGCCAGGATGTCAGATCCATAGAGTAGAACATGACACCTACTGGCAGGATGTCAAGTCCATGGAGGAGGACATGACAGTTATTGCCAGGATATCATGTCCATGGAGCTGGAAATGACACCTACTGTAAGGATGTCAGGTCTATGGAGGAGGAAATGACAGCTACTGGCAGGATGTCAGGTCCATGGAGGAGGGCATAACAGTTATTGCAAGGATGTCAGGACCATAGAGGAGGAGATGGCAGTTACTGGCAGGATGTCAGGTCCATGGAGGAGGACATGACACATACTGTCAGAAAATCAGGTCAATAGAGGAGGAAATGGCAGCTACTGGCAGATCGTAAGGTCCATGGAGGAGGACCTAACAGCTACTGGCAGGATGTCAGTTCCATGGAAGAGGATATGACAGCTACTGGCAGGGTGTCAGCACCATGGAGGAGGACATGGCAGTTACTGCCAGGTTGTCAGGTCCATGGAGTAGGACATAACAGCTACTAGCACGATGTCAGGTGCATGGAGTAGAAAATAACAGTTTTATGAAGTATGTCAGGTCCATGGAGGAGGACATGACAGTTACTGCCAGGATGTCAGGTCCATGGAGGAGGACATGACACATACTGTCAGAAAATCAGGTCAATAGAGTAGGAAATGACAGCTACTGGCAGATCGTAAGGTCCATGGAGGAGGACGTAACAGCTATTGGCAGGATGTCAGTTCCAAGGACGAGGATATGACAGCTACTGGCAGGGTGTCAAGTCCATGGAGGAGGACATGACAGTTACTGCCAGGTTGTCAGGTCCATGGAGTAGGACATAACAGCTACTGGCACGATGTCAGGTCCATGGAGGAGAAAATAACAGTTTCCTCAAGTATGTCAAGTCCATGGAGGAGGACATGACAGTTACTGCCAGGATGTCAGGTCCATGGAGGAGGACATGACACATACTGTTAGGATGTCAGATCTATGGAGGAGGTAATGACAGCTACTGGCAGGATGTCTGGTCCATGGAGGAGGACATAACAAATACTGTTAGGATGTCAGCTCCATGGAGGAGGACATGACAGTTACTGCAAGGTTGTCAGGTCCATGGAGCAGGACATAACAGCTACTGGCAGGATGTCAGGTGCATGGAGGACGAAATGAGAGCTAGAGGCAGGGTGTCAAGTGCATGGAGGAGGACATGACAGATACTGCCAGGATGTCAGGTCCATGGAGGTGGACATGACACCTACTGGCAGGATGTCAAGTCCATGGAGGAGGACATGACAGTTATTGCCAGGATATCATGTCCATGGAGCTGGAAATGACACCTACTGTAAGGATGTCAGGTCTATGGAGGAGGAAATGACAGCTACTTACAGGATGTCAGGTCCATGGAGGAGGGCATAACAGTTATTGCAAGGATGTCAGGACCATAGAGGAGGAGATGACAGCTACTGGCAGGATGTCAGGTCCATAGAGGAGGACATGACACATACTGTGAAAAAATCAGGTCAATAGAGTAGGAAATGACAGCTACTGGCAGATCGTAAGGTCCATGGAGGAGGACGTAACAGCTACTGGCAGGATGTCAGTTCCATGGACGAGGATATGACAGCTACTGGCAGGGTGTCAGGTCCATGGAGGAGGACATGACAGTTACTGCCAGGTTGTCAGGTCCATGGAGTAGGACATAACAGCTACTGGCACGATGTCAGGTCCATGGAGGAGAAAATAACAGTTTCCTCAAGTATGTCAGGTCCATGGAGGAGGACATGACAGTTACTGCCAGGATGTCAGGTCCATGGAGGAGGACATGACACATACTGTTAGGATGTCAGATTTATGGAGGAGGTAATGACAGCTACTGGCACGATATAAGGTCCATGGAGGAGGACATGACACATACTGTTAGGATGTCAGGTCGATGGAGGAGGACATGACAGTTACTGCAAGGTTGTCAGGTCCATGGAGGAGGACATAACAGCTACTGGCAGGATATCAGGTGCATGGAGGAGGAAATGAGAGCTAGAGGCTGGGTGTCAAGTGCATGGAGGAGGACATGACAGATACTGCCAGGATGTCAGGTCCATGGAGGAGGACATGACACCTACTGGCAGGTTGTCAAGTCCATGGAGGAGTACATGACAGTCATTGCCAGGATGTCAGGTTCATAGAATAGAACATGACACCTACTGGCAGAATGTCAAGTCCATGGAGGAGGACATGATAGTTATTGCCAGGATATCATGTCCATGGAGCTGGAAATGACACCTACTGTAAGGATGTCAGGTCTATGGAGGAGGAAATGACAGCTACTGGCAGGATGTCAGGTCCATGGAGGAGTGCATAACAGTTATTGCAAGGATGCCAGGTCCATAGAGGAGAATATGGCAATTACTAACAGGATGTCAGGTCCATAGAGGAGGACATGACACATACTGTCAGAAAATCAGGTCAATAGAGGAGGAAATGACAGCTACTGGCAGATCATAAGGTCCATGGAGGTAGACGTAACAGCTACTGGCAGGATGTCAGTTCCATGGAAGAGGATATGACAGCTACTGGCAGGGTGTCAGGTCCATGGAGGAGGACATGGCAGTTACTGCCAGGTTGTCAGGTCCATGGAGCAGGACATAACAACTACTGGCACGATGTAAGATCCATGGAGGAGAAAATGACAGTTTCTTCAAGTATGTCAGGTCCATGGAGGAGGACATGACAGTTACTGCAAGGTTGTCAGGTCCATGGAGGAGGACATGACAGTTACTGCCAGGATGTCAGGTCCATGGAGGAGGACATGACACATACTGTTAGGATGTCAGATCTATGGAGGAGGTAATGTCAGCTACTGGCAGGAAGTCAGGTCCATGGAGGAGGACATGACACATACTGTTAGGATGTCAGATCTATGGAGGAGGTAATGACAGCTACTGGCAGGATGTCAAGTCCATGGAGGAGGACATGACTGCTACTGGCAGGAAGCCAGGTCCATGGAGGAGGACATGACAGATACTGGTAGGCTGTCAGGTCCATGGAGGAGGACATGACAGTTACTGCAAGGCTGTCAGGTCCATGGAGGAGGATATGACAGATACTGGCACGATGCCAAGTCCATGGAGGAGTACATAATTGCTACTAGCAGGCTAGCAGGTCCATGGAGGAGGACATGGCAGTTACTGCCAGGTTGTCAGGTCCATGGAGCAGGACATAACAGCTACTGGCACGATGTCAGGTCCATGGAGGAGTAAATAACAGTTTCTTCAAGTATGTCAGGTCCATGGAGGAGGACATGACAGTTACTGCCAGGATCTCAGGTCCATGGAGGAGGACATGACACATACTGTCAAAAAATCAGGTCAATAGAGGAGGAAATGAGAGCTACTGGCAGATCGTAAGGTCCATGGAGGAGGACGTAACAGCTACTGGCAGGATGTCAGTTCCATGGAAGAGGATATGACAGCTACTGGCAGGGTGTCAGG
This sequence comes from Rhinophrynus dorsalis, assembly GCA_037306005.1. Lineage (NCBI taxonomy): Eukaryota > Metazoa > Chordata > Amphibia > Anura > Rhinophrynidae > Rhinophrynus > Rhinophrynus dorsalis. The sequence continues at coordinate 18,763,728 of CM074724.1, read as the reverse complement.
TTCATGGAGGAGGACATGGCAGTTACTGCCAGGTTGTCAGGTCCATGGAGTAGGACATAACAGCTACTGGCACGATGTCAGGTTCATGGAGGAGTAAATAACAGTTTCTTCAAGTATGTCAGGTCCATGGAGGAGGACATGACAGTTACTGCCAGGATGTCAGGTCCATGGAGGAGGACATGACACATACTGTCAAAAAATCAAGTCAATAGAGGAGTAAATGACAGCTACTTGCAGATCGTAAGGTGCATGGAGGAGGACGTAACAGCTACTGGCAGGATGTCAGTTCCATGGAAGAGGATATGACAGCTACTGGCAGGGTGTCAGGTCCATGGAGGAGGACATGACAGTTACTGGCACGATGTCAGGTCCATGGAGGAGTAAATTACAGTTTCTTCAAGTATGTCAGGTCCATGGAGGAGGACATGACAGTTACTGCCAGGATGTCAGGTCCATGGAGGAGGACATGACACATACTGTTAGGATGTCAGATCTATGGAGGAGGTAATGACAGCTACTGGCAGGATGTCAGGTCCATGGAGGAGGACATGACAAATACTGTTAGGATGTCAGATCTATGGAGGAGGTAATGACAGCTACTGGCAGGATGTCAGGTCCATTGAGCAGGACATGACTGCTACTGGCAGGATGCCAGGTCCATGGAGGAGGACATGACAGATACTGGCAGGCTGTCAGGTCCATGGAGTAGGACATGACAGTTACTGCAAGGTTGTCAGGTCCATGTAGGAGGACATAACAGCTACTGGCAGGATATCAGGTGCATGGAGGAGGAAATGAGAGCTAGAGGCAGGGTGTCAAGTGCATGGAGGAGGACATGACAGATACTGCCAGGATGTCAGGTCCATGGATGTGGACATGACACCTACTGGCAGGTTGTCAAGTCCATGGAGGAGTACATGACAGTTATTGCAAGGATCTCAGGTCCATGGAGGAGGACATGACACATACTGTTAGAATGTCATATCTATGGAGGAGGTAATGACAGCTACTGGCAGTATGTCAGGTCCATGGAGGAGGACATCACTGCTACTGCAGGATGCCAGGTCCATGGAGGAGGACATGACAGATACTGGCAGGCTGTCAGGTCCATGGAGGAAGACATGACAGTTACTGCAAGGTTGTCAGGTACATGGAGGAAGACATAACAGCTACTGGCAGGATATCAGGTCCATGGAGGAGGAAATGAGAGCTAGAGGCAGGGTGTCAAGTGCATGGAGGAGGACATGACAGATACTGCCAGGATGTCAGGTCCATGGAGGGGGACATGACACCTACTGGCAGGTTGTCAAGTCCATGGAGGAGTACATGACAGTTATTGCCAGGATGTCAGATCCATAGAGTAGAACATGACACCTACTGGCAGGATGTCAAGTCCATGGAGGAGGACATGACAGTTATTGCCAGGATATCATGTCCATGGAGCTGGAAATGACACCTACTGTAAGGATGTCAGGTCTATGGAGGAGGAAATGACAGCTACTGGCAGGATGTCAGGTCCATGGAGGAGGGCATAACAGTTATTGCAAGGATGTCAGGACCATAGAGGAGGAGATGGCAGTTACTGGCAGGATGTCAGGTCCATGGAGGAGGACATGACACATACTGTCAGAAAATCAGGTCAATAGAGGAGGAAATGGCAGCTACTGGCAGATCGTAAGGTCCATGGAGGAGGACCTAACAGCTACTGGCAGGATGTCAGTTCCATGGAAGAGGATATGACAGCTTCTGGCAGAGTGTCAGCACCATGGAGGAGGACATGGCAGTTACTGCCAGGTTGCCAGGTCCATGGAGTAGGACATAACAGCTACTAGCACGATGTCAGGTGCATGGAGTAGAAAATAACAGTTTTATGAAGTATGTCAGGTCCATGGAGGAGGACATGACAGTTACTGCCAGGATGTCAGGTCCATGGAGGAGGACATGACACATACTGTCAGAAAATCAGGTCAATAGAGTAGGAAATGACAGCTACTGGCAGATCGTAAGGTCCATGGAGGAGGACGTAACAGCTACTGGCAGGATGTCAGTTCCAAGGACGAGGATATGACAGCTACTGGCAGGGTGTCAAGTCCATGGAGGAGGACATGACAGTTACTGCCAGGTTGTCAGGTCCATGGAGTAGGACATAACAGCTACTGGCACGATGTCAGGTCCATGGAGGAGTAAATTAAAATTTTTTTCAAGTATGTCAAGTCCATGGAGGAGGACATGACAGTTACTGCCAGGATGTCAGGTCCATGGAGGAGGACATGACACATACTGTTAGGATGTCAGATCTATGGAGGAGGTAATGACAGCTACTGGCAGGATGTCTGGTCCATGGAGGAGGACATAACAAATACTGTTAGGATGTCAGCTCCATGGAGGAGGACATGACAGTTACTGCAAGGTTGTCAGGTCCATGGAGGAGGACATAACAGCTACTGGCAGGATGTCAGGTGCATGGAGGACGAAATGAGAGCTAGAGGCAGGGTGTCAAGTGCATGGAGGAGGACATGACAGATACTGCCAGGATGTCAGGTCCATGGAGGTGGACATGACACCTACTGGCAGGATGTCAAGTCCATGGAGGAGGACATGACAGTTATTGCCAGGATATCATGTCCATGGAGCTGGAAATGACACCTACTGTAAGGATGTCAGGTCTATGGAGGAGGAAATGACAGCTACTTACAGGATGTCAGGTCCATGGAGGAGGGCATAACAGTTATTGCAAGGATGTCAGGACCATAGAGGAGGAGATGACAGCTACTGGCAGGATGTCAGGTCCATAGAGGAGGACATGACACATACTGTGAAAAAATCAGGTCAATAGAGTAGGAAATGACAGCTACTGGCAGATCGTAAGGTCCATGGAGGAGGACGTAACAGCTACTGGCAGGATGTCAGTTCCATGGACGAGGAAATGACAGCTACTGGCAGGGTGTCAGGTCCATGGAGGAGGATATGACAGTTACTGCCAGGTTGTCAGGTCCATGGAGTAGGACATAACAGCTACTGGCACGATGTCAGGTCCATGGAGGAGAAAATAACAGTTTCCTCAAGTATGTCAGGTCCATGGTGGAGGACATGACAGTTACTGCCAGGATGTCAGGTCCATGGAGGAGGACATGACACATACTGTTAGGATGTCAGATTTATGGAGGAGGTAATGACAGCTACTGGCAGGATGTCAGGTCCATGGAGGAGGACATGACATATACTGGCAGGATGTCAGGTCCATGGAGGAGGACATGACAGTTACTGCAAGGTTGTCAGGTCCATGGAGGAGGACATAACAGCTACTGGCAGGATATCAGGTGCATGGAGGAGGAAATGAGAGCTAGAGGCAGGGTGTCAAGTGCATGGAGGAGGACATCTCAGATACTGCCAGGATGTCAGGTCCATGGAGGGGGACATGACACCTACTGGCAGGTTGTCAAGTCCATGGAGGAGGACATGACAGTTACTGCCAGGATGTCAGGTCCATGGAGGAGGACATGACACATACTGTTAGGATGTCAGATCTATGGAGGAGGTAATGACAGCTACTGGCAGGATGTCAGGTCCATGGAGGAGGACATGACACATACTGTTAGGATGTCAGATCTATGGAGGAGGTAATGCCAGAAACTGGCAGGATGTAAGGTCCATGGAGGAGGACATGACTGCTACTGGCAGGATGCCAGGTCCATGGAGGGGAAATGACAGATACTGGCAGGCTGTCAGGTCCATGGAGGAGGACATGACAGTTACTGCAAGGCTGTCAGGTCCATGGAGGAGGATATGACAGATACTGGCACGATGCCAAGTCCATGGAGGAGTACATAATAGCTACTAGCAGGCTAGCAGGTCCATGGAGGAGGACATGGCAGTTACTGCCAGGTTGTCAGGTCCATGGAGCAGGACATAACAGCTACTGGCACGATGTCAGGTCCATGGAGGAGTAAATAACAGTTTCTTCAAAAATGTCAGGTCCATGGAGGAGGACATGACAGTTACTGCCAGGATCTCAGTTCCATGGAGGAGGACATGACACATACTGTCAAAAAATCAGGTCAATAGAGGAGGAAATGACAGCTACTGGCAGATCGTAAGGTCCATGGAGGAGGACGTAACAGCTACTGGCAGGATGTCAGTTCCATGGAAGAGGATATGACAGCTACTGGCAGGGTGTCAGGTTCATGGAGGAGGACATGGCAGTTACTGCCAGGTTGTCAGGTCCATGGAGTAGGACATAACAGCTACTGGCACGATGTCAGGTTCATGGAGGAGTAAATAACAGTTTATTCAAGTATGTCAGGTCCATGGAGGAGGACATGACAGTTACTGCCAGGATGTCAGGTCCATGGAGGAGGACATGACACATACTGTCAAAAAATCAGGTCAATAGAGGAGTAAATGACAGCTACTTGCAGATCGTAAGGTCCATGGAGGAGGACGTAACAGCTACTGGCAGGATGTCAGTTCCATGTAAGAGGATATGACAGCTACTGGCAGGGTGTCAGGTCCATGGAGGAGGACATGACAGTTACTGCCAGGTTGTCAGGTGCATGGAATAGGACATAACAGCTACTGGCACGATGTCAGGTCCATGGAGGAGTAAATTACAGTTTCTTCAAGTATGTCAGCTCCATGGAGGAGGACATGACAGTTACTGCCAGGATGTCAGGTCCATGGAGGAGGACATGACACATACTGTAAGGATGTCAGATCTATGGAGGAGGTAATGACAGCTACTGGCAGGATGTCAGGTCCATGGAGGAGGACATGACAAATACTGTTAGGATGTCAGATCTATGGAGGAGGTAATGACAGCTACTGGCAGGATGTCAGGTCCATGGAGGAGGACATGACTGCTACTGGCAGGATGCAAGGTCCATGGAGGAGGACATGACAGATACTGGCAGGCTGTCAGGTCCATGGAGGAGGACATGACAGTTACTGCAAGGTTGTCAGGTCCATGTAGGAGGACATAACAGCTACTGGCAGGATATCAGGTGCATAGAGGAGGAAATGAGAGCTAGAGGCAAAGTGTCAAGTGCATGGAGGAGGACATGACAGATACTGCCAGGATTTCAGGTCCATGGAGGTGGACAAGACACCTACTGGTAGGTTGTCAAGTCCATGGAGGAGTACATGACAGTTATTGCCAGGATGTCAGGTCCATGGAGGAGGACATGACACGTACTGTTAGGATGTCATATCTATGGAGTAGGTAATGACAGCTACTAGCAGGATGTCTGGTCCATGGAGGAGGACATCACTGCTACTGCAGGATGCCAGATCCATGGAGGAGGACATGACAGATACTGGCAGGCTGTCAGGTCCATGGAGGAAGACATGACAGTTACTGCAAGGTTGTCAGGTCCATGGAGGAAGACATAACAGCTACTGGCAGGATATCAGGTCCATGGAGGAGGAAATGAGAGCTAGAGGCAGGGTGTCAAGTGCATGGAGGAGGACATGACAGATACTGCCAGGATGTCAGGTCCATGGAGGAGGACATGACACATACTGTTAGGATGTCAGATCTATGGAGGAGGTAATGACAGCTACTGGCAGGATGTAAGGTCCATGGAGGAGGACATGACACATACTGTTAGGATGTCAGATCTATGGAGGAGGTAATGACAGTTACTGGCAGGATGTCAGGTCCATGGAGGAGGACATGACTGCTACTGGCAGGATGCCAGGTCCATGGAGGAGGACATGACAGATATTGGCAGGCTGTCAGGTCCATGGAGGAGGACATGACAGTTACTGCAAGGTTGTCAGGTCCATGGAGGAGGACATAACAGCTACTGGCAGGATATCAGGTCCATAGAGAAAGAAATGAGAGCTAGAGGCAGGGTGTCAAGTGCATGGAGGAGGACATGACAGATACTGCCAGGTTGTCAGGTCCATGGAGGGGGACATGACACCTAATGGCAGGTTGTCTAGTCCATGGAGGAGTACATGACAGTTATTGTCAGGATGTCAGGTCCATAGAGAAGAACATGACACCTACTGGCAGGATGTCAAGTCCATGGAGGAGGACATGACAGTTATTGCCAGGATATCATGTCCATGGAGCTGGAAATGACACCTACTGTAAGGATGTCAGGTCTATGGAGGAGGAAATGACAGCTACTGGCAGGATGTCAGGTCCATGGAGGAGGGCATAACAGTTATTGCAAGGATGTCAGGTCCATAGAGGAGGAGATGGCAGTTACTGGCACGATATCAGGTCCATGGAGGAGGACATGACACATACTGTCTGAAAATCAGGTCAATAGAGGAGGAAATGACAGCTACTGGCAGATCGTAAGGTCTATGGAGGAGGACGTAACAGCTACTGGCAGGATGTCAGTTCCATGGAAGAGGATATGACAGCTACTGGCAGGGTGTCAGGTCCATGTAGATGGACATGGCAGTTACTGCCAGGTTGTCAGGTCCATGGAGTAGGACATAACAGCTACTGGCACGATGTAAGGTCCATGGAGGAGAAAATAACAGTTTCATCAAGTATGTCAGGTCCATGGAGGAGGACATGACAGATACTGGCAGGCTGTCAGGTCCATGGAGGAGGACATGACAGTTACTGCAAGGTTGTCAGATCCATGGAGGAGGACATGACAGTTACTGCCAGGATGTCAGGTCCATGGAGGAGGACATGACACATACTGTTAGGATGTCAGATCTATGGAGGAGGTAATGACAGCTACTGGCAGGATGTCAAGTCCATGGAGGAGGACATGACTGCTACCGGCAGGAAGCCAGGTCCATGGAGTAGGACATAACAGCTACTGGCACGATGCCAGGTCCATGGAGGAGAAAATAACAGTTTCTTCAAGAATGTCAGGTCCATGGAGGAGGACATGACAGTAACTGCCAGGATGTCAGGTCCATGGAGGAGGACATGACACATACTGTTAGGATGTCAGATCTATGGAGGAGGTAATGACAGCTACTGGCAGGATGTCAAGTCCATGGAGGAGGACATGACACATACTGTTAGGATGTCAGATCTATGGAGGAGGTAATGACAGTTACTGGCAGGATGTCAGGTCCATGGAGGAGGACATGACTGCTACTGGCAGGATGCCAGGTCCATGGAGGAGGACATGACAGATACTGGCAGGCTGTCAGGTCCATGGAGGAGGACATGACAGTTACTGCAAGGTTGTCAGGTCCATGGAGTAGGACATAACAGCTACTGGCACGATGCCAGGTCCATGGAGGAGAAAATAACAGTTTCTTCAAGAATGTCAGGTCCATGGAGGAGGACATGACAGTAACTGCCAGGATGTCAGGTCCATGGAGGAGGACATGACACATACTGTTAGGATGTCAGATCTATGTAGGAGGTAATGACAGCTACTGGCAGGATGTCAGGTCCATGGAGGAGGACATGACACATACTGTTAGGATGTCAGATCTATGGAGGAGGTAATGACAGTTACTGGCAGGATGTTAGGTCCATGGAGGAGGACATGACTGCTACTGGCAGGATGCCAGGTCCATGGAGGAGGACATGACAGATACTGGCAGGCTGTCAGGTCCATGGAGGAGGACATGACAGTTACTGTAAGGTTGTCAGGTCCATGTAGGAGGACATAACAGCTACTGGCAGGATATCAGGTCCATGGAGGAGGAAATGAGAGCTAGAGGCAGGGTGTCAAGTGCATGGAGGAGGACATGACAGATACTGCCAGGATGTCAGGTCCATGGAGGGGGACATGACACCTACTGGCAGGTTGTCAAGTCCATGGAGGAGTACATGACAGTTATTGTCAGGATGTCAGGTTCATAGAGAAGAACATGACACCTACTGGCAGGATGTCAAGTCCATGGAGGAGGACATGACAGTTATTGCCAGGATATCATGTCCATGGAGCTGGTAATGACACCTACTGTAAGGATGTCAGGTCTATGGAGGAGGAAATGACAGCTACTGGCAGGATGTCAGGTCCATGGAGGAGGACATGACTGCTACTGGCAGGATGCCAGGTCCATGGAGGAGGACATGACAGATACTGGCAGGCTGTCAGGTCCATGGAGGAGGACATGACAGTTACTGCAAGGTTGTCAGGTCCATGGAGTAGGATATAACAGCTACTGGCACGATGTAAGGTCCATGGAGGAGAAAATAACAGTTTCTACAAGTATGTCAGGTCCATGGAGGAGGACATGACAGATACTGGCAGGCTGTCAGGTCCATGGAGGAGGACATGACAGTTACTGCAAGGTTGTCAGGTCCATGGAGGAGGACATGACAGTTACTGCCAGGATGTCAGGTCCATGGAGGAGGACATGACACATACTGTTAGGATGTCAGATCTATGGAGGAGGACATGACTGCTACCGGCAGGAAGCCAGGTCCATGGAGGATAACGTGACAGATACTGGCAGGCTGTCAGGTCCATGGATTATGACATGACAGTTACTGCAAGGTTGTCAGGTCCATGGAGGACGATATGACAGATACTGGCACGATGCCAAGTCCATGGAGGAGTATATAATAACTACTGGCAGGCTGGCAGGTCCATGGAGGAGGACATGACTTCTACTGGCAGGATGCGAGGTCCATGGAGGAGGACACGACAGATTCTGGCAGGATGTCACGTAAATGGAGGAGGACATGACAGTTACTACAAGGTTGTCAGATCCAAGGAGGAGGACATGACAGCTACTGGCAATATGCCAGGTCCATGGAGAAGGACAAGGCACTAATGTCAGGATATCAAGTCTATGGAGGAGGACATGACAGCTACTGGAAAAATGCCAGGTCCATTGAGGAGGACATGACACATACTGTCAGAAAATCAGGTCAATAGAGGAGGAAATGACAGCTACTGGCAGATCGTAAGGTCCATGGAGGAGGACGTAACAGCTACTGGCAGGGTGTCAGGTCCATGGAGGAGAACATGACAGTTACTGCTAGGTTGTCAAGTCCATGGAGGAGGATATACCAGCTACTGGCAGGATATCAGGTCCAGGGAGGAGGAAATGACAGCTAGTGGCAGGGTGCCAAGTCCATGGAGGAGGTCATGACACATACTGTCTAAAAATCAGGTCAATGGAGAAGGAAATGACAGCTACTTGCAGATCGTAAGGTCCATGGAGGAGGACGTAAATGCTACTGGCAGGATGTCAGTTCCATGGAAGAGGATATGACAGCTACGGGCAGGGTGTCAGGTCCATGGAGGAGGACATGGCAGATACTACCAGGTTGTCAGGTCCATGGAGCAGGACATAACAGCTACTGGCACGATGTCAGGTCCATGGAGGAGTAAATAACAGTTTCTTGAAGTATGTCAGGTCCATGGAGGAGGACATGACAGTTACTGCCGGGATGTCAGGTCCATGGAGGAGGACATTTCACATACTGTCAAAAAATCAGGTCAATAGAGGAGGAAATGACAGCTACTGGCACATCGTAAGGTCCATGGAGGAGGACGTAACAGCTACTGGCAGGATGTCAGTTCCATGGAAGAGGATATGACAGCTACTGGCAGGGTGTCAGGTTCATGCAGGAGGACATGGCAGTTACTGCCAGGTTGTCAGGTCCATGGAGTAGGACATAACAGCTACTGGCACAATGTCAGGTTCATTGAGGAGTAAATAACAGTTTCTTCAAGTATGTCAGGTCCATGGAGGAGGACATGAAAGTTACTGCCAGGATGTCAGGTCCATTGAGGAGGACATGACACATACTGTCAAAAAATCAGGTCAATAGAGGAGGAAATGACAGCTACTGGCAGATCGTAAGGTCCATGGAGGATGACGTAACAGCTACTGGCAGGATGTCAGTTCCATGGAAGAGGATATGACAGCTACTGGCAGGGTGTCAGGACCATGGAGGAGGACATGGCAGTTACTGCCAGGTTGTCAGGTCCATGGAATAGGACATAACAGCTACTGGCACGATGTCAGGTCGATGGAGGAGTAAATTACAGTTTCTTCAAGTATGTCAGGTCCATGGAGGAGGACATGACAGTTACTGCCAGGATGTTAGGTCCATGGAGAAGGACATGACACATACTGTTAGGATGTCAGATCTATGGAGGAGGTAATGACAGCTACTGGCAAGATGTCAGGTCCATGGAGGAGTACATCACTGCTACTGGCAGGATGCCAGGTCCATGGAGAAGGACATGACATATACTGGCAGGCTGTCAGGTCCATGGAGGAAGACATGACAGATACTGCATGGTTGTCAGGTCCATGGAGGAGAACATAACAGCTACTGGCAGGATATCAGGTCCATGGAGGAGGATATGAGAGCTAGAGGCAGGGTGTCAAGTGCATGGACGAGGACATGACAGATACTGCCAGGATGTCAGGTCCATGGAGGGGGACATGACACCTACTGGCAGGTTGTCAAGTCCATGGAGGAGTACATGACAGTTATTGCCAGTATGTCAGGTCCATAGAGTAGAACATGACACCTACTGGCAGGATGTCAAGTCCATGGAGGAGGACATGACAGTTATTGCCAGGATATCATGTCCATGGAGCTGGAAATGACACCTACTTTAAGGATGTCAGGTCTATGGAGGAGGAAATGACAGCTACTGGCAGGATGTCAGGTCCATTTAGGAGGGCATAACAGTTATTGCAAGGATGTCAGGTCCATAGAGGAGGAGATGGCAGTTACTGGCAGGATATCAGGTCCATGGAGGAGGACATGACACATATTGTCAGAAAATCAGGTCAATAGAGGAGGAAATGACAGCTACTGGCAGATCATAAGGTCCATGGAGGAGGACGTAACAGCTACTGGCAGGATGTCAGTTCCATGGAAGAGGATATGACAGCTACTGGCAGGGTGTCAGGTCCATGGAGGACGACATGGCAGTTACTGCCAGGTTGTCAGGTCCATGGAGTAGGACATAACAGCTACTGGCACGATGCCAGGTCCATGGAGGAGAAAATAACAGTTTCTTCAAGAATGTCAGGTCCATGGAGGAGGACATGACACATACTGTTAGGATGTCAGATCTACGGAGGAGGACATGACTGCTACTGGCAGGATGCCAGGTCCATGGAGGAGGACATTACAGTTACTGCAAGGTTGTCAGGTCCATGGAGGAGGACATAACAGCTAGTGGCAGGATATCAGGTGCATGGAGGAGGAAATGAGAGCTAGAGGCAGGGTGTCAAGTGCATGGAGGAGGACATGACAGATACTGCCAGGATGTCAGGTCCATGGAGGTGGACATGACACCTACTGGCAGGTTGTCAAGTCCATGGAGGAGTACATGACAGTTCTTGCCAGGATGTCAGATCCATAGAGTAGAACATGACACCTACTGGCAGGATGTCAGGTCCATGGAGGAGTAAATAACAGTTTCTTGAAGTATGTCAGGTCCATGGAGGAGGACATGACAGTTACTGCCGGGATGTCAGGTCCATGGAGGAGGACATTTCACATACTGTCAAAAAATCAGGTCAATAGAGGAGGAAATGACAGCTACTGGCACATCGTAAGGTCCATGGAGGAGGACGTAACAGCTACTGGCAGGATGTCAGTTCCATGGAAGAGGATATGACAGCTACTGGCAGGGTGTCAGGTCCATGGAGGAGGACATGGCAGTTACTGCCAGGTTGTCAGGTCCATGGAGTAGGACATAACAGCTACTGGCACGATGCCAGGTCCATGGAGGAGAAAATAACAGTTTCTTCAAGTATGTCAGGTCCATGGAGGAGGACATGACAGATACTGGCAGGCTGTCAGGTCCATGGAGGAGGACATGACAGTTACTGCAAGGTTGTCAGGTCCATGGAGTAGGACATAACAGCTACTGGCACGATGCCAGGTCCATGGAGGAGAAAATAAAAGTTTCTTCAAGAATGTCAGGTCCATGGAGGTGGACATGACAGTAACTGCCAGGATGTCAGGTCCATGGAGGAGGACATGACACATACTGTTAGGATGTCAGATCTATGGAGGAGATAATGACAGCTACTGGCAGGATGTCAGGTCCATGGAGGAGGACATGACACATACTGTTAGGATGTCAGATCTATGGAGGAGGTAATGACAGCTACTCGCAGGATGTCAAGTCCATGGAGGAGGACATGACTTCTACTGGCAGGAAGCCAGGTCCATGGATGAGGACATGACAGATACTATTAGGCTGTCAGGTTCATGGAGGAGGACATGATAGTTACTGCAAGGTTGTCAGGTCCATGGAGGAGGATATGACAGATACTGGCACGATGCCAAGTCCATGGAGGAGTACATAATCTACTGGCATGCTGGCAGGTCCATGGAGGAGGACATGACTGCTACTGGCAGGATGCGAGGTCCATGGAGGAGGACATGACAGATTCTGGCAGGATGTCACGTAAATGGAAGAGGACATGACAGTTACTACAAGGTTGTCAGGTCCAAGGAGGAGGACATGACAGCTACTGGCAGGATGTCAGGTCCATGGAGGAGAACATGACAGTTACTGCTAGGTTGTCAAGTCCATGGAGGAGAACATGACAGTTACTGCTAGGTTGTCAAGTCCATGGAGGAGGATATACCAGCTACTGGCAGGATATCAGGTCCAGGGAGGAGGAAATGACAGCTAGTGGCAGGGTGTCAACTACATGGAGGAGGACATGACACATACTGTCAAAAAATCAGGTCAATAGAGAAGGAAATGACAGCTACTTGCTGATCGTAAGGTCCATGGAGGAGGGAGTAACAGCTACTGGCAGGATGTCAGTTCCATGGAAGAGGATATGACAGCTACTGGTAGGGTGTCAGGTCCATGGAGCAGGACATAACAGCTACTGGCACCATGTCAGGTACATGGAGGAGTAAATAACAGTTTCTTCAAGTATGTCAGGTCCATGGAGGAGGACATGACAGTTACTGCCAGGATGTCAGGTCCATGGAGGAGGACATGACACATACTGCCAGGATGTCAGGTCCATGGAGGAGGACATGACACATACTGTCAAAAAATCAAGTCAATAGAGGAGTAAATGACAGCTACTGGCAGATCGTAAGGTCCATGGAGGAGGATGTAACAGCTACTGGTAGGATGTCAGTTCCATGGAAGAGGATATGACAGCTACTGGCAGGGTATCATGTCCATGGAGGAGGACATGACAGTTACTGCCAGGATGTCAGGTCCATGAAGGAGGAAATGAGAGCTAGAGGCAGGGTGTCAAGTGCATGGAGGAGGACATGACAGATACTGCCAGGATGTCAGGTCCATGGTGGTGGACATGACACCTACTGGAAGGTTGTCATCTCCATGGAGGAGTACATGACAGATATTGCCAGGATGTCAGGTCCATAGAGTAGAACAGACACCTACTGGCAGGATGTCAACTCCATGGAGGAGGACATGAAAGTTATTGCCAGGATATCATGTCCATGGAGCTGGAAATTACACCTACTGTAAGGATGTCAGGTCTATGGAAGAGGAAATGACAGCTACTGGCAGGATGTCAGGTCCATGGAGGAGGGCATAACAGTTATTGCAAGGATGTCAGGTCCATAGAGGAGGAGATGGCAGTTACTGGCTGGATATCAGGTCCATGGAGGAGTACATGACACATACTGTCAGAAAATCAGGTCAATAGAGGAGGAAATGACAGCTACTGGCAGATCGTAAGGTCCATGGAGGAGGACGTAACAGCTACTGGCAGGATGTCAGTTCCATGGAAGAGGATATGACAGCTACTGGCAAGGTATCAGGTCCATGGAGGAGGACATTGCAGTTACTGCCAGGTTGTCAGGTCCATGGAGGAGGACATGACAGTTACTGCCAGGATGTCAGGTCCATGGAGGAGGACATGACACATAATGTTAGGATGTCAGATCTATGGAGGAGGTAATGCCAGCTACTGGCAGGATGTCAGGTCCATGGAGGAGGACATGACAGTTACTGCCAGGATGTCAGGTCCATGGAGGAGGACATGACACATAATGTTAGGATGTCAGATCTATGGAGGAGGTAATGATAGCTACTTGCAGGATGTCAGGTCCATGGAGGAGGACATGACACATACTGTTAGGATGTCAGATCTATGGAGGAGGTAATGCCAGCTACTGGCAGGATGTCAGGTCCATGGAGGAGGACATGACTGCTACTGGCAGGATGCCAGGTCCATGGAGGAGGACATGACACATACTGTTAGGATGTCAGATCTATGGAGGAGGTAATGACAGCTACTGGCAGGATGTCAGGTCCATGGAGGAGGACATGACACATACTGTTAGGATGTCAGATCTATGGAGGAGAAAATAACAGTTTCCTCAAGTATGTCAGGTTCATGGAGGAGGACATGACAGTTACTGCCAGGATGTCAGGTCCATGGAGGAGGACATGACACATACTGTTAGGATGTCAGATCTATGGAGGAGGTAGTGACAGCTACTGGCAGGATGTCATGTCCATGGAGGAGGACATGACACATACTGTTAGGATGACAGGTCCACGGAGGAGGACATGACAGTTACTGCAAGGTTGTCAGGTCTATGGAGGAGGACATAACAGCTACTGGCAGGATATCAGGTGCATGGACGAGGAAATGAGAGCTAGAGGAAGGGTGTCAAGTGCATGGAGGAGATCATGACAGATACTGCCAGGATTTCAGGTCCATGGAGGTGGACATGACACCTACTGGCAGAAAATCAAGTCAATAGAGGAGGAAATGACAGCTACTGGCAGATCGTAAGGTCCGTGGAGGAGGACGTAACAGCTACTGGCAGGATGTCAGTTCCATGGAAGAGGATATGACAGCTACTGGCAGGGTGTCAGGTCCATGAAGGAGGACATGGCAGTTACTGCCAGGTTGTCAGGTCCATGGAGTAGGACATAACAGCTACTGGCACAATGTCAGGTCCATGGAGTAGAAAATATCAGTTTCCTCAAGTATGTCAGGTCCATGGAGGAGGACATGACAGTTACTGCCAGGATGTCAGGTCCATGGAGGAGGACATGACACATACTGTTAGGATGTCAGGTCCATGGAGGAGGACATTACAGTTACTGCAAGGTTGTCAGGTCCATGGAGGAGGACATAACAGCTACTGGCAGGATATCAGGTGCATGGAGGAGGAAATGAGAGCTAGAGGCAGGGTGTCAAGTGCATGGAGGAGGACATGACAGATACTGCCAGGATGTCAGGTCCATGGAGGTGGACATGACACCTACTGGCAGGTTGTCAAGTCCATGGAGGAGTACATGACAGTTCTTGCCAGGATGTCAGATCCATAGAGTAGAACATGACACCTACTGGCAGGATGTCAAGTCCATGGAGGAGGACATGACAGTTATTGCCAGGATATCATGTCCATGGAGCTGGAAATGACACCTACTGTAAGGATGTCAGGTCTATGGAGGAGAAAAATAACAGCTACTGGCAGGATGTCAGGTCCATGGAGGAGGACATGACACATACTGTGAAAAAATCGGGTCAATAGAGGAGGAAATTACAGCTACTGGCAGATCGTAAGGTCCATGGAGGAGGACGTAACAGCTACTGGCAGGATGTCAGTTCCATGGAAGAGGATATGACAGCTACTGGCAGGGTGTCAGGTCCATGGAGGAGGACATGACAGTTACTGCCAGGTTGTCAGGTCCATGGAGTAGGACATAACAGCTACTGGCACGAGGTCAGGTCCATGGAGGAGAAAATAATAGTTTCCTCAAGTATGTCAGGTCCATGGAGGAGGACATGACAGTTACTGCCAGGATGTCAGGTCCATGGAGGAGGACATGACACATGCTGTTAGGATGTCATATCTATGGAGGAGGTAATGACAGCTACTGGCAGGATGTCAGGTCCATGGAGGAGGACATGACACATACTGTTAGGATGACAGGTCCATGGAGGAGGACATGACAGTTACTGCAAGGTTGTCAGGTCCATGGAGGAGGACATAACAGCTACTTCCAGGATATCAGGTGCATGGAGGAGGAAATGAGAGCTAGAGGCAGGGTGTCAAGTGCATGGAGGAGGACATGACAGATACTGCCAGGATGTCAGGTCCATGGAGGTGGACATGACACCTACTGGCAGGTTGTCAAGTCCATGGAGGAGTACATGACAGTTATTGCCAGGATGTCAGATCCATAGAGCAGAACATGACACCTACTGGCAGGATGTCAAGTCCATAGAGGAGGACATGACAGTTATTGCCAGGATATCATGTCCATGGACCTGGAAATTACACCTACTGTAAGGATGTCAGGTCTATGGAGGAGGAAATGACAGCTACTGGCAAGATGTCAGGTCCATGGAGGAGTTCATAACAGTTATTGCAAGGATGCCAGGTCCATAGAGGAGGAGATGGCAATTACTAGCAGGATGTCAGGTCCATGGAGGAGGACATGACACATACTGTCAGAAAATCAGGTCAATAGAGGAGGAAATGACAGCTACTGGCAGATCGTAAGGTCCATGGAGGAGGACGTAACACCTACTGGCAGGATGTCAGTTCCATGGAAGAGGATATGACAGCTACTGGCAGGGTGTCAGGTCCATGGAGGAGGACATGGCAGTTACTGCCAGGTTGTCAGGTCCATGGAGTAGGACATAACAGCTACTGGCACGATGTAAGGTCCATGGAGGAGAAAATAACAGTTTCTACAAGTATGTCAGGTACATTGGAGGAGGACATGACAGATACTGGCAGGCTGTCAGGTCCATGGAGGAGGTCATGACAGTTACAGCAAGGTTGTCAGGTCCATGGAGGAGGACATGACAGTTACTACCAGGATGTCAGGTCCATGGAGGAGGATATGACACATACTGTTAGGATGTCAGATCTATGGAGGAGGTAATGTCAGCTACTGGCAGGATGTCAGGTCCATGGAGGAGGACATGACACATACTGTTAGGATGTCAGATCTATGGAGGAGGTAATGACAGCTACTCGCAGAATGTCAAGTCCATGGAGGAGGACATGACTTCTACTGGCAGGAAGCCAGGTCCATGGATGAGGACATGACAGATACTATTAGGCTGTCAGGTTCATGGAGGAGGACATGACAGTTACTGCAAGGTTGTCAGGTCCATGGAGGAGGACATGACAGTTACTGCCAGGATGTCAGGTCCATGGAGGAGGACATGAAAGTTATTGCCAGGATGTCAGGTCCATGGAGGAGGATATACCAGCTACTGGCAGGATATCAGGTCCAGGAAGGAGGAAATGACAGCTAGTGGCAGGGTGTCAACTACATGGAGGAGGACATGACACATACTGTCAAAAAATCAGGTCAATAGAGAAGGAAATGACAGCTACTTGCTGATCGTAAGGTCCATGGAGGAGGGAGTAACAGCTACTGGCAGGATGTCAGTTCCATGGAAGAGGATATGACAGCTACTGGTAGGGTGTCAGGTCCATGGAGCAGGACATAACAGCTACTGGCACCATGTCAGGTACATGGAGGAGTAAATAACAGTTTCTTCAATTATGTCAGGTCCATGGAGGAGGACATGACAGTTACTGCCAGGATGTCAGGTCCATGGAGGAGGACATGACACATACTGCCAGGATGTCAGGTCCATGGAGGAGGACATGACACATACTGTCAAAAAATCAGGTCAATAGAGGAGTAAATGACAGCTACTGGCAGATCGTAAGGTCCATGGAGGAGGATGTAACAGCTACTGGCAGGATGTCAGTTCCATGGAAGAGGATATGACAGCTACTGGCAGGGTATCAGGTCCATGGAGGAGGACATGACAGTTACTGCCAGGATGTCAGGTCCATGGAGGAGGACATGACACATACTATCAAAAAATCAGGTCAATAGAGGAGGAAATGACAGCTACTGGCAGATCGTAAGGTCCATGGAGGAGGACGTAACAGCTACTGGCAGGAAGTCAATTCCATGGAAGAGGATATGACAGCTACTGGCAGGGTGTCAGGTCCATGGAGGAGGACATAGCAGTTACTGCCAGGTTGTCAGGTCCATGGAATAGGACATAACAGCTACTGGCACGATGTCAGGTTCATGGAGGAGTAAATAACAGTTTCTTCAAGTATGTCAGGTCCATGGAGGAGGACATGACACATACTGTTAGGATGTCAGATCTATGGAGGAGGTAATGACAGCTACTGGCAGGATGTCAGGTCCATGGAGGAGGACATGACACATACTGTTAGGATGACAGGTCCATGGAGGAGGACATGACAGTTACTGCAAGGTTGTCAGGTCCATGGAGGAGGACATAACAGCTACTGGCACAATGTCAGGTCCATGGAGGAGAAAATAACAGTTTCCTCAAGTATGTCAGGTTCATGGAGGAGGACATGACAGTTACTGCCAGGATGTCAGGTCCATGGAGGAGGACATGACACATACTGTTAGGATGTCAGATCTATGGAGGAGGTAGTGACAGCTACTGGCAGGATGTCATGTCCATGGAGGAGGACATGACACATACTGTTAGGATGACAGGTCCACGGAGGAGGACATGACAGTTACTGCAAGGTTGTCAGGTCTATGGAGGAGGACATAACAGCTACTGGCAGGATATCAGGTGCATGGAGGAGGAAATAAGAGCTAGAGGCAAGGTGTCAAGTGCATGGAGGAGGACATGACAGATACTCCCAGGATGTCAGGTCCATGGAGGTGGACATGACACCTACTGGCAGGTTGTCAAGTCCAAGGAGGAGTACATGACAGTTATTGCCAGGATGTCAGGTCCATAGAGTAGAACATGACACCTACTGGCAGGATGTCAAGTCCATGGAGGAGGACATGACAGTTATTGCCAGGATATCATGTCCATGGAGCTGGAAATGACACCTACTGTAAGGATGTCAGGTCTATGGAGGAGGAAATGACAGCTACTGGCAGGATGTCAGGTCCATGGAGGAGGGCATAACAGTTATTGGAAGGATGCCAGGTCCATAGAGGAGGAGATGGCAATTACTAGCAGGATGTCAGTTCCATGGAGGAGGACATGACACATACTGTCAGAAAATCAGGTCAATAGAGGAGGAAATGACAGCTACTGTCAGATCGTAAGGTCCATGGAGGAGGACGTAACAGCTACTGGCAGGATGTCAGTTCCATGGAAGAGGATATGACAGCTAGTGGCAGGGTGTCAGGTCCATGGAGGAGGACATGGCAGTTACTGCCAGGTTGTCAGGTCCATGGAGTAGGACATAACAGCTACTGACACGATGTCAGGTCCATGGAGGAGTAAATTACAGTTTCTTCAAGTATGTCAAGTCCATGGAGGAGGACATGACAGTTACTGCCAGGATGTCAGGTCCATGGAGGAGGACATGACACATACTGTTAGGATGTCATATCTATGGAGGAGGTAATGACAGCTACTGGTAGGATGTCAGGTCCATGGAGGAGGACATCACTGGTACTGCAGGATGCCAGGTCCATGGAGGAGGACATGACAGATACTGGCAGGCTGTCAGGTCCATGGAGGAAGACATGACAGTTACTGCAAGGTTTTCAGGTCCATGAGGGGGACATAACAGCTACTGGCAGGATATCAGGTCCATGGAGGAAGAAATGAGAGCTAGAGTCAGGGTGTCAAGTGCATGGAGGAGGACATGACAGATACTGCCAGGATGTCAGGTAAATGGAGGGGGACATGACACCTACTGGCAGGTTGTCAAGTCCATGGAGGAGTACATGACAATTATTGCCAGTATGTCAGATCCATAGAGTAGAACATGACACTTACTGGCAGGATGTCAAGTCCATGGAGGAGGACATGACACATACTGTTAGGATGACAGGTCCATGGAGGAGGACATGACACATACTGTTAGGATGTCATATCTATGGAGGAGGTAATGACAGTTACTGCCAGAATGTCAGGTCCATGGAGGAGGACATGACAGATACTGCCAGGATGTCAGGTAAATGGAGGGGGACATGACACCTACTGGCAGGTTGTCAAGTCCATGGAGAAGTACATGACAGTTATTGCCAGGATATCATGTCCATGGAGCTGGAAATGACACCTACTGTAAGGATGTCAGGTCTATGGAGGAGGAAATGACAGCTACTGTAAGGATGTCAGGTCTATGGAGGAGGAAATTACAGTTTCTTCAAGTATGTCAAGTCCATGGAGGAGGACATGACAGTTACTGCCAGGATGTCAGGTTCATGGAGGAGGACATGACACATACTGTTAGGATGTCAGATCTATGGAGGAGGTAATGACAGCTACTGGCAGGATGTCAGGTCCATGGAGGAGGACATGACACATACTGTTAGGATGTCAGGTCCATGCAGGAGGACATGACAGTTACTGCAAGGTTGTCAGGTCCATGGAGGAGGACATAACAGCTACTGGCAGGATATCAGGTGCATGGGGGAGGAAATGAGAGCTAGAGACAGGGTGTCAAGTCCATGGAGGAGGACATGACAGTTATTGCCAGGATATCATGTCCATGGAGATGGAAATGACACCTACTGTAAGGATGTCAGGTCTATGGAGGAGGAAATGACAGCTACTGGCAGGATGTAAGGTCCATGGAGGAGGTCATGACACATACTGTGAAAAAATCAGGTCAATAGAGGAGGAAATGACAGCTACTGGCAGATTGTAAGGTCCATGGAAGAGGACGTAACAGCTACTGGCAGGATATCAGTTCCATGGAAGAGGATATGACAGCTACTGGCAGGGTGTCAGGTCCATGGAGGAGGACATGACAGTTACTGCCAGGTTGTCAGGTCCATGGAGTAGGACATAACAGCTACTGGCAAAATGTCAGGTCCATGGAGGAGAAAATAACAGTTTCCTCAAGTATGTCAGGTCCATGGAGGAGGACATGACAGATACTGCCAGGATGTCAGGTCCATGGAGGAGGACATGACACATACTGTTAGGATGTCAGATCTATGGAGGAGGTAATGACAGCTTCTGGCAAGATGTCAGGTCCATGGAGGAGTACATCACTGCTACTGGCAGGATGCCAGGTCCATGGAGGAGGACATGACATTTACTGGCAGGCTGTCAGGTCCATGGAGGAAGACATGACAGTTACTGCAAGGTTGTCAGGTCCATGGAGGAGAACATAACAGCTACTGGCAGGATATCAGGTCCATGGAGGAGGAAATGAGAGCTAGAGGCAGGGTGTCAAGTGCATGGAGGAGGACATGACAGATACTGCCAGGATGTCAGGTCCATGGAGGGGGACATGACACATACTGGCAGGTTGTCAAGTCCATGGAGGAGTACATGACAGTTATTGCCAGGATGTCAGGTCCATAGAGTAGAACATGACACCTACTGGCAGGATGTCAAGTCCATGGAGGAGGACATGACAGTTATTGCCAGGATATCATGTCCATGGAGCTGGAAATGACACCTACTGTAAGGATGTCAGGTCTATGGAGGAGGAAATGACAGCTACTGGCAGGATGTCAGGTCCATTTAGGAGGGCATAACAGTTATTGCAAGGATGTCAGGTCCATAGAGGAGGAGATGGCAGTTACTGGCAGGATATCAGGTCCATGGAGGAGGACATGACACATACTTTCAGAAAATCAAGTCAATAGAGGAGGAAATGACAGCTACTGGCAGATCATAAGGTCCATGGAGGAGGACGTAACAGCTACTGGCAGGATGTCAGTTCCATGGAAGAGGATATGACAGCTAATGGCAGGGTGTCAGGTCCATGGAGGAGGACATGGCAGTTACTGCCAGGTTGTCAGGTCCATGGAGTAGGACATAACAGCTACTGGCACGATGCCAGGTCCATGGAGGAGAAAATAACAGTTTCTTCAAGAATGTCAGGTCCATGGAGGAGGACATGACAGTAACTGCCAGGATGTCAGGTCCATGGAGGAGGACATGACACATACTGTTAGGATGTCAGATCTATGGAGGAGGTAATGACAGCTACTGGCAGGATGTCAGGTCCATGGAGGAGGACATGACACATACTGTTAGGATGTAAGATCTATGGAGGAGGTAATGACAGTTACTGGCAGGATGTCAGTTCCATGGAGGAGGACATGACTGCTACTGGCAGGATGCCAGGTCCATGGAGGAGGACATGACAGATACTGGCAGGCTGTAAGGTCCATGGAGGAGGACATGACAGTTACTACAAGGTTGTCAGGTCCATGGAGGAGGACATAACAGCTACTGGCAGGATATCAGGTCCATGGAGGAGGAAATGAGAGCTAGATGCAGGGTGTCAAGTGCATGGAGGAGGACATGACAGATACTGCCAGGATGTCAGGTCCATGGAGGGGGACATGACACCTACTGGCAGGTTGTCAAGTACATGGAGGAGTACATGACAGTTATTGTCAGGATGTCAGGTCCATAGAGAAGAACATGACACCTACTGGCAGGATGTCAAATCCATGGAGGAGGACATGACAGTTATTGCCAGGATATCATGTACATGGAGCTGGAAATGACACCTACTGTAAGGATGTCAGGTCTATGGAGGAGGAAATGACAGCTACTGGCAGGATGTCAGGTCCATGGAGGAGGGCATAACAGTTATTGCAAGGATGTCAGGTCCATAGAGGAGGAGATGGCAGTTACTGGCACGATATCAGGTCCATGGAGGAGGACATGACACATACTGTCTGAAAATCAGGTCAATAGAGGAGGAAATGACAGCTACTGGCAGATCGTAAGGTCCATGGAGGAGGACGTAACAGCTACTGGCAGGATGTCAGTTCCATGGAAGAGGATATGACAGCTACTGGCAGGGTGTCAGGTCCATGTAGATGGACATGGCAGTTACTGCCAGGTTGTCAGGTCCATGAAATAGGACATAACAGCTACTGGCACGATGTCAGGTCCATGGAGGAGTAAATTACAGTTTCTTCAATTATGTCAGGCCCATGGAGGAGGACATGACAGTTACTGCCAGGATGTCAGGTCCATGGAGAAGGACATGACACATACTGTTAGGATGTCAGATCTATGGAGGAAGTAATGACAGCTACTGGCAAGATGTCAGGTCCATTT
Source organism: Rhinophrynus dorsalis (assembly GCA_037306005.1). Taxonomy (NCBI): domain Eukaryota; kingdom Metazoa; phylum Chordata; class Amphibia; order Anura; family Rhinophrynidae; genus Rhinophrynus; species Rhinophrynus dorsalis. The sequence goes on along the minus strand of CM074724.1, from coordinate 18,740,808 downwards.
AGGAGTACATCACTGCTACTGGCAGGATGTCAGGTCCATGGAGGAGGACATGACATATACTGGCAGGCTGTCAGGTCCATGGAGGAAGACATTACAGTTACTGCAACGTTGTCAGGTCCATGGAGGAGAACATAACAGCTACTGGCAGGATATCAGGTCCATGGAGGAGGAAATGAGAGCTAGAGGCAGGGTGTCAAGTGCATGGAGGAGGACATGACAGATACTGCCAGGATGTCAGGTCCATGGAGGGGGACATGACACCTACTGGCAGGTTGTCATGTCCATGGAGGAGTACATGACAGTTATTGCCAGGATGTCAGGTCCATAGAGTAGAACATGACACCTACTGGCAGGATGTCAAGTCCATGGAGGAGGACATGACAGTTATTGCCAGGATATCATGTCCATGGAGCTGGAAATGACACCTACTGTAAGGATGTCAGGTCTATGGAGGAGGAAATGACAGCTACTGGCAGGATGTCAGGTCCATTTAAGAGGGCATAACAGTTATTGCAAGGATGTCAGGTTCATAGAGGAGGAGATGGCAGTTACTGGCAGGATATCAGGTCCATGGAGGAGGACATGACACATACTGTCAGAAAATCAGGTCAATAGAGGAGGAAATGACAGCTACTGGCAGATCATAAGGTCCATGGAGGAGGACGTAACAGCTACTGGCAGGATGTCAGTTCCATGGAAGAGGATATGACAGCTACTGGCAGGGTGTCAGGTCCATGGAGGAGGACATGGCAGTTACTGCCAGGTTGTCAGGTCCATGGAGTAGGACATAACAGCTACTGGCACGATGCCAGGTCCATGGAGGAGAAAATAACAGTTTCTTCAAGAATGTCAGGTCCATGGATGAGGACATGACAGTAACTGCCAGGATGTCAGGTCCATGGAGGAGGACATGACACATACTGTTAGGATGTCAGATCTATGGAGGAGGTAATGACAGCTACTGGCAGGATGTCAGGTCCATGAAGGAGGACATGACACATACTGTTAGGATGTCAGATCTATGGAGGAGGTAATGACAGTTACTGGCAGGATGTCAGGTCCATGGAGGAGGACATGACTGCTACTGGCAGGATGCCAGGTCCATGGAGGAGGACATGACAGATACTGGCAGGCTGTCAGGTCCATGGAGGAGGACATGACAGTTACTGCAAGGTTGTCAGGTCCATGGAGGAGGACATAACAGCTACTGGCAGGATATCAGGTCCATGGAGGAGGAAATGAGAGCTAGAGGCAGGGTGTCAAGTGCATGGAGGAGGACATGACAGATACTGCCAGGATGTCAGGTCCATGGAGGGGAACATGACAGTTATTGTCAGGATGTCAGGTCCATAGAGAAGAACATGACACCTACTGGCAGGATGTCAAGTCCATGGAGGAGGACATGACAGTTATTGCCAGGATATCATGTCCATGGAGCTGGAAATGACACCTACTGTAAGGATGTCAGGTCTATGGAGGAGGAAATGACAGCTACTGGCAGGATGTCAGGTCCATGGAGGAGGGCATAACAGTTATTGCAAGGATGTCAGGTCCATAGAGGAGGAGATGGCAGTTACTGGCACGATATCAGGTCCATGGAGGAGGACATGACACATACTGTGTGAAAATCAGGTCAATAGAGGAGGAAATGACAGCTACTGGCAGATCGTAAGGTCCATGGAGGAGGACGTAACAGCTACTGGCAGGATGTCAGTTCCATGGAAGAGGATATGACAGCTACTGGCAGGGTGTCAGGTCCATGTAGATGGACATGGCAGTTACTGCCAGGTTGTCAGGTCCATGGAGTAGGATATAACAGCTACTGGCACGATGTAAGGTCCATGGAGGAGAAAATAACAGTTTCTACAAGTATGTCAGGTCCATGGAGGAGGACATGACAGATGCTGGCAGGCTGTCAGGTCCATGGAGGAGGACATGACAGTTACTGCAAGGTTGTCAGGTCCATGGAGGAGGACATGACAGTTACTGCCAGGATGTCAGGTCCATGGAGGAGGACATGACACATACTGTTAGGATGTCAGATCTATGGAGGAGGACATGACTGCTACCGGCAGGAAGCCAGGTCCATGGAGGATAACGTGACAGATACTGGCAGGCTGTTAGGTCCATGGATTATGACATGACAGTTACTGCAAGGTTGTCAGGTCCATGGAGGACGATATGACAGATACTGGCACGATGCCAAGTCCATGGAGTAGTATATAATAACTACTGGAGGCTGGCAGGTCCATGGAGGAGGACATGACTTCTACTGGCAGGATGCGAGGTCCATGGAGGAGGACACGACAGATTCTGGCAGGATGTCACGTAAATGGAGGAGGACATGACAGTTACTACAAGGTTGTCAGATCCAAGGAGGAGGACATGACAGCTACTGGCAATATGCCAGGTCCATGGAGAAGGACAAGGCACTAATGTCAGGATATCAAGTCTATGGAGGAGGACATGACAGCTACTGGAAAAATGCCAGGTCCATTGAGGAGGACATGACACATACTGTCAGAAAATCAGGTCAATAGAGGAGGAAATGACAGCTACTGGCAGATCGTAAGGTCCATGGAGGAGGACGTAACAGCTACTGGCAGGGTGTCAGGTCCATGGAGGAGAACATGACAGTTACTGCTAGGTTGTCAAGTCCATGGAGGAGGATATACCAGCTACTGGCAGGATATCAGGTCCAGGGAGGAGGAAATGACAGCTAGTGGCAGGGTGCCAAGTCCATGGAGGAGGTCATGACACATACTGTCAAAAAATCAGGTCAATGGAGAAGGAAATGACAGTTACTTGCAGATCGTAAGGTCCATGGAGGAGGACGTAAATGCTACTGGCAGGATGTCAGTTCCATGGAAGAGGATATGACAGCTACGGGCAGGGTGTCAGGTCCATGGAAGAGGACATGGCAGATACTACCAGGTTGTCAGGTCCATGGAGCAGGACATAACAGCTACTGGCACGATGTCAGGTCCATGGAGGAGTAAATAACAGTTTCTTGAAGTATGTCAGGTCCATGGAGGAGGACATGACAGTTACTGCCGGGATGTCAGGTCCATGGAGGAGGACATTTCACATACTGTCAAAAAATCAGGTCAATAGAGGAGGAAATGACAGCTACTGGCACATCGTAAGGTCCATGGAGGAGGACGTAACAGCTACTGGCAGGATGTCAGTTCCATGGAAGAGGATGTGACAGATACTGGCAGGGTGTCAGGTTCATGCAGGAGGACATGGCAGTTACTGCCAGGTTGTCAGGTCCATGGAGTAGGACATAACAGCTACTGGCACAATGTCAGGTTCATTGAGGAGTAAATAACAGTTTCTTCAAGTATGTCAGGTCCATGGAGGAGGACATGAAAGTTACTGCCAGGATGTCAGGTCCATTGAGGAGGACATGACACATACTGTCAAAAAATCAGGTCAATAGAGGAGGAAATGACAGCTACTGGCACATCGTAAGGTCCATGGAGGAGGACGTAACAGCTACTGGCAGGATGTCAGTTCCATGGAAGAGGATATGACAGCTACTGGCAGGGTGTCAGGACCATGGAGAAGGACATGGCAGTTACTGCCAGGTTGTCAGGTCCATGGAATAGGACATAACAGCTACTGGCACGATGTCAGGTCGATGGAGGAGTAAATTACAGTTTCTTCAAGTATGTCAGGTCCATGGAGGAGGACATGACAGTTACTGCCAGGATGTTAGGTCCATGGAGAAGGACATGACACATACTGTTAGGATGTCAGATCTATGGAGGAGGTAATGACAGCTACTGGCAAGATGTCAGGTCCATGGAGGAGTACATCACTGCTACTGGCAGGATGCCAGGTCCATGGAGGAGGACATGACATATACTGGCAGGCTGTCAGGTCCATGGAGGAAGACATGACAGTTACTGCATGGTTGTCAGGTCCATGGAGGAGAACATAACAGCTACTGGCAGAATATCAGGTCCATGGAGGAGGATATGAGAGGTAGAGGCAGGGTGTCAAGTGCATGGACGAGGACATGACAGATACTGCCAGGATGTCAGGTCCATGGAGGGGGACATGACACCTACTGGCAGATTGTCAAGTCCATGGAGGAGTACATGACAGTTATTGCCAGGATGTCAGGTCCATAGAGTAGAACATGACACCTACTGGCAGGATGTCAAGTCCATGGAGGAGGACATGACAGTTATTGCCAGGATATCATGTCCATGAAGCTGGAAATGACACCTACTTTTAGGATGTCAGGTCTATGGAGGAGGAAATGACAGCTACTGGCAGGATGTCAGGTCCATTTAGGAGGGCATAACAGTTATTGCAAGGATGTCAGGTCCATAGAGGAGGAGATGGCAGTTACTGGCAGGATATCAGGTCCATGGAGGAGGACATGACACATACTGTCAGAAAATCAGGTCAATAGAGGAGGAAATGACAGCTACTGGCAGATCATAAGGTCCATGGAGGAGGACGTAACAGCTACTGGCAGGATGTCAGTTCCATGGAAGAGGATATGACAGCTACTGGCAGGGTGTCAGGTCCATGGAGGACGACATGGCAGTTACTGCCAGGTTGTCAGGTCCATGGAGTAGGACATAACAGCTACTGGCACGATGCCAGGTCCATGGAGGAGAAAATAACAGTTGAAGAATGTCAGGTCCATGGAGGAGGACATGACACATACTGTTAGGATGTCAGATCTACGGAGGAGGTAATGACAGCTACTGGCAGGATGTCAGGTCCATGGAGGAGGACATGACACATACTGTTAGGATGTCAGATCTATGGAGGAGTTAATGACAGTTACTGGCAGGATGTCAGTTCCATGGAGGAGGACATGACTGCTACTGGCAGGATGCCAGGTCCATGGAGGAGGACATTACAGTTACTGCAAGGTTGTCAGGTCCATGGAGGAGGACATAACAGCTACTGGCAGGATATCAGGTGCATGGAGGAGGAAATGAGAGCTAGAGGCAGGGTGTCAAGTGCATGGAGGAGGACATGACAGATACTGCCAGGATGTCAGGTCCATGGAGGTAGACATGACACCTACTGGCAGGTTGTCAAGTCCATGGAGGAGTACATGACAGTTCTTGCCAGGATGTCAGATCCATAGAGTAGAACATGACACCTACTGGCAGGATGTCAGGTCCATGGAGGAGTAAATAACAGTTTCTTGAAGTATGTCAGGTCCATGGAGGAGGACATGACAGTTACTGCCGGGATGTCAGGTCCATGGAGGAGGACATTTCACATACTGTCAAAAAATCAGGTCAATAGAGGAGAAAATGACAGCTACTGGCACATCGTAAGGTCCATGGAGGAGGACGTAACAGCTACTGGCAGGATGTCAGTTCCATGGAAGAGGATATGACAGCTACTGGCAGGGTGTCAGGTCCATGGAGGAGGACATGGCAGTTACTGCCAGGTTGTCAGGTCCATGGAGTAGGACATAACAGCTACTGGCACGATGCCAGGTCCATGGAGGAGAAAATAACAGTTTCTTCAAGTATGTCAGGTCCATGGAGGAGGACATGACAGATACTGGCAGGCTGTCAGGTCCATGGAAGAGGACATGACAGTTACTGCAAGGTTGTCAGGTCCATGGAGTAGGACATAACAGCTACTGGCACGATGCCAGGTCCATGGAGGAGAAAATAACAGTTTCTTCAAGAATGTCAGGTCCATGGAGGTGGACATGACAGTAACTGCCAGGATGTCAGGTCCATGGAGGAGGACATGACACATACTGTTAGGATGTCAGATCTATGGAGGAGGTAATGACAGGTACTGGCAGGATGTCAGGTCCATGGAGGAGGACATGACACATACTGTTAGGATGTCAGATCTATGGAGGAGGTAATGACAGCTACTCGCAGGATGTCAAGTCCATGGAGGAGGACATGACTTCTACTGGCAGGAAGCCAGGTCCATGGATGAGGACATGACAGATACTATTAGGCTGTCAGGTTCATGGAGGAGGACATGACAGTTACTGCAAGGTTGTCAGGTCCATGGAGGAGGATATGACAGATACTGGCACGATGCCAAGTCCATGGAGGAGTACATAATCTACTGGCATGCTGGCAGGTCCATGGAGGAGGACATGACTGCTATTGGCAGGATGCGAGGTCCATGGAGGAGGACATGACAGATTCTGGCAGGATGTCACGTAAATGGAAGAGGACATGACAGTTACTACAAGGTTGTCAGGTCCAAGGAGGAGGACATGACAGCTACTGGCAGGATGTCAGGTCCATGGAGGAGAACATGACAGTTACTGCTAGGTTGTCAAGTCCATGGAGGAGAACATGACAGTTACTGCTAGGTTGTCAAGTCCATGGAGGAGGATATACCAGCTACTGGCAGGATATCAGGTCCAGGGAGGAGGAAATGACAGCTAGTGGCAGGGTGTCAACTACATGGAGGAGGACATGACACATACTGTCAAAAAATCAGGTCAATAGAGAAGGAAATGACAGCTACTTGCTGATCGTAAGGTCCATGGAGGAGGGAGTAACAGCTACTGGCAGGATGTCAGTTCCATGGAAGAGGATATGACAGCTACTGGTAGGGTGTCAGGTCCATGGAGCAGGACATAACAGCTACTGGCACCATGTCAGGTACATGGAGGAGTAAATAACAGTTTTTTCAAGTATGTCAGGTCCATGGAGGAGGACATGACAGTTACTGCCAGGATGTCAGGTCCATGGAGGAGGACATGACACATACTGCCAGGATGTCAGGTCCATGGAGGAGGACATGACACATACTGTCAAAAAATCAAGTCAATAGAGGAGTAAATGACAGCTACTGGCAGATCGTAAGGTCCATGGAGGAGGATGTAACAGCTACTGGTAGGATGTCAGTTCCATGGAAGAGGATATGACAGCTACTGGCAGGGTATCAGGTCCATGGAGGAGGACATGACAGTTACTGCCAGGATGTCAGGTCCATGAAGGAGGAAATGAGAGCTAGAGGCAGGGTGTCAAGTGCATGGAGGAGGACATGACAGATACTGCCAGGATGTCAGGTCCATGGTGGTGGACATGACACCTACTGGAAGGTTGTCATCTCCATGGAGGAGTGCATGACAGTTATTGCCAGGATGTCAGGTCCATAGAGTAGAACAGACACCTACTGGCAGGATGTCAACTCCATGGAGGAGGACATGAAAGTTATTGCCAGGATATCATGTCCATGGAGCTGGAAATTACACCTACTGTAAGGATGTCAGGTCTATGGAAGAGGAAATGACAGCTACTGGCAGTATGTCAGGTCCATGGAGGAGGGCATAACAGTTATTGCAAGGATGTCAGGTCCATAGAGGAGGAGATGGCAGTTACTGGCTGGATATCAGGTCCATGGAGGAGTACATGACACATACTGTCAGAAAATCAGGTCAATAGAGGAGGAAATGACAGCTACTGGCAGATCGTAAGGTCCATGGAGGAGGACGTAACAGCTACTGGCAGGATGTCAGTTCCATGGAAGAGGATATGACAGCTACTGGCAAGGTATCAGGTCCATGGAGGAGGACATGGCAGTTACTGCCAGGTTGTCAGGTCCATGGAGGAGGACATGACAGTTACTGCCAGGATGTCAGGTCCATGGAGGAGGACATGACACATACTGTTAGGATGTCAGATCTATGGAGGAGGTAATGATAGCTACTTGCAGGATGTCAGGTCCATGGAGGAGGACATGACACATACTGTTAGGATGTCAGATCTATGGAGGAGGTAATGCCAGCTACTGGCAGGATGTCAGGTCCATGGAGGAGGACATGACTGCTACTGGTAGGATGCCAGGTCCATGGAGGAGGACATGACACATACTGTTAGGATGTCAGATCTATGGAGGAGGTAATGACAGCTACTGGCAGGATGTCAGGTCCATGGAGGAGGACATGACACATACTGTTAGGATGTCAGATCTATGGAGGAGGTAATGACAGCTACTCGCAGGATGTCAAGTCCATGGAGGAGGACATGACAGTTACTGCAAGGTTGTCAGGTCCATGGAGGAGGACATAACAGCTACTGGCAGGATATCAGGTGCATGAACGAGGAAATGAGAGCTAGAGGCAGGGTGTCAAGTGCATGGAGGAGATCATGACAGATACTGCCAGGATATCAGGTCCATGGAGGTGGACATGACAGTTACTGCAAGGTTGTCAGGTCCATGGAGGAGGACATAACAGCTACTGGCAGGATATCAGGTGCATGGACGAGGAAATGAGAGCTAGAGGCAGGGTGTCAAGTGCATGGAGGAGATCATGACAGATACTGCCAGGATTTCAGGTCCATGGAGGTGGACATGACACCTACTGGCAGAAAATCAAGTCAATAGAGGAGGAAATGACAGCTACTGGCAGATCGTAAGGTCCGTGGAGGAGGACGTAACAGCTACTGGCAGGATGTCAGTTCCATGGAAGAGGATATGACAGCTACTGGCAGGGTGTCAGGTCCATGAAGGAGGACATAACAGCTACTGGCACGATGTCAGGTCCATGGAGTAGAAAATATCAGTTTCCTCAAGTATGTCAGGTCCATGGAGGAGGACATGACAGTTACTGCCAGGATGTCAGGTCCATGGAGGAGGACATGACACATACTGTTAGGATGTCAGGTCCATGGAGGAGGACATTACAGTTACTGCAAGGTTGTCAGGTCCATGGAGGAGGACATAACAGCTACTGGCAGGATATCAGGTGCATAGAGGAGGAAATGAGAGCTAGAGGCAGGGTGTCAAGTGCATGGAGGAGGACATGACAGATACTGCCAGGATGTCAGGTCCATGGAGGTGGACATGACACCTACTGGCAGGTTGTCAAGTCCATGGAGGAGTACATGACAGTTCTTGCCAGGATGTCAGATCCATAGAGTAGAACATGACACCTACTGGCAGGATGTCAAGTCCATGGAGGAGGACATGACAGTTATTGCCAGGATATCATGTCCATGGAGCTGGAAATGACACCTACTGTAAGGATGTCAGGTCTATGGAGGAGAAAAATAACAGCTACTGGCAGGATGTAAGGTCCATGGAGGAGGACATGACACATACTGTGAAAAAATCGGGTCAATAGAGGAGGAAATTACAGCTACTGGCAGATCGTAAGGTCCATGGAGGAGGACGTAACAGCTACTTGCAGGATGTCAGTTCCATGGAAGAGGATATGACAGCTACTGGCAGGGTGTCAGGTCCATGGAGGAGGACATGACAGTTACTGCCAGGTTGTCAGGTCCATGGAGTAGGACATAACAGCTACTGGCACGAGGTCAGGTCCATGGAGGAGAAAATAATAGTTTCCTCAAGTATGTCAGGTCCATGGAGGAGGACATGACAGTTACTGCCAGGATGTCAGGTCCATGGAGGAGGACATGACACATACTGTTAGGATGTCATATCTATTGAGGAGGTAATGACAGCTACTGGCAGGATGTCAGGTCCATGGAGGAGGACATGACACATACTGTTAGGATGACAGGTCCATGGAGGAGGACATGACAGTTACTGCAAGGTTGTCAGGTCCATGGAGGAGGACATAACAGCTACTTCCAGGATATCAGGTGCATGGAGGAGGAAATGAGAGCTAGAGGCAGGGTGTCAAGTGCATGGAGGAGGACATGACAGATACTGCCAGGATGTCAGGTCCATGGAGGTGGACATGACACCTACTGGCAGGTTGTCAAGTCCATGGAGGAGTACATGACAGTTATTGCCAGGATGTCAGATCCATAGAGCAGAACATGACACCTACTGGCAGGATGTCAAGTCCATGGAGGAGGACATGACAGTTATTGCCAGGATATCATGTCCATGGACCTGGAAATTACACCTACTGTAAGGATGTCAGGTCTATGGAGGAGGAAATGACAGCTACTGGCAAGATGTCAGGTCCATGGAGAAGTTCATAACAGTTATTGCAAGGATGCCAGGTCCATAGAGGAGGAGATGGCAATTACTAGCAGGATGTCAGGTCCATGGAGGAGGACATGACACATACTGTCAGAAAATCAGGTCAATAGAGGAGGAAATGACAGCTACTGGCAGATCGTAAGGTCCATGGAGGAGGACGTAACAGCTACTGGCAGGATGTCAGTTCCATGGAAGAGGATATGACAGCTACTGGCAGGGTGTCAGGTCCATGGAGGAGGACATGGCAGTTACTGCCAGGTTGTCAGGTCCATGGAGTAGGACATAACAGCTACTGGCACGATGTAAGGTCCATGGAGGAGAAAATAACAGTTTCTTCAAGTATGTCAGGTACATTGGAGGAGGACATGACAGATACTGGCAGGCTGTCAGGTCCATGGAGGAGGTCATGACAGTTACTGCAAGGTTGTCAGGTCCATGGAGGAGGACATGACAGTTACTACCAGGATGTCAGGTCCATGGAGGAGGATATGACACATACTGTTAGGATGTCAGATCTATGGAGGAGGTAATAACAGCTACTGGCAGGATGTCAAGTCCATGGAGGAGGACATGACTGCTACCGGCAGGAAGCCAGGTCCATGGAGTAGGACATAACAGCTACTGGCACGATGCCAGGTCCATGGAGGAGAAAATAACAGTTTCTTCAAGAATGTCAGGTCCGTGGAGGAGGACATGACAGTAACTGCCAGGATGTCAGGTCCATGGAGGAGGACATGACACATACTGTTAGGATGTCAGATCTATGGAGGAGGTAATGACAGCTACTGGCAGGATGTCAGGTCCATGGAGGAGGACATGACACGTACTGTTAGGATGTCAGATCTATGGAGGAGGTAATGACAGTTACTGGCAGGATGTCAGGTCCATGGAGGAGAACATGACTGCTACTGGCAGGATGCCAGGTCCATGAAGGAGGACATGACAGATACTGGAAGGCTGTCAGGTCCATGGAGGAGGACATGACAGTTACTGCAAGGTTGTCAGGTCTATGGAGGAGGAAATGACAGCTACTGGCAGGATGTCAGGTCCATGGAGGAGTGCATAACTGTTATTCCAAGGATGTCAGGTCCATAGAGGAGGAGATGGCAATTAGTAGCAGGATGTCAGGTTCATGGAGGAGGACATGACACATACTGTCTGAAAATCAGGTCAATAGAGGAGGAAATGACAGCTACTGGCAGATCGTAAGGTCCATGGAGGAGGACGTAACAGCTACTGGCAGGATGTCAGTTCCATGGAAGAGGATATGACAGCTACTGGCAGGGTGTCAGGTTTATGGAGGAGGACATGGCAGTTACTGCCAGGTTGTCAGGTCCATGGAGTAGGACATAACAGCTACTAGCAAGATGTCAGGTTCATGGAGGAGTAAATAACAGTTTCTTCAAGTATGTCAGGTCCATGGAGGAGGACATGACAGTTACTGCCAGGATGTCAGGTCCATGGAGGAGGACATGACACATACTATCAAAAAATCAGGTCAATAGAGGAGGAAATGACAGCTACTGGCAGATCGTAAGGTCCATGGAGGAGGACGTAACAGCTACTGGCAGGATGTCAATTCCATGGAAGAGGATATGACAGCTACTGGCAGGGTGTCAGGTCCATGGAGGAGGACATAGCAGTTACTGCCAGGTTGTCAGGTCCATGGAATAGGACATAACAGCTACTGGCACGATGTCAGGTTCATGGAGGGGTAAATAACAGTTTCTTCAAGTATGTCAGGTCCATGGAGGAGGACATGACACATACTGTTAGGATGTCAGATCTATGGAGGAGGTAATGACAGCTACTGGCAGGATGTCAGGTCCATGGAGGAGGACATGACACATACTGTTAGGATGACAGGTCCATGGAGGAGGACATGACAGTTACTGCAAGGTTGTCAGGTCCATGGAGGAGGACATAACAGCTACTGGCACAATGTCAGGTCCATGGAGGAGAAAATAACAGTTTCCTCAAGTATGTCAGGTTCATGGAGGAGGACATGACAGTTACTGCCAGGATGTCAGGTCCATGGAGGAGGACATGACACATACTGTTAGGATGTCAGATCTATGGAGGAGGTAGTGACAGCTACTGGCAGGATGTCATGTCCATGGAGGAGGACATGACACATACTGTTAGGATGACAGGTCCACGGAGGAGGACATGACAGATACTGCAAGGTTGTCAGGTCCATGGAGGAGGACATAACAGGTACTGGCAGGATATCAGGTGCATGGAGGAGGAAATAAGAGCTAGAGGCAAGGTGTCAAGTGCATGGAGGAGGACATGACAGATACTCCCAGGATGTCAGGTCCATGGAGGTGGACATGACACCTACTGGCAGGTTGTCAAGTCCAAGGAGGAGTACATGACAGTTATTGCCAGGATGTCAGGTCCATAGAGTAGAACATGACACCTACTGGCAGGATGTCAAGTCCATGGAGGAGGACATGACAGTTATTGCCAGGATATCATGTCCATGGAGCTGGAAATGACACCTACTGTAAGGATGTCAGGTCTATGGAGGAGGAAATGACAGCTACTGGCAGGATGTCAGGTCCATGGAGGAGGGCATAACAGTTATTGGAAGGATGCCAGGTCCATAGAGGAGGAGATGGCAATTACTAGCAGGATGTCAGTTCCATGGAGGAGGACATGACACATACTGTCAGAAAATCAGGTCAATAGAGGAGGAAATGACAGCTACTGTCAGATCGTAAGGTCCATGGAGGAGGACGTAACAGCTACTGGCAGGATGTCAGTTCCATGGAAGAGGATATGACAGCTAGTGGCAGGGTGTCAGGTCCATGGAGGAGGACATGGCAGTTACTGCCAGGTTGTCAGGTCCATGGAGTAGGACATAACAGCTACTGACACGATGTCAGGTCCATGGAGGAGTAAATTACAGTTTCTTCAAGTATGTCAAGTCCATGGAGGAGGACATGACAGTTACTGCCAGGATGTCAGGTCCATGGAGGAGGACATGACACATACTGTTAGGATGTCATATCTATGGAGGAGGTAATGACAGCTACTGGTAGGATGTCAGGTCCATGGAGGAGGACATCACTGGTACTGCAGGATGCCAGGTCCATGGAGGAGGACATGACAGATACTGGCAGGCTGTCAGGTCCATGGAGGAAGACATGACAGTTACTGCAAGGTTTTCAGGTCCATGAGGGGGACATAACAGCTACTGGCAGGATATCAGGTCCATGGAGGAAGAAATGAGAGCTAGAGTCAGGGTGTCAAGTGCATGGAGGAGGACATGACAGATACTGCCAGGATGTCAGGTAAATGGAGGGGGACATGACACCTACTCGCAGGTTGTCAAGTCCATGGAGGAGTACATGACAATTATTGCCAGTATGTCAGATCCATAGAGTAGAACATGACACTTACTGGCAGGATGTCAAGTCCATGGAGGAGGACATGACACATACTGTTAGGATGACAGGTCCATGGAGGAGGACATGACACATACTGTTAGGATGTCATATCTATGGAGGAGGTAATGACAGTTACTGCCAGGATGTCAGGTCCATGGAGGAGGACATTACACATACTGTTAGGATGTCATATCTATGGAGGAGGTAATGACAGCTACTGGCAGGATGTCAGGTCCATGGAGGAGGACATCACGGCTATTGCAGTTTGCCAGGTCCATGGAGGAGGACATGACAGATACTGGCAGGCTGTCAGGTCCATGGAGGAAGACATGACAGTTACTGCAAGGTTGTCAGATCCATGGAGGAGGACATAACAGCTACTGGCAGGATATCAGGTCCATGCAGGCGGAAATGAGAGCTAGAGGCAGGGTGTCAATTGCATGGAGGAGGACATGACAGATACTGCCAGGATGTCAGGTCCATGGAGGGGGACATGACACCTACTGGCAGGTTGTCAAGTCCATGGAGAAGTACATGACAGTTATTGCCAGGATATCATGTCCATGGAGCTGGAAATGACACCTACTGTAAGGATGTCAGGTCTATGGAGGAGGAAATGACAGCTACTGCAAGGATGTCAGGTCTATGGAGGAGGAAATTACAGTTTCTTCAAGTATGTCAAGTCCATGGAGGAGGACATGACAGTTACTGCCAGGATGTCAGGTTCATGGAGGAGGACATGACACATACTGTTAGGATGTCAGATCTATGGAGGAGGTAATGACAGCTACTGGCAGGATGTCAGGTCCATGGAGGAGGACATGACACATACTGTTAGGATGTCAGGTCCATGCAGGAGGACATGACAGTTACTGCAAGGTTGTCAGGTCCATGGAGGAGGACATAACAGCTACTGGCAGGATATCAGGTGCATGGAGGAGGAAATGAGAGCTAGAGACAGGGTGTCAAGTCCATGGAGGAGGACATGACAGTTATTGCCAGGATATCATGTCCATGGAGATGGAAATGACACCTACTGTAAGGATGTCAGGTCTATGGAGGAGGAAATGACAGCTACTGGCAGGATGTCAGGTCCATTGAGGAGGTCATGACACATACTGTGAAAAAATCAGGTCAATAGAGGAGGAAATGACAGCTACTGGCAGATTGTAAGGTCCATGGAGGAGGACGTAACAGCTACTGGCAGGATGTCAGTTCCATGGAAGAGGATATGACAGCTACTGGCAGGGTGTCAGGTCCATGGAGGAGGACATGACAGTTACTGCCAGGTTGTCAGGTCCATGGAGTAGGACATAACAGCTACTGGCAAAATGTCAGGTCCATGGAGGAGAAAATAACAGTTTCCTCAAGTATGTCAGGTCCATGGAGGAGGACATGACAGATACTGCCAGGATGTCAGGTCCATGGAGGAGGACATGACACATACTGTTAGAATGTCAGATCTATGGAGGAGGTAGTGACAGCTACTGGCTGGATGTCATGTCCATGGAGGAGGACATGACACATACTGTTAGGATGACAGGTCCATGGAGGAGGACATGACAGTTACTGCAAGGTTGTCAGGTCCATGGAGGAGGACATAACAGCTTCTGGCAGGATATCAGGTGCATGGAGGAGGAAATAAGAGCTAGAGGAAAGGTGTCATGTGCATGGAGGAGTACATGACAGTTATTGCCAGGATGTCAGGTCCATATAGTAGAACATGACACCTACTGGCAGGATGTCAAGTCCATGGAGGAGGACATGACAGTTATTGCCAGGATATCATGTCCATGGAGCTGGAAATGACACCTACTGTAAGGATGTCACGTCTATGGAGGAGGAAATGACAGTTTCTTCAAGTATGTCAAGTCCATGGAGGAGGACATGACAGTTACTGCCAGGATGTCAGGTCCATGGAGGAGGACATGACACATACTGTTAGGATGTCAGATCTATGGAGGAGGTAATGACAGCTACTGGTAGGATGTCAGGTCCATGGAGGAGGACATGACACATACTGTTAGGATGTCAGGTCCATGCAGGAGGACATGACAGTTTCTGCAAGGTTGTCAGGTCCATGGAGGAGGACATAACAGCTACTGACAGGAAATCAGGTGCATGGAGGAGGAAATGAGAGCTAGAGACAGGGTGTCAAGTCCAAAGAGGAGGACATGACAGTTATTGCCAGGATATCATGTCCATGGAGCTGGAAATGACACCTACTGTAAGGATGTCAGGTCTATGGAGGAGGAAATGACAGCTACTGTAAGGATGTCAGGTCCATGGAGGAGGTCATGACACATACTGTGAAAAAATCAGGTCAATAGAGGAGGAAATGACAGATACTGGCAGATTGTAAGGTCCATGGAGGAGGACGTAACAGCTACTGTCAGGATGTCAGTTCCATGGAAGAGGATATGACAGCTACTGGCAGGGTGTCAGGTCCATGGAGGAGGACATGACAGTTACTGCCAGGTTGTCAGGTCCATGGAGTAGGACATAACAGCTACTGGCACAATGTCAGGTCTAGTGATGAGCGAGCACCCCAATGCTCGGGTGTTCGGGTGCTCTGACCGAGCACCCCCTGAGGCTCGAGTGCTCGGCCGAACACCCGAGCCCCATTGAAGTCAATGGGAGGACTCGAGCATTACACCAGGCACCCCCTGCTCTGATGAGGGGAGGGTGCCTGGTCCATAGGAAAAGGGCTGAAAATGATGGAAACACCACAGAAATGGTTCAGGGACAGCATAGGGAGGATGTCTGGATGCATCTTGGACTCCAACATCGCTGCTGGGAACGATCTTTCGCCCGTAGTACGCCATTTTTACAGACTGACCATAAAACACACAAAAAGGAAAATAAAAACGACTTTAGGCGAAAAATTGTTACCAAACAATATTTGCTGTATATTTACTTGTATATCATCTGCAAATTATCCCAAAAATTTCCTTGATTTTCGGAAGTGAGGCCATGATTAAGAGGGAAACGTGCGCAGAGGCAAATTCTCCCAAAAATTTCCTTGATTTTATTGAACTGAGGCCATGATTAAGAGGGAAACGTGCGCTGAGCCGACCATCTAAAACATTATGGGTGAGGGTCTGCTGCAGAGCTGACCATCCTAAACATTATATGCGAAGGCCCGCTAGTGAGCTGACGCTATAAAACATTATATGAGAGGGCCCGCTAGAGAGCTGACCCAATAAAACATTATATGAGAAGGCCCTCTGGTGAGCTGACCTATATAAAAATTGGCAAACAGGGCCCGCTGGTGAGCTGGCCCTATATAAAAATTATATCACAGGGCCCGCTGGTGAGCTGGCCCTATATAAAAATTATAGCACAGGGCATATGGAAGAGGAGGAGGAGGATGAGAAGATTAAGAGTCAACCATATACCCGTTTTTTGGGTGGAAGGGGTGAATGGGAATACAGAGTATTCACATCATTGTAAATAACATATATAAAGTGAGTTTATGTTCCCCCGGGGCTTTCCTCCAGTGGAGTGGAGAAGTCAGGGGAAATCCAGGCCTTGTTCATTTTTATAAGTGTCAACCTATCAGCATTGTCGGTGGAAAGGCGGATACGCTTATCTGTTATGATGCCACCAGCAGCACTAAATACCCGCTCAGACAGAACGCTGGCGGCATGGCAGGCCAGCACCTCCAAGGCGTAGAGTGCCAGTTCATACCACGTGTCCAGCTTGGACACCCAGTAGTTGTAAGGCACAGAGGGATCATTGAGGACGCTGACACGGTCTGCTACGTACTCCTTCACCATCTTCCAAAACTTTTCCCTCCTTGTGACACTAGGCTGCGCATCAGGGTGAGGGTGCTGGCGGGGTGTCATGAAGGTGTCCCACGCCTTGGAGAGTGTTGCCCTGCCTTTCTCGGAACTGCTGTGTGCTCCCCTTTTCTCCCCTTCTCGGTTGGCCAAGGTAGCACGTACTCTGCCGCCAGCGTTGTCAGATGGAAAATTTGGGAGCAATTTTTCGACAAGAACCTTCTGGTATTGCAACATTTTGCTTGTCCTCTCCACCGGAGGAATGAGAGATGAGAAATTCTCTTTGTAGCGGGGGTCCAGAAGGGTGAACACCCAGTAATCCGTGTTGTCTAAAATGCGTACAACGCGTGGGTCACGGGAAAGGCAGCCTAACATAAAGTCAGCCATGTGTGCCAGAGTACCAACAGTCAAGATTTCGCTGTCCTCACCAGGAGGATGACTCTCAATCTCCTCATCCTCTTCCTCCTCTTCTGCCCACCCTCGCTGAAGAGATGGAACTAAAGTTCCATGGCTACCCTCTGTAGCGGAGGCAACCGTGTCTTCCTCCTCCTCCTCCTCCTCCTCCTCCGCCTCCTCCAATTGTCGCTGAGAAGACGAAGTGAGGGTGCTCTGGCTATCACCTTGTGTAAGCTCTTCCTCCCCCATTTCCACCTCTTCCACATGCAAAGCGTCGGTTTTAATTGTGAGCAGCGAGCGTTTCAGTAGACACAGAAGTGGGATGGTTACACTGATAATAGCGTTATCGCCGCTCACCATCTGTGTCGATTCCTCAAAATTGCGTAAAACCTCACAGAGGTCTGACATCCATTCCCACTCCTCACTTCTGATTACAGGAAGTTGAACGGAGAGGCGACGACCGTGTAACAGCTGGTACTCCACTACTGCCCTCTGCTGCTCACAAAGCCGGGCCAACATGTGGAAGGTGGAGTTCCAGCGCGTGCTCACGTCACACAGCAGCCGGTGAGCTGGCAATTGTAAGCGCTGCTGCAGCTTCAACAGGCCGGCTGAAGCTGTTGATGACTTACGGAAATGTGCACACACGCGGCGCACCTTGGTCAAGAGATCATGCACATCGGGGTAGGTTTTTAGAAATCGCTGCACCACTAAATTAAATACATGCGCTAGGCATGGTACGTGTGTGAGCTTGCCGAGCTCCAAAGCCGCCACCAAGTTACGCCCATTATCACACACAACCATGCCTGGTTGCAGGTTGAGTGGCGAGAGCCACTGCTCGGTCTGGTGACTAATCCCCTGCAACAGCTCTGAGGCCGTGTGCTGTTTGTCCCCAAGGCAGATCAGCTTCAGCACGGCCTGTTGACGCTTCCCCACTGCAGTGCTACACTGCTTCCAGCTACTGGCTGATGGGGGAGTGGCGGTGTGTGTAGAGAATTCGGAGGTGGAAACGGAGGAGGAGGAGCCAATAACGTAGGTGCTGGTGGAAACCCTGATGGAGGTAGGGCCCGCAATCCTCGGCGTGGGTAGCACCCGTGCCATCCCAGGGTCCGAGTCGCTCCCAGCCTCCACGACATTCACCCAGTGTGCCGTCAGGGAAATGTAGCGTCCCTGGCCACAAGCACTTGTCCATGTGTCAGTCGTTAAGTGGACCTTCCCAGTAACTGCGTTGGTCAGGGCACGGGTGATGTTACGGGACACATGGTGGTGTAATGCGGGGATGGCACACCGGGAAAAGTAGTGGCGGCTGGGGACCGCGTACCGAGGGACAGCTGCTGCCATCAGGCTGCGGAAGGACTCAGTGTCCACAAGCCTAAATGGCAGCATTTCGATGGCCAGTAATTTGGAAAGGTGTGAGGTTAGTGCTATGGCCTGTGGGTGGTTGGCTGGGTACTTTCTCTTGCGCTCAAATGCCTGGGGTAACGACATTTGGACGCTGTGCTGGGACAGGGAAGTGGATGTGGTCGCTGATGGTGCTTCAGATGCTACAGGTGCAGGGCGGGAGGTATGCGGGCCTGCGCCTTCGACAGGCGATTGGCCGGCACCGAAAACAGGGGAAGAGGAGGCAGTGGTGTGGCCTGCAGACACAGATGGGCGATCCAGGCGTTCCTCCCACTTACTACGGTGCTTGGATGCCATGTGTCGGATCATGCTGGTGGTGGTGAGGTTTCTAGTGTTCATGCCTCGGCTCATTCTGGTGTGGCACAGGTTGCAAACTACAATTCTTTTGTCGTCCGCACTTTCCTTAAAAAAACGCCATACCGCGGAACACCTACCCCTTGGCAAAGTAGATTTACGCAAGGGGGTGCTCCGTGGAACATTTGCGGGCCGGTTTGGTGCGGTCCGCCTTCTTTCTGTAGCCACACCACTGCCTCTTCCAGCCTGTTGCGGTGCTGCAGATGGCTCACCCTCAGGACTGCTGTCATCGCTCGGCTCTACACCTTCCCAGGTGGGGTCAGTCACCTCATCGTCCACCAAGTCCTCCTCCACTTCCTCACTCTGATCATCCTCCTCAAGTCTTGATCCCACCACATACTCAGTCATTGACAACTGTATAACATTCTCCTCAACAAGGTCTTGAGACGGAAATAGTGGTTGATTTAATGGCAACTGTGTCTCATCATCATCATCATCATCATCCACTACTTCCTTTGACCTTAAATGCCGTTCACATCTGTCATCTTCTTGTGATTGGGTAGCCTCTAGAGGTTGTGAATCAGGGCACAAGATGTCATGTTCCTCTGCAAGCGTGCTTGGAGAGAGGGTCAAATGAAGGATTGGTGATGAGACGAGCTCCTCACTATATCCCAGTGTGGGATCACTTCTTTGACCAGACCGTGTATGGTGGGAGGAAGGATGATCAGAGTGAGGATTATGTTGACCAGACTCTTGGCTACTGAGAGTGGACTTGGTGGAAGACAGGGTGGTGCTTAACCGACTGGAAGCAGTATCAGCTGTCATCCAACCGACCACCTGTTCGCAGTGGTCGGACCTCGAGAGTGATGTCCTGCGACGCCCTGTAAAATTACACATGAAGCTAGGTATGGTGGATGTCTTTCTTTCTTGTGCTCTGGCACCAGGCACAGTTTCTCCGCGTCCTGACCCGCGCCCTGAACTTTCAGGATCACGTCCACTTCCCCGTCCCTTTTTACCCGCCTTCTTCATCTTACACAGAATATGTGACTTTAATATTTGAGTTTGAAAACTTAACAGTATTTCTTATTATTCTGCAACTCTGCAGAGTACACAGAATAGGCTGCTAAACTGCGGTGAAACACACTGAATGGAATATGTGACTTTAATATTTGAGTTTGAAAATTTAACAGTATTTCTTATTATTCTGCAACTGTACAGAGTACACAGAATAGGCTGTTAAACGGCGGTGAAACACACTGAATGGAATATGTGACTTTAATATTTGAGTTTGAAAACTTAACAGTATTTCTTATTATTCTGCAACTGTACAGAGTACACAGAATAGGCTGTTAAACGGCGGTGAAACACACTGAATGGAATATGTGACTTTAATATTTGAGTTTGAAAACTTAACAGTATTTCTTATTATTCTGCAACTGTACAGAGTACACAGAATAGGCTGTTAAACGGCGGTGAAACACACTGAATGGAATATGTGACTTTAATATTTGAGTTTGAAAACTTAACAGTATTTCTTATTATTCTGCAACTGTACAGAGTACACAGAATAGGCTGTTAAACGGCGGTGAAACACACTGAATGGAATATGTGACTTTAATATTTGAGTTTGAAAACTTAACAGTATTTCTTATTATTCTGCAACTGTACAGAGTACACAGAATAGGCTGTTAAACGGCGGTGAAACACACTGAATGGAATATGTGACTTTAATATTTGAGTTTGAAAACTTAACAGTATTTCTTATTATTCTGCAACTGTACAGATTACACAGAATAGGCTGTTAAACGGCGGTGAAACACACTGAATGGAATATGTGACTTTAATATTTGAGTTTGAAAACTTAACAGTATTTCTTATTATTCTGCAACTGTACAGAGTACACAGAATAGGCTGTTAAACGGCGGTGAAACACACTGAATGGAATATGTGACTTTAATATTTGAGTTTGAAAACTTAACAGTATTTCTTATTATTCTGCAACTGTACAGAGTACACAGAATAGGCTGTTAAACGGCGGTGAAACACACTGAATGGAATATGTGACTTTAATATTTGAGTTTGAAAACTTAACAGTATTTCTTATTATTCTGCAACTGTACAGAGTACACAGAATAGGCTGTTAAACGGCGGTGAAACACACTGAATGGAATATGTGACTTTAATATTTGAGTTTGAAAACTTAACAGTATTTCTTATTATTCTGCAACTGTACAGAGTACACAGAATAGGCTGTTAAACGGCGGTGAAACACACTGAATGGAATATGTGACTTTAATATTTGAGTTTGAAAACTTAACAGTATTTCTTATTATTCTGCAACTGTACAGAGTACACAGAATAGGCTGTTAAACGGCGGTGAAACACACTGAATGGAATATGTGACTTTAATATTTGAGTTTGAAAACTTAACAGTATTTCTTATTATTCTGCAACTGTACAGAGTACACAGAATAGGCTGTTAAACGGCGGTGAAACACACTGAATGGAATATGTGACTTTAATATTTGAGTTTGAAAACTTAACAGTATTTCTTATTATTCTGCAACTGTACAGAGTACACAGAATAGGCTGTTAAACGGCGGTGAAACACACTGAATGGAATATGTGACTTTAATATTTGAGTTTGAAAACTTAACAGTATTTCTTATTATTCTGCAAATGTACAGAGTACACAGAATAGGCTGTTAAACGGCGGTGAAACACACTGAATGGAATATGTGACTTTAATATTTGAGTTTGAAAACTTAACAGTATTTCTTATTATTCTGCAACTGTACAGAGTACACAGAATAGGCTGTTAAACGGCGGTGAAACACACTGAATGGAATATGTGACTTTAATATTTGAGTTTGAAAACTTAACAGTATTTCTTATTATTCTGCAACTCTGCAGAGTACACAGAAAAGGCTGCTAAACTGCGGTGAAACACACTGAATGGAATATGTGACTTTAATATTTGAGTTTGAAAACTTAACAGTATTTCTTATTATTCTGCAACTCTGCACAGTACACAGAATAGGCTGCTAAACGGCGGTGAAACACACTGAATGGAATATGTGACTTTGATATTTTAGTTTGAAGACTTAACAGTATTTCTTCCTATTCTGCAACTCTGCACAGTACACAGAATAGGCTGCTAAACTGCGGCGAAGCACACTGAATGGAATATGTGACTTTGATATTTTAGTTTGAAGACTTAACAGTATTTCTTATTATTCTGCAACTCTGCACAGTACACAGAATAGGCTGCTAAACGGCGGTGAAACACACTGAATGGAATATGTGACTTTGATATTTTAGATTGAAGACTTAACAGTATTTCTTCCTATTCTGCAACTCTGCACAGTACACAGAATAGGCTGCTAAACTGCGGCGAAGCACACTGAATGGAATATGTGACTTTGATATTTTAGTTTGAAGACTTAACAGTATTTCTTCCTATTCTGCAACTCTGCACAGTACACAGAATGTGCTGCTAAACTGCGGCGAAGCACACTGAATGGAATATGTGACTTTGATATTTTAGTTTGAAGACTTAACAGTATTTCTTCCTATTCTGCAACTCTGCACAGTACTCAGAATGTGCTGCTAAACTGCGGCGACGCACACTGAATGGAATACGTGACTTTGATATTTTAGTTTGAAGACTTAACAGAATGTGCTCTAATCTGCAACTTTGCACACTAAACAGAATGTGCTCTAATCTGCAACTTTGCACACTAAACAGAATGTGCTCTAATCTGCAACTGTGCACACTAAACAGAATGTGCTCTAATCTGCAACTTTTCACACTAAACAGAATATTTTTTTTTTTTTTTTTTTTGTTTTTTTCCCCCCACACACAATATAACCTGCTGCCCCCACACACAGTAGTCCTAAAAAGGACTTTTGGTTCTTTTTTGTCACAATTTTTTTTTTTCCTCCCTACACTGCCTTTCCCTTCCTATCCTCAGCTCTCCCTGGCTCAGACTGAGCCGAACTCGATGGTCAGGTGCTATACAGCACCTGACCACGGGTTCTGGCCAGCCAATCAGTGTAATGCCAGCAGCCAACATGGCTGCTGGCATTACACCGATGTCAGAGCCTCCCTGCACGTTTATTGGCTGCGCAGCAGCCGCAAAACGTGCGGGGAGGAGACCCGAACATGGCGGGCGAGCACATGCGGTACTCGTACGAGTACCGCCATGTGCCGAGCAGAGCGATGCTCGAGCCGATCCGAGCATCGGCCGAGCATGCTCGCTCAACACTAGTCAGGTCCATGGAGGAGAAAATAACAGTTTCCTCAAGTATGTCAGGTCCATGGAGGAGGACATGACAGATACTGCCAGGATGTCAGGTCAATGGAGGAGGACATGACACATACTGTTAGGATGTCAGATCTATGGAGGAGGTAGTGACAGCTACTGGCAGGATGTCATGTCCATGGAGGAGGGCATGACACATACTGTTAGGATGACAGGTCCATGGAGGAGGACATGACAGTTACTGCAAGGTTGTCAGGTCCATGGAGGAGGACATAACAGCTACTGGCAGGATATCAGGTGCATGGAGGAGGAAATAAGAGCTAGAAGCGAGGTGTCAAGTGCATGGAGGAGTACATGACAGTTATTGCCAGGATGTCAGGTCCATAGAGTAGAACATGACACCTACTGGCAGGATGTCAAGTCCATGGAGCTGGAAATGACACCTACTGTAAGGATGTCAGGTCTATGGAGGAGGAAATGACAGCTACTGGCAGGATGTCAGGTACACGGAGGAGTGCATAACAGTTATTGGAAGGATGCCAGGTCCATAGAGGAGGAGATGGCAATTACTAGCAGGATGTCAGTTCCATGGAGGAGGACATGACACATACTGTCAGAAAATCAGGTCAATAGAGGAGGAAATGACAGCTACTGTCAGATCGTAAGGTCCATGGAGGAGGACGTAACAGTTAATGGCAGGATGTCAGTTCCATGGACGAGGATATGACAGCTACTGGCAGGGTGTCAGGTCCATGGAGGAGGACATGGCAGTTACTGCCAGGTTGTCAGGTCCATGGAGTAGGACATAACAGCTACTGGCACGATGTCAGGTCCATGGAGGAGTAAATTAAAATTTTTTTCAAGTATGTCAAGTCCATGGAGGAGGACATGACAGTTACTGCCAGGATGTCAGGTCCATGGAGGAGGACATGACACATACTGTTAGGATGTCATATCTATGGAGGAGGTAATGACAGCTACTGGCAGGATGTCAGGTCCATGGAGGAGGACATGACAGATACTGGCAGGCTGTCAGGTCCATGGAGGAGGACATGACAGTTACTGCAAGGTTGTCAGGTCCATGAGGAGGACATAACAGCTACTGGCAGGATATCAGGTCCATGGAGGAGGAAATGAGAGCTAGAGTCAGGGTGTCAAATGCATGGAGGAGGACATGACAGATACTGCCAGGATGTCAGGTCCATGGAGGGGGACATGACACCTACTGGCAGGTTGTCAAGTCCATGGAGGAGTACATGACAGTTATTGCCTGTATGTCAGATCCATAGAGTAGAACATGACCCCTACTGGCAGCATGTCAAGTATATGGAGGAGGACATGACAGTTATTGCCAGGATATCATGTCCATGGAGCTGGAAATGACACCTACTGTAAGGATGTTAGGTCTATGGAGGAGGAAATGACAGCTACTGGCAGGATGTCAGGTCCATGGAGGAGGACATGACACATACTGTGAAAAAATCAGGTCAATAGAGGAGGAAATGACAGCTACTGGCAGATCGTAAGGTCCATGGAGGAGGACGTAACAGCTACTGGCAGGATGTCAGTTCCATGGAAGAGGATATGACAGCTACTGGCAGGGTGTCAGGTCCATGGAGGAGGACATGGCAGTTACTGCCAGGTTGTCAGGTCCATGGAGTAGGACATAACAGCTACTGGCACGATGTCAGGTCCATGGAGGAGAAAATAACAGTTTTCTCAAGTATGTCAGGTCCATGGAGGAGGACATGACAGTTACTGCCAGGATGTCAGATCCATGGAGGAGGACAAGACACATACTGTTAGGATGTCAGATCTGTGGAGGAGGTAATGACAGCTACTGGCAGGATGTCAGGTCCATGGAGGAGGACATGACACATACTGTTAAGATGTCAGGTCCATGGAGGAGGACATGACAGTTACTGCAAGGTTGTCAGGTCCATGGAGGAGGACATAACAGCTACTGGCAGGATATCAGGTGCATGGAGGAGGAAATGAGAGCTAGAGACAGGGTGTCAAGTGCATGGAGGAGGACATGACAGATACTGCCAGGATGTCAGGTCCATGGAGGTGGACATGACACCTACTGGCAGGTTGTCAAGTCCATGGAGGAGTACATGACAGTTATTGCCAGGATGTCAGGTCCATAGAGTAGAACATGACACCTACTGGCAGGATGTCAAGTCCATGGAGGAGAACATGACAGTTATTGCCAGGATATCATGTCCATGGAGCTGGAAATGACAACTACTATAAGGATGTCAGGTCTATGGAGGAGGAAATGACAGCTACTGGCAGGATGTCAGGTCCATGGAGGAGGGCATAACAGTTATTGCAAGGATGTCAGGTCCATAGAGAAGGAGATGGCAGTTACTGGCAGGATATCAGGTCCATGGAGGAGGACATGACACATACTGTCAGAAAATCAGGTCAATAGAGGAGGAAATGACAGATACTGGCAGATTGTAAGGTCCATGGAGGAGGACGTAACAGCTACTGTCAGGATGTCAGTTCCATGGAAGAGGATATGACAGCTACTGGCAGGGTGTCAGGTCCATGGAGGAGGACATGGCAGTTACAGCCAGGTTGTCAGGTCCATGGAGTAGGACATAACAGCTACTGGCACAATGTCAGGTCCATGGAGGAGAAAATAACAGTTTCCTCAAGTATGTCAGGTCCATGGAGGAGGACATGACAGATACTGCCAGGATGTCAGGTCAATGGAGGAGGACATGACACATACTGTTAGGATGTCAGATCTATGGAGGAGGTAGTGACAGCTACTGGCAGGATGTCATGTCCATGGAGGAGGGCATGACACATACTGTTAGGATGACAGGTCCATGGAGGAGGACATGACAGTTACTGCAAGGTTGTCAGGTCCATGGAGGAGGACATAACAGCTACTGGCAGGATATCAGGTGCATGGAGGAGGAAATAAGAGCTAGAAGCAAGGTGTCAAGTGCATGGAGGAGTACATGACAGTTATTGCCAGGATGTCAGGTCCATAGAGTAGAACATGACACCTACTGGCAGGATGTCAAGTCCATGGAGCTGGAAATGACACCTACTGTAAGGATGTCAGGTCTATGGAGGAGGAAATGACAGCTACTGGCAGGATGTCAGGTACACGGAGGAGTGCATAACAGTTATTGGAAGGATGCCAGGTCCATAGAGGAGGAGATGGCAATTACTAGCAGGATGTCAGTTCCATGGAGGAGGACATGACACATACTGTCAGAAAATCAGGTCAATAGAGGAGGAAATGACAGCTACTGTCAGATCGTAAGGTCCATGGAGGAGGACGTAACAGCTAATGTCAGGATGTCAGTTCCATGGACGAGGATATGACAGCTACTGGCAGGGTGTCAGGTCCATGGAGGAGGACATGGCAGTTACTGCCAGGTTGTCAGGTCCATGGAGTAGGACATAACAGCTACTGGCACGATGTCAGGTCCATGGAGGAGTAAATTAAAATTTTTTTCAAGTATGTCAAGTCCATGGAGGAGGACATGACAGTTACTGCCAGGATGTCAGGTCCATGGAGGAGGACATGACACATACTGTTAGGATGTCATATCTATGGAGGAGGTAATGACAGCTACTGGCAGGATGTCAGGTCCATGGAGGAGGACATGACAGATACTGGCAGGCTGTCAGGTCCATGGAGGAGGACATGACAGTTACTGCAAGGTTGTCAGGTCCATGAGGAGGACATAACAGCTACTGGCAGGATATCAGGTCCATGGAGGAGGAAATGAGAGCTAGAGTCAGGGTGTCATATGCATGGAGGAGGACATGACAGATACTGCCAGGATGTCAGGTCCATGGAGGGGGACATGACACCTACTGGCAGGTTGTCAAGTCCATGGAGGAGTACATGACAGTTATTGCCAGTATGTCAGATCCATAGAGTAGAACATGACACCTACTGGCAGCATGTCAAGTATATGGAGGAGGACATGACAGTTATTGCCAGGATATTATGTCCATGGAGCTGGAAATGACACCTACTGTAAGGATGTTAGGTCTATGGAGGAGGAAATGACAGCTACTGGCAGGATGTCAGGTCCATGGAGGAGGACATGACACATACTGTGAAAAAATCAGGTCAATAGAGGAGGAAATGACAGCTACTGGCAGATCGTAAGGTCCATGGAGGAGGACGTAACAGCTACTGGCAGGATGTCAGTTCCATGGAAGAGGATATGACAGCTACTGGCAGGGTGTCAGGTCCATGGAGGAGGACATGGCAGTTACTGCCAGGTTGTCAGGTCCATGGAGTAGGACATAACAGCTACTGGCACGATGTCAGGTCCATGGAGGAGAAAATAACAGTTTTCTCAAGTATGTCAGGTCCATGGAGGAGGACATGACAGTTACTGCCAGGATGTCAGATCCATGGAGGAGGACATGACACATACTGTTAGGATGTCAGATCTGTGGAGGAGGTAATGACAGCTACTGGCAGGATGTCAGGTCCATGGAGGAGGACATGACACATACTGTTAAGATGTCAGGTCCATGGAGGAGGACATGACAGTTACTGCAAGGTTGTCAGGTCCATGGAGGAGGACATAACAGCTACTGGCAGGATATCAGGTGCATGGAGGAGGAAATGAGAGCTAGAGACAGGGTGTCAAGTGCATGGAGGAGGACATGACAGATACTGCCAGGATGTCAGGTCCATGGAGGTGGACATGACACCTACTGGCAGGTTGTCAAGTCCATGGAGGAGTACATGACAGTTATTGCCAGGATGTCAGGTCCATAGAGTAGAACATGACACCTACTGGCAGGATGTCAAGTCCATGGAGTAGAACATGACAGTTATTGCCAGGATATCATGTCCATGGAGCTGGAAATGACAACTACTATAAGGATGTCAGGTCTATGGAGGAGTAAATGACAGCTACTGGCAGGATGTCAGGTCCATGGAGGAGGGCATAACAGTTATTGCAAGGATGTCAGGTCCATAGAGAAGGAGATGGCAGTTACTGGCAGGATATCAGGTCCATGGAGGAGGACATGACACATACTGTCAGAAAATCAGGTCAATAAAGGAGGAAATGACAGCTACTGGCAGGATATCAGGTGCATGGAGGAGGAAATGAGAGCTAGAGACAGTGTGTCAAGTGCATGGAGGAGGACATGACAGATACTGCCAGGATGTCAGGTCCATGGAGGTGGACATGACACCTACTGGCAGGATGTCAAGTCCATGGAGGAGGACATGACAGTTATTGCCAGGATATCATGTCCATGGAGCTGGAAATGACACCTACTGTAAGGATGTCAAGTCTATGGAGGAGGAATTGACAGCTACTGGCAGGATGTCAGTCCATGGAGGAGGACATGACACATACTGTCAAAAAATCAGGTCAATAGAGGAGGAAATGACAGCTACTGGCAGATCGTAAGGTCCATGGAGGAGGACGTAACAGCTACTGGCAGGATGTCAGTTCCATGGAAGAGGATATGACAGCTACTGGCAGGGTGTCAGGTCCATGGAGGATGACATGGCAGTTACTGCCAGGTTGTCAGGTCCATGGAGTAGGACATAACAGCTACTGGCACGATGTCAGGTCCATGGAGGAGAAAATAACAGTTTCCTCAAGTATGTCAGGTCCATGGAGGAGGACATGACAGATGCTGGCAGGCTGTCAGGTCCATGGAGGAGGACATGACAGTTACTGCAAGGTTGTCAGGTCCATGGAGGAGGACATAACAGCTACTGCCAGGATGTCAGGTCCATGGAGGAGGACATGACACATACTGTTAGGATGTCAGATCTATGGAGGAGGTAATGACAGCTACTGGCAGATTGTAAGGTCCATGGAGGAGGACGTAACAGCTACTGGCAGGATGTCAGTTCCATGGAAGAGGATATGACAGCTACTGGCAGGGTGTCAGGTCCATGGAGGAGGACATGGCAGTTACTGCCAGGTTGTCAGGTCCATGGAGTAGGACATATCAGCTACTGGCACGATGTAAGGTCCATGGAGGAGAAAATAACAGTTTCTTCAAGTATGTCAGGTCCATGGAGGAGGACATGACAGATACTGGCAGGCTGTCAGGTCCATGGAGGAGGACATGACAGTTACTGCAAGGTTGTCAGGTCCATGGAGGAGGACATGACAGTTACTGCCAGGATGTCAGGTCCATGGAGGAGGACATGACACATACTGTTAGGATGTCAGATCTATGATGGAAGTAATGACAGCTACTGGCAGGATGTCAGGTCCATGGAGGAGGACATGACACATACTGTTAGGATGTCAGATCTATGGAGGAGGTAATGAGAGCTACTGGCAGGATGTCAAGTCCGTGGAGGAGGACATGACTTCTACTGGCAGGAAGCCAGGTCCATGGAGGAGGACATGACAGGTACTGGTAGGCTGTCAGGTCCATGGAGGAGGACATGACAGTTACTGCAAGGTTGTCAGGTCCATGGAGGAGGATATGACAGATACTGGCACGATGCCAAGTCCATGGAGGAGTACATAATAGCTACTTGCAGGCTGGCAGGTCCATGGAGGAAGACATGACTGCTACTGGCAGGATGCGGGGTCCATGGAGGAGGACATGACAGATTCTGGCAGGATGTCACGTAAATGGAGGAGGACATGACAGTTACTACAAGGTTGTCAGGTCCAAGGAGGAGGACATGACAGCTACTGGCAATATGCCAGGTCCATGGAGAAGGACAAGGCACCTATGTCAGGATATCAAGTCTATGGAGGAGGACATGACAGCTACTGGAAAAATGCCAGGTCCATGGAGGAGGACATGACAGCTACTGGCAGGGTGTCAGGTCCATGGAGGAGAACATGACAGTTACTACTAGGTTGTCAAGTCCATGGAGGAGGATATACCAGCTACTGGCAGGATATCAGGTCCAGGGAGGAGGAAATGACAGCTAGTGGCAGGGTGTTAAGTACATGGAGGAGGACATGACACATACTGTCAAAAAATCAGGTCAATAGAGAAGGAAATGACAGCTACTAGCAGATCGTAAGGTCCATGGAGGAGGGCGTAACCGCTATTGGCAGGATGTCAGTTCCATGGAAGAGGATATGACAGCTACTGGCAGGGTGTCAGGTCCATGGAGGAGGACATGGCAGTTACTGCCAGGTTCTCAGGTCCATGGAGCAGGACATAACAGCTACTGGCACGATGTCAGGTCCATGGAGGAGTAAATAACAGTTTCTTCAAGTATATCAGGTCCATGGAGGAGGACATGACAGTTACTGGCAGGATGTCAGGTCCATGGAGGAGGACATGACACATACTGTCAAAAAATCAGGTCAATAGAGGAGGAAATGACAGCTACTGGCAGATCGTAAGGTCCATGGAGGAGGACGTAACAGCTACTGGCAGGATGTCAGTTCCATGGAAGAGGATATGACAGCTACTGGCAGGGTGTCAGGTTCATGGAGGAGGACATGGCACTTACTGCCAGGTTGTCAGGTGCATAGAATAGAACATAACACCTACTGGCACGATGTCAAGTCCATGGAGGAGTAAATTACAGTTTCTTCAAGTATGTCAGGTCCATGGAGGAGGACATGACAGTTACTGCCAGGATGTCAGGTCCATGGAGGAGGACATGACACATTCTGTTAGGATGTCAGATCTATGGAGGAGGTAATGACAGCTACTGGCAGGATGTCAGGTCCATGGAGGAGGACCTGACAAATACTGTTAGGATGTCAGATCTATGAAGGAGGTAATGACAGCTACTGGCAGGATGTCAGGTCCATGGAGGAGTACATGACTGCTACTGGCAGGATGCCAGGTCCAAGGAGGAGGACATGACAGATACTGGCAGGCTGTTAGGTCCATGGAGGAGGACATGACAGTTACTGCAAGGTTGTCAGGTCCATGTAGGAGGACATAACAGCTACTGGCAGGATATCAGGTGCATGGGGGAGGAAATGAAAGCTAGAGGCAGGGTTTCAAGTGTATGGAGGAGGACATGACAGATACTGCCAGGATGTCAGGTCCATAGAGTAGAAGATGACACCTACTGGCAGGATGTCAAGTCCATGGAGGAGGACATGACAGTTATTGCCAGTATATCATGTCCATGGAGCTGGAAATGACACCTACTATAAGGATGTCAGGTCTATGGAGGAGGAAATGACAGCTACTGGCAGGATGTCAGGTCCATGGAGGAGGGCATAACAGTTATTGCAAGGATGTCAGGTCCATAGAGGAGGAGATGGCAGTTACTGGCAGGATATCAGGTCCATGGAGGAGGACATGACACATACTGTCAGAAAATCAGGTCAATAGAGGAGGAAATGACAGCTACTGGCAGATCGTAAGATCCATGGAGGAGGACGTAACAGCTACTGGCATGATGTCAGTTCCATGGAAGAGGATATGACAGCTACTGGCAGGGTGTCAGGTTCATGGAGGAGGACATGGCAGTTACTGCCAGGTTGTCAGGTCCATGGAGTAGGACATAACAGCTTCTGGCAAGATGTCAGGTTCATGGAGGAGTAAATAACAGTTTCTGCAAGTATGTCAGGTCCATGGAGGAGGACATGACAGTTACGGCCAGGGTGTCAGGTCCATGGAGGAGGAAATGACACATACTATCAAAAAATCAGGTCATTAGAGGAGGAAATGACAGCTACTGGAAGATCGTTACGTCCATGGAGGAGGACGTAACAGCTACTGGCAGGATGTCAGTTCCATGGAAGAGAATATGACAGCTACTGGCAGGGTGTCAGGTCCATGGAGGAGGACATGGCAGTTACTGCCAGGTTGTCAGGTCCATGGAGTAGGACATAACAGCTACTGGCACAGTGTAAGGTCCATGGAGGAGAAAATAACAGTTTCTTCAAGTATGTCAGGTCTATGGAGGAGGACATGGCAGATGCTGGCAGGCTGTCAGGTCCATGGAGGAGGACATGACACATACTGTCAGAAAATCAGGTCAATAGAGGAGGAAATGACAGTTACTGGCAGATCGTAAGGTCCATGGAGGAGGACGTAACAGCTACTGGCAGGATGTCAGTTCCATGGAGTAGGATATAACAGCTACTGGCACGATGTAAGGTCCATGGAGGAGAAAATAACAGTTTCTTCATGTATGTCAGGTCCATGGAGGAGGACATGACAGATGCTGGCAGGCTGTCAGGTCCATGGAGGAGGACATGACAGTTACTGCAAGGTTGTCAGGTCCATTGAGGAGGACATAACAGCTACTGGCAGGATATCAGGTACATGGAGGAGGAAATGAGAGCTAGAGGCAGGGTGTCAAGTGCATGGAGGAGGACATGACAGATACTGCCAGGATGTCAGGTCCATGGAGGTGGACATGACACCTACTGGCAGGTTGTCAAGTCCATGGAGGAGTACATGACAGTTATTGCCAGGATGTCAGGTCCATAGAGTAGAACATGACACCTACTGGCAGGATGTCAAGTCCATGGAGGAGGACATGACAGTTATTGCCAGGATATCATGTCCATGGAGCTGGAAATGACTCCTACTATAAGGATGTCAGGTCTATGGAGGAGGAAATGACAGCTACTGGCAGGATGTCAGGTCCATGGAGGAGGGCATAACAGTTATTGCAAGGATGTCAGGTCCATAGAGGAGGAGATGGCAGTTACTGGCAGGATATCAGGTCCATGGAGAAGGACATGACACATACTGTCAGAAAATCAGGTCAATAGAGGAGGAAATGACAGCTACTGGCAGATCGTAAGGTCCATGGAGGAGGACGTAACAGCTACTGGCATGATGTCTGTTCCATGGAAGAGGATATGACAGCTACTGGCAGGGTGTCAGGTTCATGGAGGAGGACATGGCAGTTACTGTCAGGTTGTCAGGTCCATGGAGTAGGACATAACAGCTTCTGGCAAGATGTCAGGTTCATGGAGGAGTAAATAACAGTTTCTTCAAGTATGTCAGGTCCATGGAGGAGGACATGACAGTTACTGCCAGGATGTCAGGTCCATGGAGAAGGAAATGACACATACTATCAAAAAAATCAGGTCATTAGAGGAGGAAATGACAGCTACTGGCAGATCGTAAGGTTCAGGGAGGAGGACATAACAGCTACTGGCAGGATGTCAGTTCCATGGAAGAGGATATGACAGCTACTGGCAGGGTGACAGGTCCATGGAGGAGGACATGGCAGTTACTGCCAGGTTGTCAGGTCCATGGAGTAGAACATAACAGCTACTGGCACGATGTCAGGTCCATGGACGAGAAAATGACAGTTTCCTCAAGTATGTCAGGTCCATGGAGAGGGACATGACAGTTACTGCCAGGAAGTCAGGTCCATGGAGGAGGACATGACACATACTGTTAGGATGTCAGATCTATGGAGGAGGTAATGACAGCTACTGGCAGGATGTCAGGTCCATGGAGGAGGACATGACACATACTGGCAGGCTGTAAGGTCCATGGAGGAGGACATGACAGTTACTGCAAGGTTGTCAGGTCCATGGAGGAGGACATAACAGCTACTGGCAGGATATCAGGTGCATGGAGGAGGTAATGAGAGCTAGAGGCAGGGTGTCAAGTGCATGGAGGAGGACATGACAGATACTGTCAGGATGTCAGGTCCATGGAGGTGGACATGACACCTACTGGCAGGTTGTCAAGTCCATGGAGGAGTACATGACAGTTATTGCCAGGATGTCAGGTCCATAGAGTAGAACATGACACCTACTGGCAAGATGTCAAGTCCATGGAGGAGGACATGACAGTTATTGCCAGGATATCATGTCCATGGAGCTGGAAATGACACCTACTGTAAGTATGTCAGGTCTATGGAGGAGGAAATGACAGCTACTGGCAGGATGTCAGTTCCTTGGAGGAGGGCATAAAGTTATTGCAAGGATGTCAGGTCCATAGAGGAGGAGATAGCAGTTACTGGCAGGATGTCAGGTCCATGGAGGAGGACATGACACATACTGTCAGAAAATCAGGTCAATAGAGGAGGAAATGACAGCTGCTGGCAGATCGTAAGGTCCATGGAGGAGGACGTAATAGCTACTGGCAGGATGTCAGTTCCATGGAGGAGGACATGGCAGTTACTAGCAGGGTGTCAGGTTCATGGAGGAGGACAACGCAGTTACTGCCAGGTTGTCAGGTCCATGGAGTAGGACATAACAGCTTCTGGCAAGATGTCAGGTTCATGGAGGAGTAAATAACAGTTTCTTCAAGTATGTCAGGTCCATGGAGGAGGACATGACAGTTACTTCCAGGATGTCAGGTCCATGGAGGAGGAAATGACACATACTGTCAAAAAATCAGGTCATTAGAGGAGGAAATGACAGCTACTGGCAGATCGTAAGGTCCAGGAAGGAGGACGTAACAGCTACTGGCAGGATGTCAGTTCCATGGAAGAGGATATGACAGCTACTGGCAGTGTGTCAGGTTCATGGAGGAGGACAAGGCAGTTACTGCCAGGTTGTCAGGTCCATGGAGTAGGACATAACAGCTTCTGGCAAGATGTCAGGTTCATGGAGGAGTAAATAACAGTTTCTTCAAGTATGTCAGGTCCATGGAGGAGGACATGACAGTTACTGCCAGGATGTCAGGTCCATGGAGAAGGAAATGACACCTACTGTCAAAAAATCAGGTCATTAGAGGAGAAAATGACAGCTACTGGCAGATCGTAAGGTTCAGGGAGGAGGACGTAACAGCTACTGGCAGGATGTCAGTTCCATGGAAGAGGATATGTCAGCTACTGGCAGGGTGTCAGGTCCATGGAGGAGGACATGGCAGTTACTGCCAGGTTGTTAGGTCCATGGAATAGGACATAACAGCTACTGGCACGATGTCAGATCCATGGAGGAGGACATCACTGCTACTGGCAGGATGCCATGTCCACGGAGGAGGACATGACAGATACTGGCAGGCTGTCAGATCCATGGAGGAAGACATGACAGTTACTGCAAGGTTGTCAGGTCCATGGAGGAGAACATAACAGCTACTGGCAGGATATCAGGTCCATGGAGGAGTAAATGAGAGCTAGAGGCAGGGTGTCAAGTGCATGGAGGAGGACATGACAGATACTGCCAGGATGTCAGGTCCATGGAGGGGGACATGACACCTACTGGCAGGTTGTCAAGTCCATGGAGGAGTACATGACAGTTATTGACAGGATATCAGGTCCATGGAGTAGAACATGACACCTACGGGCAGGATGTCAAGTCCATTGATGAGGACATGACAGTTATTGCCAGGATATCATGTCCATGGAGCTGGAAATGACAACTACTCTAAGGATGTCAGGTCTATGGAGGAGGAAATGACAGCTACTGGCAGGATGTCAGGTCCATGGAGGAGTGCATAACAGTTATTGCAAGGATGTCAGGTCCATAGAGGAGGAGATGGCAGTTACTGGCAGGATATCAGGTCCATGGAGGAGGACATGACACATACTGTCAGAAAATCAGGTCAATAGAGGAGGAAATGACAGCTACTGGCAGATCGTAAGGTCCATGGAGGAGGACGTAACAGCTACTGGCAGGATGTCAGTTCCATGGAAGATGATATGACAGCTACTGGCAGGGTGTCAGGTCCTTTGAGGAGGACATGGCAGTTACTGCCGGTTGTCAGGTCCATGGAGTAGAACATAACAGCTACTGGCATGATTTCAGGTCCATGGAGGAGAAAATAACAGTTTCCTCAAGTATGTCAGGTCCATGGAGAGGGACATGACAGTTACTGCCAGGATATCAGGTCCATGGAGGAGGACATGACACATACTGTTAAGATGTCAGATCTATGGAGGAGGTAATGACAGCTACAGGCAGGATGTCAGGTCCATGGAGGAGGACATGACACATACTGGCAGGCTGTAAGGTCCATGGAGGAGGACATGACTGTTACTGTAAGGTTGTTAGGTCCATGGAGGAGGACATAACAGCTACTGGCAGGATATCAGGAGTATGGAGGAGGAAATGAGAGCTAGAGGCAGGGTGTCAAGTGCATGGAGGAGGACGTGACAGATACTGCCAGGATGTCAGGTTTATGGAGGTGGACATGACACCTACTGGCAGGTTATCAAGTCCATGGAGGAGTACATGACAGTTATTGCCAGGATGTCAGGTCCATAGAGTAGAACATGACACCTACTGGCAGGATGTCAAGTCCATGGAGGAGGACATGACAGTTAATGCCAGGATATCATGTCCATGGAGCTGGAAATGACACCTACTGTAAGGATGTCAGGTCTATGGAGGAGGAAATGACAGCTACTGGCAGGATGTCAGGTCCCTGGAGGAGGGCATGACAGTTATTGCAAGGATGTCAGGTCCATAGAGGCGGAGATGGCAGTTACTGGCAGGATATCAGGTCCATGGAGGACGACATGACACATACTGTCAGAAAATCAGGTCAATAGAGGAGGAAATGACAGCTACTGGCAGATCGTAAGGTCCATGGAGGAGGACGTAACAGCTACTGGCAGGATGTCAGTTCCATGGAAGAGGATATGACAGCTACTGGCAGGGTGTCAGGTCCATGGAGGAGAAAATGGCAGTTACTGCCAGGTTGTCACGTCCATGGAGTAGGACATAACAGCTACTGGCACGATGTCAGGTCCATGGAGGAGAAAATAACAGTTTCTTCAAGAATGTCAGGTCCATGGAGGAGGACATGACAGTTACTGGCAGGATGTCAGGTCCATGGCGGAGGATATGACACATACTGTTAGGATGTCAGATCTATAGAAGAGGTAATGACAGCTACTGGCAGGATGTCAGGTCCATGGAGGAGGACATGACACATACTGTTAGGATGTCAGGTCCATGGAGGAGGACATGAAAGTTACTGCAAGGTTGTCAGGTCCATGGAGGAGGACATAACAGCTACTGGCACGATGCCAAGTCCATAAAGGAGTACATAATAGCTACTAGCAGGCTGGGAGGTCCATGGAGGAGGACATGACAGATTCTGGCAGGATGTCACGTAAATGGAGGAGGACATGACAGTTACTACAAGGTTGTCAGGTCCAAGGAGAAGGACATGACAGCTACTGGCAATATGCCAGGTCCAAGGAGAAGGACAGGGCACCTATGTCAGGATATCAAGTCTATGGAGGAGGACATGACAGCTACTGGAAAAATGCCAGGTCCATGGAGGAGCACATGACAGCTACTGGCAGGGTGTCAGGTCCATGGAGGAGAACATGACAGTTACTGCTAGGTTGTCAGGTCCATGGAGGAGGACATGACAGTTACTGCCAGGATGTCAGGTCCATGGAGGAGGACATGACACATACTGTTAGTATGTCAGATCTATGGAGGAGGTAATGACAGCTACTGGCAGGATGTCAGGTCCATGGAGGAGGACATGACACATACTGTTAGGATGTCCGATCTATGGAGGAGGTAATGACAGCTACTGCCAGGATGGCAAGTCCATGGAGGAGGACATGACTTCTACTGGCAGGAAGCCACGTCCATGGAGGAGGAAATGACAGATACTGGTAGACTGTCAGGTACACGAGGAGTTCATAATAGCTACTGGTAGGCTGGCAGGTCCATGGAGGAGGACATGACTGCTACTGGCAGGATGCGAGGTCCATGGAGGAGGACATGACAGTTACTACAAGGTTGTTAGGTCCAAGGAGGAGGACATGACAGCTGCTGGCAATATGCCAGGTCCATGGAGAAGGACAAGACAACTATGTCAGGATATCAAGTCTATGGAGGAGGACTTGACAGCTACTGGAAAAATGCCAGGTCCAGGGAGGAGGAAATGACAGCTAGTGGCAGGGTGTCAAGTACATAGAGGAGGACATGACACATACTGTCAGAAAATCAGGTCAATAGAGAAGGAAATGACAGCTACTTGCAGATCGTAAGGTCCATGGAGGAGGGCATAAAAGCTACTGGCAGGATGTCAGTTCCATGGAAAAGGATATGACAACTACTGGCAGGGTGTCAGGTCCATGGAGGAGGACATGGCAGTTACTGCCAGGATGTCAGGTGCATGGAGCAGGACATAACAGCTACTGGCACGATGTCAGGTCCATGGAGGAGTAAATAACAGTTTCTTCAAGTATGTCAGGTCCATGGAGGAGGACATGACAGTTACTGGCAGGATGTCAGGTCCATGGAGGAGGACATGACACATACTGTCAAAAAATCAGGTCAATAGAGGAGGAAATGACAGATACTGGCAGATCGTAAGGTCCATGGAGGAGGACGTAACAGCTACTGGCAAGATGTCAGTTCCATGGAAGAGGATATGACAGCTACTGGCAGGGTGTCAGGTTCATGGAGGAGGACATGGCAGTTACTGCCAGGTTGTCAGGTCCATGGAGTAGGACATAACAGCTACTGGCACGATGTCAGGTTCATGGAGGAGTAAATAACAGTTTCTTCAAGTATGTCAGGTCCATGGAGGAGGACATGACACATACTGTCTAAAAATCAGGTCAATAGAGGAGGAAATGACAGCTACTGGCAGATCGTAAGGTCCATGGAGGAGGACGTAACAGCTACTGGCAGGATGTCAGTTCCATGGAAGAGGATATGACAGCTACTGGCAGGGTGTTAGGTTCATGGAGTAGGACATAACAGCTACTGGCACGATGTCAGGTTCATGGCGGAGTAAATAACAGTTTCTTCAAGTCTGTCAGGTCCATGGAGGAGGACATGACAGTTACTGCCAGGATGTCAGGTCCATGGAGGAGGACATGACACATACTGTCAAAAAATCAGGTCAATAGAGGAGTAAATGACAGCTACTGGCAGATCGTAAGGTCCTTGATGGAGGACGTAACAGCTACTGGCAGGATGTCAGTTCCATGGAAGAGGATATGACAGCTACTGGCAGGGTGTCAGGTCCATGGAGGAGGACATGGCAGTTACTGCCAGGTTGTCAGGTGCATGGAATATGACATAACAGCTACTGGCACGATGTCAGGTCCATGGAGGAGTAAATTACAGTTTCTTCAAGTATGTCAGGTCCATGGAGGAGGACCTGACAGTTACTGTCAGTATGTCAGGTCCATGGAGGAGGACATGACAGTTACTGCCAGGATGTCAGGTCCATGGAGGAGGACATGACACATACTGTTAGGATGTCAGATCTATGGAGGAGGTAATGACAGCAACTGACAGGATGTCAGGTCCATGGAGGAGGACATGACAAATATTGTTAGGATGCCAGATCTATGGAGGAGGTAATGAGAGCTACTGGCAGGATGTCAGGTCCATGGAGGAGGACATCACTGCTACTGGCAGGATGCCAGGTCCATGGAGGAGGACATGACAGATACTGGTAGGCTGTCAGGTCCAGGAGGAGGACATGACAGTTACTGCAAGGTTGTCAGTTCCATGTAGGAGGACATAACAGCTACTGGCAGGATATCAGGTGCATGGAGGAGGAAATGAGAGCTAGAGGCAGGGTTTCAAGTGCATGGAGGAGGACATGAAAGATACTGCCAGGATCTCAGGTCCATGGAGGTGGACATGACACCTACTGGCAGGTTGTCAAGTCCATGGAGGAGTACATGACAGTTATTGCCAGGATGTCAGGTCCATAGAGTAGAACATGACACCTACTGGCAGGATGTCAAGTCCATGGAGGAGGACATGACAGTTATTGCCAGGATATCATGTCCATGGAGCTGGAAATGACACCTACTGTAAGGATGTCTGGTCTATGGAGGAGGAAATGACAGCTACTGGCAGGATATCAGGTCCATGGAGGAGGACATGACACATACTGTCAGAAAATAAGGTCAATAGAGGAGGAAATGACAGCTATTGGCAGATCGTAAGGTCCATGGAGGAGGACGTAACAGCTACTGGCAGGATGTCAGTTCCATGGAAGAGGATATGACAGCTACTGGCAGGGTGTCAGGTTTATGGAGGAGGACATGGCAGTTACTGCCAGGTTGTCAGGTCCATGGAGTAGGACATAACAGCTACTAGCAAGATGTCAGGTTCATGGAGGAGTAAATAACAGTTTCTTCAAGTATGTCAGGTCCATGGAGGAGGACATGACAGTTACTGCCAGGATGTCAGGTCCATGGAGGAGGACATGACACATACTGTCAAAAAATCAGGTCAATAGAGGAGGAAATGACAGCTACTGGCAGATCGTAAGGTCGAAGGAGTAGGACGTAACAGCTACTGGCAGGATGTCAGTTCCACGGAAGAGGATATGACAGCTACTGGCAGGGTGTCAGGTCCATGGAGGAGGACATGGCAGTTACTGCCAGGTTGTCAGGTCCATGGAATAGGACATAACAGCTACTGGCACGATGTCAGGTCCATGGAGGAGTAAATTACAGTTTCTTCAAGTATGCCAGGTCCATGGAGGAGAACATGACAGTTACTGTTAGGATGTCAGATCTATGTAGGAGGTAATGACAGCTACTGGCAGGATGTCAGGTCCATGGAGGAGGACATCACTGCTACTGGCAGGATGCCAGGTCCACGGAGGAGGACATGACAGATACTGGCAGGCTGTCAGGTCCATGGAGGAAGACATGACAGTTACTGCAAGGTTGTCAAGTCCATGGAGGAGGACATAACAGCTACTGGCAGGATATGAGGTTCATGGAGGAAGACATGACAGTTACTGCAAGGTTGTCAGGTCCATGGAGGAGGACATAACAGCTACTGGCAGTATATCAGGTCCATGCAGGAGGAAATGAGAGCTAGAGGAAGGGTGTCAAGTCCATGGAGGAGTACATGACAGTTATTGACAGGATGTCAGGTCCATAGAGTAGAACATGACACCTACTGGCAGGATGTCAAGTCCATGGAGGAGGACATGACAGTTATTGCCAGGATATCATGTCCATGGAGCTGGAAATGACACCTACTGTAAGGATGTCAGGTCTATGGAGGAGGAAATGACAGCTACTGGCAGGATGTCAGGTCCATGGAGGAGGGCATAAAAGTTATTGCAAGGATGTCAGGTCCATAGAGGAGGAGATGGCAGTTACTGGCAGGATGTCAGGTCCATGGAGGAGGACATGACACATACTGTCAGAAAAACAGTTCAATAGAGGAGGAAATGACAGCTACTGGCAGATCGTAAGGTCCATGGAGGAGGACGTAACAGCTACTGACAGGATGTCAGTTCCATGGAAGAGGATATGACAGCTACTGGCAGGGTGTCAGGTCCATTGAGGAGGACATGGCAGTTACTGCCAGGTTGTCAGGTCCTTGGAGTAGAACATAACAGCTACTGGCACGATGTCAGGTCCATGGAGGAGAAAATAACAGTTTCCTCAAGTATGTCAGGTCCATGGAGAGGGATATGACACATACTGTTAGGATGTCAGATCTATGGAGGAGGTAATGACAGCTACTGGCAGGATGTCAGGTCCATGGAGAAGGACATGACACATACTGGCAGACTGTAAGGTCCATGGAGGAGGACATGACAGTTACTGCAAGGTTGTCAGGTCCATGGAGGAGGACATAACAGCTTCTGGCAGGATATCAGGTGCATGGAGGAGGAAATGACAGCTAGAGGCAGGGTGTCAAGTGCATGGAGGAGGACATGACAGATACTGGCAGGCTGTCAGGTCCATGGAGGAGGACATGACAGTTACTGCAAGGTTTTCAGGTCCATGGAGGAGGACATAACAGCTACTGGCAGGATATCAGGTGCATGTAGAAGGAAATGAGAGCTAGAGGCAGGGTGTCAAGTGCATGGAGGAGGACATGACAGATACTGCCAGGATGAGAGGTCCATGGAGGTGGATATGACACCTACTGGCAGGTTGTCAAGTCCATGGAGGAGTACATGACAGTTATTGCCAGGATGTCAGGTCCAAAGAGTAGAACATGACACCTACTGGCAGGATGTCAAGTCCATGGAGGAGGACATGACAGTTATTGCCAGGATATCATGTCCATGGAGCTGGAAATGACACCTACTTTAAGGATGTCAGGTCTATGGAGGAGGAAATGAAAGCTACTTGCAGGATGTCAGGTCCATGGAGGAGGGCATAACAGTTATTGCAAGATTGTCAGGTCCATAGAGGAGCAGATGGCAGTTACTGCAAGGTTTTCAGGTCCATGGAGGAGGACATAACAGCTACTGGCAGGATATCAGGTGCATGGAGGAGGAAATGAGAGCTAGAGGCAGGGTGTCAAGTGCATGGAGGAGGACATGACAGATACTGCCAGGATGAGAGGTCCATGGAGGTGGATATGACACCTACTGGCAGGTTGTCAAGTCCATGGAGGAGTACATGACAGTTATTGCCAGGATGTCAGGTCCAAAGAGTAGAACATGACACCTACTGGCAGGATGTCAAGTCCATGGAGGAGGACATGACAGTTATTGCCAGGATATCATGTCCATGGAGCTGGAAATGACACCTACTGTAAGGATGTCAGGTCTATGGAGGAGGAAATGAAAGCTACTTGCAGGATGTCAGGTCCATGGAGGAGGGCATAACAGTTATTGCAAGATTGTCAGGTCCATAGAGGAGCAGATGGCAGTTACTTGCAGGATATCAGGTCCATGGAGTAGGACATGACACATACTGTCAGAAAATCAGGTCAATAGAGGAGGAAATGACAGCTACTGGCAGATCGTAAGGTCCATGTAGGAGGACGTAACAGCTACTTGCA
Source organism: Rhinophrynus dorsalis (assembly GCA_037306005.1). Classification (NCBI taxonomy): domain Eukaryota; kingdom Metazoa; phylum Chordata; class Amphibia; order Anura; family Rhinophrynidae; genus Rhinophrynus; species Rhinophrynus dorsalis. Next base: position 18,697,759 of record CM074724.1, on the reverse strand, counting down.
GGATGTCAGTTCCATGGAAGAGGATATGACAGTTACTGGCAGGGTGTCAGGTCCATGGAGGAGGACATGGCAGTTACTTCCAGGTTGTCAGGTGCATGGAATAGGACATAACAGCTACTGGCACGATGAAAGGTCCATGGAGGAGTAAATTACAGTTTCTTCCAGTATGTCAAGTCCATGGAGGAGAACATGACAGTTACTGCCAGGATGTCAGGTCCATGGAGGAGGACATGACACATACTGTTAGGATGTCAGATCTATGGAGGAAGTAATGACAGCTACTGGCAGGATGTCAGGTTCATGGACGAGGACATGACAAATACTGTTAGGATGTCAGATCTATGGGTAATGACAGCTACTGGCAGGATGTCAGGTCTATGGAGGAGGACATGACTGCTACTGGCAGGATGCCAGGCCTATGGAGGAGGACACGACAGATACTGGCAGGCTGTCAGGTCCATGGAGGAGGACATGACAGTTACTGCAAGGTTGTCAGGTCCATGGAGGAGGACATAACAGCTACTGGCAGGATATCAGGTGCATGGAGGAGGAAATGAGAGCTAGAGGCAGGGTTTCAAGTGATTGGAGGAGGACATGACAGATACTGCCAGGATGTCAGGTCCATGGAGGTGGACATGACACCTACTGGCAATATGCCAGGTCCATGGAGAAGGACAAGGCACCTATGTCAGGATATCAAGTCTATGGAGGAGGACATGACAGCTACTGGAAAAATGCCAGGTCCATGGAGGAGGACATGACAGCTACTGGCAGGGTGTCAGGTCCATGGAGGAGAACATGACAGTTACTGCTAGGTTGTCAAGTCCATGGAGGAGGATATACCAGCTACTGGCAGGATATCAGGTCCAGGGAGGAGGAAATGATAGCTAGTGGCAGGGTGTCAAGTACATGGAGAAGGACATGACACATACTGTCAGAAAATCAGGTCAATAGAGAAGGAAATGACAGCTACTTGCAGATCGTAAGGTACATGGAGGAGGGCATAAAAGCTACTGGCAGGATGTCAGTTCCATGGAAAAGGATATGACAGCTACTGGCAGGGTGTCAGGTCCATGGAGGAGGACATGGCAGTTACTGCCAGGTTGTCAGGTCCATGGAGCAGGACATAACAGCTACTGGCACGATGTCAGGTCCATGGAGGAGTAAATAACAGTTTCTTCAAGTATGTCAGGTCCATGGAGGAGGACATGACAGTTACTGGCAGGATGTCAGGTCCATGGAGGAGGACATGACACATACTGTCAAAAAATCAGGTCAATAGAGGAGGAAATGACAGCTACTGGCAGATCGTAAGGTCCATGGAGGAGGACGTAACAGCTACTGGCAGGATGTCAGTTCCATGGAAGAGGATATGACAGCTACTGGCAGGGTGTCAGGTTCATGGAGGTGGACATGGCAGTTACTGCCAGGTTGTCAGTTCCATGGAGTAGGACATAACAGCTACCGGCACGATGTCAGGTTCATGGAGGAGTAAATAACAGTTTCTTCAAGTATGTCAGGTCCATGGAGGAGGACATGACAGTTACTGCCAGGATGTCAGGTCCATGGAGGAGGACATGACACATACTGTCAAAAAATCAGGTCAATAGTGGAGTAAATGACAGCTACTGGCAGATCGTAAGGTCCATGGAGGAGGACGTAACAGCTACTGGCAGGATGTCAGTTCCATGGAAGAGGATATGACAGCTACTGGCAGGGTGTCAGGTCCATGGAGGAGGACATGGCAGTTACTTCCAGGTTGTCAGGTGCATGAAATAGGACATAACAGCTACTGGCACGATGAAAGGTCCATGGAGGAGTAAATTACAGTTTCTTCAAGTATGTCAAGTCCATGAGGAGAACATGACAGTTACTGCCAGGATGTCAGGTCCATGGAGGAGGACATGACACATACTGTTAGGATGTCAGATCTATGGAGGAAGTAATGACAGCTACTGGCAGGATGTCAGGTCCATGGACGAGGACATGACAAATACTGTTTGGATGTCAGATCTATGGGTAATGACAGCTACTGGCAGGATGTCAGGTCTATGGAGGAGGACATGACTGCTACTGGCAGGATGCCAGGTCCATGGAGGAGGACATGACAGATACTGGCAGGCTGTCAGGTCCATGGAGGAGGACATGACAGTTACTGCAAGGTTGTCAGGTCCATGGAGGAGGACATAACAGTTACTGGCAGGATATCAGGTCCATGGAGGAGGAAATGAGAGCTAGAGGCAGGGTTTCAAGTGATTGGAGGAGGACATGACAGATACTGCCAGGATGTCAGGTCCATGGAGGTGGACATGACACCTACTGGCAGGTTGTCAAGTCCATGGAGGAGTACATGACAGTTATTGCCAGGATGTCAGATCCATAGAGTAGAACATGACACCTACTGGCAGGATGTCAAGTCCATGGAGGAGGACATGACAGTTATTGCCAGGATATCATGTCCATGGAGCTGGAAATGACACCTACTGTAAGGATGTCAGGTCTATGGAGGAGGAAATGACAGCTACTGGCAGGATGTCAGGTCCATGGAGGAGGAGATGGCAATTAGTAGCAGGATGTCAGGTCCATGGAGGTGGACATGACACATACTGTCAGAAAATCATGTCAATAGAGTAGGAAATGACAGCTACTGGCAGATCGTAAGGTCCATGGAGGAGGACGTAACAGCTACTGGCAGGATGTCAGCTCCATGGAAGAGGATATGACAGCTACTGGCAGGGTGTCAGGTCCATGTAGGAAGACATGGCAGTTACTGCCAGGTTGTCACGTCCATGGAGTAGGACATAACAGCTACTGGCACGATGTAAGGTCCATGGAGGAGAAAATAACAGTTTCTTCAAGTATGTCAGGTCCATGGAGGAGGACATGACAGATACTGGCAGGCTGTCAGGTCCATGGAGGAGGACATAACAGCTACTGGCACGATGTCAGGTCCTTGGAGGAGTAAATAACAGTTTCTTCAAGTATGTCAGGTCCATGGAGGAGGACATGACAGATTCTGGCAGGATGTCACGTAAATGGAGGAGGACATGACAGTTACTACAAGGTTGTCAGGTCCAAGGAGAAGGACATGACAGCTACTGGCAATATGCCAGGTCCATGGAGAAGGACAAGGCACCTATGTCAGGATATCAAGTCTATGGAGGAGGACATGACAGCTACTGGAAAAATGCCAGGTCCATGGAGGAGGACATGACAGCTACTGGCAGGGTGTCAGGTCCATGGAGGAGAACATGACAGTTACTGCTAGGTTGTCAAGTCCATGGAGGAGGACATAACAGCTACTGGCAGGATATCAGGTCCATGGAGGAGGAAATGAGAGCTAGAAGCAGGGTGTCAAGTGCATGGAGGAGGACATGACATATACTGCCAGGATGTCAGGTCCATGGAGGGGGACATGACACCTACTGGCAGGATATCAGGTCTAGGGAGGAGGAAATGATAGCTAGTGGCAGGGTGTCAAGTACATGGAGGAGGACATGACACATACTGTCAGAAAATCAGGTCAATAGAGAAGGAAATGACAGCTACTTGCAGATCGTAAGGTACATGGAGGAGGGCATAAAAGCTACTGGCAGGATGTCAGTTCCATGGAGGAGGACATGGCAGTTACTGCCAGGTTGTCAGGTCCATGGAGCAGGACATAACAGCTACTGGCACGATGTCAGGTCCATGGAGGAGTAAATAACAGTTTCTTCAAGTATGTCAGGTCCATGGAGGAGGACATGACAGTTACTGGCAGGATGTCAGGTCCATGGAGGAGGACATGACACATACTGTCAGAAAATCAGGTCAATAGAGGAGGAAATGACAGCTACTGGCAGATCGTAAGGTCCATGTAGGAGGACGTAACAGCTACTGGCAGGATGTCAGTTCCATGGAAGAGGATATGACAGCTACTGGCAGGGTGTCAGGTCCATGGAGGAGGACATGGCAGTTACTGCCAGGTTGTCAGGTCCATGGAGTAGGACATAACAGCTACTGGCACGATGTCAGGTCCATGGAGGAGAAAATAACAGTTTCCTCAAGTATGTCAGGTCCATGGAGGAGGACATGACAGTTACTGCCAGGATGTCAGGTCCATGGAGGAGGACATGACACATACTGTTAGGATGTCAGATCTATGGAGGAGGTAATGATAGCTACTGGCAGGATGTCAGGTGCATGGAGGAGGACATGACACATACTGTTAGGATGTCAAGTTCATGGAGGAGGACATGACAGTTACTCCAAGGTTGTCAGGTCCTTGGAGGAGGACATAACAGCTACTGGCAGGATATCAGGTCCATGGAGGAGGAAATGAGAGCTAGAGGCAGGGTGTCAAGTGCATGGAGGAGGACATGACAGATACTGCCAGGATGTCAGGTCCATGGAGGTGGACAAAACACCTACTGGCAGGTTGTCAAGTCCATGGAGTAGTACATTACAGTTATTGCCAGGATGTCAGGTCCATAGAGTAGAACATGACACCTATTGGCAGGATGTCAAGTCCATGGAGGAGGACATGACAGTTATTGCCAGGATATCATGTCCATGGAGCTGGAAATGACACCTACTGTAAGGATGTCAGGTCTATGGAGGAGGAAATGACAGCTACTGGCAGGATGTCAGGTCCGTGGAGGAGTGCATAACAGTTATTGCAAGGATGCCAGGTCTATAGAGGAGGAGATTGCAATTACTAACGGGATGTCATGTCCATGGAGGAGGACATGACACATACTGTCAGAAAATCATGTCAATAG